>CM022947.1:126422267-127642267 GCA_012931725.1 Litsea cubeba
AGTGTCACGTCAAAATTTAGTAAAGTGAGGATGACAACTTAATTTTCTCAACTTGCTTCCCCTGTATGTCTTGTCCTGCATCCAAAAATCTCACTTTGATCCAAATGACATTCAACTTTTGAATGAATTGTTCAAAAACCCCTATTCCTTACTACTAACCAAAACTTGATGGCTTGATCTTTCAAATGAAAATCATATTCTCCTGCCGTCAAGATGACAATAGATTTCGACGGCCCCAGTTTAAGTGGTTTTACAAGTGCAGAACTTATGTTTGATCAGTTCTAATGGTAAACAACAGTAAAATCATAGACACTAACTGTGATCATCACAGATAAGTTTACAAGTCACTGGAGAGGGATGCTTGAATGCACAGCAGCAAGCAAGAAAATGATCTTCTTAAAACAGCCAACTTCCTTCAATGATACACGCATACACTAGATGAAAATAATAACTTCAGATGGTAGAAATAAGATACTTTGGTGGCAAATGATCAGCCAAGTCTAAGTGGAGGGAGATGAACTTGCTTCTTTTTTTGAGTATATGGAAGAACTTATTAAGCTGATTACGTACTGAAAGGATAAAGCCAACATGATATTACAGAACCTTGAAATTTTCTAATTTGATAGCTCTCACTATCTAAGGATATTGGCCAAGCATCATCTATGGTGGTGAAAAAATCCAAGCCATCTACTCTTCGCCCAAGATCCCAAATTGTTTGAATCAGTCATCATCTGCCAATTGATGACATGATGTGTCCATTTATGATAAGAAAACATCAACTTCATACTTCATTCACACTCGTAACATCAATGCACCAATATGTATCATTGATACCGCTTGCAAGAAAAACTAAAGAGAATTAATTTGGACACGAAGTTTTTTAATGTCAAGGTACAAGGCAGAAAGCAAATGGTTGATATATATTCAGAGTAAAAACAGAAAGTTCCTAGCACACCCCTGTTACAACTGAGGTAATGGTATAATAAATAAATAAATAAAAAACAAAAAAAGACAAACAGACAGGGGTGAAGAAAGAAGATGATGGTGATGGAGTACCCACAACTTGCAGCGAATCTTGTTAATCATCTTCTTCTTAATTCCCTTGTAAAAAGGTTGCCGCCTCAGCGTCTTCAGGCTGATTTTGTGCCGGTTTTGCTGCATGGTTTTCTCGTTTTAGTGTTTGTTCAATCTTCATAAATCCTCAATATCTTTTAGTGCTAATGTACATGAAGATGTGCACGGTGTTTTGGCTAACTTGTTGCAGGTCACAGAAACCGTGGATCATGGTAACTATTTGGGACTGCCTTCATTGATTGGGAGGAAGAAGTGTCGGTTTTTTTTTGTTTTCTCAAGGATTGGGTGTGGCAAAGAATTCAAGGTTGGAAGAGGAAATCTCTTAGTAGAGCTGGCAAGGAAATTTTTTTAAAATCAGTGGCACAAGTTGTACCTTCTGATGATGCCAAAAATAGGTTTTCGGACACCACCGGTCGAGTAATAAATGCTAGGTGAGTAAATGAGAGAGAGAGAGGGAACTTATAGTGGTTCGGTCTGTATGACCTACGTCCACTTTGAATATGGTGATCTTTGATTGGTAAGATGGATTACAAGCGAGAGAGAGGTGAATAATATTTTTATCATTGCCCCTCAAGTGATGAGGAGACCTTGAATTTATACACTTCCCCAGCAGATGGGATTCAAAAATAAAGTAACGTCTCTCTGGAGCCTGGAGCTTCAGACGTGTCCTCGAGGAACGAGCAAGGCGGAGGGCTTGGAGCGCAACGTCTCTCAGAGCCTGGAGCCTCAGACGTGTCCTCAAGGCGGCCTCAGACGTGTCCTCGAAGAGCGAGCAAGGTGGAGGGCAGGTGAGAGATTCTTCGCGAGAATTGGTAAGAACGGGTGAGGGGAGGACTTCGTTGTGATGACTCGGAGGCCTTGACGTGACGAGGCTTCCTTCAACTCCTTTCGAATATCCGCTGAGCTAAACTGGCTCAACCCATGACCTTGGACGGACCGGGTTGTCTGGACCTGACCCTTTACCGCAATCCGGGTTGGGCCTGACCCATCATTTGCCCCTCAAAGTCCCGCGTTCGAAAATATTTGAAAGTGGGGCTTTCTGTGCATCCAACTCTCTTCTTCCTGAAAAATCTTTCTTTTTTCTTGGTTGTAACTCTGTCTATCTGTTAGTTCCTCTAGATATGTATCTCGGAGAGTCCTCCCGGCTTGGGCTACTCTTCTTTGAAAACTCAAGCTATAAATAAGCCCTAGAGTAGTCTTTCTTCAAAAGAAAGAAACTAGCCTCTGTCCAAAAACCATTGGGAGAGAAAAAGATGGAGACAGGCAGCAAAAGAGGCGACGGCGCGAGCGATGCGACGGCGAGCGCCCGCCAGGCGCTGCTGGGCGGCAAGGGCGGCACGGCGGCGCTGGGCGCCGCAGGAGCGCCCAGCCCGCGGGCGTCGCGGCAGCGGGCGCCGCAGGCAGGGGCGCCGCGGCAGCGGGCGAGGAAGGCAGGGGCGCCGCAGGCAGGGGCGCCGCGGCAGCAGGCGCCGCAGGCAGGGGCGTCACGGCCCCGGGCGCCGCGGGCGTGGGCGCCGCAGGCGAGGGCGTCGCAGGCATGGGCAGCGCAGGCGCGGGCGGCGCAGGCGCGGGCGGCGCAGGCGCGGGCGGCGCGGCCCCGGGCGCCGCAGGCGAGGGCGCCGCGGGCGAGGGCAGCGCAGGCGTGGGCGGCGCAGGCGCGGGCGGCGCGGCCCCGGGCGCCGCAGGCGAGGGCGCCGCGGGCGAGGGCAGCGCAGGCGTGGGCGGCGAGGCCCCGGGCGTCGCAGGCGCGGGCGGCGCGGCCCCCGGGCGCCGCAGGCGAGGGCGCTGCGGGCGAGGGCGCCGCAGGCGCGGGCGGCGCGGCCCCGGGCGCCGCAGGCGAGGGCGTCGCAGGCATGGGCGGCGAGGCCCCGGGCGCCGCAGGCGCGGGCGGCGCGGCCCCGGGCGCCGCAGGCGAGGGCGCCGCGGGCGAGGGCGCCGCGGGCGAGGGCGCCGCGGGCGAGGGCGCCGCAGGCGAGGGCGCCGCGGGCGAGGGCAGCGCAGGCGTGGGCAGCGAGGCCCCGGGCGCCGCAGGCTCGGGCGGCGCGCCCCGGGCGCCGCGGGCGAGGGCGCCGCAGGCGGGGGCGGCGTGGTCCCGGGCGGCGCGGCAGGGGCGCCGGGCGTCGCAGGCGTGGGCGCCATGGTCCCGGGCGGCGCGGCAGTGGGCCCAGGGCGTCGGGCGCCGCGGCAGGGGGAGCAGGGGCGCCGGGCGCCGCAGGGGTGGGCGCCATGGTCCCGGGCGGCGCGGCAGTGGGCGCCAGGGCGTCGGGCGCCGCGGCAGGGGGAGCAGGGGGCGCCGGGCGCCGCAGGGGGAGGCGCATGTGGTTTTGCAGGCCATTAGAGGCTCAGGCGGTTTCGCAGCAGCTGGCGCCTCAGGTGGCGCCCAGTCCTTCGGCATCTCGGCTAGGGAAGAAACAATAGTGGGGGGAGGTCATGCCGAGGGCAGTCCTTCTTCAGACACGCTGGGCAAGTTGCGTCCGCGTTCTAAAGGAAAAATGGTAAGCGATGATGACAGACCTAAGGTAAGTACCATTTGTACCACAGTCAGCAATGATGATATTTCCAGTTTCATCACTCTTTATCATATTCCTTCCACCGTGATTTGTCGCCGGGCCGAAATTGATGAGCCAGCTTGTGATGACGCATCGGGTGACATTGTTATTTATGAGGACATGCTTGAAGCTGGGCTGAGATTCCCTATGCCCCCCTCCGTCTGTCGAATTCTTCATTACTTCTCCCTGACTCCGGGGAGATTAGTACCCAACGGATGGAGGATCATGCTGGGTTTTCTCGAGCTTTGGAGGAGAACACATAACGAGGAGGCGTCTCCCCTGGAGCTCCATGCTGCCTATAGTTTATTCGAATCTCCGGCTCCTAACAGGGGATGGTATTATTTCACCCCCAAGGGTAAGGGCGGCAGACTGCTCACGGGATTGCGCTCTAACTGCCACAGCTGGAAATTTCGTTTCTTCTTTGTTGGTGGCGAGTGGGCCTCAGAGGCAGACAGGGCTCTGGTGCCCCAACAGTGGATCGACGCCAAAAGACCTGGTACGCCACTCATTATCATCTCCTCATTATTCATTTGCATTCATATGCCCATCATTTTATATGTTCATTCTCTTTTTTATATAGAGTCGCCTGTGCTCTCCGCGGATATAAATCGGAAACTGCAGGCTGTAAGAGATCGTCCGGATAGAGATTTGGGTATTCTCTTTTCTAAAGAGAGTGACAGCAATCGTGGACCCTCTGTTGACCCTTCTCCTCGTAGGACGGGTGAGCCTTCCCGGGCATCAACTAAGAGAAAATGTAAGGAGCTTTCAGTGGGTTAGGCATACCTTTTCCTGATATTCTGTTTCTAACCATTCATTTTGCTTCCGCAGTGGTGGTTAATAGGGAGTTGGTCGAGGCCAAGGAGGCAATTGAAGATCGTCGTGCAAGTGCTAATACCCATCTTGCCAAGATATCGAGGATTGGTATTGCCCCGAGAAGGGATTCTCCTCGTGTGATGGTTGGTGATCTTCCTGTATCCACTCATCTAGTGGAGCCGCAGACGAGTTCTCCTGTCACTACCCATGTAGTGGCCCCCGCGGCTGTGCCTCATCAACCTAAAACTCCTCTGGTTTGCTTCCGCCACATCTGTACCTCCTGCCCCTCCGTCTGGTCCCAAGCCGCTGACTCTTCGAGAGAAGTTTTGGAGATTCCCAGCTCGTGACGATATTAATCGGGTCAGCGCCCTTAGCACAGAGGGGATGATAAACGCTTATCTAGAAGGTTTATCTCAGGTAAAGGTTGTCTGAATTTTCTTCAGGTTTTCCTTCCGTATATGCATTCTCATTTCGCTTGATTTCTTCTTGCTCCAGATGTCTGCATCATCCATATATTTATTTTCGAAGGCTGAGTTGTTCGGTAAGCTGAGACAGGAGAATGCAGGTATTCATAGGGATCTCTCTGCAAGTCAAGGAAAAATTGCTGAACTAGAAGCCGCCAGGAAGACTTATGATGCTGATCTTCTAGCAGCCCGGGAGAGAGCAAACAGGCTTGAGATTGAGCTCTCAACGGCTCACATGAGGGCGACCAAGGCTGAGGCTGAGCTAGTGGCGACGCGTGAGGGTGCTTTGCTCAGTGAGACCGAGCTACGGAAGGCCCGTGAGAGGGCTTCGCTCAGTGAGGCTGAGGTTGTGAAGGCCCGCGAGAGGGCTTCGCTCAGTGAGGCTGAGGTTATGAAGGCCCGCGAGAGGGCTTCCCTCAGGGAGGCTGAGTTTGTGAAGGACCGCGAGAGGACTTCACTCAGAGAGGCTGAGCTCGTGGAGGCCCGAAAGGGGGCAGAGCTCAGAGAGGCTGCTTTGAGGTAGAGCTGAGGGCAGCAGGAGGAGAGAGCTATCCAGGCTGAAAATGACTTGGAGGACGGCCTGGCTGATGCTGAGAACAGCCTCGCCGATGGATTTATTGCTGGTTATGACGAACTCCGGAGAAAGATTACCGCAGCATTTCCAGATATCGACTTCTCGCGTTTTAAGGCGAGTGAGGCGCCTGATGAGGCGCCTGCTGATGAGCCTGATGGCAGCAGCGGGAGCTCAGGCGATGATGGCGAGGATGAGGGGGATGAGGAGAGTGACTAGGCTCACATGTATTTTTCTTTTTGTTTGGCAATTTATAGCCTATTGAAAGGTGCACATTCTGTAATAACATGTTTATTTCATTTATAGTCTATTGAACAATGAAATGGGAAATAAACAATTTTTATGTTTTTTGTACATTGGCCCATTTGTCACTGGTAATACCTCTTCAGATGTTCCGCATTCCACGGATGGAGCAGGGCCTTACCATCAGAATTTTGAATTCTGTATGTGCCTGGCCTTACTACTTCTGTCACGAGATAAGGTCCTTCCCAATTTGGCCCTAGCTTTCCTTCGCGAGAGTCTTTAGTGGCGAGGATCACCTTTTTCAGGACTAGATCTCCTGGCTGAAAAGAACGAGGCTTCACCCTCGAGTTGTAGTGTTTTGCCATGCGCCGCTTGTATTCTGCATTGCGGACCGTGGCCATCTCCCTTGCCTCCTCTACCAAGTCGAGGTTGATGCGGAGTCCTTCCTCGTTGTTGATTTGGTCTTGGAGATCGACCCTGAGGGAGTGTACGCCAATTTCGACAGGAATGACTGCCTCGGTCCCAAAAGCTAGCGAGAAAGGAGTCTCGCCAGTAGGGGTTCTCGGCGTAGTTCTGTATGCCCATAATACCCCTGGTAGCTCGTCAACCCAAAGACCCTTCGCCCCTTCGAGCCTGGTTTTTAGGTTGCGAAGAACTGTTCGGACCATGACTTCTGCTTGCCCATTTGCTTGGGGGTGCGCTGGACTGGAGTGGGGCTGCTTGATCTGGAGGTCGGTGCAGAAAGTGTTGAAGAGTTTGTTGTCAAACTGCTTGCCATTATCACTGACGATGGCGCTAGGTATCCCAAATCGACAGACTATGTTTTTCCAAACAAAGTTTTTTACATTGAAGTCTGTGATCTTGGCCAAGGGTTCTGCCTCCGCCCATTTTGTGAAGTAGTCAATGGCAATGACTACAAACTTGCACTGGCCTTTGCTCAAAGGGAGGGGGCCCAGAATATCTATACCCCATTTGGAGAAAGGCCATGGGCTAAAAATGGAAGTCAACTCTTCTGGTGGCTGCCTGGTTACAGTGGCGAAGCGCTGGCACTTGTCGCACTTTTGAGCAAATTCTTTGGCGTCCTTCGCCATGGTTGGCCAGAAGAATCCCTGCCTTAGTGCTTTGTGGGCGAGGGAGCGTCCTCCAGAATGGTTCCCACATATTCCTTCGTGGATTTCACGAAGAGCGTAATCAGCATCCTCGGGGGAGAGGCAACGCAGCAGTGGTAGGCAATAACCCTTCTTGTAAAGGATATTTTGCAGAAGGGTGTATCTGGAAGCCCTCATTCTGAGTCTCTTCGCTTCAAGGCGGTCCTCTGGTTCGGTGCCCTCTTGGAGGAAAGCCTTTATTGGTGTCATCCAATTTGGCTCGCTGTCCTCTGACGCACAGTTGATGTTTCCAACCACTACATCTAACTTGCTCCTCTCCAACTGATGCCCGATGAGTGTAGGTTCTGTGGATGAGGCCTCCAATGACGAGGCGAGCCTAGCCAGTGCGTCGGCTGCCACATTTTGTCCTCGAGGAATATGGCAGATCTGAAAGCATTGAAAACTTTTGACCAATCCTTTGACCATATTGAGGTAGCCTTGCATCCTTTCCTCCTTTGCTTCGAATTCGCCATTTATTTGATTCACCACCAATTGTGAATCGCTGTGAGCAAGAACTGATTTGGCGTCCATTTCGATCGCCAACCTCAGTCCTGATAAGAGTGCCTCATACTCAGCCTCATTGTTTGATGCAATGAAGTGGAGCTTCACTGCATACTTGATGGGTGTACCATCTGGGCTGATCAGGATGAAGCCAGCTCCGCCTCCGTCTGTGGTCGCCGAACCATCAACATACAATTTCCAGACAGGCAAAGGCGGGGCAATCGACCTCTGGGGAGGTACCTGGGTGCTTTGAAGAAGAGGCTGGGCGCCCGAGGGAAGCTGGGCGCCCAGGGTTTGAGGAGGGAGTGAGGCGCCCGGGGCTTGGAGGAGAGGCTGGGCGCCCGAGGGAAGCTGGGCGCCCAGGGTTTGAGGGAAATCTCGGGCGCCCAGAGCTTGAGGGAGGAGCTGGGCGCCCGGGGCTTGGAGGAGAGGCTGGGCGCCCGAGGGAAGCTGGGCGCCCAGGGTTTGAGGGAAATCTCGGGCGCCCAGAGCTTGAGGGAGGAGCTGGGCGCCCGGGGCTTGGAGGAGAGGCTGGGCGCCCGAGGGAAGCTGGGCGCCCAGGGTTTGAGTGAAATCTCGGGCGCCCAGAGCTTGAGGGAGGAGCTGGGCGCCCGGGGCTTGGAGGAGAGGCTGGGCGCCCGAGGGAGGCTGGGTGCCCAGGATTTGAGGGAGATCTCGGGCGCCCAGAGCTTGAGGGAGGAGCTGGGCGCCCGGGGCTTGTTCCACCGCTGTTTCATCTTCTTGATTTTCACCATAAGTGAATTCAGCTACGAAGTCAGCTAGAGCCTGTGCTTTGATGGCAGACCTTGGTTGATATTTAACATCAAACTCTCCGAGCTCTACCGCCCACTTCACAAGTCTTCCAGCTACATCAGGTTTCCCCAAAACTCTTTTCAGAGGTTGATCTGTTACTACCACCACGGTGTGGCCCTGAAAATAGTGTCGTAAGCGCCTTGCAGTGGAGATCAGAGCGAGGGCCAATTTTTCGAGCTCTGGGTATTTGGACTCTGCCCCTCGGTAGGCTCTGCTCACATAGTAGATAGGCTTTTGCGCTCCGTCCTGATTCTTTACGAGAACAGAGCTCACGGCTGAGGGCGAAGCTGAAAGATAAAGGTACAGCACTTCGCCTGGTGTAGCATGCGAGAGGAGAGGGGGAGCGGTCAGGTAAACTTTGAGCTTCTGGAATGCTTCTTCAGCCTCGGGCCCCCATTGGAATGTTCTGCGGAGGATCTTGAAGAAGGGTAAGCACTTGTCTGCAGATTTGGAGACAAATCTGCTAAGTGCCGCAATCCTTCCGTTGAGGCGCTGCAACTCCTTTGTGGAAGAGGGTGACTTCATATCTATTATGGCCTTGATTTTATCTGGATTCGCCTCGATCCCCCTCTGGTCGACCATAAAACCTAAGAACTTTCCGGATCCCACACCAAAGGCACACTTCTCAGGATTCAATTTCATGCGAAAAAGCCTGAGAGTGTCAAAGGTCTCTTGCAGGTGGGCGATATGGTCGGCTGCGGCGAGGCTCTTCACCAGCATGTCGTCTACGTAAACCTCCATGGTCCGCCCGATTTGAGAGTGGAACATCTTGTTCACTAGACGTTGATAGGTGGCGCCGGCATTCTTGAGTCCGAAAGGCATGACCCTATAACAGTAGGTTCCTTTCGGGGTGATGAATGATGTCTTCTCTTGATCCGGGGGGTGCATGCTAATTTGGTTGTATCCAGAGTATGCATCCAAAAACGAGAGTAGTTCATGACCTGCTGTGGCGTCGATGAGGAGGTCAATCCTTGGTAGGGGGTAGCTGTCCTTTGGGCACGCTTTGTTAACCTCCGAGAAGTCAACGCACAGGCGCCATTTTCCGCTGGACTTCTTCACCATCACAACATTTGAGAGCCATTCAGGGTAGGCTACTTCCCTGACAGCCCCGTTCTCCAGCAACTTTCCGACTTCATTGTCCATTGCTTGGGCCCTTTCTGTGGAGGCCCCTCTAAGCTTTTGTCGGACAGGCTTGTAGCCAGGATCGACATTGAGGCGGTGGGTTGCGACGTCGGGATCAATCCCTTCAAGATCCGCATGCGACCATGCGAAAACATCCATATTACTTCTCAAGAAGTCTGTCAGCTGGCTGGCCCGATCCTCAGGGAGAGAAGAGCCAATTTGTACTCTCTTTGCTGGGAAGTCTTTATCAAGGACCACTGAGGAGAGCTCCTCGACTGGTTCTCCTCTCTCTGCCGTGGTTTCATCTCTTGGGTCCGAGATTTCGACCTGTAACGCCTCCTGCGTCTTCTTGGCCTTCATAGAGGAGACGTAGCATTCCCTTGCAGCTACTTGATTCCCTCTTACCTCTCCGATCCCATTAGGAGTTGGAAACCGGAGGATGAGATGAAACGTAGAAAGGACCGCTCTTAAGGCATTAAGAGTTGGACGCCCCAGGATGATATTGTAAGCCGATGCGCAGTCAATCACTAGGAAATTGACCATTGTTGTGGAAGTTCGAGGCGCAGTCCCGGCAGTGACTGGCAGTGTGATTGCCCCAAGGGGATACACCTTCTCTCCCGAAAAGCCGATGAGAGGAAACTTGACGGGCTGCAACCTCTCCCGTCCCAGCCTCAGCTTGTCATAAGTGTCTACAAACAGAATGTCTGCAGAGCTTCCACTGTCTACCAGGATCCTATGCACTTGAAAATTGGCGACCGTCATCGTGAGCACTAGAGGGTCGTCGTGAGGGTGCTGGATCCCCTCCAAATCCTTGTCTGAGAAGGATATAACTTCATTATTTCCATGCCTTGGCGCCTTGGACGGGCGTGCCTCCTCAGGATGTCTTGCCTTTCTGGCATGGGCCTTCATGGCCGAGAACGACTCTGTTAGCCCTCCAGAAATTGTTCGGATTTCTCCGATCGGTTGCTGATTTTCCTGATTGTGAGGTGGAGGTGGTGGAGGTGCTTGTCCCCTGCCAGCAACATACTGACGTAGGTGGCCGTGCTGGATGAGCTCCTCAATCTGGCGTTTGAGCTCGTAGCAGTCGTCAGTGTCATGGCCATGGTCGCGATGGAAGCGACAGTATTTGTTCGGATTCCTCCGATTCGGAGGAGACTTCATCTTTCCTGGCCATTTTATGGCTGGGTCATCTTGTATTTGGAACAAGATCTGCTCCACCGTGGCCGTGAGAGGCGTGAATGCCAGCCTGTCCCTTTGCGGAGCGGGACCAAGCCGGTCTCTGACAGGTACTCTCTCTGTCTTGCTCCGCTTGTTGCTAGCTTCCTTCTTCTCGTCTCTGCTCCTCTCTTTTCCCTTACTGTTCGCTCTGGAGGATTCTCCGCGCCTCGCCCTGGTGATGTCTTCCGCATTCATGTACTTTTGGGCTTTGGCCAACAGTTCCGAGAAGCTCTTCGGCGGGCGCTTCATTACGGAAAAGAGAAAACTCGAGGAACGAAGGCCTCCAAGGAAAGCCGTCATGGAGACCTTGTCGTCGGGCTCCTCGACTTGGAGTACCTCCTCGTTAAAACGAGGTGAGGTAACTCCTCAGCTTTCATTCTCCTCCTGCTTTATACTAAGCAGGTGTGTTGCGGGCTTCTGGTGGCGGCGCCCACCTATGAAGTGCGAGACGAAAGACTTGCTCAACTCTCCGAAGGTGGCGATGGATGCTGAGGGGAGATTTGCGAACCACTGGCGGGCAGAACCTTTCAAAGTGGTTGGAAAGGCTCTGCACATTATCTCGTCAGGGATGTTGTGGAGCTGCATCCTGGTTTTGTAAGTTTCAAGATGGTCTAATGGATCCTTCCTCCCATCGAAGGTCTCCATGGACGGCATCTTGAACTTCCTCGGAAGGGGGTAATGTACTATATCGGGTTTGAACGGTGTATCCGTCCGCCCGACAAGATAATCCACCGTCTCCGGTGCCTGGGCCTTCATTGCATTGAATGACATCGCCCAGTTGATTCTGCATCTCCTTGAATTTTTCCTCCCATTGATTATAGGGTTCTATGGAAGGACCAGGGAGATGGCTTTCCTCCTCCACCGTATTATTTTCACTTTCCCCTTCTTGGAAGTGGGGATCATCAGCCGGAGGTTCTGCAAACTGGGTTCCACCCGGAGGTGGAGGCACCGCATAATAAGCATGACCTTGTGGACCAGCCAGGCTCGGGCCAGGTGGGGGGTCCAAAGGAGCTCCGGCAGTGGCATCCTGGGCGCGATGGAACTGAGTCGTCAGGGGAACTCCTCGACCCTGGGCGCCATAGGGATGGGCGCCCAGGTGATGGAGATTGGGCTGGGCGCCCATTGGAAGCCCTCTTGCCTGGGCGCCCAGGGGATGGGCGCCCGGGTGAGGGAGATTTGGCCGGGCGCCCATAGGAAGACCTCTTGCCTGGGCGCCCAGAGGATGGGCGCCCGGGTGAGGCGCCCCGTTTCGCGGAGCGGTCGGGCCCCGCGAGTGCGTCGCCTCCTGCTGGTGTATCCCACCGAATGGTGCTCCTCCTTGCCCTGCGAGCATAAGCTGGAGGATTTGCTGATTTTGAGCCACCAGCTGCTGCATGGTCTCCAACATCTGCTGTGGAGAGGGAGTAGGAGCGGGGGTAATCGGGACAGGATTACCCGGTGGAGGACCGTTCTCTCCCTGTCGGGGAGAGTTAGGCTGAGCGTTAGGGCCCGGACCCGTAGTTAGGCCAGGGTTATCCTCTCGTCTTCCAGACCTCGTGCTGATCACCATGATTCTAACAAAAGGGGTTTGAATTTTTTCGTTCCCACAGACGGCGCCAAACTGATGATGCCAAAAATAGGTTTTCGGACACCACCGGTCAGAGTAATAAATGCTAGGTGAGTAAATGAGAGAGAGAGAGGGAACTTATAGTGGTTCGGTCTGTATGACCTACGTCCACTTTGAATATGGTGATCTTTGATTGGTAAGATGGATTACAAGCGAGAGAGAGGTGAATAATATTTTTATCATTGCCCCTCAAGTGATGAGGAGACCTTGAATTTATACACTTCCCCAGCAGATGGGATTCAAAAATAAAGTAACGTCTCTCTGGAGCCTGGAGCTTCAGACGTGTCCTCGAGGAACGAGCAAGGCGGAGGGCTTGGAGCGCAACGTCTCTCAGAGCCTGGAGCCTCAGACGTGTCCTCAAGGCGGCCTCAGACGTGTCCTCGAAGAGCGAGCAAGGTGGAGGGCAGGTGAGAGATTCTTCGCGAGAATTGGTAAGAACGGGTGAGGGGAGGACTTCGTTGTGATGACTCGGAGGCCTTGACGTGACGAGGCTTCCTTCAACTCCTTTCGAATATCCGCTGAGCTAAACTGGCTCAACCCATGACCTTGGACGGACCGGGTTGTCTGGACCTGACCCTTTACCGCAATCCGGGTTGGGCCTGACCCATCACCTTCATATGTTTCTTATTCCTTAATGTCTTTGCGATGACCTTGAGAAAATGATGAATTCGTTTTGGTGGGGCTCGAATGGTGATAATGGAGGTATTAAGTGGCTGGGGTGGAATCGAATGTGTGGAAGGAAGATCAATGGCGGGATGGGATTTCGAGAATTACATGATTTCAATCTTGCACTATTGGGTAAGCAAGCATGGAGATTTATTACTAAACCTCATTCCTTCGCTAGCAGGTTATTCAAAGCCAAGTACTTTCCAAATCGTTCTTTTTTTTATGCAAAGCTTGGACACAATCCTAGTTTTGTTTTGCAGAGTGTTTTAGCGGCTCAAAATCTACTTCATGATGGCATAAGGTGGAGGGTGGGAAATGGGCAGAAAATAAATGTTTGGCATGATCATTGGCTGCCAGGTAGGAGTGTGACTTATCTTACTACTCCAATCATTTAAGGGTTGGAGGATTTAAAGGTTGCAGACATTATTGAAGCAGGGAGGGTGACGTGGGATAAGGTTTTGATTGAATCATTGTTTAATAGTAGAGATACTCAACTGATTCTCAGTATACCACTTAGTATTCGTTATATCGAGGATGCTTGTTTTTGGGGGGTGGATGCAAAGGGTGTGTATACTGTTAAAAATGCATATAGTGTCTTACTAGAAAAAAAAAGGCAAAACAATGATGGAGAGGCAATAAATCTGTAATATGAGGGTAGCATATGGAAACAGTTGTGGCACCTGAATATACCTCCTAAAGTTCGTGTTCACTTATGGAGGATGTGTAGAAACTGTTTACCTACACAAGATAACCTTCTTGCCTAAAGAGTGGAAGTTCAAGCTTTATGTATAAAATGTAATGGTAACATTGAATCTTGTCTCTACCTGTTTGTTAATTGCCTTTTTGCTTGAGATTGCTAGCTGCAGTGTGGTACAGGGCTTAATGGCGGGATGGAAACATCTTTTTTGGAGTGATTGAAAGCACTCTTTTGTAGATGTTCAGAGGAGGACAAATGTAGAGCAGCCATGATTTTATGGAGTCTCTGGCAAGGTCGCAATGATGTTTTATGGAAGGGGATCACCAGACAGCAGGTTAGTTATTTTGCTCATTCAGTCCTAAATCAGTGGCGTGACGCTCGTAGTAAGGGCATGTTAGTAGCTGCTAATGGAGTTTCAGGAACCATGTCTGTATGGCAAAAACCTCCTGCTGGTTGGATCAAATGCAATGTTGATGCGACACTTTTTTCCAGCGACAACCAGTCAGGTTTTGGATGTGTACTTAGAGATTCTAATGGCTGTTTTATTACATCGAGTAGCAGACGGTTGTGGGGCTGTTCTGAAGCAAAGTTAGCTGAAGCTCTAAGTTTCCGTGAGGCTCTTAGTTGGCTCAAACATAGGGGTTTTGATAAGGTGATGATGAAGTCAGATGCACTATTGGTAATTCAATCACTGGAGTATGTAGCTGTTGATGCTTCATATTTGGTTTAGTAATTGAGGATTGTAAAAAATTACTGTTGGAGTTTAGAAACTTCAAGTATGGTTTTATTAAAAGGTCTGCGAATCATGTTGCTCATCTCTTAGCTAGAGCAGCTGATTCTTTGTCAGATTCTTTAGTTTGGGAGACTACTCCTTCCTCCTTTATTTGAAACTCTTTATCTTCGGATTTGCACTAATAATATTCCATTTCTCAAAAAAAAAAAAAAAAAAATGAACAGACTTTTATGATGTCAACCACAGTTGCAGAAGACCCCTTTCTTTATCATCTGTGTGAAAGGTGAGAGACTACTGAGTTCAGAGCTGGATAATAATCTAAACCTATGTCTTGATTTTTTTTTAAATGCTTATACTAGCTGAAAATGAAATCAGGCAGACAACTTTTGGCTTTATAAATAAGCAAAGTTTTCACATATAAGAGTTCTGCACAAGGATGATACGTGATTTTCAATTCCGGCCGTCGCAAAAGAAGGACCACTGAATTAAAGCGCTCCATAGAAGAAAGTCTTCAATGTAAAAATAGCATGCACTAGTTAATGATGCCGCGATTAGCAAGGGCAAGCAGAAAACTAGATTTGCATGATCAAATTTAAATAAATGATAATACTATAAATACAAAAAATCAAAATGGCCTGATGTTCAGACCTGAAAAGTGGCCTGAACATCACCCTAGACCCTAAGATCTTATTAAAATGAGATCCTAGGGTCAGGCCTGAACAAGAGGCCATGTAGCAGGACTCGTATAAATATATGGAGCAAAGGGTTTCCATCATAAAGACCATTCAACTGGATCCGATAAAATATGTTCTCCGAATCTGAACCTTGGAGCCATGTATTGATATTAAAGAGTGGTTCTCATATTTACCATGTTAGGCACCAAAAGTGTAGGTAATTGATACTGAACCAAGTAGGGGTCAAAATGGGTTTAGTTAAGCAGGTTCACGTTGGATTGAACGCCAAAGTAGCATTTTTTCAGATAAATAACACTAGCAGGTTAAGCCGACCCATAGGATGAGTGCTGACTTCATTTGGCTTCTTCCTTTGTCTCGTTTCCAATTTTCCATAGAGAGAAGAAATGGTCACATGTCAAGTAAAATCCAACTTCTGAGGTTGGGTTCGATTGGGCTTGGGCTTGGGCTTGTTTGTTTGGATGTATTTTATGAAGATAATTGAAGTGTTGGAAATCTCTGATGCTAATGTCGGATTGCATTGGGAATTTTCTATTTGAGTGTTGGAATTCTGAAAAATAACTTCATGAAAAAAGTCACTTTTGACCTTTCAAAATTCTCAAAATGAAAGCCAACTTTTTGAATGATAGACTGTACTTGAATATTTCAAAAATTACTTGGGGGGTAATATTGAGAGAATTCATAATTCTCACGAGATAAGAATTTGCTAAATTCTTCTAACAAAACAGACCCTCAAAGGAAGGTTGGATGAGGAGCGCCTCTGAAGTGGGTTGTCTTTAATTTGGTTATAACATCAAGCTTAATTAGTCTACCTGATAGGTTTGGGATTTCCCAGAAGAGAATCTCTTTAATTTTCCTGTGAAGCATCCAGCTTCTCTTCCAGGATAGTTACAAATGGTGCATGTAAGGAACATCCTTTTAGGAGGTCAGTAAGAGCCGGAAGAAGCGATGCTTATCTTAATAAATATTCTTCGAACTACTCAGCCAGAGTCCTCTGATTCTACCGGATGTTATTTTGGCTGTACAATTTACGGTGATCAGGAATCAACATTTTAAGTCCTCACTTGAGCCAGAGCACATTCCAAGGGAAATGTAAATAGCAAATTTTGCTTGATCCTTGATCCAACTACAACTTTTGTTGCTTGTATTTTGGTTTGCAAAAGGGTTTGATCTCTTTTCTAAAAGGGGCCAACAATTTTGGAGAGAGACGTAATGGATTAGAGACATCATTGTTACATTATAAGTGGATGCCAAATTTTCAACTGTCCAAATAAGGCAAGGCATGCCATCATCGGCAGTTTAATCCAAATAGACTCAACCAACTTGAAGATTTCTTCCCTACATAACAACAATCCATGAAGGTGACAAACCCAGAAGATTTCAGTGCAAAACGTTGATCATTAGCCACCACGGACCTACTTTTGAAAAAGCATTTGGACATTGGTTCCGTGAAATTAGAGGAGAAAAGAGGGTGCCCAGGATGCCATTGTTTTTGTTTGGTAGGCTGGGAATGCCTGGCAACTCAATTTGCATCCACTTCAGACCAACTAGTCTCCATCCAACATTGGATAGAAGTCCAAACCTACAGACATAACCCAAAAGCCTTATTAGTTATTAGGGGAGAACGTATTTGACAGCCAACACTGAGGCTTCACTTTGGTTTTGACCAGCCTCACCCTTGCCTGAAAGATGGAACCTCAACAATATAGATGGGATCTCAACATGTTTGGCCTACTATACCTGAGAAACTCCTAGGAAAGCTTCACCACATCCCTTCTTGCAGCACCCTATGGTTTTGATGATGATAATATGGGTCCAAACAAACAACTTCTTTAACTTGACAAAAAATTAAACTTTTTTGTGCCTCCTATCAATCAAGAGATATAGGCTGAACTTAGTGGCTTCTATAATTCTCTGGCATCATCTCAAACCATAGAAACTGGTTTCTACTGTCCAAAGATTTAAACACATAATGACAGTGTATGTAAACCATCCGTACTTGGACTGAACTTGGTGCTGATTTCCATCCTTCTAATGGATTGAGATAGACTGCATGCAAGCATTAAGACTTCCAAAATAACTGTCGTTCTCTTGAGATTTCGGCCTGTAATGACAGCAGCCATTAGAATATGATAACATGTGGATAAATGCATGCATTCAGCTTTGGGGGCCACTGATATACTTGTGTGCAACAATGACCTAAACAACTCACCAAAGTAACATGAAAGGAGCGATCCATATCAGCTGCAAATTTGCATTGCTACTCTATTGTGCAGATCAAAAGACCAGCTGAATTCCATTGCTATTATCTTTTTAATCATTTTCCATATTCTGCAGTGAGGAGGGATGGAGAATGCTACTCCCACAGATTTGGGCGAGAGAACATGAACCAAAAAAATCTACATATTCAAGTGGCAAGAACTGAATTGGGACAATTCAAATATAATAAAGGCGCAACAAGTATGGTTTCCAAGTTCCTAAAGGATAATAATCTTGAGAAAGCAAAAGGATAGTAAGTCAAGTAACCTATTGAAAGGCCTATTGGAATATGCACCATATTTTAGAAGAATAAAAATGCAAATCGTAATTTTCTTTTGATAAGTAAAATACGGTGATGACTCTATCGTGCTTTAAAATCAATGCTTGCTTTCACAATTCAAAGACTCTAAAATTGCAAGCAATAATCAATAATGAAAGAGGGAGAGTGCTAAATCTCAGTCTACAGACAATAGGTCCAGCAACTGTTGCAGGAAGTAAAAACTGTCAGAAGTAGATCTCATGTCTCCATTTAAACACTTCAACATATGAGAGATCTCTACCCATCTGGAATGCCTCTTGTCTGCGGCAATAAACTCATGAGCAACACCATCGACAACCACACTACTGCGGCCAGCTTTCTTCTTCACTCCTCTTGTTCCCATGATTCCTCTAATTTTGTTTGAGTGGCTCCACTTCCCACAAGCAGCATATATATTTGACAGCAGAACATAACCTCCCTCTTTCTCAGGCTCCAATTTGACCAGCTCATTTAAAGCAGTCTCAGCAAGTTGGACATCTCCATGAACTTTACAAGCATTCAACATTGCCCCCCAGATAGATGCACTTGGTTTCATGGGCATCCGTTCAATCACATCCTTTGCCTCAGTTAGCATCCCTGCTCGCCCTAACAGATCAACCAGGCAACCATAGTGCTCAACTCCTGGTTCAACACCATAGATTTCCTTCATACCATAAAAGATTGTTAGCCCCTGATCTACCAAACCACTATGACTACAAGCAGTAAGAACAGCAACAAGAGTAACTCTGTTTGGCATCAGTTCTTCCTGCATCTCCCTGAACAATTCCAGTGCTTTGTTTCCATAACCATGGAATGCAAGTCCAGAAATCATTGCTGTCCACACCATAACATCCTTTTCATAAACTCTTTCGAAAACCAGAAGAGCTCTTTCAATGCTCCCACACTTGCAGTACATATCTATCAGTGCTGACCCTAAGATGGCATCATATTCTGCGCGGGCTTTGACCACCCAACCATGAATTCCTCTCCCTTCATTCAGGGAGCCAATCAAGGCAGCAACAGAAACCAAGCTAACAACTGTCACCTTGTCTGGTCTAATATTCTTAACAAGCATGTCCTGGAATAGTTTCACTACAGCTTGGAAATGCCCCTCCTGGGCATATCCAGCGATTAGAGCATTCCAAGAAACCAGATCTCTGCTAGGCATTTCATTGAAAAGCCTGTGGGCGATCTCCATTTCTCCAATTGTAGCATACCCTGCAATTATGGTATTCCATGAGATGAGATCCCTCTCTTCAACTACATCAAAAACCCTCCTGGCTAGCTCCATCTCTTCACATTTCACGTACATATCCAAAAGAGAATTAACCATAATCAAGTTCAAAGCAATTTTGAACTCCCTCCGTTTAATCCATGCGTGAATTGACTTCCCATGACGTGCATCTCCCAGATTCCCACAGACCACGAGAAGACTTACTGTGGTAAATTTGTCTGGCTCAAGTCCTGAAACTACCATCTCGCGAAATAGTTCTAGAGCTTCCAAACTGTGCCTCATCTTGGCATATCCAGAAATCATGGCGTTCCATGAAACGACATCTTGCTCAGGAATTAGTTGAAACACCTGATGAGCGAGATCCATGCGTGTATTCTCCGAATACATCTTGATGAAGGAGTTCTGAAGATAGGCATATGACGAGAAACCCATAACAATAGCATGACCATGAATCTGCTTCCCTTCTGATAAGCATTTAGTAGACTTAAGGAGGGAGAGGAAAGTTTGTTTGTCAGGGTATATGCATGATTGAAGCATGGACTTGTAAAGAGCCATCGATCGGCTGGAAGAGAAGGATTGTGCAGAGATCATAGTGTTGTAAATGTAAAGATTTGGATGTGGAGTATAATAATGGAAGAGAAGGATGGCTAAGTCTAAGTTCTCAGGGTGTGTTGTTGCTGACAATAGAAGCCTACTCATGGGAAAGGTTTGTGTGATAAGATGAATCCTCATCATTTGAGCCAAAATCTGTTTAAAGTGGTTCCTGGTTCTGCACTTTTCAAGCAGAACAAGAGTCGGGTGTGTGAGGGAAAGTGAAACAGTTGCATCCCAGCTGCTTCTGCTGCTGGACACACCAGCAGAAGCAAGAGAACAGCTGCAACGGCTATAACGAAACATACACAGAACCCTAGGAGTAGCTTGCAAGTATCAGATATAAGGAACCGTAAAAAACAGTATCAGAAATAAAGAAATTGGTAGTTTGATATTGCAATCAGCCTACAATTCAAATGAACTGATGACTTTTAAAAAGAACAGGGAAAACTTACACTAGTCATGACAAAGTGGCCACATGCTAAAAAATCCATTCACTACAATTTGTCATTTCTTGCCCCAAGAGCAAATACAGGCTAGAATAATTGCTCAAAAAGATCTTCAACACTTCAGTTTTCCAGCATTAAAAGGTTGAGCCAGTATTTTGCAGTTTCAAGAATACAGGATCCTTCATGAAAGGTCCGGACTTCCAAATTATATCAGAATATTTTTGAGACATATAACAAATATATAATATATTCCAGATTTAACGATGTCCAAAGCAAATTCACATGTCTATGGGCTTAAGAAGAGGAGAAAACAACTTTCCATTGATTGTAGATCATATCTAAAACGTTCAGAATGAATGCTAAGCTTACATTTTTTTTCTGAATAAATGAAGGGCATTCTATTCAACCTGAAAAGGATAACCTGTCTGTTTATGGAACCTTTTCTCAATAATTCAAAACACGGTGAACAACAATGCAGGTTCTAGGACCAGGCTACACAAAAAAGGAAAAAGGGAAATAAATCAAGCAGGTGTATCAGAAGATGATGAGATTATAAAGGATTAATAGCTCCTGACAGATGGAAAAAAGTAAAGAACCACAACTTCTCAGACCTGGTCTGACTGAAAAGAGAAGATCTCATATAACTTGAATTGACTTGTTTGTCTACCATTCAATAACCTTTGCCAGGGAGGCATCAATCAAAAAGGGGTGAAATCATCGCCAGACATAAAAGTGACAGGCATGCCTGTTCCGTTATCATTGAGAGACTGCATCCTTGCGTCTAATATTGCCAGTTGAGACTTCACCCATGGTGGATTGTATTTACCCTCAATCCATAAAGCTTCCTTAGTATGTTTGTGCTTGAAATCTGGATACTTAGGGTTCCTCTGCAAATTGCACAAAAACTTGAGTCATCACTGAAGATTAGAATATTTCCAACTGAAAAAAAAAAAAAAAAAAAGAAACCTGAAGATAAGGGGAAAAAACCTAAGGTGGGCTAGGATATGCTAGCTTGTGCCTTGCACCTTAACTACATTGGCTCCCACTATTATCTTTCAATTCCCTCTGTCCTTTATGGATGGCACTCATCAAGGTGGGCCGCATAATCTTGCTCTGTCATCTCACCATCCCATGTAGCATTCTCATATGTGTGTATGTGAAAGTACAATCCAGTGGATTAAAAAGGGTTCCAATGAGAAGAACCAAGGGTAGTAGGGCAGGCCTGAACCATAACTGATACATAGGTTTATTGGATTGGAAATGCTAACACAAACCCAACCTTGATGTAAATAGGGCTAAGCCAAGCACAATGCTACCAGGTTGGGTTTGGTTGGATTGGCAGGTTGGGTCAACAAATAACCATCCTTAAGGTAGAACGAGGTAGGCAACATAAGGGAGTAAGGTAGGCAACATAAGGGAGTATTGATATTACCAATGTATTTACTTTTATTTACTGACAGTGAGTACATATCTGAACATATCAATAAAAAAAAAAAGAACATATATCTGAACATCATCTGATTTGCAAGCAACATATATCTGAACATCATCTGATTTGCAAGCACCTTGTTATTTCTATTATCCCACCAATCAACTGGATTAGCAAAGAACGCTTGCCACAGCTGTTCTGTTGAACCTAAATGATTTCCAGAGAAATTTCCCACCTTCTCACCTGCAATACCACAGTAAATAACTAATAAAAATAGAACAGCTATGAAACTAACATGTCTCTATTTCACACACACACACACGGGGGGAGAGAGAGAGAGAGAGAGAGGAGAGAGAGAGAGAGAGAGAGAGAGAGAGTGCCTGCAGTCATAGAGTCCCTCTCCGGCTCATACAAGGACACTTTAGGGAACGTCTTCTCAACAAAATTCAGTTGTTGAACCACCACCTGCCATAAATAAATTTAAGGATATTCAGAATGCATGCAGGATAAAACAAAATGGTATGATCCTTGCAGTATATAAGGTCATGAGGAAAAACTGGGCTGTGAACCAAGCTGCAACTTATAATCTGGCTGTGGAGCCCACCCCAATTGATACCAATCAATGAGGTAGGAGATCAGAAGGTCTCTTTATGGACTCATGGTGGGCTCAACATGGGGCACGATCTGATGATCATAATCATCTATTTAACAGCCCAAAGCTTATAAAACTACAAAACAAAGTTGCAAACGTGGTTGTGGGGGGGCCTATTTAGATTGATACCATTCACTGGGATAGCAGGGATAGAAGGTCTTGTCAAGGATTACAGGTGGGCTCCATATGGGGCACAATCTAATGGTTGTAACCATCTATTTAATGGCCTCAAAGTTTATATAACTGTTAAACTCTGGAACTGTCAAAACAGATGGTTACAACCATTAGACCATGCTCCATGTGAGCACCCCTAATCCATAAAAATACCTTCCAATCCCCCTACTCAAGTGATTGGCATCAATTGAGATGAGCCTCACAACCAGGTTTGTAACTTATAAAGTTGTGGCTGGTCAATAGCCGATCTTTCCTATAACGCAATAAATAAAAACAAAACCTTGTAATAGGTCTGCCTTTTCTCATCATCCCCTTCAACTGTGTCTGACACAAGTCGACCGGAAACATATATCTGGTGCCCCTTCTCTACATGCTGAAAAGCAACATGCGCCAACTCATCCCAAAATGTTAAATTGATCCTACAAACATTACCATTCATAAATTTTAAGACAAAAAATAAATGAAATAACAGGACAACAATCATCAAATGATTCAACTGATAAATCACGAGAAAACCACTTCATAGGAAAACCAACTGAATGAACAGAACTTAATCCTACATATATACATATACAGACAGGGCATTGAATGATGATAATCAGTTTCTAAGGTGAAAAACTGAACCCCAGAACTATCTGATTAAGTTTTCCCTTTGTGTGCCTCTGATTTTTTTTTTCAGACCTTTGTTTCTTTGGTGCTTGACTCTATTAGGTCTATTACGAAAAGTTGGCATGAAGGGCCCTTGATGGCAGACGTTAAAACATTATAAAGCATTATTATGACTTATTTATCTTAATATTCTTGTATATATTTCTTCTCTTTGGAGACATGTATGTTTTTACCTCTTGAGTCTTGAGTAAAATTAGTCACAACACCACTATTGCCAAAACCCTCTAATTTGGGACACAAATCCTACCATTTGTATCAAATCCAAGGCAAAAAAGAGTCATATCTGTACAGTGAATCCCATTTACAAGTAAACCTTAGGGGGCGGTTCATACATGAATTCTACAATTGGATACTCGTAGTATTGAATCTTACAATGCAAGCAATTTGTCTAAAGCAAGAATACCAACATCTGAATGTTTATTTTTAGTCATTTTATACTCCTTTCATTTCATGTGCTTTTAATTTTAAGTTATCTAATAATTAAAGAATTTGTGAGATACTTCAAGAGTTTTTTTTTTTTTTTTTTTTGAAAAAAAGAGGAATAGGCATGTGACTAAACCATTGAGTTATGTTCTGTTTTCCCAAGTTGATTAATCTGACAGAGCATGTCATTCCAACTGGAGCAGATTTTGGGGGTGTGATATGGATGTCTCAGGACTCAGATCAAGCATAGGTGGGCCCACAAAGTCATACATGGGAAACTGTGAGGCATCTTCCTCCATCTTCTCTTTGTATCTATAATGTATTTTCTCCTCTTCCGTCTACTTTTCTTCTACAATATCTCCTCTCTCCATCAATATCTATAATCTATTGTTAACGAAAAAATAGAAAAGCTCAAATCTTTTTCACATAAACTTGAGTATTCTAATAATCAAAACAAGAAAGACTTCTGAAATGAATGAAATGGTGGCGGTGGATGATGATGATTCCACATACCAGACGGTCTCGGTAGCGGAGCGCTTGACGGCGAGGCGAGTCCAGGCAAGTACCTTGCCGCTGCTGAGGTGCTTGATCTGAATCGGAGTACCGACAACTCCAATCAAGTTGACAGAATTCGCAAGCTCCTTTTTCCACGGTACCTCCGCGGGTCGAGGATAGACCACGCGGTCGTGCTGGAAGTCCAAGGAGGAGGAGGAGCTGTTACTGTTACTGTTACTGTTACTGATAGTAGAGCAGCGGAGAAGAAGAAACCCTAGCTTCTTCTTCTTCTGGTGGTTCTTGTTGGTGTCGTCTCTGAAAGAGGAGGAGAAGAGGGAATGGGGTGGTGGTTTTGATGTTGTGAAAGGGCTTTTAGGGTTTGAGCAAGTAGAGAAGCTGATGCTGAGGCTTGATTTTGTAGGAGTTAGAAGTAGAGAATGGAGTGCCATTTGTGACGATGGATGGATGATGAAAGATCACGGGATTCTGGCCTCTTATTGCAAGAAGGGCACCATCTAAAAGTGGGCCACAATCGCACATGAGTGGCTAGATTGGGCCGGGCCTGGGAATATCTAGGTCCAATCTGAATTTAGAAATGCAGGCTCATGTTTATCTCAAGCCCCAAAAGTGTCAAAAGTTTGTGAGACGAGCACAGCCTGGATCTAACATGTTAGACCCAAGCTGGCTCATTTAGTAGAAATTATGTCCAAGTCTTGTTAAAATTCAATGGTTTTGGATCCAATTTTAATTGTACTTTCTATTTTGACCCGAAAGTTACAACCACTAACATACTCTCTCTAGTCCCTCCACTATAAAGGATTCTCATCTCCCCCGATTCTAACATATATAAAATCCTACCTCTTCTTACACATCCGTGATTGGCAATGGATTTTGTGATAGGTGATACTTACAATACAAAGAGAGAGATTTTACATTCATTAATATTCTCTTGTTTGGGCCATACTTTTGGGCTTTGTCACTAGTCCAAGCCCTGCCCAAATAGTTTTAGATTCAGTCAGCCTGACCAGAGAACTAAAAGGTTAGTCCCAAATCCCAACAATTGGCATGTCTCTACAACAAAGCAGATAAAAAAAAAAAAATTAGGATTGGGTCAATGAGCACCAAAGACAAAAATTTACTTGGAGAACAATGTTCTCGTACGAGCAAATTGCTTATTGCCACATGGAAGCCAAAAATCCAACCCTCTACCACATTATCCTAGCCCCTTGATTTAAACAGCTTAAAGTTTAAAGTTTAATGGAGTCTTAACTGTCCATTTTTTTTAAAAAATTCAA
This sequence comes from Litsea cubeba, assembly GCA_012931725.1. Classification (NCBI taxonomy): domain Eukaryota; kingdom Viridiplantae; phylum Streptophyta; class Magnoliopsida; order Laurales; family Lauraceae; genus Litsea; species Litsea cubeba. The sequence continues at coordinate 126,447,146 of CM022947.1, forward strand.
TCAAATGGTGAGTGAAGGTTCACTGGGCATAAAATAGGTTCACATGTAGTCTGCTAGCAGGAGAAGATTCTTCTTATTTGCTTGAGGATGAACTTGCACACTTCAACTTTAAACGGAGTGTTTTGTGTCCTTGTCTCTATCCAGCTGAGCGACAACCTTAAAGGCACCTAGAATCATTTGACTGAGCTACAGGATCTCTGCAGTTTTTGGCAAGGATGTATAGGGAGGTCAGATCCGATGGTGGATGTAAAATCCAGCTGATCAAGCCAACACTACCAAAATAAGAACCACTGTAGAGTTCTGTAAAACATTTACCCTCGCCCATTATTGAGATTGCCACTGGCAAACAGGCACTAGAGTCTGCAGGACCATCATGCTGGGCTCTCCCGGATACTGGTAGCTACCGGTTGGCAAAATCCTCAAATAAAGTACCCATTGCAATAGTAAGTGAAATCCTTGGCTACTGGCTAGGGCAAAATTGTGGTTAATGTAACAACTAACAGTAAAAAGTTATTAGATAAAAAGGAAACAAAATGAATGACCTTGCATTAACAAGGACATGTTACAGTTATCTACTGTCTGGAGTGAAGACTAGTGTGCAATACAGAGTCCTTAAAAACACTTAAGACAGCAAACTGTGGTAACTTAAAATGAGGTATTTCTGACTAAGCTAAGATTAATCATCTCCATCTCCTAAAGCCTGCAATGCGACTTCTCTACAGATTGACAAGATGTTAATTTTCCTTGTTTCAACCGACTGGTAAGCTCAGATCAATGCCATGATCTCAATTTGCTCACTGTTTCCCTGAAGGATAGTGAGAAGAGGCTCGACCCTAAACAAAAAATGCACAGGAAGAGTTAGGTTCATGCCCAGTCATACTAACTACTGTTTGATTGAGTATTTCCAGCATTTGCTTCCACTCTTCCAACTAGCAGGGGTTGGCATCTTATCTTCCTGATCTTGTAATTGCTGATGGTTTAAGCTACATTTCTGACTCAACATTTGAATGTTTCTTTTGTCCTCACCATTGAGGGATATCAAGTATTTGCATCTGAGCTTGAAATTAATACTATTGAATGCTGTCTGCTAACATCAACCTCTGGCTCGTTTGCCGGCTCATCCTCAGAATTACGATCCATAAATGACTCCGAATCAGCTGCATATGATATGCCATACTTCTGTCCATGAGTTAGTCCCGGGCAGCGCCCCTGTAGGAAAATATAGCAAAATCAGCAATATATATTGAAAAAGCACTACATCATATTCCAGGTATTATGAAGGGTGGTCCTCGGCAAGAGACATTAGCATCTAATGCACAAGTTCCGCACAGAAAGGACAGATGATATAAGACTTGATGTGCGTCCCACTGACAGTGAATGACCCAAAAAATGATCCAGATTTGGAAATACCAATCCATCCAATGTATGTTGTTCTTTCCTGATTGATACCTATTCTTATTTCTTAACTGTCTGTTTAAAGAAAACTAATCAAAAGTTTTGAATCTGGGAGATATTTGGGACATCCAAATTGACAATAGGACTCATCCCATCACCAGTTACAGAGGTCCATTGTACAGACTGCGGAAGCGACTATAAACAACTTGATGATGACCCAGTAACCCTCTTCCATGTGATCATGAAACTACAGTACAGACCTCAATGAGTCCTGTCAAAGAAATTGGTTCTGGTGATTTGGGGCGTGATGGAAAGCTAACAGGGCCCCAGCTGCGGTACAGATTTGCAGTATCATTTGCTTCATTATGCTTGACATCCGAAGTTTGGTATTTTTTCTTCCCACCACTCCTGCAGAAAGCCCCAAAATAAGAACAGTGTTCATCTGCTAAAGATATTTCTGGGGTTGCAGGCAGCAAGTGACCCTCTGTACTGAAGATATACCTGCATTGAAATTTTAAAAGGAAAATGGGTATTAGTATAAGGTGGTGTTCTTTGAGTGTGCTTCACAGTGGCCATACTATTCTGGCAGAAATAAGTTGATGAATTTATAAAAAAGAGGATATCAAAATCCTCAGCCGTGTAGTGGAAGCACATTACAACCTAATATTCACAGTGGCCATACTATTCTGGCAGATATAAGTTTATTAATTTATAAAAAGAGGATATCGAAATCCTCAGCCATGTAGTTAGAGCTTGCATGGAAAATGGGAAACACATTTCAACCCAATACCTTCCCCACCCAAATCATTTTCTGAGCCAGCCAACTTGCCAATAATGATTTCAAGCAAATAGGTAAAAGAAACATATCCCATTTAAAGTGATCTCCATATCATGTCAATTGCAAGCAACAAAAAACCATCCATTCTGCCAAAATAATTGAATCAATTGCCGTATCAGGTATATCAGATTGCACCCTAAATGGGCAAACTAGACCAAAAGCCACAAGCTACTTACTTATATGGTCCATTTTCCACAATGTTGTCAGGGCCAACTGCCAAATCGAAAAGAAGCCACAAATATTTAACCTGAAATGAGTCATCAATATGAGATTCCTTACATGAGAAAGAGGAGTTATATCTTTTATCATTTTATGGTGAAAGAAGTTCTAACACAAGCAAAATATAGTGTAGGGGTGCTCATGGACCGGGCTAGCCCGAGACCAGCCCATTAGCTCGGGCTTGAGCCTTCAGTCTTACTATTTGGGCCAGGCTCGGGTTCTTTTATTGGGCCAGCTTATATATAGGTCAGGCTTGGTTTTAGTGGTAGAGAGCCAAAGCCCGGCCTGGCCCGAATTTTTAAATAATGGTTAAAATAGAAAATGAGAGGAGACTCGAACACATAACCTATTACCAAGATACACAACACAAAGCCAGTTGTGCTACTGCCTCCAACAATGTAAAAACTCTCTTTATTTTTCTTATAGCATTACACAGGCTGGGCTCGGGCTCGGGCTCGGGCTCACTCTTCTTTATGAGGGCTGGGCTCAAACAGGCTAGTTATGGCCCGTTTTGGGCCTGGGCTGGGCTTGGACCTTCAGTTTTGAACTCTGGCCGGGCCTGGATATTGCCCGGCCCATGAACACCCAATATAGTGGCAAGGATAGAAGAAAATGGCTTCCTGTTTATCCATTTGATTCTTACAGTTTCAGCAAGGAAAAAGCTTTCCATGTGGTCTTCCTGTTTGTGGGACTCCACATCTGCTATATGGCAATATCCACAAGGGCATCGGGCACCATATTGCAGACTAGCAACCATATCCCGTCCAGCATCAAGATATCTGTGAAAAGCAACTTCTTAAAAAAAAAGCTCTATAGAATATGTATGCTATGGTTTTATTTCTAAATTTCAAATGAGTAAAAAATAAGATTTAAACCAAAGTGAAGAATCAATAGAAAGATATTTGAACCCATCTTAAAAATAAAGAAAGATGTTTGAAGCAGTTTCCCAATACAGGCAGGTTCACAAGTTCAGAACCAAGTAACTAAGTTAACTCTCCATATCTTTCAATCCAGCATCCAGAGCAAAGACAAGAAGGGTTCCAATATTTGGCCTTAAATAACTTGAACCACAGCCTCCACAATGTGAAAGAGGTTAATCGATGTCAACAAAAAGGGAGCAAGGTAATAAAATGAAGGCAAAGCTGCAGAGACTGTTCTGCGTACTAGATAAAATTCATTATCTAGGTTCTACACTAAACATTTTAGTTGTTCATTCATATAATAATTGAGTGAGATAAAAGATAATATCACTCGCTTCCTCATTATAGGAACTCCTTCCGTGTATCTTGTTGTATTTCATTTTTTTATTTCGTGAATAGTTGTCAATTACTGCCCATTAAAAAAATAATTAGAATGTAAGAGGCATCATGCATTAGTTTGAATTTCCAAGGTGCAACCCTGGCCACAGTGTTTTTATTTTTGGCATGATGCTTGAACAATTGTAACAATTAATTGGCCACCAAATAGGAGATAGTCCAAGAAGCGGCCTAAATAAATACCACATAAGAAGATACAGGCCAATCTTATGCAAGTAACGAAGAAAACAACATTAATAGAAAGGAAGCACACTGAAATACAACTTTTATTTGCCAAAATAAATAATAGAAAGAACCAACCTTGGATCTCTGGTCGCTTTGAATAGCCAATAGGTGCTCTCAATCAATTCTGGACGCAAGGGGTAGCTCTTCTGACCATACTGAAATACACATGCAGTTGAAAGAGTATCTTTTTATATTATACAACAAAGTACATTTAAACCAGCTAACATGAGAGTATCAAGTAGAGGGGTTGAATGCATTTAAGTGGTTTTACAAATATAATGGATATTGGATAGAACTTCCTGCAGAAGTGCATTGCAGGAAGCAATATTTTCTTATTCTTCTTTCTTTTCCCTTTGAAGAGCAATAATGTTTTTGAGAGAATTTTACCGTCATAAAAAAATAATAATGTTTTTGAAAGAAAACAGATTTATTTTGATTCAGAAAAGACGAATCCCCTAGATTCTAGTGTGATCTAGATGCAAATACAAATGCTAATTACATTTCAAACTTCCAAATCACACCAAAACCTTATTCAAGTAATAACTGGCGGTAAAGCCAGAACTTTCACCAGCAGTACTTTTAGCTGCCTGGGCGTTGAGATTTGAAGATAAAATATTTTATGAATAATACCAAGCACTCCACACTTCCACAGTGATCCAGATTTCTGGTATTGATTGAAAGATATTGAATGGTGACTAGATTTGGGTGTTGAGACTTCACTAGATGATTGCTCTGCGAACCCTCCCATCTGGGTTTAGTGCATTTTCAGTTGAAAGGAAGATTCTTCTGGTAAGAGATGGAGAAGCTTAGCTATTTTGCTTGAAAGAGGACTGAGGATCTCAGAATCTCTTTCCATGAGTTCCACTATTTTCGAGAGCACATAATGAAAGGAAATATTTTCAGGAATTAGAAGTAGTCAAATAGTATGGAGTTCAGTGATGTTTCCGACAGCAAATCTCCGGGATGTATGAGCAACAACATGGGCTTTTGTTTTCATCTCCATACAGATCAAGCTGCAAATGCCATGGTAGCCTCAACAAAGAAGTGGATAGGTGGTCCTTTATGAAAAACTAGTGGTGGTAGAACATAAAGCTCCAAAGAAAAACTATAACTTCACCTCAAAAAAGGATAGCTACCTCTCAAAAAGGCAGGCAAATCAAATTTGGAAGGATGTAAGGAGATTGGAGAGACATTACTTCTGTAGAAGCCCAGTTCCCATCTATTTACAAAGTAAATCTTCCTAAACAGAGAGGCTTTTGTGATTGACTGCTTAGGTTTTAGAGGAGGGAACATCTTCCGGGGTTTGAGGCTTCAACAGCTCAAGGATGATGAGATTCAAGACTGAACCAATCTTCATCTCCTCCACAAGAACACCCCAATTGTTAAAGATGAGGAAGATGGTTTATTAAGGAAACAGGAAAGAATTATTGTTTCAACAAGAACTACATACACATCTCTGTTTGTTGGAAGTATTCTTAAAGATAACATTACAAAAATTTGGAAGAGTTGTGCAGACTGCAGCGCCAAAAGTGGTGATCATTTGTCGGTTGACAACAAAAGACAATATTCTCATTTGTTACCATTTGAAAAGTCAAAAGTTAAGACTTGCTAGTGTGTGCTTAATGTGTAGAAAAGTCAAAGCTATGGATCATCTTTTAATTCATTGTCACACGTAAGCAAAAAATTTGAAGCCCGCTGTTTTGGGTGTTTCCGTTATCCATTGGATGTCCAAGGGAATGGTGAAGATCTTTCTATTACTTAAAGAGATGCTATATAGGCCATCTAGAGTCTTTTTAATATCCATAGAGTGATGATACTTCTATTACTTGGAGAAAAACTGGTTCAAAGAAAAAGACAAGAATTTGAAGAATGGTTCTGTCTGTGTGATGTGTGAGCATTTGGGTTGGAAGGCATAAGAGAATTTTCCAAGAGGAGACAAACATTGTTGAACATGTTATTAAAATGTTCAAATACTCTTTTTATTGGGCCCTTGCAAAAAAGGAACCTGTTGATGCCTTTGATGCCAGAATTTCTGTCAAATTGGAGTGTTATCACAGATATAAACTGATCCCTTGTGAAATATAGCACTGCAGACCAACATACCATGCTTCTTCTTTAGAGAATAGCCAGCAGGACTATATGTCTCAGATTCTAGGATTTTTTTCCCTAATTGTCTTCTGTGGCCAATCTCACCTTTCTTGTAGTTTCTCTACAATAAAACTGTCCATTACTTCTTTCTTTTGTGGAAAAGGCTTATAATTACCTGAACATTGAACAAAGCAAGATTAAAACCCTCTGGGGTGAAGCCATATTTTTTCCAGACACTGAAGAAGGCAGCATGTGTCGTAACTGCTGGATGAATGTCCCCAGCTAAAACCTTCCAGACAAGAACATAATTAACTTTCTTACGAATTAATAAATAACAGCATATTTCACAATATTATGAACATCAAATACCTGAAGACCAGGCCAAAATGCCTGAAGACTGTTAAATAACGGCCACACCATAGCAGCGGAATTCATATTCACCTCCACGTACCTATATATATATATGTTAAACTTATGACTCCGATCCCTAATAAAACCACCAACCATGAGCATGTAATAATATTTATAGAACACAGCAATGCAGTCACAAACGTACCAAGGATCTTTGTAAATATAGTGCATCACAGCCTTGTAAGCTTCCTGGAATATGAACAGGTACTCCTCATCTCCAAATAATAAATAGGCCTATGGAGTGTAAGGAAGCCCTTAAGAAAGAAGGAACAATGGCATTTTTAAAAGTTATGCAGCAAAGCTGTGGATATGAACCAGAGGATCAAACAAATCGCATTATTCTGAAATAGACATGCATCCACACAAAAGTTGAATTAAGCAATTAAATGATTAAAGCATTTTCTTGATCGTTAAATCCAAAAATTGAAGGTACTTTTATACATATTTCTGCTTTTATCTTTCACATACAACCTCTAAAGGTATGAATGTTTCTAAGAATAAATGAAAAGTCTTTCACCCATTAGGTTGCAGCCATCAAGGAACTACAATGAAATGCTGCAAATGCATCATTCCCAACTTGCGAGGATCGACCTGTAGATTGCATACACCAAACAAAGAACCTCTTCATCTAATGTACTTTGAAAAAGTGCATTTTGCTTCACGGAGGTATACGTAAACATGTACATGGTTAGAGTTCACATAAGAAGTCGATATGGAAAAGCATGGGCATTGTTTTATAGCAAGAACATCTTAAAAAAAACACTTAGGCATTTGGAACTGCAACAATGAAAAGGAACATCACACAGATGAAGCTCAGATGGCAGATGAAAAGATGCGTTTTCCCCCTAATCAGATGATACAAAGCTTTCACAGAGCTTGATCTGGTTGGTTTTCTTTACAACTGTTTGAGGCAGATAGGTGTCATTAAAGAATAATAGTGAAAACAGTTCGTCATTGACTTGTCCCAAGTGTCATGATCATAAACAATTCGAGGGAAGATAAAATATGCATGGTAACCAATTCGTCATTGACTCATCCTAAGTGACAACATGTTCATAAACAATTCAGAGAGAGAGAGAGAGAGACATATGCATGGAAATTCTATTTGCTTTTAGAAATTTACTTTTCAATTTTAAAAAAAAAAAATTTCTTTAAAAAATTAACTAACAATTTATATCCGCGTGATTCTGCATGTATTCAAAATTTCCTGACATCAAAACATGCAGCATGTCAAAAAATATTGCCGTTAAAGATGAAGAACTGAGATATTTTGCCAAATGATTTATGCAACTTACCTTCAAAAGATATTCATAAAAGGAGTCAATACTTGTTCCTATCCCAGCATCCTGTATCACAACCAAAACATGAAAAAGCCGAAAAAGATAATAAATAACTAAACGAGTAAGGAGACAATATAGTTAAATATGTTCTCTTTGTAATGCATAGCATTCCCCTCTGATACAGATAACAACTGCTATGCATTGAACGAAGGAAAAAAAATTCTGTGCCAGTTGATAGGGAGAAGAACACCTGTGCCAGTGAATAAGGGAAGAAAAGATAAAATAACCACAAATTTCAAGAAGATGAGAAAATAATGAAAGAGGTTAAAAATATGTCGCCACCGTCATTGGGGTCACCTTCGCCGTCGTCATCATCATCATCATCCCATTAGATCCTTCCCATTAAAAAATATGTTAGAAAATAGAAATATTTAGTTGTGTTTTGAATCAATATAAACCAATAGACTTTATAACAGACATGAACAATATTCACTTGATAGATTACTGTAAGCTATCATTCATTAAATTCACATTATGATGGAGGATTTTCACCAGAGAGCAGACTGCATAAGTGCATATGAGCTATTGCTTCTGGGCCCACTTAAATGCTTTCCTATCATTGGGGGTAGGATGGATAGAAAGGTTTCTTTATGGATAAGGGCCATGACAAAAAATCAACTCCATGAGATTATCCTAGCCCTTGATTTAGCAGCCTCAAAATTCAATTATTTTTTAACCGTATATTTTTTTGAGATTCAATCCAAGGGTGAGAAAAAAGGTTTGATGGGTATAAATTTGGGCATTGGACAGATCATGGGGGGATAATAGTGTGAAAAAAGCTGCACTTATCAAAGGTGGAACCAAGTGGGCTCTTTCGAGATGGACCATACATGCAATCTACTCGTAGGAGAAAGATCTCCCATTATGATTAACATAGTTGATGTTTTATATCATCAAATGTTCAGGACTCGGGGCTCATGTTTAGACTCTTTAATGTACTTAGAGCAGCAGCATAGATCATGGATTTATTAAAAAAATTAAAAAAAACTTTTGATTAATTAAATAATTCCTTTTTATTAATTAAATAATTCTTTCAGTCATTAAAATCTAAAAAACAACAAATAATCACATAAATAAACAAATAATTCATGGTTCAAGTGCCAAATCCAAGGATGTCAGACATCAATGGCTATTATTGTATAAAAACTCAAAGACATCATAAGAGCTGAAATAGAATTCTAAGATTAGAAAATACAAAATATGTACAAGACACCCATAAAATGTTTGATAATTCAAGGATTAGAGCCTATATCCAGGAATCTATCATGTATTCATCATATAATGATGGTTCCAAGCTTCCTTCATCCAAAAAAAAGTTACTTCTTTCAAGAATGTCCGAATATCCCCTTTCAATGCCCTTGCTTTGATCTTCGGTTTTGCTCTTCTATTGGTATTTTTCTACCAAGTTCGCTTCCTTGGCCCTAGATCCAGGTTTCAGAAGCCCAGATTAGGAAGAGTAAATGAGATGGAAATAAGTTGAAATCCCATTTGATGGATTTTGTACCCTGGAAATTGCATGCAACTTTAACTTACAATTAAATATCAATTTTATTGCACTTGCAAATTCTTCAAGTTTTCAGAATTATACAAGCATCAATATTTAATACAGAATAAGCAAGGATTGAAACTTCTGACCATAAATTTTATTAGTTGTGGTCAGTCACAGTAAGGACATGGCATGCAACCTTCGTTTACCATCTAATTTTGAAAAATAGAAATGAGTTCAACTGTCTGTTACCTTCTGTGTCCATTCACCTGTGAAAACATTAATATGAGCACCAACTAGGTTAAGTTTTGATCGCCGAGCCCATATTCCACGCACTGCATTCTTTGTCACTCGCTCATAAACTGCTTGGTCACAAGAAATTTCCATTGTGTAAAGACTTTGTCTCATCCATAAGATCATTGATGAAACTATGTTAGCCATGTTTTTTTATAACAACTATGTTAGCCTTGTAAACCATATGGTTGAAAATCTGCCCAGTCATGGTGAGCTCAAATTAATTTATCATAGCACAAACTCAATGAGAATAACATGGTTCCATGTCCAGGTTGAACCACTAGCAACAAGAGCAGTAGAGCACGCTACGTACTGTGTAAAAGATTTTTTTTTTTCTCTTTTTGTTGCTGTTGAACAGTATGTAATGTGCTGTTTTACAAAGTAACAACTGGTAATCAAAATTATCGTTATTACTATTCAAAGCTGTGGATTTCATCAAGAGAAGAAGAAATGGTACAAAATGATACCAATGAACTACTGCATAGCATGCAGGAAGGAAAAAAGGACAAGAAAAACTTACAGAAGCAGAAATAAAGTTCATTAAAAAACAACATCCGATTTAACTAGAACCAAAAGGCTTAGCCACAAAGGGTTTCAGTCAGCTCAGTCTTTAAATTCATTATTCATCATGGCCCACATAACCACATCGGTCCCATTGCAGTCAGTGATATGCTTCATAGTTGGTAACAAATCTTTGAAAATTTTGGTATTTCTCTTTCCCAGATTCTCATACAATCACGTAAAGGCATTGTTGTTAGCATCTATGATTTGTAACCTATATGCTACGATTCGTATCGAATCCTAAGGAAAACAATTCGTATCCATTCAACGAATCCCATTTACAGGTGAATCTTAGGATTCACACGTGAATCTTACAATTCGATACTTGTTTCATCGAGTCTTATGATTCAAGCGATTCGGCTGAGTGAGAACAACCATAGCCATGAGGTTAATATTAATCATATTTTACTTTTCTCTTGATTTCTTTTTTTTTTTTTGGGCTTTTTTTAAGGTTATTTACTAATTAATAAAACCATAGAAGAATTTTGCAATTTTGAGAAGGTTCTAGAGATGAATAATGAACGAGCATTCAACTAAAGTGCAGATATATCATAACATGTAAGATTGGTGATTTGAATTTTATTTTTATTTTTATTTTTTGATTTAAAGATAAAAAAAAAAATATCGCAACTTGTTTATTTTCCCAAATAATGTTAATATCTTAAACATATTTAGCTATTTACACTTCACTTAAAGAGTCTTATTTGTCATTGTATTTATGCTGGTATGAAATTATGAATGGATCATGAATAACTACTTTTTCCTTTGGGTTGTTATGGGAAAAATACCCTTAAACCTTGACATGAAGGCGGCGGACACAAACTTTAAATATTGACACCGTCTTCCCACCTCATTTTCCTTTTCCCTTTTTTTATTTTTTACTTTTTTGCCCATGTACAGCGATTGTATGGTTCGCCCACAAACAATGATATCACCGTTCGTTTCTTCTTCTCTTCTCTTCCCTCTTTTAATTTCTTTCTTCCTCTCTCCCACCTGCACCATCACCACATAACTAAGTGATGGTGGCAGCAATGTAACTATGTGCTCTCTGGTGCTCTAGAAGTTGGTCTAGCCTTCATGGGCGTACTTTCATACCTATGTTTGGAGTCAGAATATTACCCTCAGTTGGTGGGGAAGCGAAATACATAATAATGATTGCCCCTTGGCGTCTTACCAGTAAATATCTTGTGGAGTCTTTTAGTTGCTTTTTGCTTTCTTTCTTTTTTTAATAAAAACTTACTGTTACTGTTCAAAACAAAAAAGAATACTATCTGATGCAGTTATCCAGAAGAAGGCATTATTTTATTTTATTTTATTTTTAATGGTAATGCGTTGATTTTCAAGAGGCCCATTCCAATAAATGGATAGATGATAATTCAGTGAACAAGTGAGAACCAACCACAAGAAATAGCTGTTCACTGAAAGGGTCATATTACTTCAAGATGTGTGAGATGGATCACCTTCAAGAAGGCCGAGAAGGTCAACCCACTTATCAATCTCATTGTTTTTATTTCTCTTCTATATTCACCCTAAGTCCACCTTGCTCCCATTATTAAATTGTAAGTTCTATCAAATGCTTATTCAGAGAACTGTTTATCAGTTTTCATGCTACCTAAACATTCACTATGAAAGGCATCTCAAGCTCATTGGTCTAGCAAAAAATACATCTATATTATTAACATCAGTGATCACACTATACATCAAAGTTGCATTGCATACATCTGAAGCAATAGTTTACTTAAAAAAAAAAAAGAACTATAATGTATTCTAATTTCAAACTTTGAATCAGTAAATAATAGTCACTTCATATGCTCAAAAGTTACATACCATATTTGTAAAGCATTACTTCACCTTTAACATTCCTTACATAACATAACAGACTGCTCCCATTTAATGGCCAGGTGTGGCAACCATAATTACCTAGCCTTGAACTCAGGTAGGCAAACCACCCATTATACAACCAGACAAAAAGGTCCCTATGCCTTTAAGATAACCTTATGAAGAAGACTTCATCACTTGTTCACAAAAGACCTTTTTTTTCCCCAAAGGCACTAGTGAATTAGATATGTCCATTACAGTCCCAACTCCCAAAAGTGAATCCAAGTTCCATAAAACATAACAAAAGCATTAGTCATGTTAAGCATGCAGGTTTGGCTCAAAATATTCAAGAGAGGAATCAGTCAGAGAATAAAGTAGTCAGACATAAAGATAAGAAAAAATCAAGATTGAGCTCTTCAGAAACTAGAAAAAGTTCAAGAATCCAATGCATGTTTTCAGCGAAAGGCATGATATTGTAACAATTACCAGGATTGTTCGTCAAGCGACTCAATACCCCAAACTCTAATGTCAAAGTGCCACCTCCAGCTGTTGACGTTATCTAAACATACAATCAATTTAAAGTTTCAGATCCATATTAAAAAAACCTAGACATTTTCAAAATCAAGGTCCAAGCATATTAGTGGCCAACATATCTTCCTCTACTGCAAAGAAAAGAATCTAAAATTCACAATTACATTAATTTTTCAAACCTATAAATTTGGAAATTTTACTGTAATAAGGACTAAAATGCTTCTGCGAGCAGAAAGTCTACAGCCAGCTGATGATTACTGTTCCACGCATGAGGGGAAATGATTTGGTGATTCAGACTGCACTACTACAGTGATGGGCCCCACAGTGGACAAAATATGCCTCAAGTTTTCCCAGAATGGAATAACTTCACCCTGGCCTGTAGAAATTTTCATTATTCTTTCTTACTGATCCATATGTAGGCCAACAATGAAAGATTAGGACTTTCTGATCTGGGAGATTTTTTGGCACCTCCATCAACTCAGAGGCCCATCATATCTATTATATGGATCAGAAAACCATGGTGCGCAAACATACAAAATTGGGGATATAGGCAAACAGCATACTTTCTGCAGTACACAATGCCTATAATATTTCACTTTTGCATGTCAGATTAAAAAAAAATTGTGTGGGTTTAGCAGGCCCACCCAGGGGATTAGCCCTGTTGGGTCAAACACCTCAGGGATACCCACATCATCAAAAATAAAAAAAAATAAATGATTAGCATCATCATCATCAGCATATGTAGACCAAAAAATGTACAAACACCCTCACGGAAGAACTTGCATCTATAACCACCCAAACCAGAAGCAATTTGGAACAGTTCAAATCTTAGGCATCACCTGTACAGGCAACAGCATGATGCTGGCCAAGAAACTCAATTTAGGATCAAGTATCTTGTACTAAATGCATCCATCAAAGTAAGATGTATCTTAGAATAAAACAAAAAAGAAGTAAGTTGCATCTCAGAATTACTTTTGAAAAAAGGATACATATTAAAATGTGACATAATAATAGCTTCAGTTGTACCACTAACAATGCAAGTACTGAGATAAGGATTCATATCCAGAAGAAGCAAATGGAGCAATGAAATCTTGCCTTGCTTTCGTTTTCATCAACTCCGTTCAAAAGATTGACAGATCCAAACGGGATTCCTGCATAGTGTAAATCTTATAATCAAAATGAGGCAATAGTACACAATCTGTGTGAGAAGGGTCGCACACTCCTACTGTAGCAAACCGGTGAGATTATATAGACCTGTTACAACTTAATTTATAATAAATAGTCCAGTAACTAATCTGTATAACCTGGACATGGACAAGCGTTCATAGTTTTTTGTCTCAGAAGGTTGACGCAGCCCCTGATCCGTGATACAAATGTAGACAAACTCCACAAGAGGGTTTGCTGAATCCAGGAAGGATTCCAAGTGAAGACCGACCATAGTTGAGATTTGAGAATTTCATTTTGGAGCTCGTCTTGGTCTAGCCTCCAAACAGAAATATTTTGGCTAATGTGGAATTTAGCAAAACATTTAGGAGACATTTGGAAATATATATAATATAAAATAAATATTGAAATTTAAAATTAACAAAATAATTAAAGTAAAAGTTGCCTAAAATTTATACCAAGGACACTTTTATATTGAGCGGCTTAGATTTTTTATTAGGTGGGCGGGCCTCACTGTTGAGCCCACCAATTTGAAGCAAGCCACTTAGGCGTTAGACCAGTCAAGCACATAAAAGGGGCATTTCGCCCTTTCGTTTATTAAAACACAGAAAGGGCATGGCATCCATCTCGTTGTGAGAAAACAGAAGAAAAGAGACAGAAATTGGAAAGAAGAGGGGAAAGTGAGGAAGAAGAAAAATAGGCGGCAGAACCACACAGCCTATGATGCACGGATACTTTAAAATGGACAACGTATCGTGTTGCATCGTATCCAATACTTCACTTTTTATGTGTAAAACCCGTGTCCCTACCGTGTCTATGGGGTGTCCTTGCCGTATCCATGCCGTATCTGTGCATCATAGCACACAGCAGTGGCAGCACCACTTCTGCCTCTTTCAGTCAAGCAAAGAAGAGGCGGGTTAAGGGCTTAGGGCTTTTTTCCTTTCTAAGTTAAAAAAATTACAGCCAGCCTCCTCCACTTAAAACAATTCTATATATATTGAATAGTACTTAAAACAATTCTATTTTAAAGGGAGTGGTCAATTTTGGGCAAAAATTGGCATTTCATCCAATTTTATAGGTGTGTTTTGTAAGATATTAGAAAGTCTTTTTGGTACATCACAAGTCTTTTTCCCATAAATGCGTTCAAACCCACTCGCGCATGTGCACACAAAATGAGAGGGGGATTTTTCATTCAGGCACCATGATTAGAAATATAAGAATCACGAACATGACTTATTTTAGATTTAAACAGCATAACTCTTTAACTAGGTCCCAGAATAATGGGATCAGGCTAAAATAATGGTGATGATGATGACAATAGCAAGAATGATGGTACCTGTTGGAGTCTCAAATGCAGGTAGCAATCTTTGAGCCAAATCCTCAGACAGATGAAGTAACTGATTGTCATAGGACTGAATTTTCATGCCCTACAAAGAAGCCCTTACAAAGTTTTAATAACAGAACAGTCACAAAATATGACCACCAAAAGGCATTTAAACTGACACGTCAACTGAACAAAAATTTTCCTAGGGTGAAGCAATACAAGTTTTATACAAGCAACAAACTAGATGTGCAATTTTAGTGAATGTGAGTTTCACACTTTTGCTAGGACTCATCAAATCTTGTAAATTTAAAGGCAATCACAGTGACAGATGTGTCCCCATATGCTAGATACAATCTGCTCAAGTTAGGTCCAGCATGCAGATTTCAGGCCTCAAAGTCAGGCTGGTCCACTATTAAGGTGGATCACCCATCTATATTGATTGTAATTGTAGGCCGTTGTTACAGTCACCCATATTTTGTACCTAATATTTATCACCAGTGAATCTATATGGTGGATGCCACTAAAGTTACATACACAGAAGGAAAAAATAAAATGGCACCTACATCTGTAACTAGCACTGAAAGGAAATGTGAATTCCAAGAAAAAAAAAACTACTAAACATATGCATAAATCAAATAGGAGGTAATAATTCCAAACTTAAGTATCTGTTTTACAAATATACAAGAAATATCAACCATGCTGGTTCTAGGAAACAGAGATGGATCGCATAGGAGTAAAAAGAAAAGGAAAAAGAAAAACAATGCTATAACAATATTTGCAATTAAGAAAGACGAAGCAAGAAAAATCTGGCACAGCCCTCTTTAAAATGTCAAAACCTAAAAATACACACATGAATTAACATTGAGTAGTGTTAACTGTTAAGATGCACATCTAGTGCAACCTTCTTGTGTGTGTTCAACCTTAGCATCAGTTGCACAGATATTGCAGGATAAATGCTTCTAGAAATTAGCAGATACAAAATAAATAAATAAAAGATAAAAATGCTTCCCATATTTCAAAAAACCAAATAAACATAATTTGAATAATTTTTTTTATAACAGTAAATTTTATTCAAAGAAAAAAGAAACAAAAGAAAAACAATGAACAGAAAAAAAAAAACAAACAAAAGCTAAACATCAAATGAAATGTGAAGCCGAAAAACTCCTTCCCTAGCAAGACCATCTACCAGGAAATTAGCTTCACGAGGGATATGAAGAAAATAAGCTCCTAGGTGAGATGAAATATCTTGCACCTCCTCCACCAAATCAGCTAAAATCCACGGATGAGAAGACTTCCCAGAACCCCATTGAATCGCAGAAAAAGAATCACCTTCAATAATTGCATGAAAACCTCCCAGAAGATGTAATTCATGGCAGCCCACCAATAAAGCATACATCTCAGCTCCATTAGAATCAACACGATTGACAGGACCCGCGAAGTTTTTGATAATATTTCAAAAGAAGTCACAAATAACACCCCCAATTCCACCCATCTGAATATGCAGAAGAAAACTGCCATCAAAATTTAGCTTAAGAAAGCTATTCGGAGGAAGTTCCCACAATATATTTTTTCTGAGAATAGAATGCCTTCCACCTTGAAAATGGGCTGGCCAAGATCTAGTAAGAGCTTCTAAAGAGACTCCAACAAATTCAACCTTCCTAATGGCCCATTCCGAAATAACCCAAATAATGGACCGAACAATCTCCTCAGGAGGATTGCATTTATTTTGAAAAACTCTATTATTCCTCTCAACCCATAACTTCCAAAGACCAGCATATAAGGATAACCGCCACAGAATGCACCCACGAACAGATTTACCCCTGAAAATCCACTGCTCAAAAAACTCCTTAATAGAACAAAGCATGACCCAACACATATCAAAAATTCGAATGATAGACGTCCATGTTATAATCTATGGAAGAAGAAGAAGAATAATGGAGAGAAGGTCGTGTCTTTACAGAGCATCGACAGTTCAATATATATTGATGAGATGCCTTAATCAAGGCTCTAATTAAGTAAAGATTACAAATTAGATACAAATCAGAATAACAAAAGAATGGAAAGAATCAATTATATCCTATACATAGAAGGAGAGAAATTAGGGAGTAAATCCTATCCTATACAGCTTTGAGTATATCCCATGCGTGGACTTTGTTCATGGGCCATGCGTGGACTTTGTTCATGGGCCGAGCCGGGCCTGTTATCTTCTACACTCCCCCTCAAATTGATGTGGTAAGATTGAAAACATCAATTTGGTAGTTAGATCATGATGACGGTGTTTGGGAAGTGCTTTGGTGAAGATATCCGCCAACTGGTTAAAAGAAGACACATGAGGCAGAGAGATCTTCTCAGTAACGACATGTTGACGGATGAAGTGACAGTCAATCTCAATATGCTTTGTTCTTTCATGGAATACGGGATTGTTAGCAATTCGGGTAGCACTGGTATTATCTCCATGGAGAGGTGTAGAACTACCAACAGGAATACCCAATTCACACAGAAGGCGACGAAGCCAGATAATTTCAGCACTGGCA
Organism: Litsea cubeba; assembly: GCA_012931725.1. Classification (NCBI taxonomy): domain Eukaryota; kingdom Viridiplantae; phylum Streptophyta; class Magnoliopsida; order Laurales; family Lauraceae; genus Litsea; species Litsea cubeba. Next base: position 126,464,690 of record CM022947.1, read on the forward strand.
GATGACATCGCTCGATATTCTGCCTCAGCAGAAGACTTGGAGACAGTGGTTTGCTTCTTGCACTTCCAAGAAATCAAAGATTTGCCAAGAAACATACACCAGCCAGTGGTAGACCTCCGAGAATCAGGACAGCCAGCCCAGTCAGCATCCGCATAAGCTGATAATTGCAGAGAATTATCAGAAGAGAAGAAAAGACCATGATGAAGAGTCCCTTTCACATAGCGGAGAATGCGTAATGCAGCAGCAAGATGTGGTTTGTGGGGATTGCTAACAAACTGACTAACCGTATGAACTGCATGAGAAATATCCGGCCGAGTCATAGTTAAGTAGAGTAAACTCCCAACTATTCGCCGAAAAATAGAAGGATCATCCAGGGGAGTGCCATCATCGGAACTGATTTTGCTGTTCAATTCCAGAGGCGTATCAAAAGGGAGAGCATCATCAAGCCTGGCCGATGTAATCAAATCTGTCGCATATTTGCGCTGAAGAACCCTAATGCCTGATTTGTTACGCATAAACTCAAGCCCTAGAAAGTAGGTGAGAGGACCAAGATCCTTCATTCTGAAGTGGCGAGTAAGGTGGTGTTTGAGATCAGTAATGCCTGCATTATCATTACCACTGATGATCATATCATCAACATAGACTAAGAGGAATGTGTAGCCCTTCGATGTCCATCGCAGAAAGAGGGAACTATCAGAGTGACTTTGACGAAATCCGGCCTGAAGGATTGCTGCCCGAAACTTATCGAACCAAGCCCTGGGAGCTTGTTTAAGTCCATAAAGAGCTTTCTTCAATTTGCACACATGCTTTGGAGGACAAGCATAACCTGGAGGAGGTTTTAAATAAACAGTCTCTCGCAAGTCCCCATGTAAAAAAGCATTCTTGACGTCCATTTGCCATAGAGGCCAATTGCGGGCTGCCGCGACACAAAGAAGAGTACGAACTGTGGTCATTTTCGCCACTGGAGCAAATGTTTCCTCATAGTCAATTCCATATTCCTGCTTATAACCCTGTGCAACCAATCGGGCTTTGTAACGATCAAGACTCCCATCAGAGTGTACTTTGATAGAGTATATCCATTTGCTGCCAATTATAGAAGCGCCATCTGGAACCGGGACCAAATCCCATGTTTGGTTGGCTTCAAGAGCAACTAATTCTTCAGTCATAGCATCCTGCCAGTAAGCAATCTTGGAGGCCTGTGAATAGGAAGTGGGTATGGGAGTGCTATCTAAGGAAGTAAAAAGGGCAGGAAAGCCATAGCGGTTAGGAGCAACAGAAGGACGACTAGAGCGTCGCAAAGAGATGGTGCTATCAGAAGAAGTGTTATTACCTGAAAACTCAGTAGGCGGCAGTGGGAGAGGATCAGGAGAGGGAGGGACCTTGTTCCGCCGGACATAAACTTTGAGAGGAGGTGATGAAGAAGGAGATTCTGAGAATTGTGGCAGATAGGATACAGCAAGAGGATGATGATCCAAATGTAAAGAAAAGAAAGGAATATGTTCCAAGAAAACAACATTTCGAGATATGCGCATGCGTTTTTCCAACTGATCATAACATAAAAATCCTTTATGTTCAGGACTGTACCCCAAAAAAAATGCATTTAGCAGCCTGTGGAGATAATTTTGTGCGTTCATTAGGAGGAAGATGAACGAAACACAAGCAACCAAAAACACGTAAGTGAGAGTATGAAGGGTTTTTACCAAAGAGAACTCCGTAAGGAGTAGTCTTGCCTAGAACAGTGCTAGGAAGACGGTTGATAAGATACACAGCAGTCTGTGCAGCATCACACCAAAATTTTGGAGGAACTAAAGATGCAATCAACAAAGTACGAACAGTTTCAAGAATATGTCTGTTCTTGCGTTCCGCAATCCCATTTTGCTGAGGAGTATGTGGACACGATTTTTGGTGAATAATTCCTTTATTAGACATAAAGGCAGAGAATTCATGAGACATGTATTCACCACCGGAATCTGACCTAACAATTTTGATAGCTTTCTGAAATTGGGTTTGGATCATGTTATAGAATTTTTGAAAAATGGAGAAGACTTCAGATTTCATGCGCATAAAGTAAATCCAAGTATAACGAGAATGATCATCAATAAAAGTCACATAGTACTTAAATCCTGTCCTACTCAAGGTAGGAGCAATTCCCCAAACATCTGAATGAATGATATCAAATGCTGCTAATGCACGAGTATTATGAACAGGAAAAGGCAAAATATGACTTTTACTTAAGCAACAAGTTTCACACTTGGATTGAGAGAAAGAAGATATCATTTTATTATCAAACTTAGAATCCAAATCACCAAATTTAAACAAGGAAAGCAAATTTGCATTGTTGACATGACCAAGACGTTTATGCCAAACAGTCCACAATTGTTTGAAATCAAAATAAGAAGCAAAAAAAGAATGTTGTCCAATATCCAGCAAGAACAGGCGTCCATATTTACTCCCCGTCGCGATCACCTTCCCAGTTTGTCGCCCCTGTATAACACAACCAGAGGAAGAAAAATGAACAAGATAGCCATCATCGATAAGTTGACCTACAGAAAGAAGATTGGCTGATAATTGAGGAACAAAGTAAACATTTGAAAGTGTGAAGGACTGGCCAGAAACACTGGACAAAGTAATGTTACCAACTCCCGAAATGAGAAGTTGATCACCATTAGCAGTGGTTATTTTCTCTTTTCCAAGATAAGGGTTAGAATCTGTAAAGCTATGTTCGACAGATGTCATATGATTGGAGGCTCCTGAATCTAAAAACCAGGTAGAAGATGTAATAGGGGAAGACAGGTAAGCAGATGAATGAAACACAGGATATGCTATAGAAGAAGGAATTTGATACCGACCACCAGAGATGCCCATAGATGCATATGCAGAAGTGACCGTGCTCTGAATCAGATCTTGAATCTGGGCTGAAGTCATGGATACAGTCCCGGAAGAAGTGTTGCCTGAGTCGGGGAAAGGAGCTTGAACTTGGAATGCAGCTGGAGTATGTTGTCTGGATGCAGTAGGATGATGTTGCTTCTGCTGGGGTCCATTCTTCCTTTGTAAACTACGACAATCATCAATAAGATGACCAGAGCGTTTGCAATATCTGCAAACCAATTTCTTCCGACAGTTTTTGGCTAGATGACCAAAGCCTTTGCATTCATAGCATTGAGTAGGCTTCTGATTGGGGGTTACAAGAAGAGCAGTCTCAGCCTGAAGAGAAGCCTTTGGGTCGTCAAGGATGACACGCTGAGAATTCAGGCGAAGTTCTTCTCTAAGAACTTCTTGGAAGCATGTGTCCAGATTTGCTGTGACTTCTCTATTCATAAGGGCTGAACGGACAGATTCAAATTCGGATCTGAGGTTCATAAGAAACTGACTAATGTGAGTTTCTTCTTGTAATTTGAGAGCCTCAGTCAGAAAGCCAACAGATACGGACTGAATTATCATAGCATCCCTCTCTGTCCATAATGTGAGAAATCCATTGTAGTATTCTTGCACTGTTTTATCACCTTGACTGAATCTCGCAATCTCACTATCAAGTTGAAATTTGCGAGCTTTATTGGTTTGGTGATAAACATTTTTTAAATGACCCCACATATCACAGGCAGCAGCATAAGCTTGAAGAGCAATAGCAAGAGAAGGATCAATTGAATTAAGAATCCAAGTAATAACCTTAGCATTTTCTTTAGCCCAGGTGGCTAAGGCTTTGGTATCAGTTGAAGTAGGCTTAGGTATCGACCCATCAAGATAACCAAACAGTCCTTGGCCTTCTACGAAATTCTTCAGGTGAAATGACCAAGCCATGTAATTATTTCCATTGAATTTAATGGGAATCACATCATATTTCTCCATATTAAATTATTATGAACCACAGCAAGTAACCAACCAAGAATAAGTTTAGAGAGGCAGCAAGAGAAGCTAACTTGCATACACAGCCAGCTATTTGAAAAGCAACCAGCACAAAACAGTGCTCAAATCCAACCCAGATGACCTTGAATCTGGTGGCAGAGGAGGTACGTGGACCCCACAATCTGATCTAAGCCCCAGATCAGATAGTTCCCAGCATGCAGCACAATCAGCAGTAGTGGTGGGAATCAGAGAGTGACAACAGAGTGACAACAGAACAGAGCACAGTGCACCCAAGGGGTTCTGTTCTACACTAATCCAAGCCGAGAGAGAGATGGAGAGGACTAAACAGCAATCAGTCAGCAATAACCAGCAAGAGATGCTGAGTGGCTGGTTTAGATAAGTTACTGGAGCACTCAGATGAACTCCAAAGCAAAAAGGGAACCCAACAGTGACCAAAAACAGTCCAGACGACCACTGTGAAGGTGCTAGAGTGGTCACGTGGGGCCCACAATGGGATCAGACCTCTGATCAAATAATGCGGTCTTCTGTGGGAGACTTTTTACTAACTTCCAGATCAGGTTGCATAACAAATTGATGAAAATCCGCAAAATTCAACGGATCTGATGAAAACTATCTTGTAAAACTATGAAAGCACAAGTAGCAGTAGATGGCCTACCTCTGATTTGTTAAAAAATCCTGAAAAATGCCCATAAATCTTAGAGAAGATGGGCGACCCTTGTGGTGGCTGTTGTTTGTGCTATCTGGATGATCGGATGATGGCCCACCTTTGATTTCCTCTCTGCAGAATGTCGATACAGTGATTCTGTTGTGAGAAAGGGTTCTCTTTCTAGAACCTTGAGAAGGGATTGCAACTAAGAGACAATTGAGAAGAAGAGATCCCACACGGCTCTGATACCATGTTATAATCTATGGAACAAGAAGAAGAATAATGGAGAGAAGGTCGTGTCTTTACAGAGCATCGACAGTTCAATATATATTGATGAGATGCCTTAATCAAGGCTCTAATTAAGTAAAGATTACAAATTAGATACAAATCAGAATAACAAAAGAATGGAAAGAATCAATTATATCCTATACATAGAAGGAGAGAAATTAGGGAGTAAATCCTATCCTATACAGCTTTGAGTATATCCCATGCGTGGACTTTGTTCATGGGCCATGCGTGGACTTTGTTCATGGGCCGAGCCGGGCCTGTTATCTTCTACAGTCCACACTATTTGAGCATAGTTACAATGGACCAGAAGGTGGTTCGTCGTTTCCTCATCTTGTAAACAAAGAGGACACCCATTAACAACAGTAAAATTTCTCCGTCTTAATTGATCCATAGTAAGAATTTTATGTAAACGGACTACCCAACAGAATACCAAGATTCCCTGGGGGAACAACAGGGTTCCAAAATCTCTTCCAACCTACCATCCGATCGCCCACACCAATCAAGACATTATAAAAAGATTTAACTGAAAAATTCCCTTTAGCTTCAGCCTTCCAAATCCTAATATCCCTTCTCCCTCTAGAGATATGTCTTGTTAGGCAAAGAAAGAAAACTAACATACTCTGTCACCTCATGATCGTGCAAATTTCGACGAAAATGGAAACTCCAAACTCTCGATCCACCCACAAAATGAGAATTATCTACTTTCATCAGTAACAAGACTTACTTTCATCACTAAGAAAACTTATGAACAAAAGGCATACTAGTTTTAACACCAGCAAAATTTATCAAAAATTGAATTCTTGTTGCCAACAAAAAACAATGAGCAATTGAAAAGGTTTGAGTGCCATGAGCACTTTCAATATTAATAATTACCGTGGCATAATCACTTGCAATAAGATGAGCAGAAAGTAAACCCCCAAGAACTCGGATTGTGGTCTCAAATACCGAGACAGTTTTGTCCTGCACATTAAGGCACAAGAGTGACTGACATGCAGCAGCAGATGTTTCTAGTATAGGTAGAACATCTCTTCATAATTATTAAAAAATAGAAACGAGTAAAACGTTTCAGTGGATAAGAAAGAAAGAAAGAATAAACACTTCAAAAGGGAAACAGTAGAAAATTTCATATGATGTGGATTGTTTTCATTTTTGAAATGGAAAGTGATTACCTTCATTTAGCAACAAAACAACTAAAGAATACAATGGATAGGTGCAATAACATCTCTATGATTCTCGATTTGTCAACATCTTGCCTAGGAACAGTTTTAGGTCAAATTTAATAAAATAGTGACAGTGAATAACATTTTTGGGCCTGCATGGGAAAATCTAATCAAACAATACTGCGTGCGATGCACTCTAACAAGTAACAAGAGAGTAAGGCCGATGTCCATATTGGTCATACATCCAAAGCAACAGCTACAAATGGACAAAATGCATACATCATTTTGTTTGAGCTAGTAAGGCAATCACCAAGAGAGCAATACTCACAATATTGAACTTAAGGTTTTTACTAATCCATTCAACTGCTGCAGTAAATTGCTCACGGTCACCCAATATGGCCAGTGTGTCTAAAGAGTCAATCTGTTCCATGCAGAATCTAAAACCATTACGTGAATCCAATTAAAAAATCAAAAAGCACACACAAATGTTTTCTGAAAATAGTATAAAATACAGGCAAAATCTATTGTCTTACAAGAGTTAAGGCATAACCACCAAGAGAATCTTCTCCCGTGCAGGTTAAGGGTCGTAATTCATCAAGAGGAAAAGCATGTTGAAAATATCCATTAAAGGCATGATAGAACATTTCACGCACCTACAAGAAAACATTAAGAAAAGAGTCAGCATCTACCAAAACTATGAAAATCAAGCAATTGGCCAGCAGCTCATCAGAAACAATGCAGAATGATTATTCAAAAAAATTTTAGCAACCGTCCATCAGATGTCTACAAGTTCTTTTTTATCAGTAACAGTTTTTTTTTTTCCTGGAAATGGTAACGTTAATTTATTCACTGAGAATACAAGAATTACAGGGAAATTGCTTGTCTACCACAAGTACAAAACAGAACCTTCAAACCAAACCCCAAGAAAAAAAAATACATATTAGAAGTGACTCAAAATGGACCTTCAGTGCAAACCAACTCCAACAGGGAAATTGAATATAGCCCCACAAACCATTCTCACTCTCATAACCGCCCTCCTATATATGCCTTGCATGATTTTGATATACCCCTTAGGGATGCCTTCTTCAATATCCACCAAATTAACCACATCAACACTCTATGGTACAACCCTAGGTCAGTAATAGCCATGTGTAATTTTCTTCTCCTCAAAACTTTTCCATGAGTTACTTGGTGGCTTCTATAGTGGTCCTATGTGGCATACACCCAAACTGGTTCTACAGTTTCGAATATATCATTTATTATAAAAATGAACCATAGTGTTGATTTTCCATTCTTTGGCGTTCTTCTACTACTCAACTTTCATTGAAAAACATGATCAACTAAGTTCAATATCACCCATCAACTCTTATTTCTGCATGTATACCATTTAGCCTAATGCTCTCTTTTTCTTTATCCTTTATCATGCCTCCCTTTTTTATCTGGCAGATAATTCCTTCCCTTAATTTAGTTCTTATTCATGACCCACTTCTTCCCCGCATACTTTGTTTTCAAAGAAGTCTTAAAATATATTCCCCATGTCTCCCTTTCTATTTTTTTCTCCTTTCACAGGCACTAGGAATGTCAACAGACATGGGTATGGACCGGATCTGCTTGTGAACAACTTTTTATAACACCAAATTCACGTTGTTAGACAGGCCCAATGATCCAGATCCGAACTCAAGTTTGGGGTCAGAAACCTTTATCGAGCTTGACTCAATCTTAAGTCCAATTCTCAGAACCACACCAGGATTCCTATCAGACTTGAGCCTTTATAGGACATATTCAGGCCTCCTGTAACCCTTATTGGGCAAACTCAGATCCAGGCCTTAAGGTCCACGTTGGAGTCAAACTCAAATTTGGGCTCTAAAATCTGTATCCAATCCAGACCTAGGCCCAAGCATCTCCAACCCAAATCCAGGCTGTTGAAAATTGAAATCCCGGCCTGACCTAGAGCCTTTGCCTTTATCTTTGATGAAACTTACATATCAAGGTATCTAACTAGGTATTCACTGTGGACAACAACAGCATGAAATTTTTTTTTTTTTTTAAAGAGCAAGTTAAATTTAAAGGGTGCACCAAACAGCGTTATATTATCAGTTTCCATCATCACTATATTCATTTGAACACAATGGTGATGATTATCACTATATTGTAATATAGTCATATAGTATTCATTTGAACACAATGGAAAAAAAAAAAAAAACTAATTCATGATGTGGCATCTCATATTGGAATTCTCAACATCACAACACTTGCCCCAAGCAGGGAAACTTGCAAATGGTTCACCCTTCTAGCACCCCAGCACAATCCATGTCATGGTTTAGTGCTTATATTACAGGTATTGACAGGAAAAATGACAGCTCTTGATCATATTTGCATATTAAAATTGTTGGTGAATTTGGACAGTTCATTTGATGGGCCCACCATAGAATGATAGGTGACTTTTCCAATAATGAGCTTCAGGGCCTGTTTGATTCATGTAATCGAATTGAATTCCTAGGAGTTCCAAGAATTTGTATTTCTATTAAGTGATTAATATGAAGAAAGTAATCAAAAATGACTTCACCCCAAAAGAATTCAAATGAGAAAAATCATGGGGATCATCCAATCTTTTCTGGAAAGAGATGTGCAGGCATACCTCGTCACGGAGCTGTTTCGCCTCGGCAGGATTGACCCCATCTGCAACAACTTCTCTCTGTAGCAAAATGACGGAGAACAAGTAGAGGAAGAAGATGGCTTGCTTCATCTCATTTGCTCTTCCCCTCTCTTTGTTTGGACTTTGGCCTTTGTCAATGTGAAGAGATCAATCGATCCGGAATCTTTTTACGACCCTTGGAATGATATGTTTAATAATCTTCTCCTTATGCAGTCCAGACCCATTTGGGCCCAATTTTGATCGGTGCAGGCAGGTCCTTTAACATTCTCATTCCCCTGACCTTTGACCTGGCACTTTGGCCCAATTTTACTCTCCTTGTACCTTTTATCCACCTTTGAATTGAATCTCAATAAAAATCTATAGTAAAAAAACTACAAACTTTTTTGACCCGCTATTAAATCAAGGGCTATAAATAGAATCATGGGGCTGACATTGTTTTTTAGCCTTATACGTGTGTAAGGAAACATTCTCATGTGCCCTACTTTTAATTGATAAACAAGCAAAATGCCATCTAAATAGTCCTCACGAACTAGACCGCACTTGAGGGAGAACATTTCATATCCCCCTCCTGAGTGGAATTGGCTTTCTGTCAGAGTTGTTCAATACAGCAAACTCTGGCTGCCGAGATTAACTACCAGCTGGATACATAGCACACAAAGTAAGCCAATCTGCTGTCCGTTTAGTGGACCTCACTGTGGACGATTAGATCATAGCGCTAATCAGATGCTCATCACCGTTGGAATCCTCAGACATCCAGTGGACAATTTAAGATTGATTATCGGCGGTATAAGTTCCATCTAGTGATATTTGATGGTTAGAACATCCGATCAGAATTACTTATCAAGGCCCACAGTTTTGACTCTGTAAATTGAAGTATTCTTATAACATTTGTATGGTTGATAGAGTCACCGCATAGTGTAGTGTTGATGTGTGGAAGATGGACCCTAGAGTCCAGATCAGTTGGTTTCAGTGTGACCCACTGGGATCAGACAGTGCTTCTAATGGGCCCCGCTGAATATTAGCCAGAGTCTGGACTGGAAGCAGCACTTTTTTTGTAGGCCTGTCCTCTGTTTGTAGCATTGTGTTATAGTGGCAGGGTCCATCATATCAATTGTATGTGTGGATGCAGCTCTTGTCATGGCACACATACTGTTACCAATGATGAATCTTTGTGTTCACCCAAATTGTTGAGCGATCAACAAATATCTCATCCTAAGTAACTGACCCTTGTGAACCACAGAAACAATGAGATGAAGCCAACCATAACCCACCAACTAAAGTACGGATCCAGTGGCCTAAGTAACACTGGACACAAGAAATGATGTAGCTCGTCCTTAATTTTTTTCGTTGGGCAGAAGGTAGAGGAGGTATCCCACCTCATGAGGGCCATTATCAACAAGCACAAACGTCCGGGTTGGCGAGAGGAGAGAAATGAAAAGGAGAATTTTAACTACAAAAGTGAGGGTTTCTACTAAAATGGAGGTGTTTTTGTTATCTTAGAGGGATTTTTACAGGAAAAAAAAAAGCCTTAAAGTTGAGAAAAATGATTTGGGGTTCACAATCACACTTTGTAATGACGGTAGACGACCATTCATGGAATGTTGGATTATTCCATAATGGAATGTGACTTTTTTATGTGAAATTCCATGTAGTGCCGAGTCATTCCATAATATTATAAAATGTCGAGTTATTTTGAAATATCATGGAATAGAAGTTCTCTGCCATCATTTCGAAGTATTTGGGCCATAAATCATTTTTCTCAACTTCTGAAGATGAGAAGAAACTGAAGATGGAAGAGGACACCCTCTCTCTTTTATATGGTTACCTCCATATGAAAACCAATTTCCCACCCAATTATTGATTGATTGGAATCCATAAAAACCCAACACTAAAATAAAACAAAACCATACATACATACAATCAAACCAACCTAAGCAGAACTTCAGTTTCGAAACGTTCAAATATAACAAGTAAAAGAACCACAAGAGATACTGGCTGCCTATCCCTCAAAACTCCAGCTCAGTCTTGATTCAAAAATGTAAGTTCAGAAATATGACAAAAAGATGTGGTTTGAGTTCTATCTTTCCATACTTCAATGAGTTATAATTAGAGAACTATGATGGGAAAAGACTTCCATGACGACGATGATGATAAAAGTCAGTTGCTTGCATTTTGCATTAAGTAAATTGACAAAAAATGACAAAGTTTTATTTAAAAAAAAAAAAAGATATCTTATGCGGGGATAGATTCTAAGATAGGTTCCCCCTCCAGCTCTGAGATTACAATTAATGAATCTGTCATGTCAAGAGAGAGTGGCTCCGATTTGGGATTTGGATTCAGAACCTGCCACATAATGATACATTCTGAGAACCCAAGTTTCAGAATCTCGAATTTGAAGAAAAAGGAAAAATGTTAGTAGAAAGGAAACCTTCTTGTTGTTTTTCACATAACCGATGGCAACTTCCCGACGCAAATTTGCTCTTTCAGAAAGCTCAGAGAATGATGGCTTCTCACCCTCTTTCATGTAGAGGCCAATATCCTATCAGTAGAAATATAAGAATTTGTGTAAGATGATATTAACCCATCCCAGAACTAAACCATCTCATATCTCACATTACAAGCAGTTTGGATGACTTGGCTAAAAGGATGGTTCTCAGTTGACTGCGCTCAGATGATGCAAAAACTGAAAAAACACAATAGGAAGATTCTTTTCATTTTTATTTTTTGTCTGATTTCCACCTCCAACCATTATTCAAGACTATCAATGATACAGATATGAGGCAGTAAAAAAAAATTCTGCCGTTTCTGATTTCTGATTTCTGTGAACTCCAAAAATGTGCATAGAAAAGCAGATAACCATTCATTCTACCAAAATATTGAAACTGATTGCAAGTTGGGTTAACATTCACATACAACCTATAACTCTCATAGCTTTTTGAATTTGTTGGCGGCATCAATTTGGTTTTATTGGAAAAAAACACATATTTAAGAGTATTTAAATTTTAACTGCATTTACCTTCACATATATTTCATCTCCTTCGGCATTAAGAATGTCTTTCCACACCTCATTCAGCTCACCATTTTCTGCCACTGTGACCACCCCAAAAGTTCAAAGGTAAAAATGGTTTATCAGTGGAAATATTAAAGGCAGCTGGAAAAGAGTATATGAAACTAAATAAGAAATGGAACCTTGAGCTGTTACAAGGCTCATTACTTCCTCAGCACCGATGTAAGTTAGAGATGGCTTTATTCTTGCAATCTGCAGGCACAGCACAACAGTTGTATACACATTAACCGCGAGTATGCATACATAGCCCACACATGCACATGTATGCAGGGATTTTTAATTTGTAGTTTTTTTTATAAAACAGGAACAAAGAAGGCTTACTTGTTTGCCCAATTTTGTGTCCACAATCTCCGCAACCAGGTTTTCCACCTACATTATTGTCACCAGTAATGGAAAGATGAAAGTTACGAAAGAACACTGTAGCATTTAACAGTTTAAGAAAATACTATACGCTCACTAAGTCTCTTCTTCCAATGCTACCCAGACTATTGTTCTTTTACAAGTAATACCCTTTTCAAGTGACTACATAATTCACTGTAACTTTATTCACAGAAACTACTCAATTTATGCAAGAATAACTGATAAGAGATTATTCAAAAATTCAAACATTCAAACTAAACCTTATCCTTTCCAACCTATTGTCTGACATATTCCTAATATCTCTAAAACCCTCTCGCAATCGCATGGTAAACAGTAGATATATGTCAAAATTGAATATCATGCTGAGTTGGTGATTACCACCTATCCCTAGCATCCATCACCGTCGCGTCTCTTTTTAGTCTGTTGGTACTGATGGCACATTGGATCAGATATGTCGTGATCTCTTCCAAAAGCTTTCAATCGTACAACTTGATGAAAATGACGAGATCATAAGGCTTGGATAAATGCGAGCATAAGGATGTTGATTTTTATTGAAGAGGGAAAAAAACAATGGCGAGATTATTGCAAAAACTAAACAGACAGAGGACCATGGCTAGCTTGATCACATGATCGCTATCGAGGCATAGCTTTGATACCATGATTCCTTTCAAATGACTACATAATTCATCATAACTTTATTCATAGAAAATTTTCAATTTATACAAGAGTAATTGAGAAGGAATGATTCAAAAACTTAAACTTTCAAACAAAACCTTATCTTTCCCAACCTATTGTCTCACATATTCCTAATATCTCCAACATAGCAGCATCCATTTCATGTAAAAGATCTTGAAATTAGGGTTTTCATGAGATTTTTGAGTCTACATATTGAGTACTGTGTTTGGCTGGTGAGGTAATGTGTACGGTCGACATATTGAATTGGATAAGGGTGTATTATTGCTTATTTACATTTTTGTGCCTGCTTTTTTATCTATTATCTTCTTGGTGTATATGATGTGGTGCCTTGGGAATTGCCATTGTCAATAGGAGTTCAACTCTTGTTCTTGCTTATTCGAGTTAAAAGAGAGCACGGCAGTTACTGCATTACTGTTCTACAGTAATATTTCGACAGTTTAGTTCTGTCTTAGATCCATGACTGCGTCAGGAGCCCCCTTTGGTGCATTCCAATCGCCAGGGATATGGGGAGGTCAAAAGCCCTATAGTTGGACAAGGGATTGAGAAAAAATCTCCCTGATTGGCCATCATATGGCATAGATATTAAGGACCTGAGATAAAGAGTGGAAAAATAATAAAATTAAAATTAAACTTAAAATCTAATGGTTGATATAGTTTGGGTTAGTGGTATAATATATCGAGCCCATATGGGTGATCAAGTTGTAGCTCGCTTGGTTATTTTTGTACACATAAAATGGCAACTAAGAGAAGGATAACAGTGTTCATCCTTGCAAGTTGTTGTTTAGAACTTGTATATGAAATGAGATTGATGAAGCTTGATGTTAGCCATTGTTAACAATGATTGGAGCATTTTTCTCCTCCATATACCAGTATGTATCACAACACATTGAAGGAAAAATTCAGTTGATCAGGCTCAAGCTCAGGCTCAGTTTAAAGCTCAATCTATGTTCTAGTTAAGGTATTTAACTGTTGCAATGAGTCAAGCTTGAGATAAACTAAACTCAGCTCGTTTTTCATCTTAGCCAAGTTCAAGCCCCCGAGCTTGATTAACTGCTCATCAACAAAGCTTGAGCTCAAGCTGTAAAGATTGAAAGAAACTTTCTTTTTTCTTTTTTCGTTTCTTTCCTTCTTCTTCTTTTTTTTTTTTCCTGAAGCAAACTTGAGCAAATTCTCAATCTTGGACCATTAAAAACCCTAACAGGAACAAACGTAATTTGAGCTGAGCTAAGCAAGGGTGGGATAGGACTTCTAACTTGGTAGCTTTCGGCTCACTATGTGATGTTTCTTTGTTTTTTGCTTTTCCTTTTCGTGGTATAATTATTTTATACCATCATGCCTCTTTTGGTTTGTTTGGTGGGATTCTTGTATCTGACTTTCTTTTTTAATATAATTTGTCGGTACTGATCCAAAAAAAAAAAAAAAACAGGAATAGACTTAGGAATTGATAATCATCCCTTCTACCAAAACTGAAAGAAATTGATGCAATATTACGTACACACCGTTGTTATAAGTTAAAGAATAAGATCTATTTATAATTTATAATATGCTGGGACCCTTTGTGTAAATACCAGAAACTTGAGGGCTTTTTTGTAATTTTCAGAAACTAAAGTCTAATGGCTCAAGGATGGTCGCCTGCCCTAGTAGGATGATTCATTCGCTTGATTCCCTCTCAAAATCCTCGTCTCTCTCTTTCTTTCTTCTTTCCTCTTCTTATTTTCTAAGAGAGAACATTGGAACCCTAGATCTAATCCAATCTAGGGTTCCAACTGCTGTGAGACGGTGGCACCCAAACTTTGTTAACACCACCAAGCATGAGACTTGGAACCACATCTAACTTATGCTTATGCATACCCAACCATCATTGCTCAACCTGCTAGATGTCAATATACGAGAATAATCTAAATCCAGATGGCGACCTCACCAGAAGATGAGAATTGTATTACTAAAGGCCAGTATGCTCTAGCCTCAGATTTTCCATCAAAGCAGGAAAATTCTAATTGTAACTAACTGTAAACAAACAATATGCTCACCTTAACACCGTGTTTGTTACAAATGCTTTCAGCGAGTAGAAGGGCATATGCTGAATGCTTATCTGCTCTGGATGGATCTGCAGAGGTAGTCAAGTAGGTCATTCCAGCACTACTTTCAATAAAATAAATCATTAAATGTAATTTACCTCCAGAAAGCCATTCTCTATCAGATATTACAACAATTGATAATGGAATTTCCTCCTTGAGAGAATTTTGGATATTCAATATGGCCTCCTTTAAGATGTCATAGTTCATAGGATTTCCTATCTGTAATAACAGAAAAAGAGCCAATGAGATATCATAATTCATAGTTTTCCCTATGAAATCAAGATTTGGATTAAAATCAGACATACCCTATGAGAAACCTGAACATTGTTCAGTTGTTTTACACCAGCAAGGTTAGTTGCTTGATCTCTTTCACTCAAAGGAGCATCTGAGAGTATTTCCTACAGATTTATGGACAAAAAATCAGTGAATATATATTATTTCTCTTTTAAGAAAGAAATGTTATGAAAGAAAATGGTTCAAAAGGGTTCTGCATGTATATAGCCATTTTTACGTACTGGCTCATATGTTCAGCAAGAACAAGGAAGTGGATTTCACCTGGATGCACACCGGTCACGAGGAGCAAGGAGAACAGGACGGTCTATTTATGGACTAATTAGCACTTTCCCTAAAATTAACCTAATCAAATGAGAATAGCTATGGACTTTGAGGACCCAAATCAATGGTCAAAACAGTTTAGAGAGAGCGAGAGATGATCACATGTGACCCCTTCCGATGCCACCCACATGCTACCCCTAGAAATTTGTTGTGGCCTTCCATTCTTGAATCCAAACCACTAGTTAACCGTACCCCCCCATAAATTGTTAATTGCCCAAGTCTTGGGTCCAACCAGAGTTGTCCCCACCATTGGTTTAATCACGTCTAAACGTATGATTAATTGCATTGTGTTATTCACATGTCTTTATGTGTCAAACGAACTATGAGACAACACTGTTTGAAGTGGAACATTGGCTCGTGGAAGTTGACTCTACAAGAGTTTTGGATTGAAGAACAGAGTCCCATAAAAAAGTTTGGTGTAGTACGCAGGGTAATCATGAGAAAAGGTAGCACACGATTAATTAGTTCTGTTCAGCGAACGAAGATGGGCAAAAAGTCAGTTCCGGTATTACGTGGCCAAAGTATACAAGTCTCCATGCACCCTTGATTTTGCAAGCACATCTGCTGCTTCTTTTGTTTCCCTGAGTATGGAACGGGCACACGTACATTAAGAGGCTAAGCTTTTTCTTTTGTTCATTTCGTAGGCCAGTTCAAAGGTGAGTTTTACAACCAGCCCCAAGAGATGGCATTCATGGACTCTCCAGAAATTGCTGTCTCTATACATCTATACGCTGCCTGACTAATACTCCCAAGAGCAAACATGTTGATTACTTTCTCAGACATCTTTGTTTCAACTATAAATAATTAAGTGTCGCAAGACACAACTAGCATTTCAAAATATACACCATGCAAGAGTAGAAGTTCATTGTTCTTCCTACCAAATGTACGAACTCAATGTTAGTGCAAGAACCTTTTTTTTATCATACAAGTTTCATTTAAAGTAAAATGTACAAAATATTACAAGGTGTTACATACATACAATTGAAACAAGGAATCTGTCACATAAATGGGGAGGTCGAGGCACGCAAAAAATAGAATCCCATCCACTTCAATAACTTTCTCTAACTTTAGCAAGATTGATAGTGCATTATGATTGAGAACTTCATCAAAATTATATTTTAGCCATCATGGCTCCTTGCTATCTCCATTAATCCATCATATTGTGTTTTGCAAGAACCGTTCCATAATGGGCTGACTATAATTATTGATGCTGCTGCTGCTGCTATTATATGAATAAATGTGTGTGACTAATAACTATATCCCAAATTACTAAGGTAGTTTTTCAACCATTCATCAGCAATGTTAGACACCTTTAGAAACTTGATGCATGATATTTCGGCAATCCAGAATGCAAAACCAAACGGGAACTGCTTTAGTTTAATATCCTTCACGTTTGTATCAAATTATTAGACTGAACACAAATAAAATCGAACAGTCATAAATGATTATAGTAGAATCATGCAGTAGTAAAAGATATAAACATGCAACCTATGATTTTCATCAATGTGGAGTATACCAATCTACTGCCGGGTCCAAGATAATTATCATATTCTTGAATCATTTCATTGACATTTGGACGCCATCCAAGCATCAGAATGCATTCTTTCGGTCCTAAGTTCCAATCAGAAGTCTGCACACAAAAATAGAAATTAAGGGATCTCGCAATTCTTTCAAAGCAAGCTGCACCATCATTGACTAGAATTATACCTTCGAACCTGACTTTGAAGGACGCCTAACAGTATTCTCAGTCCGTACTCTTTTCATCTCAAAGGACTGATGGGTGGAAAGAACATTGTTTTCTGGAACTTCTGTGTTTTGGGAAGTATGGTTTTCTTTTTCTAAAATATCAGAAAATGAGATCTGTGGTTTTCTTTTCCCATAAACGGGTGCAATAAATAGCAGCTGCATGAGAAAAGGGGACAAGGTGATTTAAAAGACACACACAAATGATAGTGTAGCAAACTCAATCATATGATTCCCAAATGTGATTCAGTGAAGATGCATGTTCTAAATTGAAAATTCCCACATATTAATGATTAAAGCATCATCATTCATTGACCCACCATGAATTGTAGTTTCTGCGTTACGCATACAATATAGAAATGGAAGTATTAAAACACTCATGCATCAAACAACAAATGATGAATTACACACGTAGTGAATAATCAAGCACTCTACAATGCCTACAAATCCTAAGAGAGTAACCAAATTGGTATAGAAACCCAAGAAAAAAGAGAAAAAACAGCCTCAAGTACTTGATTTCTCCGCTAGGGCCACACCCTAAACCCTACTCTTTTTTTGTCAGATCTACCCCAAAGCCTCCAATTCAACTATTTTGACATAAGACAACAAATCTTACAATTCTTCTCAACCCTCGTGAGAGCATTCGGTATCATCATTTGATACCAAAAAAGACAAACAGAGCTAGGCAGTAAAATTGGTAGAGAAAAAACATCACAGATCTAAATCTTCAGGATCCAGTAAAAGAAACTCAGGTTACATAGAGGATGGATATGATGCATTGTGCAAGAAACTCTGAAGAAAGAACCCAGGCTGACGGAGTCCAGTATACCACTGGTTTGGACAAGATAGATTCGGACAAGTTGAGGCCAACGAGTCACCCAAAAATCTATCAATAGCCAAAGCAATAGATGCAGATATTTTTATGAACACAACGGAGGTCATGACCTATACTCGTGGATTAAAAGTTTCAGTTGGTATCATGTTATCAATGTTGCTAGTTTAGGTACTACGATAGCATATGCTACGTGGTACTAAGTCAAAAAATATGGGGTTAGGATGATTTTTCACTAATGGGGGTCAGGACATTTTTTCTCCATGTATGCAGACGGTTTAAGAAAATTTCGCTGGGAAGATTGATCTCTTCTGCCCTAAAGCTCATCCTTCGCTTCCACACAATTTTGAGAAAAAAAAAAAAAGATGAAGAAGCAAATAAGATGGATATCTAGGAAGGATTCCATTTGGAGAACAAAAACTTTCTGATTCTTCTATTACCATGATTGTGCCAATTTTCTGAAAGTATTGTACCTTGTCAGTTTCCATTAGTACTTCATCATCATTTGGATGGAAGAATATCTTTCCATTTCTATAAAGACCACAAACTACTGCCTGCAATAAAAACTAATAGGGTATTAGAGATGAAATATATACACACACATATATATGTGTGTGTGTGCATAATGTTTTGCAAACAGTTTGTGTGTTTTGAGAGTTTCACCTCTTGAAATCCACGTCTTACATGCTTATACTTCAACCCTGCTAGATTAGGGAACCTATGAAGATTGAATACATCTTCTACAAAAAAGAAGAAGAGAAAGATAAGATCATTAGAAAAGTGGAAGAAACATACAGATTGTAAACCTCAATGTCATGGGAGTGCTACAATAGAAAGCGGCAAAATAAGTATGAAAAAAAGAACATTATTTACAACATCTTATATGAAAGCAACAGTTTCCATAGAAATCATCTAAGGCCATTGGACCGTTTAAACATGAGCTCAGACGAGCATCACGTGTATCTAATTGAAACATAGCCCACAGGAAATATTTTTTACACCCTGTACATATTCCAAGGACTGATGATTCCCTCTTTTAAACTGTGTTGCCTGGATACTTCAACATATGCATGTATCAGATCCAATACTTCACTTTTTATGTGTAAATTTGTGTCCATTCCATATCCCCTGCACATCCCTTTGGTATCCAATTTGTATTCAGGCACCATACCTTCTAAATGTTCTACTATCTTTTCTATTTTCATTGGGTTAAGAGTGATAGAATGTAAAGAGCAAAATGAGAGAGAGAGAGGGAAATAGGAGTTTGGAGCAAAAGTTGATTCCTCAATGGAGGATCGACCAACCAATTTATAATCAAATTTACCCTAATCACATGCTAATAATCAGCAGTAATTACAATCTAATTACAATCATGGATGAAAAAAGTGGCCGCCACGCATATCGGCCGTGGCGGGGGATACCGCCACGCCACGGCCGAAATATCGGCGTCGCATCCGTGGCGGCCCGTAGCTCGACCCCCGCCGGGGGATACCCCCGGACCCCCTCTGCGAAGCGCATGTTTTTGAGAAAGTGGCAATCAAGAAGACAAAAGGATCATACTTGACCATGATAGCTAAGACTCTTTTGCTAGTTGTCTTTCCATTTTTGTGCTTGGATGTCTATTATTATCATAACTTGCTAGATAAGATATTAAACCTGTTTAATTATGTTTGAAATTGTATAGTAGTAAAGATATAGTTACCTATTACTACTAGATTTCAAATTGGTCTTAATTAAATTATTTTATAAAGAACCCTCATTGTGCTGGTGACTAAGGTATTCCTATTTCTTTCACTAACTCTCTACTCTGTCATTTTTAAATTGGTGTTGAATGTTGATTATTGATCACTTCATAACTTCATAGTTCATTCACTTGATTGAGTTTGAACCTAGAATATTGAAGTATTGATATTTAATTGTTCAATGTTCATTAATGAGTAATGACCTAACTCGTAAGTTTTATGCCTTTATTTCATGTTTTTTTTTTTTGAGCTTTCCATTACTTTCTAAGTTAGTATGACTAAGAAACATGAATACATGTGAAAAAACTAATCATTACTATTATTTTCTATTTATACAGCGATACAGGACTTCATATATTGAGGGCACCGCTACACCCCCTTTTCTTACTTACTTTTGCAAAAAAACCACATATTCTTTCATTTTACAATTTTCTGGATTTTCTGGAATTTTTTCAGATTTTTTAGGCAATTTTTTTAAATCGCACCGCTACGCCGCTACGTATCCCCGCTACGCTACGTATCGCCCGCTTCGTAGCGGTTTGGCGGCGGGCCGCTACGCCCGCCGCTACCGCTATTTTCATCCTTGATTACAATCAGGAATTGAAGAATAAAGAATATCCTAATCTCTATACATAGAAGAATATCAATAAAACAGCCTGTATAAGGTTTATCCTAGACCCACACGTGGGATATTTTACATGGGTTATAAACTGTTGGGCTAGGCCTAGGACCTGTTAGCATAAGCCCATTATCTTCTACACTCCCCCTCAAATTGATGTGGTAAGGCAGAAAACATCAATTTGCTGGTAAGATCATGATGACGCGTTTTGGGGAGAGCTTTTGTGAAGATATCCGCCAATTGGTTAAGAGTGGAGACATGAGGCAAAGTGATCTTCTCCGTAACAACATGCTAACGAATGAAGTGGCAATCAATCTCAATGTGCTTCGTTCTTTCATGAAAAACCGGCTTGTTTGCAATTCTAGTAGCACTGGTGTTGTCCCCATGAAGAGGTGTAGATCTAGCAATGATGACACCGAATTCACAGAGAAGACGGCGTAGCCAGATGATTTCAGCACTCGCGGATGACATTGCCCGATATTTAGCCTCAGCAGAAGATTTCGAGACGGTGGTTTGCTTCTTGCACTTCCACGAAATCAAAGAGTCCCTAAGAAACATACACCAGCCAGTGGTAGATCGCCAAGAATCTGGGCAACCAGCCCAGTCAGCATCCGAATAAGCTGATAAGTGTAGTGAAGCGCCCGAAGAGTAGAAGAGACCATAGTTAAGGGTGCCTTTGACATAGCGGAGTATGCGTAAGGCAGCAGCAAGGTGAGGTTTGTGAGGATTGCTCACAAACTGGCTAACCGTATGAATAGCATGAAAAATATATGGCCAGGTCATAGTTAAGTAGAGCAAACTACCCACTATTCGCCGAAAAACAGAAGGATCATCCAGGGGCTGGCCATCATCCCTACTGATCTTGCTGTTCAACTCCATAGGAGTATCAAAAGTGTGAGCATTATCAAGTTGTGCCGAAGTGATTAAATCTTTAGTATATTTCCGCTAATGAACCTGAATGCCAGATTTGCTACGCAAGAGCTCCAGCCCCAGAAAGTAGGTGAGAGGACCAAGATCCTTCATTCTGAAGTGGCGAGTGAGATGACATTTGAGATCCGTAATGCCGGCACTATCATTGCCACTGATAATCATATCATCAACATAGACTAAGAGAAATGTGTAGCCTTTTGGTGTCCATCGGAGGAAGAGGGAACTATCAGAGTGACTCTGGCGAAATCCAGCTTGAAGGATAGCGGCCCGAAATTTATCAAACCAAGCCCTGGGAGCCTGCTTAAGTCCATAAAGAGCTTTCCTCAATTTACAAACATGTTGTGGAGGACAAGCATAACCCGGAGGTGGTTTTAAATAAACAGTTTCATGTAAGTCGCCATGAAGAAAGGCGTTTTTGACATCCATTTGCCATAGGGGCTAGTTACGGGCTGCAGCTACACAAAGTAGGGTGCGAACAGTGGTCATTTTAGCCACTGATGCAAAGGTCTCCTCATAGTCAATCTCATATTCCTGTTTGTAACCCTAGGCAACCAATCTGGCTTTGTAGCGGTCAAGACTCCCATCAGAGTGAACTTTGATGGAATATATCCATTTACTGCCGATTACAGAGGCGCCGACAGGGGCCGGTACCAATTCTCATGTTTTGTTTGCTTCAAGAGCAAGCAACTCCTCAATCATAGCATCCTGCCAGTATGCAATCTTCGAAGCTTGTGAATAAGATGTGGGTATAGGAGCACTATCCAAAGAAGTGAAAAGAGCAGGAAAGCCATATCTATCAGGAGTAACGGAAGGACGACTAGAGCGTCGCTGGGGTATGACATTATCAGTAGATGAAGCATTAATACCTAAGGATGCAGTAGGTGGCACTGGCAGAAGATCAGGAGAATGAGTCCCCACAGGAGGAATCGTGTTACGCCGGACATAGACATTGGTAATAGGTGGTGGTGGAGAAGTAGTCGCAGGAAATTGAGGCAGATAAGATACAGCAACCGGATGAGTATCCAAACGCAAAGAAAAGAAAGGAATGTGTTCCAAGAAGATCACATTACGAGATATCTGCATGCGATTCTCAGATTGGTCATAACATAGAAATCCCTTGTGTTCAGTATTGTAACCTAGGAAGAGACATTTGGTAGCCTGAGGGGACAACTTAGTGCGCTCTGTAGGTGGAAGATGGACAAAGCATAAACAACCAAAAACACGCAAGTGAGAATATGAAGGAGTATGACCAAAGAAAGCTTCATAAGGAGTAGTCTTTCCTAGAACGGAGCCAGGATGACGATTGAGGAGATATACAGCAGTCTGTGCAGCATCACACCAAAATTTGGGAGGAACTAAGGATTCAAGCAAGAGAGTACGAACAGTTTCAAGAATATGCATGTTCTTCCTTTCCGCAACACCATTTTGCTGTGGAGTATGTGGGCAAGATTTTTGGTGAAGAATGCCTTTATCAGAAAGAAATGCAGAAAAATCATGGGACATGTATTCTCCGCCGGAGTCAGACCTAAGAATTTTTATATCCTTTTGAAATTGTGTGTGAACTATATTATAAAACTTTTGGAAAAGAGAAAAGACTTCAGATTTGAAGCGCATGAAATAAATCCAAGTGAATCGAGAATGATCATCAATAAAGGTCACATAATACTTAAATCTTGTCCGACTTAATGCGGGTGCAATTCCCCAAACATCAGTGTGAATGATATCAAAAGATGTTAATGCACGAGAACGATGAATGGGAAATGGCAAAATATGAATCTTACTCAAACAACACGTTGCACATTTTGATTGAAGGAAAGAGGACATCATTTTATTATCAATAGTGGGTTCTAAACAACCAATTTTAAACAAGGAAAGTAAATAAGCATTGTTTACATGACCAAGACGACTATGCCAGATAGTCCACAATTTATTGAAATTAGGAGAAGAAGAAGAAAATAGGGAATGATGTCCAATATCCAGCAGAAACAGTCGACCATGTTTACTACCCGTCACGATCACCCTCCCAGTTTGCCGCTCCTGTATGACACAACCAGTGGAAGAAAAGTTAATATGGTACCCATCATCAATAAGTTGTCCGACTGAAAGTAAATTGGCTGATAATTTGGGAACAAAGTAGACATTGGAAAGGTGGAGGGACTGGCCAGAGACATTAGATAAAGTAATGGTACCAATTCCATAAATGAGTAATCGGTCTCCATTGGCAGTGGTGATTTTGTCTTTTCCAAGGTAAGGGTGAGAGGCTGTAAAGCTACTTTCTATAGAAGTCATGTGGTTTGATGCTCCTGAATCTAAAAAAACCAGGTAGAAGGAGTAGTGGAGGAAGACCGAGAGATTGAAGAATGAAAAGCAGGAAAAGCGAGAGGAGAATGAGTTTGATACCGACCACCATTAAAACCCATGGAAGCATATGCGGAGGTCACCGTGCTCTGAATTAGTTCTTGAATTTGGGCTGGAGTTATGGATACAGCCCCGGAAGAAGCGCTTCCCGTGGCAGGGAGAGGTGCTTGAACTTGGAATGCAGCTGGAGCATTTTGTCTAGGCACGGTGGAAGGATTTTGCTTCTGCTGGGGTCCATTCTTTAGAATGTAAAGAGCAAAATGAGAGAGAGATAGGAGTTTGGAGCAAAAGTTGAATCCTCAATGGAGGATCGACCAACCAATTTATAATCAAATTTACCCTAATCACATGCTAATAATCAGCAGTAATTACAATCTAATTACAATCAGGAATTGAAGAATAAAGAATATCCTAATCTCTATACATAGAAGAACATCAATAAAACAGCCTGTATAAGGCTTATCCTAGACCCACACGTGGGATATTTTACATGGGTTATAAACTGTTGGGCTGGGCCTAGGGCCTGTTAGCATAAGCCCATTATCTTCTACAAAGAGTCCCTTAATTAATGGCAAGGATTTAACTATATGTGGATATGGAAGGCTGGGATTAAAGAAAGGGCCCTTTCTCTCACTTAGGATCTTTTATATTGTATTCTCTCTCCCTTCCACTTTATATATCCTATATCAGTTCTCACATCAAGGTACTTTCTTTTCTTTTTCTTCCCTCCTTTTCTATTATTTTTTTAATATTGTGGGACCCTTTAGAACCTCCATTAGTATACAAGCAGTAGAAATAGACTTATCGACTAATCCCAGTTTGCATTAGAGTTTCTTCCTAATTGTTGCAATGCATATTCATAAGCAACGTCACTAGGAAACTTGAATGCTCAAATCTTGCAATAGACGGCTTTAGACATACATCACATGTGGTATGAGCAGTAGCGCAATACTCAGCTTCATCACTCAATCTAACAACTGCTAACATGAATTGAGCTTACAGAACAAACAAGTTGTTGAGAATATTGAAAAATAGTGGGGAGTATATGTAATTGGGAGTAAGTTTCCTGGATTAGGGTTTCCTAGTTTGAGTCAATTTCTTTGGTTGTACTCGTATAAATAGTCATTGGCTATTCTTAATTAAATTGCCTTAGAGAATTGAGTCCAAATCATTCCATCAAGATGTAGTCCCAAATTTCAACTCAAGTAAATGAAGGAAACGGATATACAAAAAACAACATATGAAGTGATTTACAAAGAAATATAGAATAACAGTCTTCCCATAAAAATAGGAAAATTAACAATATGATTGCAATCTGGGCAAAAAAAATAGTACAGCCTGCTTGCGAGGACCTAAAGCCTTATGGTTAACACCTTCAGTATTGAGGAAGACTTCAAAATTTTACCTAAAAAGGTTTTAGTTGGAAAGGAGAGATGCATTCTTCATATTGTTAAAAGGCGCATATTAATGTTAAAAATAAGCAAACAATAAAAACCAACCATTAGACAAATCTACCAGAACCATTTTTTATGTTTCAAAGCCATGAAATTGCATGTTAGACGTCATAGACAAAATCAAGTGAGAAAAAACAAGCATCATATAGTCCCTACAAATACAATAATCAGGGACGGTACTTTGATAATTAAGCAAGTGCCTGTAAATTTTTATAAGCCCCTTCTGCCGAGAACATTGAACAAACAGTTTGGATGCAACATTTTCAACTGGCTCCACGTTCAAGTCTGAGATTGACTTCAAAAGTTCACATGTACTGGAGTTTGAAACCTACAATAATGATATGAAATAGATGTCAACGTCTTATCAGCTGAAAGATGAGTCAAGGCTCAAAATTACCAAGATCTACCTCAATGCAGGACAATATGAAATTTAAACTAAAATGGAAAGTGAGATCAATTTAAGAATTAATAATTCAATTTAAATTATGAATCAAGCTAATCACACAATCCAATATTGAAAACAAAGTAAGAAAATTATGTGTCGGTCCAAGGCATCGTTAGAATCCCACAGTAATGGCCCCTCAAGTAAGAAGTGGGTGGGATCTTAATGGAAGATATGACTTGAACTTGCTCAGGGATGGTTCAATTCAATTACATTAATTGCCCCCTTTAACGAGGATTTGAAACAATGTCTTGGATCAAAGGGTTTGCAAGTGTTCAATGTAAAAATTTGGGAATTTAAAATAAGATTCAGAACTAAAAAAATATTCCCACAGCAATAAAAGGCTCAAATTGATTTTCAGATTTCGGGAATTTAACTAATTTCAAGTCTGGAAGTGAAAACAATGAAAAAACTTTAAAAAAATAGGTGGGGTCAGGTTCCGCTGGGTCAAGTTGGGGCCCATTAAGTGTCCAGCTGGGTCAAAGTACCACTTAGGGTTCGGTCAGGCTGGTTGTGTTTTGGATGAAGTGCAGTTTGGGTTTGGGGGTTATATTGGATTATAGGTATGGTTTGGATGGTTTGGTTGGTTGGTTTTGGATTTTTTGAGGAAAAGATGGTGGTGGTGATGGGTTTATGGGTTGATGGATGGAAGGGATGATATGGATTTAGGGTTTGGAAAAGAAAAGAAATTACAGGAAAGAAAATAGAAGAAGATAACCAGGGTTCCATGTAATTGGCTTTGCACCAAACTTCAATCCGGGAGGCAAAACAGTAGATCTCTCACAACTAGAACGAAAAGTGGAACTAGGAGTTGAAGAAGAACTCAAGAAACTCAGTTTTCTCATCAATAGCCATTGTCCAAAGCATTACAAACTTTCTAAAAGGAATTACTAGAGAAAAGAAAATAGAAAGCAACAAAATAAAATAAAAAAAGAGAAGGAAGAAAGAGAAAGGAACAGGAAACAAGGAAGCCAAAACTCGACCTTCTATAATCTCTAATTTGCAGGAAAATGGAAGATGATGGCTGCCCTTTGATCTCACGTTAACAAGATTTCCAGATGGCCAACTTAGGGTGGATAAGGAATTGCTGGTCTTTGTTTGTTTCGAATCTCTATCCGGGGGTAAAGAGTAAAGATCTTTTTTATGCTTTCCGGGAGGCAGGTCCAGTTTTTGATGTTTCTTACCAAAAGATAAATTTTCTGGGAGGAGCAGAGGATTCGGCTTTGTGCGCTTCAAGACGAAATGGGATGCTAATAAGGCTATTCATATTTTGAACGGAAGGTTGATTGGAGGAGGACGGATAGTGGTTCAGAAGGTGAAAGTTCTTGATAGAAGCAAAAAGATTTTTGACAGAAGCTCTGCACCAACCGTTGAAAGGAAAGTAAACTTCAATACTACTTTGCCTATTGAGAGGGGAGGATCGGGTTCCTATGCCAATGCGGTGAGGAAGGTAAATCATAGTAAAAACATGGTTTGGATTCAAGAAGAAGGTGACCACAAGGTTGTTAAGATTGCAGATTCAATGGCTTCGTCTTTGAAAAAAGATGTTCTTCTTTCTTTTGTTGCAACAGTGCGAAAAATGAATGTGACTAAGGGCACATTTGGCAATGGTTCGAGGGTCGGCTTCCTCGCCCAAAATCCACAATAGCGCGGATTTTCAAGTTTGGTTCAGCGTGGATTTTACATAGGATGGATTTGCGGAGCTACAGTGCATCTGGACAGTGATATTGGGCAGACCGGTTTTTGCGTTGTTTTTTTTTTTTCTGGGCCCCACAATAAAGATCTGAACCGATGATTGTGTTAATAAGGTCCATAACAGCTATGTCCCAAAATTTCAGCCGTTGATTCATCTTAGATCTTGAGATATTTGCAAAACCATCTGGACAGTAACGATAAGGTAATGTGGGCCTAATACGTTTTTGTTTTGGGAATGTACCTTTTAGATTCCCTAATCAAGATCCAAACCGTTAATCACCTTTAAAAACTCCAAAACGGACAACTCACCAAATATCAGCCGTTGAATCATCTTATATCTCGAGATATGTGCCAAAACGTCTTATTGTTCAAACTATTATTGAAAATAGTCCGTTTTTTCTCATTTTTGGGTTTATGTGGGGTCCACTTAAGATCCAAACCGGTCATTAGTTCTGGAAGGTCGAACACGGCAAGGTGACCAAATTTCATCCGTTCATTCCTCTTATATCTCAAGATATGTGCCAAGCACGTCTGACTGTTCCACTAATGTTGAAGACGGTAATAAAAACAGTCCGTTTTTTTTTTCATTTTTGTGTTTATGTGGGGTCCACGATCAAGATCCAAACCGGTCATTAGTTCTGGAAGGTCAAACACGGCAAGGTGACCAAATTTCATCCGTTGATTCCTCTTATATCTCGAGATATGTGCCAAAACATCTTACTGTTTACACTAAGTTTAAAAATGGGAATAAAAACAGTCCCTTTTTCCAAATCTTGTGGTTCATGTGGGGTCCAAAATCATGATCGAAACCAATCATTAGTTCAAGACGGTCAAACACGGTAAGGTGACCAAATTTCAACCGTTGATCCTTACCGTATCTTGAGATATTTGTAAAAACATCAATTGGATCATACATTCTACAAATTGTAGGAATCCTCCCTCCATCCAAACATGGAACTTTCATTGGGAATCCTACTTGAGGATTGTGGCTTTCTTTGAAGATGGAGAGAATCCTCTGAATAGAGGATTCTTCATCGTTTACCAAACGTGCCCTAAAAGAGATATTCAGAACTGGCTTTTCTCAGCTAAAGGTATTCAAGCAGAGGTTAAAAGACTCAACTCTCTTTGTTTTTGGGTTCGACCTTTGAAGCAGGAGGATTTTTCACAGATGGTCCAACTAGGCACTATTCTGAATGAAGGTCCTCTTAGAAGACTGGATAGGTGGTCAGAGGTTACTGGACCAGATCTAAAGCCTTCTTGGGTTCGACTGGTGGGCATCCCTCTCCATGCATGGGATGTGTTGGTGTTCAAATGCCTAGGTGATTGCTTGGGAGTAGTAATGGAGATAGAAGAAAAGCAATAAAAAAATAGAGGATCGATACGGCTGGTTTACTCATCTTGCGCGGTCCTTCACGACACATGCCTGCTTTTTTATCTCTGGATGTTGAAGGGGTTAGATTCTCCATCTCTGTTCAAGAGGAAGGCGAGGTTAGGAGTTTGGGGAAGAATCAATCGCCGGATTCTTGTCATCGGAAGAATGGTATGCCGGAACTATCAGCTGCTTCCGATGCGGAGTCTGGTTCAGGCGGATTTTTAGGAGATTTCGAATCTGATTTGAAATTTCATACCCAAAATAAGGGAGATGATTTCGCTGGACAGAAGGGAGATGATTTCGCTGGACAGATGATCACAGTGCTGTTGGAGAAAACCAAAAGGAAATAGGACGACGTTATTGCAGCATCAAATACAATCCCTAAAGTTTTGGAAAAGGCTCTGTAAAGTCATCTCACACAAGGAGGAGAACGAAAGTTCTCAAGTTGCCCTTCACTTAAAGATATTTTTGGGAAATTGCGCAAGGACCTAAATACCCCTGATCTGTTAAAAATTTCCAAAAATACCCATGCTGAGAAGATGGGAATGATGTTTCAAACACAGTATCGTTCATCAGAACATGGGGGTCAGCAATATGAGAATTTCTCACAATTCTCCGGTGAACAAACTAATCAAGATGATGATGTGAACTTTAATTCCAAGGAAAATGGTGCTCTTTGGGGAGATCGAAGCGCAGATTCTGAACCTTCCTTTAGTGGAGATGATAAGGGGGACGATGTTGCTCAATTAAATGACCGAGCATTGATGGCAGTGGACCTTGTTTAAGGAAACAATTGCTATTGCAATAGACAGATCCATTACTGATTGCGATGAGGAGAAAGGTAATAAGATCATTGAAGAAAAGTTATTTGTTATTGCAGGAGTGCTTGGTATTTCCATGGAGGATCGATTAGGTGACCTGCGGTGTTTCACTCGTGAAATGTTGGAAGAGGAGGAGTACAGGTGTGAAGGACTCCAGAAAAGCAAGAAAAAATCCAGAAAGCAAAGGGAATTGGATAAACTGGCTTTCTCTGTTAATTATGAACGGGCAACTACTGAAAATCATATGGATGTGAAGTTGTTAGGATCATGAAGATAGTCTCTTGGAACATTCGAGGTATGAATTCTGTGTCAAAACGAGCTGTGATTAAAGAAGTAGTTAAATGATGTAAAAGAGAACGTTTGTTCTTTCAAGAAACAAAATGGATGTTATGGATGCTAACATTATCAGATCTGTTTGTCCTTGGCCCCAATGTCAATCTGTTATGTGTCGTTCAATGGGTGTATCTGGGGGAATTTTAATAGTTTGGAATGAAGTGTATTGGCAAAAGCAGGATGAATTTGTAGGGAGATACTCTGTTTCTGTTCTTTTGAAAGATGTTCATCATAATACAGAATGGGTGGCTCTATCTGCCTATGGGCCTACGAATACTGGTGATAGAACAGACTTTTGGGCAGAACTATCTCATGTGGCAGTTATATGGAATCGTCCTTGGGATTGATTTTAATGTCATTAGATTTCCAAATGAGAAGAAAGGAGGTTGTGCAATTAGTCTGGCAATGCAGGATTTCAGCGATTGGATTAGATCTCATGATCTTGTTGATTTACCTTTGAGAGGAGCAGATTTTACATGGACTAATATGCAAACAGATCCCGTTATGTCTAGGATTGATCGGTTTCTGTTGTCTACAGATTAATTGGATTTATTTCCTGATTGTTTGCAAAATGCTTTGACCTGGCCAATATCAGATCACTGCCCTTCGTTACTTGAAACGGTGATGGAAAATTGGGGTCCTCCTCCTTTCAGAATTGAGTTACTTTGGCTCTACGAGAAGGGATTCACAGATAACATCAAAGATTGGTGGGCTGAAAAGAATGTAAGAGGATGGATGGGTTACCAGTTAGCTCAAAAGCTGAGATATCTCAAAAAGAAATTGCAAGATTGGAAAAAGGAAGTTGTTGGTGACTTAAGGGAGAGGAAGAATCAATTGCTTGTTGATATTCAAAAAATTGATGCAAAAGCTGAAATTGAAATTCCAGATGAGGATAATCGAGATCGAAGAAAGTCTCTTAAACAGCTTTTTTGGAATCTGATTTTCCAAGAAGAAATAAAGTGGAAACAACATTCAAGAAATAAATGGCTGGATGCAGGTGACCGTAATACAAAATATTGTTAATGATTCTGGATCCATTAGGCCAAATCCAACATAAAGCCCGACTCATTTGCTTAGTCAAACTGTCACAATATTGTACAGATACTACATTCTATCTTAGGAAATAGCTGACTTGACAATAACTAAATTGTAGCCTTATCAAGGATTGTACATTAATATACATGGATATCAATCGATCCTTGGGAGAACATCCCATTACAATCCAATTTGTCTACAATGCTTGTTCTCATAGAAGTTGCAGCTCTTCCAGTTAAAGGAGTTCCCTTCGATCAGTGCTCGTAGAAGAGCCTTCGATCAGTGCTTAAAGAAGAGACTGTTTTCTCATCACAGATCTGTCACAGCAACACAGATGTGTGCCTGATCAAGAGTGGCCCACCACCGATGATCTTGGATTCTTCTGTAACTTTGCAGTTTTGATAGACAGGATTTATAGCTATTTTTGGTGATTTTCTGGGGATTTTCATCATCATCTGAGGTAGGTTTTTCCTCCTTCTTCATCTGTCGACTTTGGGCATTTTTTCTCAAAACAGTTTAATCAAGACCGTCCAGATTTGTGGATTTATATCCAATACACTTCAAGTTTGGACTGTTGCTAGTATCTTGGATCACTCACAAACTGATATGTTCTGATCTATGCTTGGACTGATTAGTGTGGCCCACAGATAGATCCCGCCAGAAATTCAGGGTCGTTTGCTGTGTTTTTTGCACAGTTTCTGTCAGTACATCACATCTGTGTGCATTCTATTGCATCTAGGGCATTTTCTGTCCATTCTTAGGCCAATCTGGTTTGAAAACATATACTTTCTATGCCTTACATATTGATCAGAAGATTTATTGTTGTGTGATTGGTTTTATTCATCATTCTGTCGGTTCTGGTTTGAAAACATATACTTTATGTGCCTTACATATTGATCAGAAGATTTATTGTTGTGTGATTGGTTTTATTCATCATTCTGCTGGTTCATCTGAATATTTGTTACAAATGGAGAAATCTAAAATCAACTTAACCAAGTTTAATGGTAAAAATTATCCATCTTGGGCTTTTCAATTTGAACTTTACCTAGAGGGTACAGAATTATGGGGCCATATCACTGAAAGAGGATGAGAAGAAAATTGTATCCTGGAACACAAAAGATGCTAAGGTCAAAACTTGGATTCTCAGGTCCATGGAACCACAATTTTTTATGAATTTGAAACCATACAAAACTGCCAAAGATATGTGGAACTATCTGAAAAAGGTGTATCATCAGGAGAATTCTGCACGACAGTAGCAGTTGGAATTTGAAATTGCAAATTATATGCAAGGAACTTCCTCCATTCAAGACTATTATTCTGGTTTCCAGAATTTATGAACAGAATTAGATGAAATCAAATATGCAAATATCTCTGCACAGGCTCTTCCCGAATTGCAAAATATACTTGCGACTAGTCATCGGGATCAATTTCTCATGAAATTAAGGCCTCAGTATGAATCGGTCAGATCTAATCTCATGAGTAGGGTACCTTCTCCATCACTAGATGAGTGTCTAAATGAATTACTGCAAGAGAAACAGAGACAATTGACTCAGTCTGGTGTGCTCCAACAAGCCACTCATGGTGCAATTGATGTTGCCTATAGTGTACCCACTCAATCTCAATCATCGAACTCACCAGTTCATGCTGCTTATGCTCCCAAGGAAAAGCAACCAAGCAAAGATGTCAGTAAAGTGCAATGCTACAAGTGTCAGAATTTCGGCCATTAT
Organism: Litsea cubeba; assembly: GCA_012931725.1. Classification (NCBI taxonomy): domain Eukaryota; kingdom Viridiplantae; phylum Streptophyta; class Magnoliopsida; order Laurales; family Lauraceae; genus Litsea; species Litsea cubeba. Next base: position 126,497,223 of record CM022947.1, read on the forward strand.
GCAAATCAGTGCAAGCAGAGGATCTGCAATTATTGCAAAGCATCTGGACATTCGATCAATGAATGCCGCAAGCGTCCTCAGAACAGAAATCCAAAAGTTCAGGCTATCACTGCTACTTCTAGCACTATTGATTCATCTTCCATACCTTCTTCTGCCCCTGCTTCTGCCGCTCCAATCACCCCTAACATGATCCAACAGATGATTCTCCAGGCTTTTTCCACTCTTGGTATATCTGGTAAAATCACTCTCTCATTGGTATTTTGATTCTGGTGCCTCCAATCATATGACGTCATCATCCCAGCACTTCTCCAAAATTAAACCATATGATGGAAAAATTCAGGTCCATGCTACTAAGGTACAACAATACCAATTACCTCTGTTGAGATATTTCTCATTCTTTACCCTTACATGATGTTTTTTGTTCACCAAATCTTTCTACCAATTTAATCTATGTCGGTCAATTGGTTGATGGTAACTGCAATATTTCTTTTTCCTCCTCTGGTTATGTGGTGCAGGATCAGGAGACGGGGAAGGTGATAGCGAAGGGGCCTAAGTGTGGGCGTTTGTTTCCTCTTCACATACCAACACCGAATCCAGATATGTCTTAGTTTGCTGCAATAGTTGTCTCTAAGAATAATGTGCAGTTATGGCACAATAGATTAGGCCATCCTAATTCCAAAGTATTGTTATCTTTGTTAAATTCTAGTCATATAAATAAAATGAAGTTTTTATCATCAGATGTTGCTCTTGATTGCACCACTTGTAAGCTGGGAAAGAGTAAACATTGCCTTTTCCATTACATGTTTCTTCTGCTACCAAATGTTTTGATTTAGTACATAGTGATGATTATAGTCGTTTTACATGGGTTTATTTTCTACATGCCAAATCCGAAGTCTTTGATGTGTTTAAAAAATTCTTGAATTCTGTTCAAATCAATTTCAACATGTATTAAGATTTTTCGTACAGACTCAGGGGGGAATATGTGTCCACAAAATTTCAAGAATTTTTACAAGACAAAGGGATTATATCCCAACGAACTTGTCCCTACACCCCCCAACAGAATGGTGTTACAGAACGAAAAAATCGTCATCTTCTAGACATGGTCAGGTGTTTGTTATTAGAATCCTCAGTTCCACCTAGATTTTGGCCAGAAGCATTAACCACTGCTACTCATATCATCAACCGTCTTCCTTCTCCAAAACTTCAAAACACATCTCCACATTTCCGTCTTTTCCAAACTGAACCACAATACACATATTTACACACTTTTGGTTGCGTTTGTTTTGTTCATCTTCCAACCCATGAACGTTCAAAGTTATCTGCACAATCTACAAAATGTGCCTTTCTTGGTTATGCTTCCCAACAAAAAGGTTTTCTTTGTTATGACACCACATCCAAGCGTATTCGGATTTCTAGAAATGTTGCTTTTTTCAAACACCAATATTTTTTAGTACCATCCTTTGATGATGAATGCCTTCCTTCACCTCTGCGATTTCATCCGGACAAGGTGTATGTTCGTCGACAAGGAACAAATGCCACTCCTTTGCCTCTTCTACAAGAACCAGCCCCGGATCCTCCTCCAGCACCAAATTCGACTCAACTTGCTATTCGTCATTCTCCTCGTATCTCTCGGCCTCCGGATCGATACGGTTTTTCTCATTCTTCATATTTAGCTACCTTATCATCTGTTTCAATTCCTAATTCTTATTCACAAGCAGCAAAGCAGGAATGCTGGAGAAAGGCTATGGAAGAAGAACTTCATGCTCTAGAGCAGAACCAAACATGGGTTGTTGTTCCATGCCCAGCCTCGGTTAAACCTATCGGGAGTAAATGGGTTTACTCTATTAAATTGAAGGCAGATGGTACCTTGGATATATACAAGGCAAGGCTTGTAGCCCTTGGCAATAGACAGGAATATGGCATTGACTACGAAGAAACTTTTGCGCCTATAGCAAAGATGATCACAGTTCGCACCATCCTTGCCATAGATGCATCCCAATCCTGACCCCTTTTTCAATTTGATGTAAAAAAATGCCTTTCTTCATGGTGATCTTAAAGAGGAAGTTTACATGCAACTGCCTCAAGGTTTCCCCAAACCATTAGAAGGACAAGTTGCTCATTTGAAACGGTCTTTGTATGGGCTAAAACAAGCACCAAGAGCATGGTTTGACAAATTCAATGATGCGTTACTCAAGCTGCAGTTTCAACAGAGTCCTTATGATCCGTCATTATTTTTGCATCAGAAATCAACAGGAATCACCATTCTTCTAGTTTATGTGGATGATATCATAATCACCGGCACAGATACAGCCATGATTCAAGATCTCCAATTTTCTCTTCATCAATCTTTTCAAATGAAGGATCTGGGACCTCTGACATATTTTTTGGGATTGGAAGTTCATCAATCTGAGAAAGGGATGATTCTGCATCAACATAAGTATACTATGGATTTAATTGAATCAGCAGGCCTGTCAAATTCCACACCTGTGGATACTCCTCTTGAACTGAATCTTAAACTCCATAGTGACAGTGGTGATCCCCTTCCTGATCCGACATATTATCGACAGCTTGTCGGTAGTCTTATATATTTGACTATTACTCGACCTGACATCAGTTATGCAGTAAACTTGATGAGTCGGTATATGACCAAGCCTCATCATCTCCACTTAGCAGATGTTCGACGAATTATCCGTTATCTTCTTGGAACTTCTCACAGAGGCTTGTTTTTTCCTGTTGGCTCTCCAATGCTTATTCTGATGCTGATTGGCAGGTTACCCTGATACTCGTCGGTCCACAACGAGGTGGTGCATGTACTTAGGTGATGCCCTTATTTCCTGGAAAGTGAAAAAGCAAGACAAAGTTTCCAAATAATCAACTGAGGTAGAATACCGGGCCATGTCTGCCGCATGCTCATAAATTCTATGGCTTCGTGGTCTCCTTGAGGAACTTGGATTCTCGCAAAAATCTCCCACACCCTACATGCGGATAACACCTGTGTCATTCGGATTACAGAAAATCCAGTGTTTCATGAAAGAACTAAACACATCGAGGTTGCATGCCACTTTATCAGGGATGAATATCTATGCGATGTTATTTCTCTTCCGTTCAACTCCTCCAGCCTTCAAATTGCTGATATTTTTACAAAAGCACTTCCTCGACCACGTCATCAGTTCTTGACAGACAAATTGATGCTTGTTGACTCATCGGCATCAATTTGAAGGGGGTGTTAATGATTCTGGATCCATTGGGCCAAATCCAACATAAAGCCCGACTCATTTGCTTAGTCAAACTGTAATAATATTGTACAGATACTACATTCTATCTTAGGATATAGCTGACTAGACAATAACTAAATTGTAGCCTTAATCAAGGATTGTACATTAATATATATGGATATCAATCGATCCTTGGGTGATCATCCAATTTGTCTACAGTGCTTGTTCTCTGACAAATATTTCCATGCTATTGCCAATGCTCATCGTCGTGTGAATCGGATAAATTCTATTCTTGCTAGAGGTATAGTGTGGGAGGATAAGAAGGATATACAGAAAGAAGTTGTTCACTTTTTCAAGCAATTATATAAAGGAGTTCATCGGGTAAGACCCAAGATGGATAGGATTTCTTTCCGCACTCTTTCGACTTCATCGGTTTCTTTTCTTGAAGCTCGGTTCTCTAAAGAAGAGATCAAGGAAGCTGTTTTTGGTTTGAATGGGGATCGGGCTCCAGGTCCAGATGGGTTTCCAATAGCCTTTTTTCAAAACTTCTGGCATTTGCTAGAAGAGGACCTTCAAGTGTTCTTCAATGAATTTCATATTAATGGAGTTATACCAGGTGAGTTGGGCGCTACCTTTCTTGCTTTGATCCCTAAAAAAGATGGTAATATCTCGATTAAAGACTTTAGGCCCATAAGTTTGATCGGTAGCCTCTACAAAATTCTAGCAAAAAGTTATTGCAAATCGTTTAAGGAAAGTACTTCCTGAGATTATTTCAGAAATCCAAGATGTTTTTGTTGATGGTCATCAAATTCTTGATAGTATCATAGTGGCTCATGAATGTGTTGATTCAAGGAATCGCCAACATCGTCTTGTGCTGATATGCAAATTGGATTTTGAAAAGGCTTATGACATGGTGGATTGGAATTTCCTTCAATATATGATGAAAAATATGAGTTTTGACAAAAAGTGGAGAGACTGGATTCAAACGTGTGTTTCCTCAACTCACTTTTCAGTTTTAATGAATGGTTCTCCTAATGGTTATTTCAAGAGCTCCAGAGGTCTTCGGCAAGGTGACCCTTTATCTCCTATGCTTTTTGTTGTTGTTGCAGAAGTTTTACATGCTTTAATGGAGAGAGCTAAACAAGTTAGGTTGCTCACTGGTTTTGTAATTGAAAATGTTGATTATGAGGTTACTCACCTTCAGTTTGCAGATGATACAATTGTTTTTTGTGATGCTTCGGTGGGCCAAGTGGAAACTCTTAAACTTATTTTGAAGTGGTTTGATTTATTATCAGGGCTGAAGATTATGAAAAATGTGAGTTCTTTGGCATCAAGATGGATGAGCGTTATGTTGCTTCGTTGGCTTCTGTCTTTGGTTGTAGAGTTGGTAAGTTTCCTTCTAAATATTTGGGCTGCCTTTATGTTTGGGATTACCAAAAAAACAATTATGGGATTTCAATTATTGAGCGCATTGATAAAAAATTAAATTCTTGGAAGGGAAAGTATTTGCCTCTGGGGGGCCGCATTACTTTACTCAAATCAGCTCTCTCTAGTATTCCCATATATTATTTGTCTTGTTTTAGATGTCCGAAGAGTGTGATACATCAGATTGAAAAAATTCAATGAGATTTTCTATGGAATGATTCCATTGAAAAGAGGAGGTATTACTTGGTTAGGTGGGAGCAAGTTTGTAAACCCACTGGTCAAGGTGGGTTGGGCATCTGTTCCATTGCTAAGGTTAACAATTCATTACTTGGAAAGTGGCTTTGGAGGATTGGGGAACCAACTTAAGGTTTGTGGCGTCAGATTCTTATCCAAAAATATAAAGTGGGGAATAATGGGTGGGATATGCCGAGCAGAATATCTAATGCATCAGGCTTTTGGAAGTCTATTTTATCTGGACTTCATTCGGCAGATTCATTATAGAGTTCATGATGGGCACAGAATTAGTTTCTGGCATGATGAATGGTGTGGGCAGAATGTGTTTTATACTCTTTTTCCTAACCTTTATTTGCTGGATAGAAGACAAAAGGCCTTTGTTGCAGAAAATTTTCAGTTGTTGGGCGGTGCTATAGTTTGGGACTTTGGCTTCCGCAGGAACTTAACAGATAGAGAAATTTCAGACCTTACTTGTTTGCTTGGCATATTATCAAAGGTCTACATTTCAGTTGGTAGAAGTGATTCTAGAATTTGGAAGCCTGATGTTAAAAGGCAAATTCTCGGTCAAGTCTTTTTTTAATATCTTGTCTAACTCTTCTTATAAAGTGGAAAGTTGGCAGAATTTCTGGGATAAATTTATTCCACCGAAAGTTTTGGCTTTTTGTTGGATAGCATGGTGGAATCAAATCCTAACCATTGATAATTTGAGAAGGAGGAAGCATGTTATAGTGAATAGGTGCCCTTTATGTTTACAAGATGAGGAAACAGTTAAACCATTTGATGATTCATTGTTTTTTTTCTCGCAAAATTTGGGCATTCTTTCTTCATATGTTTGAGGTGCAATGGGTCATGCCACGGTCTATTGATGATCTCTTCTGTCAATGGCATTTGGGGTGCAAGTTTATGCGTGGGAAAATTCTGTTGAAGTCTGTTTTATATGCAATTCTTTGGAAATTGTGGTTGGAGAGGAATAATAGACTCTTCAGAAATAGAAGTAAATCTGTGGAGGAAGTGGTAGAGTCTATTGTTTGGTCTGTTTCAGAATGGGTTAGTAGGAAAAATGAATTTGATGGGGTGCCTCTAGAAGATATTAATAGATATTGGGCAACAGTTGTTAAAGGGGTACGTCATGCTAAAATTAAGCGCCAAGCTACTTGGTTGTCTCCTCCTGCGGGGATCCTTAAGCTTAATGTTGATGGAAGTTTTGTCCGGCCAAATCAAGGAGGTATTGGAGGTGTTATAAGGGATTGTAGGGGTGCTGTGTTGAGGAGTTTTTCAATGCCTGTGTTTTGCTTAGATGCTAATGAAGCAGAGATTTATGCTCTTCTAGTAGGTTGTCGTGAGTTACGAAGCTTGGGAGGATGTAAAGCAATTATTGAAGGTGATTCTTTTTCCGCTATCCAGTGGGGTTCTGGGAAGATTTCTCATCCATGGAAATTGGCGGATTGGGTGGAGGAGATTCAAGACATTTCCAAACAGTTAGAGGCTACTTTTCGTCATGTTCTAAGAGAAGCAAATATAGAGGCGGATGTCCTAGCGAAGGAGGGAGTTTTTCGAATTTCTATTATTTTTTATGCTTAATCTGTTTGTATTTTAGTAGGTGTTGTTTTTTGTTTGTTTTCCTTCGTGTTTGTAAGATGGTTTTGGCTTTGTTTTTATTTTTCTTTTGGTAGTAATAAAATTTACCATTTTCAAAAAGAAAAATAGCCGTGTGCTTGGGTTTTCGTGCACAAGGTGACTTGCACATGAATCTCAAGGTGCCTCTTTTCCTTCTTTCACTTAAGTTGTGGGTCCCCCTTTTGGACCCCTTCTTCATATATTTCTTTTGAAACTCTTTAAATCTTTTGAATCTTCGTGGATCAAACTCTTTTAAATCTTTTAATTCTTCACATGTTGCACTTCCCAATGTGGGGCCTTCAATATGACAGAATGGTAAATTGTTAATCCACTGGTGGATATTCAATATATTGCCGATCAAAGTCTAGATACACGTCATCCATCCACAAATTAGGTTGACCTGCAATCTTACGCCTTTGTCTCTAGTAGATCTTGAAAGAAATGGGGGAATTAGGGTTGATGTCCGCATCACACCTCATTGACTCAAGATTACAAGTCCATAATCTCTTGCGAGATTAGCAAAGGTATCGCCCAAATCAAGGATGGAGCAACCAACCCAGCAGCTTTTGGACCCTATCCCACTTGCCAATTCTGGCAATTTTCTTCTGCCTATGGGTAGCTCCAATCTCTAGGGTGTGAATACCAAAGTGCATCATTCCACAACGCCACAGTTCATAGGTCATAGGCAAGTATAAAATATACTAAGAGATTAAGAGATTGATGTTGTAATGCAGCAACACCATTTCATATTCTGAACAAAAGGAGTAGAACAGAAAAGGGGGGCCTCTGAGTTACCGTCTAAACTGCACACAAGCAAACTCAACAATGAACCCTATTGGTTTTCCAATCATTTGTTGAACTATAGACTACATTTAATTTTCCAACACGTACTACCAAATATTAATCTACATACAATTGTAGGACAAACTAAAATATAAATAAGTAATAGTGAACGTCATGGTATGTTCTCTGTATAGAACAAATACAGTGAATCTTCAAAGTATTACACACAACAAACTATATCCATTTAAATGAATGAACATACTTCAAATGACATACCTCAACAATGGTTGGGACAGATGCCACTTTGGGAAGAGGTTGTATGGCTAATACAGAGAGAAATGCATCCGTATCAACTTCATATCTGGAGAGTTAATTGAGATTCCAAAAGCAGTCAATTGATAAAGACCTTTATAGGATTAGTCAAACTAGATAGTTCTTTACCTGCAAGTAATATAACTTGAAGTGATAACTGTCAAAGTTGCAGAAAGTATAATATTATTGATTATTGTGATTCATAGCTAACCAAAAATACAAGTGGCACTGCCCTAAATGACGGCTAATACCAAGCATCAAGCATTCTTCTTTTTTTTCAGTTTTAATAATTTCAAGTTCATAGCTTATTTTCTCTTTCCTATCCGTTCTCCTTTACATCCTCTAGCTACCAAAATCACACCCAAAAAAATTTTAGGTCGATAAACACAGCAAAGATATACTGTCTGTAATCTGTGTGGCAGGTCATCAGTATAATGATTTTTTTGCCCATCTAAGGAGTCTTCTTGCCCATCAAAGAAAACTGCATTTTCTTCTCTTAAGGGTATTTTAGTATTTTGATGCATATCTTAATTAAAAAACAATTGGGATTTCCATAAATGACCACAACAACCAATTATCACTCATTATTTCTCTTTCTTTTTCTTTTTCTTTTTTCTTTTTTGTTCTTCTTTCAATTTTAACTATTCATCATATTTTTCTTCTCTTTTCTATCCATTTCTTCTCTACATCCTCTAGCTACCAAAATCACACCATGCATAGAACTTCAGATCGATATCACAGCAGAGATTACATCTGTGACTGTAATGATTTTTTTGCCCATCTAAGGAGTCTCTTTATATCTCATAAAAATTCCAGAAAATCCAGTTTACTATCATTGCTTTAGTTTGATGATTTTAGGATTTTTTTTCTTCAAGAACTTCTATTCATTCTAGTCCCTCTTGAAGAAAGTTGATTCAAAGTCAAATCACCCAAATTCAATGAGATTCTGCAGTGTATTTTCTTCCATTAAGGGTACTTAGTATTGTGATTCAAAGGTTAAAAAACAAGTAGGACTGCCCTAAATGAACGCAACAAGCAATGATCAAGCATTCCTCCTCTATTTTATTTTTTTTTTCAATTTTTTACTACTTATCACATTCTTCTTCTCTTTTCTATCCATTTCTTCTCTATATCCTCTAGTTACCCAAATCACATCCAACATAAACTTCAGGTGGATATCAGAGCAAAGTTCTACCATCAGTGTACTGTGTGGTTGGTCATCAGTGTTTTTTTTTTTTTTAATCGTTTTTTCCCATCTAAGGAGTCTTTCTATATCTCATAAAAATCCCAGACAAGCCAGTTTATGATTTTTGCTTCAGTTTGATGATTTTAGAGTTTCCTCCAAGAACTTCTATTCAGTATTGTGCCTCTCAAAGAAAGTTGATCCTCAAAAGTCAAATCACTCAAATCCACTGAGATTCTGCAGTGTTATCTAGTTACACTGCACAGCTCTAATCTTCATTTATTTTCTAGTTTCTAGCCCTGCAGATCTTTGTATTTGTAATACCCCGGGCCCAGTATAAGGGCTAGATTATTTTCTGATATTTAATATTTAATTATCTTGATTTTTTTACTTAGAATTATTGGGACCCTAATTTGATGGAGGAATTCGAGTGGGACTTGTGTTGGTTATACCATAGACTCCTAGTATTGTTAGGAATAGGATTGGCATGTGAGAAGGAAATAATAAAAATTAGAAAGAGGACTTTGGGAAGGATTCTACCTTTAGCTTCTATATATTGATCAACCCAAAGCCTAGTTTAGTATTAGCCTTGAAGAAACTAGGAGGAGGAAGACCCAGTTCTAGTCAGCCATAACAGGTGAGTAGAGTTCTCGATCTAATTGTGCATAGTTTTAAACTTCTGGTTTTGCTCTTGTATATGTTTGATTCCTCTATTTTATGGTGAGTAGATTTCTGCATATACTTGTATTGGACTTTATGGTTGGTTGTAGGCAACACAGTAGAAAACTGTATTGGTATAATGATGCTATATTTTCACCATAAGATTCTCCAAACATTAAATCTAATCAGTACATATGATGGATTGATTGTTGCTTCCTTACTAGAGACTGTTACAGTACAGAATTTGCACTCGACACACTAGTTGATAGGATTGATGAGATAAAAATCTATTTTTTTAATGCTGTGATTTGAGGAATTGATTCCTTATGAATTGTAGGTTTCTAAGCAATGTTTTCATGATCAAAGAATGGCAAATCAGCAAGAAAATCCACCCAGAAACTGGAATTTTTGGTTTCTGCACGTTTATGGCATGTTTTGGGTCGTTTGTGGTTGTGGGACTACATGGCCCACCTGATGATCAATCAGGTCCGTAGATCTAGAAGGGGACCCATGGGCGACATCAGGAGTGGTGGACCTATGTGGAGTGGGTCCCAGCTGGGTCTCCATCCAATTGCTTTGTTAGAAGAGAGGCAGCAGTTTGCAGGTTTTTGGCTGAATGTCGACAAACCTTAGTGGGACCCCCTGGCCCACCTGATCAGAGATCAGATCCATTCAATGGGTAGAGGACTGATGGGCGACCAAGGAGTTTAGGTCCATCTTAGGTTTGGACCATTGGGGCCCACTATCTAACCATTCAGAGTATACCAATCGTGAGGCTTATGAATACAGAAAATAGAGTTCTGTTAAGGATCCTATCGTGGCTACTTGAGTTTCTAAAATTTGGAATAGGCCCTGGTAGTTTATAATAAACTCAGATTAGGCTCTTTTTCTTGGGAATTCATCAAGATAGGGTTTTGGGTAGAAATTTCCAGACTTATATGAAGTCTGAATTTACAAAGAAGGTCCTCCCAGTCTTAAGAAATTATGATTAAACCCTTTTGCTTACTTTTATTAAGTTTTGAATGTGGAGAATGCTATGGATGGAATCCTAAGTTTTCCTGGAATTGCAAACAAAGGCTGGTTATTCATTGTTTGAATTGCATCCTTTAGTTCTTGATTTATCAAATATGTAATTTGGACCCTGTTATTTGAATATATGGTGACTTGAAATATGTACGTGGATTAATATGCTCGTGTCTATTTGGGATCACACATGGTAGATTGTGTGGTTTGTATATGTATATGTTGTGATTAATTTGGTAATTGAATAATTCCCTCAAAACTGTAAAGGGTGAGTTATGTAATTGACCTTTCTCATCTCGTACACCAATTTTGATTCGGACTGGGGCAGATTAAATCCACATAATTTGAGAAGGGGTTGATTATGGAATTCACTCATTACTAATGTTGAGGACATGCTATATATCATATTTTTGATGAAACATGTATTTGCTATTTGACCAGAAAACTGAGATACGGTGACTTTATCTATTTGGAGGAACCTTTTGGACACCCCTAGACCACGAGCATGTATGGCCGATTTTGTGAGGATTGTTGATGTTGGACTTAGTGTCCGGGCCGTTATAGCGGCTGGTCCTTAATGGACGTGAGGGGCCATTATGATGGCTGGTCCTTAGTGGACGTGTCTGATGAGACAGGGTCATTGTGACCGGTATACATGTATACGATGGACCTTCGTGGTTGATGATTTTGGACCTTCGTGGTCGATGATTTTGGACCTTCGTGGTCGATGGTTTTGGACCTTGGTGGTCGGTTTCTAGGGCTGGTGCTAATAGGTGGATAGGAGGTTGTCGTTTGTTTGACCATATTCCAACCTTGGCTTGAATGAGACTTTGGACGTTATTTTAATTTGTTGTGTAATCTTATCTAAACATATATTTAAATGTGCAAATAGATTAGAATATCTATTTACTCGGTTGTACTGATATTTTTATGGATTTGCCCCAATCCAGGTAACCAGAACTTAGCAACTCAGGAAAACCGTGATGACCGGAGATAGACTTTAGGATGCGTACTTGAGCGTCGAAGCCACATAGATGGAGAAGAAATAGATTTATTAGATTGTTTAGAGTATTTCATTTGAAAGACATTGCAATTATTTTATTTTATTCATCAATGTTACATTTGTTTATTAGATTTGGATTTTTAATACAAGTTTGCTTAAGCTGGTAAAAGCCTGAATCTTTATGTGATCTATGATTTAACCTGTGTGTGTGATGCTTACGAGTCTCGGCACGGAATTCGAAGGGCCCGGATTCCGGGTCGTTACAGTATTCGTTTCTAGAATTCTTGTTGGGTTGTCAAAGGACGTGTTTAAGAACCATTAATGTGGTGCTGTGATCACTTGGTTGATCATGTGATCCTTGTCATCTTCTAGTCTAAGCCATAGTTTTCAAACCCAGAGAGTCAACAGGAATGCAATTGAGTAGGCTCAGCTACTCACATTGAGGGACCAGGTCATGTTAAACTCAGTCTGGACACTTTGGTTGAAACTTAGACTAGAAACTTAAAAAGTGGACAAGTCTACTTACATTAAAAACAACACATACTAGATACATCAGGAGAGTTGTGTAGTTAAAATATGCTTACACGAAGACAGAAAATTGAGATTACAACTCATAAACAAATTTATGCAATTTTATAGAAAAGTTGTTGATTGTTTGGTTTTGTGACATATTTTCATTATATTAGTCACATTTGAACTTTCACATCCATAAACAAAAACGAATGAAGAAGACAATTACCCACACTCTCTTTCCTTTTCTTTTTTCCCCTTATAACCAGGTTCTGGTAATTGACTGTTATGGTACCAACTTTTATGAATGATGATGAGGTAATCAGAAACCCTAGGAGAAGCCAAGGAAGGTTGTAAAAAATAACCTTCACAGAGATAAAACTTGAGAGGTTTCAAGTTAAAGGTCAGGAGATCAAGACTTTGCAAATTCAATTTACCATTCAAAAAAACAAAAGGTAAAACTTGAGAGGTACGCTTCAGCTGGGGTTTGAAGACTTCAATTTAGAACCATCTTTAAAAAATAAACTAGGAGATCACAAAATAGAGGAAGAATGTTTCAAAGAATAGGAGATGAAAGAGGATTCTGCAAGATGAAGGATGATGATTCAAGGAAGAAGAAGATTCAAGAAGAAAGAGAAAAGGTTACCTTTTCAACAGAATTTCCATTGTCGGAAGACAGAATAGAATGATTGTATACCAAATAAATTGTAAAAAACCATGTACATCAAACATAATTTTTATGAGGACTCGGGAAAAGAGAGAGACGGGAATTTTTCTTCCATTTTAGAGAAGAGGTAGGATGGCCGACCAAAATTATATTGGACATCAAATACAATTATATAGAAATAGCTAGTAGTTAAAAAAGGAAAATAAAGATAACAACATAAGTTTTCTCTTCAACAAGTTTCAGAATTTTTAAAGTAGTTTATTTATAATTGTGCAAGAACTATTGGAGATTTTCATATTGATCTTTAGTTGAAATTGCTTCCACTAGCTGGATACTGATGTAAATTCTTGGGGATTTTCCTCTAATCTGAAATGTCCTAGATTGACAATATAGTCGTTTCTTCTAGCTTCTATATATATTCTCCAACATGGTTGGGACAAGGCTTTGTTATGTATATTATATCTGCTCAACTAATTAAGCTTATTTTGGGCAGAGATTATCGATATGTGAATTTGACCAATAACTTCAAAATCTGAGATTAAACTTGATTGCACCAATTTGCTGTCAGCAATAATGGTACATACTGAATGAATCTCCATGTACTTTCAAACAGTTCCTAGATAACATTAAGCGACTATGCACAAAATCTTTTATTTGCGTGAAAATGTATAATGGGTTCTCCAAGACCTTACCTATTGCCCTTTGCTGGTAATATAATAATGGAACGAGCCTTGTCGGCTGCCGCTCTCTCGAAGGACTTTGTCAAACTAAGGCTACAACTGTATAGCGAAAAAAGTGCATGACATAAGTTATGGAAGGAAACATGATCAGGAACTCTAAACACAAAGATTGTGATGAAACAAGAATAACAAACAAATTAGTCATTTGTTACAACCTAAAAAAACATGAAAGTAACATATAGGGGAGAGATGCATAAAGGAAATACACTACATTCATAATCTTAACAGTGCTTGTTGGCAATTCAAAAGTATTCTTGTCCTCACTTGGGCATATAGTATCATCATCCATTACTGTACTTGTTAACACCTTTCTTCCAAATGGATTTAGTTAATTATCAATAGAAACAAAAATGGGAAAAAAAGAACCAATATCATCTCTTTTTTTCAATGTTATCAAAAATTATATCTCCAAATGCTAAATATGTGATCTGGTTTACATAAATACCCTTAGCGTGCCCCCTAACCACCACATTTTGACACAAGCTTTATCCCATCTTTGCACAAGGTTCGTGAAAAGAGTCACACTGAGAAAGTACCTTTCTTTTCAATACTTGTCCATCTTCATCCCTGTCAATTGATACGTGCGGTAGGATTCCAGAGAGCTCCTAATCATATGGAATTTAACAGTCAAAGAAACTGCCCCGCAACCCCACACCTCTCTCTTCTTGAAGTGTGTCATATTCCCAACTAATATGCCTCCAATAACTTTGTAGACTCCACTAGTATGACAGTTCTTTTGATGGATAAGTTGTACAATCTTGAAAGTTTTGAAGCCCTCATGGAATCCTCCACCCAAATATCTAGGTGCTTACCCCACCTCTATTTAAGTGCATTGTTCCATTTTTCAAACGCTTAAATTAAAAAAAAAATCAGGTTTTTCTTCAGGATTTAAGCTAAAAGACCTGGCAAAGATGCACCAAGAGCTCATGGCACAGTTGGAAGGTACTCCTTGTCGCAACCATAAGATTGCGCAGTTGGATTCAAGGAAAAAAAAAAGGACCTGTTCCATTTATTTCTCATGTCATTGAATCTTCATGTACCTCCTCTTTCTTTTTTTTTACTTTATTGGTAGGAAAGTTTTTTATCAGTTGCGGTATGGACTCAAATAAAGGTGATGAACAATCCTCTGAAGGTAGAAACTTGGGAGTTTCACAGGCAGGAAGCTTCATGCTGAGCATTTTTTGCTGGTTGTGTGGCTGGTTGTATGTTAAGAAAGAACTACCAAGTAACATCTAAGAGAATAATGTAATTCAGCTGCAGAAAAAAACATCAATAACTACTACAGATGCACCACCTTTTAGTAAGCAAATCGATATGGTTTAGATCTTTAGTAACGCTATCTGCAATCTTTTCCATCTGCTTCCTAGGAAGGTCAGATAACAGAAGAATTCTTTGCCTCCTGCAGCAAGTCATGGATGCAACAAAGAATATGAAATGATACAATTGTACCCAGGTATATTCGCAACCAAAATAACTTAGCATGGATTATTATCAGGGTGCTGTAAGCAATTACCTGGCTGTAGCAGTACCTAGACGGACTGCAAACTCATGATACTTATTTAGCTGCTTCAGTATAAAAGGAAGATGGCTGTTGACTCCACATATAATAATATGATCAGTCTCGATAACTTGCATTTGCGCTCCTTCCCTGATTTTTTGCATATTATTCTGTCCACATGCTAGTCGTAAATATGTGAGTCTAAAATAGTGAAAGATGTCGACCTTAAAGTTTCTTTAAATATGGATAGCCCAAAACTTACTCTAAATTGCTCAGTCATTGTACTCAATAAGCGAGTATAAAATAATATCCCCCAAATAGCAAGGACAAAACCAAGAACACGTTCAAAACGTGTTTTTTGCTGTGATAAAACAAGACATTCAATTTGTTAATTTAATCTGGCCATGATAAAGATGAAACAAAAAATAATTGTGATTTTCATGAATTACAGTACATTTTCATAAACATCATGTCAATTAACTGCCTGAGGTACTGCATATATAATTGAAGATACATACTCTCAAGTGAGTTGATGAGGAACACAGGCATGCCCAAGCTTCCCAGAAACAGTCCTCCAAAGATTGACTACTTCTCCTAAATTTCTCAAAAATGAAAATCCACCATTTAGAGTGACATGCATGCAGCATAAGAAAAGCCAAGAAAAATGGTTCAAACCAATACTTCTATGACCACTATATGAAGAAGCAAGTTTAGAGCATCAAAACTTCAGTTGTTTGCTACAATATTACCATATAGCAGCAAACTCAAAATGCCAACACACACAATGAACAGTACAAGCTAAGCTAAAAATTGTGGCAGTATTTGAGATCATCCTCAAAGGTTAATAACTGTTACTATTAAAAAACAGGAACTTCAGAAAAAAAAAAAAAGTTAATAACTGAACTTAGTAGCTTCTTGTTGTCGGTAGTCATTAGTAGGCCATTTACCTTGAGCATAAAGGAAAAAACACCTTGTTCTTACTGTTATTTGATAGACTGAAACATTAGAAAAAGGTGCATGATAGTAAGATTTTTAATATATATATACGCAACTCCTCACGATCAAATCATGGACATCTTTTTTTTAATCAGTAACAGTAAAAATATTATAATAGAAGAAAGGATACATGCATACAATTGTTGACAAGAAAGAAAAAAGGTCCTGACTCTTATACCAGACGAACAAGCGACTACATAATACGAGCAAACAAAGGAACTACTCTATCCACTCCCTGCTTGGCTAAAGAATCTGCAAGGCAATTATTAGATGTGTGGCCAATCATGGACGTCTTTAAAACGTCTTTTTTCACAGAATCACCAACAGTTTGTTTCTGAGGCTCTGATCTCTCAAGCATCCACCATCTCTCAACTCGAAAGGGAATGGTTGAAGTACTCTCTTTTATCAGTTATATATAGTCCCATCATTCTTTTTTATTCATTTAACCAGTCGTTACATTTTATTTCATTTTTTTCCATTTTTCATAGTTTTTAACTGGATGTTAGTTAGGACTTAGAGCACTTCTTTCATTTTCAAATTCCAATTGTAAACCAATATGAAGAATCAAATTGCAGTTGCATTATAGATATATTAGTCATTTCCATTTGGTCTTTGCAAAAACACTCTTCAAATTTTCTAATTCTCATTTCTCAAAGACTACCATAACCATCAATTCTGCCTCAAAATTCAAACCACCTGTAAAGAAATTCAGCAGAAGGCTAGTATAGCCCTAGGAATTGATGAGTGTTCTGAATGTCATAGTGATGTAGACAAGATCAAGGACCTTGCCAGCCTCGGCAGCAAGATTAAGGTTATTGCACAATCTCTATAAGGCTCATGCCCTAAAGAAAGATTTAAGTTCTTGCAAACCTCCGCAAGAGAAACTTCTTCCCAAGAGTTCTAAAGAAAATAAGAAAGAAATTATTGTTCCAACAATATGTCCTTTTACATTACCAGACTTAGTTTTATAAACAAAAGTGCTTCAGATGGAAGGAAAGAAAATTCTAATAAAATCCAATTTTATATAAAATCCCTAAATTAGAATTCTGATCCAAATTAGGCATCTTATGCTAGTTGTTGCTACAAAAGGCGACTTATACTTGACAAAAGATTAAAAAAATTATAACAGTAAATTTTATTACACAGGGTCATTGCTTTGGTGCAATGGTAAAAAGTCTCGGGTGTCATGCGTGATAACGCAGGTTCGAGACTAGTCTAGACCCTCCCAGGACCCGCACTGGAAAATGACTTTTTTTAAGTAAGTTTTATTAGACAAAATAAAATGAACTTTCTAATTTTCTCAAACCTCCCATGGTCTTCTAAAAGCCCCAAGTTGAACCTACTACTTGGGCCTTCTTTAAATTGGTGGATTGGCAATAGGCTAGAAGTTGCATCATTCTCTCTTGAAAAACAACATTCATGCAGATAAACTCAATCAACAGGGTTAAGTTTCTCAATGGTCAGACTACTTACAAAATCTGTTTGGTATATTGATATATCCATCCAATACTTTCAAAATGAGTAGACACAAAATCTCATGATCCTTTCTCAAAGAAGCTGCATGATGGGCTGGCCAACAGTGGGCCAATGGCCTATTCTTGGGCCACCCTTTTTGCACACCTTGAGGCCCGTTGCTACACCACATAGATAAACAAAACAAAATTTATGGCACTTGAGGCATTCTTGTAGATTCAACAAAGCTAAGTTGTTTGACCAAAGCACTGACCAAATCAACTAAAAGTTTGAGGTATGAAAGAAATATCAAATTGGGATTATAGAAATTACGGCAGAAGGTTAATAAATGTTAGCAATCAGCCAAGGCCAGTTACAACTTCTTGGTGGTGTTGATGTTAGTTCGTTTAATGGACTAGGAAATAATATGGAATTAGAAGTAGCAAACTTCCATTAAAGAAACATGTTCAAGAATAGATAAACATGGTAGAACATAATACAATTAATATTATATAATTAAACACCACAGAGCAGCACAACAAAACAAGTAAAACATTGAAGTACCTGAACTTGTAGAATAAAAGACCTCCAATTATAACGAACGAGAAGCATGCTACCAGCAACGCTATTAGAAATCTATAAAGAATGCAATAACAAAATCTTCAGGTCAGATAAACAGAAATTCAGGTAAAGCACATAAATTTGCATGTGGATATTCATGTGATTCCATTACTTGCTCTCTTTTTTTTCCTTTTTTTCTTTTTTGCTTATTCCATCACAATTAGAAAGGTAATTAGAAATGGAATTTAAAGCAAATTGGAAAAATTAACATATGGAGGAGCAATGTACAACTTGACTACAACATATAAAGCACTTGAAAGTTACTACAGAGAAATGAATACACCATGAACCATATAGATAACATCAGAAGATATACTTCAGCCAAGCAATGAGCATTCTTTCACAATGCAATCCTCTTTGAAATTACAATAAATTAAAAATGTCAATTATTTTTTTTAATAAATTAACTATTACCATAGCATGTCGTTAATCGACCTTAGAATTGAAACAATCATTAAACAGTAGCAAGCTACTCATTTTCTTTTTCCATGTTTTATTCCTTTTTTCTCTTTCAAAGACGATGAATTCATAACCCACTCTCTCTCCCTTTTCTTGAAGCCTTAATCCATCCCTCTCCTTCATTTATCTCCCATCTCCTTCTCATGGTCAGAGTCCATTATCCTCTATGATTTCTCAAGTGAAGTAGTCGTTGTAGTGGCTGGGTGCTTCAATTCCATGGAGTTAAATAAAGTTTATCAAAGTATACAAGCATTTGTTTCAGGTTCTAGCACAAAAGAAAATGTTAACGAAGAGGCCCAATGGGACCCCAATTCATGGATCAAAATAGCGGCCGCTACGTATCGGGCGTAGCGGTGAAGACCGCTACGCTAAATTGTATTTAGTGCCGTTCACATCCGTAGCGGCCGCTACGGTCCGCTACGGAGTGTGAAAATTTTTTACTTTTCAAAAAATTTCAAAATGTAAAATAATGCTTATTTCTTTTCTTTTTCTCTCCAAATAACATTTTTATGCAACTCTTCTACCCTTTTATCTTTAAAAGAACACCAAAAAGCACATGATCTTGCCGAATTACAATTGATATAGAGAGTTCTTCTCAAGATTTCTTCTCTAGGTACATCCTATTACACACTCCCTTTGGTAGAGGTATTCTTTTCTCTAGTTACTCTTAAGTCTTAAGTCTTGACTTCATGACATTTTTTTTATGAGCCTTTCATTAGTTTCAAAGTTAGCATAACTAAGCAACATGAATACATGTGAAAAAAAATGATCATTACTATTATTTTCTATTTATTCAGCGATACAGGACCTCATATATTGAGGCACCGCTACGCCCCCTTTTCTTACTTACTTTTACAAAAGAACCACATATTCTTTCATTTTACAATTTTCTTGATTTTCTGAAATTTTTTCAGATTTTTTAGGCGATTTTTTCAAATCGCACCGCTACGCCGCTGCGTATCCCCGCTACGCTACGTATCGCCCGCTTCGTAGCGGTTTGGCGGCAAGCCGCTGCGCCCGCCGCTACCGCTATTTTCATCCTTGGACCCCATTGCTAAGTTGGCTGAAGCCTGCATGGTTTAATGGAGCTGGGTTAGTGGGCTAAGTGTCAAGCTCAATTTAAGGGAAGATGCTGAATTGCAAATCAAGGAGCACCAACTAAAAGCCCGCACCAATATAGCAGTACAAGTTAACAACCCAAACTGCAGCAGATCCACCGAGCCTGCCAAGCAAGACCCAGCCCCTCACAGACGAGCCAGGACCACAGGAAACAAACCGGAAACACAAAGCCTTGTTGTTTTAGTTACCCCTCTCATCTTCTTCTCCTACTTTGTCACTCTTTACTTTGCACCCATATTTGTTTTTAATGCAATCTATGGGGCCACCTAATCACTAGAGCAAGAAGCACATTTTGGCTTGACAGCTGTGGGTGGGTGAGCAGTAGGAGCTGCTTCAGCTTAGATTTACTGGCTTTTCCTGAGCAAGATGCTGCATCAGTAGAGCTAGCAAAAGCATAACACAGCCTCCAGCCCAGGCGTTTATGCTGGTTCATCTAGGTCCTAACTAGAGCCTATAGCAGCATACTAAAGAGCACCAGTACCTTGCGTTGAGGCATCCTTTACAGTCCTAGGTTTCTACTCATTATCTTCTATGAAATTTCATTTAATATTTAAAATGTTATAATTGATTGGGTGTGTTATGTTCTTGATGGACTAAATATTATTAAAAATCTTACTCCAATAAATCCTTGAGATATAAACTAATATTGTAAGAAGCAACAATTAAGTACCAATGTATTGTTACATTTGAATTTCATTTATGGAATCTTGGGCTGGTATCAGTAGAGATGATGTCATACAAGCACATAATCAAACAAGCTGGAAGTACTCAATTCTAGAACACCCATTTCAAAGTTTAATTTAGTGTAGAAGGTTCTTAAGTTGCATAAGAAGAGCATTAAAATGGCATAAGAATACACTATGCACTTTAAAAGCATTTAATCTCATTACAGGAGTAGGTTCAATAATATAACAAGTCTTAAGATTTACAAACCCTGCAATTGCTAGGGATAAAAAAATAGTGACTAAAATAAGGTAATGGCACAATGGTGGTGTCTTTTTCTAAAACACTCAAATTCACATACTCATTACAAAGTATTCAGCAGCCCAAAGTGGGTAGGAGGGAGAGGGAGAGAGAGAGAGAGAGAGAGAAGGAAAATGTCCAATAAAGTAACTCCATTATTTAGATAGATAAGAGGGTGTGGTGAAAAAATATTGACAGTCTCCGAAAGTAGAAAATTGTTAAACCCCACCAGACATTAACTATAATTAGTAAACCAAACTTACATGAAAGAAACGAATATTTCACTTACATGGACATATTTCGTTCAATTTGTAAGTTGAATAAATAAAGCATCCTTGCAAAGCTCCATTTAGCATCGCGAAATGAAGGAAAAGATACATCCAATTGAAGAGGTACAGGTTTATTCACAGAGTTCGATATACAAGCAAAATGCAAGTTTGTAGGCTCAAAAGCCGTGAGCAGATATGGAAAAAACTTCTGAACTGTCTTTATCAATACATGCATGGGATTTAACCAAGTCAATCTGAATAATAAATAGGATGAGAAAGATCCTATGAAGGGTACAGCTTCATGACCCTGCATTGTTGATGCAGAAATGAAAAGAGGCAGTCAGTTGAATGGTATATTAAATTCAATTGCCAGCTATACTACACACAACAGAATATACTATTCCTTTGAAGGGATTGTAACTTTGTGCTCCATATTGCATGCTAAATGCCAAATGCTTACAAATTATAGTATGTCAATTAAACGTGGAAGCATTGTAGTAATATAATCGATGTCAAATTTACAGTTACATAACTGTCAGTCATGTTCTAAATAAAGGCTCACAAGCATTAGCAGTGAGGAATAACAGGAAACCAAGATATTGTGGAAATCACTGATGCATAATCTATTTCCGCAATGTTTATCACTATTGTTTTCAATAGTGCAGGTCAGAGAGATCTTGCTTTGACTCTAAGTGATGCGGATAGACCTCAGGCCACATGTGTAGGGCCCAAGTAGATTTAGGATTTTTATTCACTAATTATGTCATTAGTTTCTAGTTTTTATTTATAGAATTGTAATTAAGATAGGATTCTGATTTTTTTAGTTTTCTAGTTTAATTAGGTTTCTTAGGGCCTAAGTTTTCTTTTCCTATTTATATGGCATTGTAGAGAATGGAATTTCATAGTTGATCAATTGAATTGGGTTTTCTCATTTAGGTGCGTCCTCCTTATCGTCTCTGCAAAGACTTGTTGAAGTGTCTACGGACACGTGCATCGGCACCATATTGTGCTTCAGCACACCACGCAAGCCCTAACCTAGGGCCTGCATCACTAATGCACAAAGATGAAAGACAGCTTTTGGAGCAAACTGTAAAGCAAGATTTTCAAGCAGATAGCAGTTAGAGTGAATCCAGACCCTCCTGCTCCATGATGGGTTTAGATTATGTTATAACAAAACAGATACGTGATAGGTACAGGCGAGCCAGGTTGCAGGTCGGATTTTATCTGAATTATCCCATACTCCATTTGATTTAGAAGATATAGTGAAAATTCTCAGATAAATTTTATTTTTAAATACTAAGGAACATTTTTTTTAGTCACAAAAAGGTAAATAGATCATAAACAGGGCATCGCAGCAAAAACGACAACACACCTGAACCCTGAGAGGTTAAGATCTGTAAACTCGCACCTGCTCCAAACTCACCAATACCACTACCAAACTTGCCCCAGTAGGGGAGGTTCACCAATTTATTTGACTGATTGCCACCCTAGTTTCAAGTTTAGCTTTAAAGGAATTCTATGTATAGCTGCAAATGGACAGAGGCACAAGGCAGAGACAGACCCAAGCATGTCAAGTCCAGCTCATTTAGTTGCCATGCCAAATATTTACATCTGAATCCAGCCCAGAGACCTGACTTCTTTGTGGAAGGCAAGGCCTGTTTGCACTGGACACTGAGACATAAAGCAAGCCTTTAATAAGAATTGGCAGAGGCCTGGCCCATTAGTTACTATACAGAAAAGTCCTGATGGAGTGATGCCAGCCCCCAGGCCTATAAGCTCATCCCAAAGTCCAGCCCAATGAGGGCTGGACTTGGTCCGGGAACAGATGATGAGCCCATAAGGCCCACTTGCATCCCTACTAACAAATAATGGCATCTATCATTTGCTGGTCAGATACCTCTTTACTTTAAAAAAGAACTTGTTGTTCAGATAATATTTATTTTGTTAAATTGACCAAGTCTCTAGTCCACTTGATGAAGTAATTCTTTTTAGACTACTAGATGAAACATCTAAGAGTTGTGTGAATTGAAAAGCCAAGAGGAGGTGCCAAATACAGGTATTGTATTGAGTGACATGAGCCATATGAACACTGGCTCCGCGTGCTTTGGTTTGGAGGGGTCTCGTACCTCCTAGAGTGGATGTGTTTTGCCGGTGGGTTGTGGCAGGAAAGATATAGACTACGGATAATTTAAGGAGGAGATGTCAGATTCCATTTCAGAATTATGTTGTTTGTGCAGGAGGTAGAGAGAGACTGTTGATCACTTATTCCTTCATTGCGACTTCACATCTCGATTTTGGGGGCATTTTCTAAAAGCTTGTGGTATTGCATGGTGTCTTCCTAGTTCAGTGGGTCAGTTGTTTGAGCCTTGGAAAGGATATCATTTTGTTGGATGTGGTTTGATTCTATGGAAATTTATCCCTTTTTCTATTCTACAGTCTATTTGGAAGGAAAGAAATAATAGAATTTTCTAAAGAAAGGAAGTGTCTCAGGACACTTTGGTGTCTTCAATGGTTTTGACTTTTGAGGATTGAAAAATGGGCTTCTATTAGAAAGGAGTTCTCGGGTCTCAACATAGATAAAATCATGTATACTTGGGGAGCTTGATTGCTGATGGGAACTTCAAAGATCACGGTAAAATCGTAGTGGAGTCCTCCTACATTGGGGGTTCTAAAGTTTAATGTGGATGGGGCTGCTAGCAGTAAACCGGGGCCGGCTGGAATAGGTGGAGTACTCAGAAATCATAAAGGGGAGTTGTTGTATATGTTTTCAAAGAATGTTGGTATCAAATATTCTAATGAAGCTGAAATTTTGGCTATCTTGGAAGCTCTTTGTATGTATCATCGCCCATTTCAATATCCTCTTGTAGTGGAGAACGATTCTATGAATGCCCGTATATTGGGCAAGGTCGTTCAGAGAACCTTGGAAGATGCAATTTTACTTAAATGAAATTAAGTTTCTTATGACGGGGAATTGCATATCTTTTCAGCATATCAGTAGGTCTACTAATGGGATGGCAGACTCTTTAGCTAAACAAGGGGTGGACCGTTTATGTGATTTAAGTGCTATGATAGTGTAATTTTTTGGGTTTGGGTTTGGGTGGCTTGGTATGTATCTATTATACAGGCCCCCATTTTTTCCCCTTTGAGCCTAGCTGTTGTACTATCTTCTCTTCCAATATATTATTGTTACCTTCTTCAAAAAAAAAAAAAAAAAAAAAAAAAAATGAACACTGTCTCCTAAGTTAGCAGTGAATGTTTTTCCATAATCTGGCATCATGTATGAGATCTAACATCTAATCTGATCACAGCAGCACATAACATAAATGACCCCTAGGTAAAATATCACACCTTGGGGCAATGCTCGCAATTTGACTAGACGACATTTTTTCGGAAAGAAAATCATCATCATCAAAGCCTTGTCCCAACTATGTTGGGGCCGGCTATATGAATTCTATTTCTCTATTCCAATCTATCCCGAGCTAAGTCCTCGAATAGGTTGCACTTCTTCAGATTTATCCTTACTACATCCATCCATGTTCTCTTTGGCCCGACCCTTCTCCTTGGTGGACCATCAACCTGTGCATAGAAAAGCTTTTCCTCAATAGTGAAAAGCTTTTCCTCAATAGTGACGTAGTTGGCCTATGTTGGACATGTCCAAATCATCTCAAACAAGTTTCTCTTAATTTATCACCTATTGATGCTATCCCTAAATGCTCCCGAAAGCACTCATTTTTTTAGGAAAGAACATAGATGGCTAAAATAAAACAGTTAAAGATCCACCAACCAAGTCATTTTTCCAGAAGGACCCTCCAGTCAAAGGGTTAAGGTTTTCTGATCAGTGTTAATCTCCAGTGCATACCAAAGGTAGGATCCACTAAAAGTCTTGGATCATTTACCAGTAAGACACGACCACATGGATGAGGAATTGAGGATATACTGTCTCACTGACACTTGAAATTTTTTCATTACTTAATAAAGTAACAAAAACTTGATCCAGAAGAAAATAGAAGCACATTAAGCCATGCCTATGCATAAAAATTATAATTATAAAATCCTGTTCTAAAGCTATTCGAGGGCAAAAGCAACTTACACTTCGAGATATCCATGAAAAGCCTGTAATTTGAGAATTTTTCCCCTTGTTGAGTGTCATTTGATCACTGTTATCGCATGGGCTACACCTTGAATTCTTATTGGAAGACTTGACGTCCAAGACATCTGAAGTTGTTCGACTATCTATGGCATCCCATGTCCTTTCAGAATTGCTTGCTTTTTCTCCTAACAAAAATATCTGTGGCTCATTAAAATTATTTGTAAGAATAAGAGAACATATCGAGACAGTTTGGAAAGACAAATGCTAAGAGGTGTCATGAAAAAAGAGAGACATATACGATATTAGCTTCTAAGGAATTGTAATGGATAAAACTAGGAGAATGGAAAGTGATAGCTGGATCACATTGATGTTCCCTTGGTGTTTACCCCTTCACAGTTACTGTCAAATTCTTCATATGTATTATATTCTCTAATTTTTCATATATAATACAACACAAGTACACACACCCCCTTTTTCTTTTGCTTCTACATAAGCTTACATCATCTGCAAGGAGAATCTAGAGGTGCACATGGACCACAGAAAAGTTGAGTATGACACATAACCATGTTTAACAGTAGACTTAAGGGGTCATCTTATATTTAAAAAGTCACCAAAAATGAGTTATTTTATTGGGTTAACACCATCCAGTACAGTGCTCTTAGACCAATGATAATGCTACTCAAGTTACAGACACAAAAGAAACCATGAGAAAGTAGGAAACATCTCTACACACCATGAGTTAATTGAGACTTTCCATATCAAAACAACACTTAGAACTTGAGACTAATGAGAACCTTTATAAGCTAGATGATCGTCACAGTACCATAAATTGCAATATAATTGAAAAACAACTGCAGTGCAGATCCCATTTCCCATCAAGGTAGGCCATTGGATCAAAAGTAAACCCGACGAATTGCTAATATTCACTGTATGATTTAAAGGGTAAAACTACATTTTACCATGTGAAGAATATTACATCAAAACAATAGGGAATACCTGATACAAACCAGCTGGCACCATCAGGGAGGACCATCCAAACCATTTGCAGGCCCTAACTGATGCGTACTTGAAGCAGTTAGATCGTGACAAGGTGCACAACCAAAGAGTTGGGACCACATGTTGGGACCATAGGGCCTGTGGGCCAGCCATCTGGACCACATGGTTTGACAGCATAGCCGTAAGGCTTAGACAACGAGCCTTGCTCCATTTAATTTTCCTTTGCTTTTATTCAATTATCAATTAAGTTATAGGGGTATTTATGTCCTTCGAGTTACAAGATAATGGTCTAGATTAAAACATCTATTTATTGTTTTAGCTTTGATAAAGCCCGGATCTTTTCAAAGCTTCTCTAAGAAACACATGAAAGCATAATGAAGGACAGTCAACCAGCACTTTTCTTCTCCGGTTTAACGTTTTTTAAGGAAAAATAGTCCCCTATTGGGGCATGTGCAAAAATTCTAGGGTCCAGGTAGGTGATTCCATTGCCATCTCTTGGTTCTTATGTGTTTGGGAGTTGATTTTCCTTGTTCTATTATAGCATATATGTTTGCTGTTTGTAAGAAATATGGGCTTCAAAGTTGCTCGTACAGCAATATCCTTTGGTGCAGTTGGACCCGGGAAGTCCCTCTACTTCAATATCAAACCAATCTGAGTGATATTCAAGCCACTCACGCTTCAAGGGGTGTAGTTCTGATCCAAAGGCCTACATTGACAAGTGCACCCTGCCATTAAATTTTCCTTACCTGCATCACAACTTCCCGTCTTCTACCTGTATATAATAACAAACACTCCTCTTATTGAGTATATCTTCTATTGTTAACAAGATATGCCATGACAGAGATAAATATACCGCTGCATTACCATCTGAAACAGTGTGCTTGACTTAGGGTTATTTTGAAAATAAATATATGATAATTATATACAAGGATCGATCCATCAGAAATGAGCGATTGAGACTTTCACACCATTGAGACCCTACTCGTATAACATTCAAAAAGAAAAGGAAAAAAACCCATAATACAGTAATGATACAGTTAAGAACGAAATCTCTATAAACCCAAAGCATGATAGAGAACCATTTTTCTTATCAAAACCACACATAGAACTCTCTCCACAGTTAGATGTCTAATGAGATTTGACACTTGCGAGGACCTTTATAAGTTGTGAGTCATCATCAAAATTCTCTCTGTTCTTTCTAGTATTAGTACTCATTTTGCACCTTCTACAGAAATTTTCTTTTTGAGTAGGAAATGATCACAGGTGAAAGATCATATGAAGGTGGCATTACCATAGTGTGCAGTATAACTGAGAAAATATGCAATGGAGCCCGCTATTGTCAAGACAGGCAATTGGATCAACAAAACCCCATGAATTGTGTGAGTATTCACTGCAGGAGTGAAATTGCTATCTTTTTTTTTTATGCTTTACTAGAGTTGAACTCGCAACCTTGTGATTGCAACACTGAGCACCTCTCAACTATGCTTCCAACTCTGCTATGGAATCTTGTCGATAAAACTGCTATCATCATGGGGTAGTACCATATTTTCCTTGGGGCGAAGAATATTACTTCAATTCAGTGGTGAATATCACTCCAATCTGAGCAACGTTCAGGCCACTAACACTTCATGGGGTGTAATTGTTATCTAAAAGTCTACCTTAATAAGAAGTGGGTCGTAGGGTTTAATTTTGTTGACCTCTATCACAACTTACAGTACTGTAACCTATATATTCATTTCCCTGTAGCTAGCCTGAATTGATAAAAATATCATAGTTTATGACTAGAGTCTTAAGAAATCCAATAATTTGAACATAAGATGCTTCCTGGCATGATTACAACTAAAATAAAGATGATTGTTTTACCGTCAAAGGTAGGAACAATTTGAAACTCACCAGCACTATGTCTTTCAGAAGAATGAGCACAGGGCACTTTAAATTTGATCCAGCAATACCGGGATGGCAAGAAATTCCTAGAAGGGAAGTCATCCATCAATATCAAAGTATTTGAACATCCAAAATATCCAACACACTACTGTATTCATCCATTTCAGCAAAAAACAGAGACAGCTCATACAAACTTTGGAATGTTTTAACCGCATAATCAGCTTTCTAACTATCATGGCACAAGATTCCTTCTTTGTGACAAGCAAACAGTTTAATTTGATATTTTGCTTGCAACAAGATTACTGCATGCCCAAAAGCAAATAATCTCGTCGTCCAAAACATCTTCAGTGGAGGAGGGAATTCAAAGGCCGAGAGTCAAAATGTAAGAGCAGCCTTACATGAAAAAAGAAAAAAACTTTCCGCTTCCAACACCAGATAGGAATACTTGCACAAAGATTCCTCACTCGAATCAAAAGTAAAAACACCAAACACATGCGTTTTCCTACTTTGAAAGTTGAAACACCGAGTGCATGACAAAATTAAAGTCATTTGCAGAGAAATCTCATTGGCGCGGGACTCAAAACCCTAAAATGATGAAAGAAAGTTATAGAAATCGAAGGAAGGAGTAGAAGAGGTGATGGGTGACCTATTGAGTAGAGCGCTTCTTCTCTGTATCGGATTTCGAGGAGGAATCCATGAATGAAAGCTTTGAAACTGAGAAATCATCTTTCTTTCTTCTGCAATCTCTTTTCAACTTATTCCGATCCTTTTCTCTTTGTTACTCTCTCTCTCTCTCTCCAACTTATTCCGATCCTTTTCTCCTTTTGCTTTCGAGAGGAAATACTACTGCACTGCACTGCACGCACAATGGTGAGAATACAGTCAAGTTTCAATCCACATGTCATACTCATTCATGAGTGATGTGGGATTGGGTTGCACCGTGGGGAGAGAAACTTCCGAGGTGCCAACAAAACCCCCTTTCATTTATTATTGCTTTCAAAGGCTACACCTTTCCACAAAATCTTGTTGATTTTCCATCTAAACTTTTCAGCCGTCAACACTCAACATCAATATGTTGGTTCAGAACGTTGAGCATACTAGAACACAGCGAAAAAAAAAAGGGTCCATCTCACATCAAATTTGGACCTTTCATCGCCATCATAATCCAAGAGCATTGATCTTTTCAATGATCAATAGTGGGCCATTCATTTATGTGGAATGAAGTCACTAGTCAGCCTAAAAAAATCCCTTCGACTCTCGGTCTATCTTATGCAGACTGATTTAAAAAATTCAGAATAATCATCCTAAATCCTTCATTGCGTCCCACTTGTGCTATTCAATCCGCTAAAATCTTTGTCCACTTTGTAACATGGTAGATCAAATTTTACTCCAATCATGCTTAAGTTCACTAGATATTTTAATTATTGCTTTGTATGTATCAATCTGGTAGTGGTATCGACTCTAATCTTAGTAAGATTAGACTCAATATCGATTCATGGGATGACTTTGATTTTTAACAATCCAAATCTCATTTGCTTGTTTTCAAATGGTTGGCTTTGTCTTAGGTGGCGTTTCGCGTCTCTTATTCTTGCCTCTATTTGTCTCTGTTTGGGAACTCATGTTGCAAAGTCTATTTGAAATGGGGTTTGGATGATTTGCCTCCATTTCAAGAAGTCAGCAAAAGGGGCATATTTGAATCAGTGGTTTGTGTCTAAAGCGGAAAGACACAAAGGGGCTACAGTGAAACGGACGTCCTCATATGACAGTTTATTTTTTATTTATTTTTTAAATTTATGTGACCCAAAATTATGATATAGGCCATTAGATATATGAAGAACGTCAAATACGGCCACGTGTCAAAATTTCAGATGTCGATCTATCTCGGATCTCAAGATATTTTTAAAAAACCGTGAGCCAGTCGATCTAATATTCTGGACATTATGGGCCCCATGATCATGATCCGATCTGTTGGTTCTCTTTGGAGGGACAAAAATGGCTACACGTCCAAAAATGGGCTTCTAATTCAAAGTGGATCTTGAGATATTTACAAAGATGTTTTTTATCGTTGATGTACCATGCTTTATAGACTGAGTTTTGAAATTGTACACAAGCAGTGTGGTTTTTTATTTTTACTGTTTGTAAATTCGGGCAGCATGAATCATGATCCAAATCATTGGATATATTTAGAAGATCATTCACAACTATGGGTCCAAATTTTAGTCGTTGGATCATCATAAATTTTGAGATGTTTACAAAAAACGACAGACATTTATATCTACTTTTTTTAAAACCATGGCCCCCAAATGCAAGATCCAAACAATTAATTCTCTTTGTAAGGCCAAACACAACTATGACGTGAGATTCCAAAACTTGAATCCTCATGGTTCTTAAGATATTTATGAAAAACTTTCAACCATTGTTTTAAAAATATCTATTTCAATCATTTTTTCTGTGTTACCAAACAAACTATTTCTACACCATCTTTTTCAAACAGAGCCATTTGAAACATATCTATTTTATACATATCTGTTTCATATAAATAAGAGATGCAAAATAAGTAAGCTGTTACTTTTATACGATTGGCTCGCATTTGATCATTTGAAAGATCAATGGTGGTGGGTTTTGATGGGCATGGAAGGTCCAAAAGTGATGTGGAAGTCTTTAAACTAGGGAAAGTTTTCAATTAATGACATTCACCCATTTAAAAGTATTTTATGGATAATTCTTCCTTCAATTTTCTTAAACCATCCAAATTATCCATTCATTTAAACAAAACTCTCCTTCATTTCCTCCATCTTCTCATAATTTTTTTTATCGGCGTTCTTAGGGGATTTCCGGCAACCACTTCCCCATGACGATTTGAGACATTTAATGACTTTAAATAAAGGGTGACTTGGGTATTTTTAAACAAAATTGAGAAATTTTTTTTCATAAAATACCTTTAAACGACTTGATATTTTAACTGAAAATTTATAATTTAATTTAAAAAGTTTTGAAACTTATATTATTTTTTAAAATAATATAAAAATCTAAGACCTTATTTTTTAAAAAAAAATCTTTTAAACTATAATGCATGATCAAATCGATCATCAATAGGTAGGATCTGACCGCTCATAGTGCTTAACCATCTGATTGCCGTTGATGACTCAAAAGTTTGACGGTGGAGATGAGATGATTGTTTTGCATGAGGAGGTAGCCTTGAAACTTGAAATAATACATTAAAAAAAATATGCATCGTTAGTGCTGTTAAATGAGTCGTACATTATAAGAAGGTCCGCAACCGAACACGAACTACCGAAGGAAGTTCTGTACGAAGTCCAGCTGCCCAACTGCACTTACCTTTTGCTGGTGGAATAGGCTGGTAGTTGGTAGAAAGTGCGACCGTTGCATCCTGCACAGGTACGGCGATGAGGTCTACAGCTGGTAACTTCCTACGATTTTACGAAACTGCCCCTAGGTTTTGGTTGGAACTTGAAATTGGTTGCACACTTGCACCATGTTACATGGGAAACGGATCCCCCGATTCCTCGTTGGACGAAACAGGGGATCTGTATTCTGTCACATGGTATGCAGCTGGCATTTTGGTTAGACCAGCTGTAACATTAGCAATAGCACACCTATCCAAAATTATCTTTTGTTTTTTTTATTTGAGTACAATTGTACAAACCTGATATCACTCTTAATAAAAAGAGCTTCATAATAAATTTTGTATATGGGTGTCAAGGGCCCCACTCAGAACCCACATATCATGGAATGTGGGGATGAAAAGATCACTCATGATAGATCAAGATGAAAAAAATGGGATCAATTTCATTCCTCTATTTCCTCCACAGCACACAAGTTTAATAATTTTATATTAAATAAAAAATCGACCCTCTTTCTAATGATTTAGTCTGTTGGGTGGGTGCAAATTCTAAGGCCTTCTATCAGTATCAAGGGGGCTCCTATAGGTGTGAACGGTTTGGATAGACCATAAAATGTGGCATTCTGAAAGTACTCATAATAATACGATGAGAGGTAAATGCACAAAAAGATTTACTATTAAATATAGTTTCGAATTTATCCTCAAGAAATAGCGCAATTGGCTAGGACAACCGTTAAGGAATCAGAAGTTGTGGTTTCTAACTCACAGTCTCTCCTTATATCCAATATAATAAAGATTTTTGAAGTCCTTTTACATACTCCTCCAAGAATCTTTTTTGTCATTTACATTGAGGCTCTTTGGGCTAGTTTGGCACTTTATTAGTATAGGCAAAAGTCAAGTAAAACCTCCAATTTTAGATAAAATATTACATGAATAACACTTTAATTCAAAACTCCCTCCATTTTTTAAAAATAAAATAAAAAAACAATCACCTTTATCCACTAAAATATAAAAAAAAAATATTATCTCATATAAAAAGTAAAAAATATTCAATATATAACAAATATCTAAAAATAAAATACCATTATAATCTACTTATATTTTATTCTTTTTTCAAAATCAACTTTACTCCACTTGACTCTATTAATAGAGTTACCAAACTGACTCAAAAAATATATATTTTTAATCGATATTACCAATTATTATTAGCCTTTCCATCGCATTTCCATAGCAGAAAGCGAATGTAGACAAATGAAAATTAGAAAATAAGGGTTGAAAGGTTATAAACCCCAAAGGCATTTTTGCTACGCATACACATGAGTGCATGACTAATCCGCATGGCAATGGTGGCCACACTTCCCCTGGATGGCAAATTATTCGATGCCTACGCATACGAAATTGAAATTGTGTAACAACCAACTATCGCAGATTGACGGTAAAGTTATCTTTTTGGTAGAATCAGATATTTTCACATGCCCCAACATGTCCACGATTTTCCACGCAAGTAGAAAATATTATAAGATGCCCCCTCTACAGTCTACAGGGTGTGTGCAGCTCAGTGAGCGTAAAAATTGGTGTTGACCCAAGAAATTTAGAGTTTATAAGACGCCCCAACCTGTTTGGGTTTGGTTCCTGTAGATACTATCCGTTTTTTTAGGTTCGCGGGCGGTTTTTCGTGTGTGTTAGTGTTATAAGGGGTTTTAATCTTTTTGGCTAAGTTAAAAAATATATATATGGGAAATATTCAAGTGAGAACTAGTTCTCACCATGCTTTCGTGAGAACTATTGGTGGGGTCCACTTAAAAACCAATCCAAACAGTGCATAAACAGTGACCTCCCTTGATAGTTACTAATCCTGAGGTTTGACACCCATCCAAATGGATTGGGCCGTTGGATGGATGATTAAATTTTTACTTAAATATGAAGCCATTAAACTCGCGAGCAATGGATGAAGGGGTTAGAGGCATGAAATTATGGTCAAACTTGATACTTGGGGTGATCTCACATAGATCTTTCCATCCCCTTTGGTCCCATCCCTAAATGGGACCCATAAATGCGTCCCATAAAAAGTTCTCAATATATATATAATAGAGTTACAGAGTAGCACTCCATGGTGGTGGTGGTTATGATTATTAAAAATTTAAGTTGCTTAAAATAAATAATCTTATTACATTTACGATTATTAAAAATCTTAAGGCTTTCTTATCTCACTCGAGGTCTCCTTCATTCACCTAAGGGCTACTACCACTGGCATGGGTTCGATGGAGCCCCAGCCCCCTTAGTTGGGGCTCCAAAAAAAATATCATTATATAAATTGGTCCCACTACATAAACAATCTGATTAATAATTGTGCATACAACTGTATTTATCATATTATTAATAAAAAACCAAGATGATTTTACGGGAAAAACCCTGAAATTTGGACATTCCTCGAAAAGGGTCCCCAGATATTGTGTACTACCAATGAGATCCTTCAGGCCTTTTTTTTTCAACTTTGATAGAAGCAACGCTAGCGTCGCTCTTGTCTGACGAGGGCGACGCTAGCGTAGCTCGTCAGAGCATCTCCTAATGTCTAGCGTCGCTCGTATCTGACAAGGTAGATGCTAGCGTCGCTCGTCAGAGCATTTCCAAATGTCTTCTTCTTCCTCTCCACCTATTTCTCCATCTCCCCCACTGAGGATGATTTTAGATATGAGAAAGATACTAGAAGCGGTGACCATCTTGGGCCAATTGAAGAGACGAGACCCGTTACAGAATCTGAGGAAGAGTCTTATGATGCTCATAAATTGGACTGAACTCCATCGCAAATTGGTGCACCGTGTACACGTGCCACCGTCCAATGCCCAATGCCTAAGCTTTATTTGAGAATGTTCTCCTATCAGCGACTGCTTGTGCAGTGCAGTTCTATCTATAGGGCCAACTTGTTTCCACCTTTGATCAATACATTCCTTTTGATACTTATGATCTGGCGTCATGATCAATTTCACAGCCATTGAATATTCACTCACCATTGAATTAAATCACCAAAAAATCCATAAAAATGGATAATTTGTTGGCGATGGGTTTTTTCCCTTATCTATATTTTTCATATGCTCTCCTCCTATAAAGAGATATCGATCTAGGTGAGCCCTATGAACTGGGTTATATTTAGAAATACACAATCTAATCATAGAAGAACCATGCCAGTTTTACATGCGTGGATCGAGGAACTTTTTGTTAGGACTATGATGAAAACTAACCATCATCCTTGAATATTTTTTTGGAATTGGAGGAATGCAGTCCATCTTATTTTAAACCTTAAAAAAAGAAAGGCCACTTTCAAGTTTGCTTGTACTCATGCAAAAAA
Organism: Litsea cubeba; assembly: GCA_012931725.1. Classification (NCBI taxonomy): domain Eukaryota; kingdom Viridiplantae; phylum Streptophyta; class Magnoliopsida; order Laurales; family Lauraceae; genus Litsea; species Litsea cubeba. The sequence continues at coordinate 126,531,652 of CM022947.1, forward strand.
TAACAGCAGTTTCACCTACCTTTCTGATCGATCACATGGGAGACAGGCCTCTCTGCATCTTTAAACTAACAATAATTTAAAGGCTACTAGCATTATTAGCCAGTTCATTAGTCATGCAAGAAATATGCAGTCATTTAAGGGGCCCACTGTATTATGGGAATGGAAAGAGACAAATAAAAAAGGTACATTAAAAATAATAGTAACTTAAGACTTTTAAAACTGATAATCAAAATAAAACATAGTCAATGTCTGATAATCATCTACATGGACCAGACAAATAAAAATAGTCACATGAAAGTTGGGTTTTAACTTTTAACCAACAGTTGAACCATAATCACTTTGCTTGCAAGATAATGGACCCAGTGCCTTAGCGAAGGGAGGGTCCCGTCTTATGGATGGTTGGATGGACGCTCAAAACTTAAAAGATATCATACCATAATGTTATACTGATTTTAGGGGATCCCAAAATAATTGGAACAAGGCTTTGATAATAATGATAATGATAAATGTTACACTGAGTTTAAAATGGAAACGCATAGAGTCGGTAACAAAAGCTTTCAAGGTCAACCAAAATTTCCTATCAATGAACTAAAAGAACTCTTTCTTCGTCATGACATAGCAATAATAAAAAAATTTCCCTTCCAGCACTAAACAGGGATTCTACTTCACTGCATCTAGATGCCTATCACTGTCGTAGTTAACTTCCTGAAATTATATCCTTCTCTATGGAAATGAGTCAATCATGGATTGGAAGAAAGATAATATGTTATAAATGTATCATAGTCATTTTTCAAGTATTGCTTTGGCTACTCCTGATCGCAGACTTGAGAGACTCACGTGGGGGAGTCAGACTGGGTCCATTCAATCCATTTTAGTTTGGTTTGATTGACAAAAGTAGGACACATTTGAGGAGAGATATTTCAAAGGAGTAATTTTAGATTTTTGCTTGTATGTGCTAATCTTATATTTAGTGCATAAATCTTTTATAGAATATTTTTGGCAAAAATCTATGATCTCGAAGAATTTATATGTTAGAGCATATTCTTTGCTAGAATTTCTAATAAGAATTTGAAGTGTTGGTGTTTTTTTATACATATGATGTGATAGCTTGTCCTTTTTTATTTACAAATGTCTTATTTCTTCACAAAGAATTAAAATATCCCGGCCACCCATTAAGAAAGGGGTTGTACACTTAGTACTTTTATATTTTCCTGGTAATGATTAGCTTTCTCATTTCCCAACTTCACCCAAAAGAATAAGAATTTGAGGTTTTCATGACTGAAAATCAAAACCCAAAAATGTGAACCAGCAACTCGTAAAATTCATGGCAGTTTCTAAACATGCCCTTCATAGAATGAAATTATCCAATGTTGCAGGATTTTGGCAATTTCTTGTAAATTCCATTCCATGACATATCACATCATCGTAAAACTGAATCAAGCAACAAGAAAGAGCAAGTAAAATGGTTTACATAATTTCGACCATCCATTTTCTCAAAAGTTCAGTGGATAAGGTATATATGTCTCAAAAATTCAGCCCCTTTGATCTTTTTCTAGTCAACCGACCTAAGACAATAATATAGATGGCTAACATACTTTTGATCATCCATTTTCTTGTGAAAAAATTGATGCATGGTTAGAGATGATTAATAGGACTAATTTTAGGCCAAAGCGTTGTCCACGTCACCTTCTTTTCACTGTAAGATTTTGTTAACAGTCATTATTGTAAGATCTCGGTCCCACTATTAATATATTTAATATATATTTTTAATTAGATATTATTATTATTATTATTTTAATTGAATGTATTTTTGTTATTTAAGTGGTTAGGATTAAGTGGGGCACACGTTAGATCAGATGCGTAGATTGGTGAGTTGGGTTAATGGGTAGATGTCTTGACCCGCAGTTTGACCCGACCCAATGACTTAAGCCCAATACTTAACCTAATCCCTTCTTTTAAATAACCGCACGTCCTTATCTCTCCCCACTAATCTCTGCAACTTTTCCCGTTCCCTGTTCGTCTTCTTCCTCTTCCAACTTCCCAAACCTCTGCAACCTTAAGATCCAGCCATCAGAATCAAGATCTGAAGATACCATCATTCTTGGTTCGACTTTCTTATCTCAGGTAACACTATCCTCAAACCATTAGGATTAGATCTGTACTATTAGGTTATTTTCTTATTCTTTCCAATGTTAGGTTTTGGGTAGGATTACCAGAGATCTGTTCATATGAACATTTCAATCCCATCTTTTATGTCAGATCGGTGTTAGGATTGTGATCGAGCGCCGCGGTAATCTTGATTTGGGTTTTGGTTAGGAAACCTACTGCACATTACTTCAACTTCGGATTTAAGGCAAGTACATTATTATAATTTGTTATTGAATGCGTTAATTGACCTTTGATTCCTATCTAATGCATATAGATTTGTCTATTTGTCCTTTTCTAAATGATAATGATAGATTAGGATTTTTATGAATGGATATGTGGATTCCATTCTCTTTCTAATGGTTATGATTCGTGTGAATTTGAATGGGATGCACTCTCTTTAGGAAAAAGAGAGGAAAATGGATAAATAGGGGAAAAACCCCAATTTCTGTGACTGTACGAACTCGGACGACATTCTGAACGTCAAACGTTCGAACGTTGCTTTGGAACGTTCGAACGAGTGAGTTCAGAATCGTCTGAGCCAAATGACAGAGACGTCGAACGTTCGAACGTTCCCTTTGTGCGTTCGAACGTTCGAGTCTGCTCGCCCCTGAGCCAAAAACCCGAGACCCTGAACGTTCGAACGTTGGTTTCGTGCGTTCGAACGTTCAGTGTACTTAGGCAATTTGTGTTTATTTTTCATTGTTTCGGCTCTGATTAATTTGGGGATTTATGATATCAAATATGGGACTTCATATGGATCTAATAACCTTAAATTATCTACCTGGACTTGACATAAGAACCGTCTTTGGGCATACGGTATCTTATGGACGTAGAATTCAATTACCTGTTATGATTTTAATGAACTCTAGCGAGAAAGGGTCAATACATCTCTATTGGAAATCCTTCATTGGATCTATGCACCATGAATTTCGAGAGATGTAACGTCCTTAACTTACTAGCGTTATTATTGTGTGTTGACGGGTATATGAGTATACGTTTAACCTTAGGATCGATTTATAATATGTCTTAACCTTTGTATTTGCATGCATATATTGGTTTAGGTTATGTATTCCTTTAGATGCATACCCTACTTTGTATCATGGATTATGAGGTGGCTTGGCAAATTAGATATATGTGATTTGACTATGATATGGATTGGCCGGCCCTTCATTTTGACTTAGGACTCTTGTGTCGGAGCATTATTAATTGGGTCTATTATGCATATATGTTTCCTTTTATGTGGGTCATTTGTGAACGACTGCAGATCGTATGTGGACGGTTGATCACCGATGTGTCCGGATCACTTATAATCCGCTGTGTATGTGAACAGGTTATCCTGTTATGTGTTTATAGATCGATTTATGACCACCGACATTGTGGACGGGCTTTCCCGATTATGTAGGACTGACCACCCAAAACGGGGACACTTGTCTTCGTGTGAATTATATATTGCTCCATTTGGTGTCTTTCAGATTTATGTCATACGTTCTTTCTTGTACTTATCTTTATCATTGTCTCTTATAATTTCAATTGTTTTTACTCATTTTGATATCGTATGTTAATTTCGAATTATGATCATGTTCTTGCTATTTACGTTACTACATTTGGTGCATAGGTACCGAGCCCTTCTTTACCGAGGAGACGGAGGAGGATCAAACGTTTCAAACGTTTGAGCCAACTGACGAACCCGAGTGGGATGTTGGAGACGGTTTCGGAGCCGTCTGAGCCTGCATAGAGAGGACGTCATCTGAGACACTCTTTAGATGAACTTTATATTAATGATTAACCCTTCGTAGTAATTGTTTAATTTATTCTGCAACTTTAACTATGAATGTTTATTTGAATTTCGTGTTGGATCTTAATTACGATCATTGAATACCAATTTAATGAAGCTTCCGTTGCATTTAATGGAATTTTATTTGGACTCACCGCGGTTTGTGATGTGATGTGGGTCCACTTTTGGAAGCTTGTGTTGTATTAAACACAGGAATTTGAATTTGTTTTAATTTTTCACGTTTTCCCCAATTATTATTTTGGGGACGTGACAGTTGGTATCAGAGCCCAGCACGATCTTCGGTAATTAAAAATGGACAGAAACAATAGGACGTGGTGAGGATTACGAAGTTCGTTAGACAGACTTTAAAGTACTAACTGTAAAGTCTATAGAATTGTCTGTTAGCTTGTTTCATAGGAGCTAAACCATATTTATTCTATTGCAGGTCATGGCCCAACGTAATACAAGATCTCAGGACAAGGAACCTGGGAATGGATCAAACAATTCAGACGAGCGTTTTAATCAGCTGTTGCAAGCTTTTATGCAATCGCAGACTACTCAGAATGAGCAACAAAAAGCAGCTGAGGCTGAACGAGCTGCAGAGAAGCAACAAGAAAGAGAAGAGAGAGCTGCTGAGAGAGCACAAGCAGACCATGATAGGGCAACATTTCAAGCTCAGATCATAGCTTTGACTGACAGAGCAGCCCAGCCAGTACAAGTGGTCATGCCTCCAAAGGAAGTAGATCCTAATGACCTGTACGAGAAATTTAGGAAGAGGGTTCCTCCTGAGTTTCATGGGTCAGAAGATCCAATGGCGGCAGATGACTTTATAGAGCAATTGGAGCAGATCTTTGCAGTTTTCCGCTGTACTCAGAAGCAGCGAGTTAACTTGGCAGCCTACATGTTTAGAGGAATAGCTCTTCAATGGTGGAATTCGGTGAAGATGGTAGTACAAGCTGATGCAGTGGCTGAAGAGATTTCGTGGGAAACATTCACTAAGGAGTTCATGGATAAGTTTATTCCCAAATATGTCAAGGACCAGTGGAAGAGAGATTTCCAAAACTTGGTGCAAGGTGATATGTCGGTGCAGCAGTATGAGCAGCAATTCACCAGATTGGCTAAGTATGCTCCTACACTAGTCGTTCCTGAAGAAGAGAAAATTAGGCGTTTTCTTGATGGGTTATCAGCTGACATTTACATGATGATTGGAGACAATCAACGCCCGACATTCCAGGAAACGGTAAAGAGTGCATATTGGGCTGAAGGTGCACTAAAGAAGAAATCAGAAGAGAGACAAGCCAAATTTCAGCAATATCAATCAAAGCAGTCTTCTAGCCAAGGCAACCCGAAGAAACAAAAGTTTCAAGGTCAACCCTCAGGTGGTCAGAGACAACTGTGTGGACGGTGTGGGAAAAATCATCCTACTGAACAGTGCTACAAGGAGACTGGAGCATGTTTTCATTGTGGGCAGTTCGGACATCAAGTTCGCGATTGTCCCAATGGTGGTAGTCAGTTTCCAAAATCCCAGTTAGCAGCTTCTCGTGTTCCTGCGCAGCAGACTTGGAGAGCAGCACCTCCGCAAGGACTACAGCAGATCTATCGGGCTCCACAGCAGCAGATGTACCGAGCACCAGCTCCTCAGTACCAGCAATATAGGGGTGCAGCGCTACAGCAGCAGAGGCCAGTGCAGGGACAACAGAGGCCGGCTCAGGTGCAACAGAGACAATTCCAGCATCAAAGGCAACAACAACCAGTGGGTCAACCTAGAGCACCGAGGCCAGTACCAGCGCAGCAGATGGGCATGGCATATGCAATTACTCATGAGGATGCAGATGCTTCTGCAGAAGTGGTGGAAGGTATTGTTCTAATCTCAGAGGTAGAAGCTAAGGCCATTTTCGACCCTGGCTCTACACATTCTTTTGTTTCTCATGATTTTGCTAGACATATCAATGAGACTGTAGTAAGGTTAGATGTTGCATTAATAGTCGGTACCCCAGTAGGCACGAAGGTCCGTTGTCACCAGTATTTTCCAAGTACCCGAGTTCAGGTCGGAGATTTTATTTTACCTGCAAACCTGATTCTTTTAACGATGAAGGACTTCGATGTCATACTTGGTATGGATTGGTTAGCGACCTATAGAGCAGTGATGGACTGTTTTAATAAAACCATCAAGTTGTCGTTGCATTCGGACACTGTCGAATTCGTTGGGCAAAGGAGATCGATTAAGACATGCCGGATATCAGCTTTGAAAGCAGAAAGATTGTTGAAATCTGGATGTGAAGGATACTTGGCGTTTATCACGGAGGATAAACACTCAAAAGGGGTGGAGGATATTCCAGTGGTCTGTGAGTTCCCGGATGTTTTCCCTGATGAGATTCCAGGTTTACCTCCAGTTAGGGAGATAGATTTTTCAATCGAATTGGTACCAGGGACAGCTTCAATTTCTAAAGCTCCATATAGAATGGCCCCAGCAGAACTCAGGGAGTTGAAAACTCAATTGCAGGATTTGTTGGACAAGGGATTTGTGAGACCAAGTGTATCACCTTGGGGTGCACCGGTTCTATTTGTGAAAAAGAAGGATGGTTCCATGAGGATGTGCATAGATTATAGACAACTCAATCAGGTCACAATCAAGAACAAATATCCTCTTCCCAGGATCGATGAGTTGTTTGACCAGCTTCAGGGAGCAGAATACTTCTCAAAGATAGACTTGAGATCAGGATATCACCAGCTCAGAGTTCGAGATCAGGACATTCAGAAGACAGCATTTAGGACGAGATATGGCCATTACGAGTTTTTAGTAATGCCGTTTGGATTAACAAATGCTCCGGGAGTATTTATGGCCTTGATGAATAAGATATTTACTCCATTTCTCGACCAGTTCATCGTTGTTTTTATAGATGACGTATTAGTGTATTCTCGGTCTCGAGAAGATCATGAGCAGCATTTGAGGTCAGCATTGCAGACTTTGAGAGATCATCAACTCTATGCCAAGTTGAGTAAGTGTGAATTTTGGCTTGAGCAAGTCATTTTCTTGGGTCACATCATCAGCAAGGAAGGATTGGCGGTAGATCCAGGAAAGATTGAGGCAGTGGTCAAATGGCAGAGACCCATGTCAATAACAGAGATTCGTAGTTTCTTGGGTTTAGCAGGTTATTACAGGAGATTTGTGAAAGGATTTTCATCCATTGCTGCTCCATTGACCAAATTAACACGAAAAGATGTACCGTTCGTGTGGACTGACGAATGTGAAGCAAGTTTTCAGGAGTTAAAGAATAGGTTGACTACAGCTCCAGTGCTCACATTGCCTACAGAGAATGGTAAATTTGTCATTTACACAGATGCTTCAAAGGTTGGATTGGGTTGTGTGCTTATGCAGGATGGGAAAGTAGTGGCTTATGGCTCTAGACAATTGAAAGAGCATGAGAAAAGATATGCCACTCATGATTTGGAACTTGCAGCAGTAGTCATGGCATTGAAGATGTGGCGACATTACTTGTATGGTGAGAAGTTTGAAATTCATTCAGATCATAGAAGTCTCCAATATTTATTTACTCAGCCTGAATTGAAGAAGAGACAGACCCGGTGGATGGAATACATGAAGGATTTCGACTTTCCAATCAAATATCATCCCGGGAAAGCCAATGTAGTGGCTGATGCATTGAGTCGAAGACTAGCAAATAATGCATGTTTGAGAGCAGAATGGTCTTGGGCAGAAACTTTCCTCGATTTGGGTGTGACTTTGTATCCAATTAATGATAAGGTTATGTTGGCTCACATGTTTGTTTGGGAACCAGAGATCTTGAACAGGATCAAAAGCAGGCAGGTAGAGGATCCTGAGCTAGCTCGAGTGATTGAACAAATTGACAGCAGACCAGATTTCAGATTATTAGAGGGTGTGTTGTATTTTCAAGACCGATTATGTGTGCCAAACATAGAAGAGTTGAAGAATGAGATCATGACGGAGGCGCATCATTCCCGTTATACTATTCATCCAGGCAGTACAAAGATGTACCGAGAACCTGCGTAATCATTATTGGTGGAATAACATGAAGAAGGAAGTAGCAGGATTTACAGCAAGATGCTTGGTGTGTCAGCAAGTAAAGGCAGAACGGAAGCAACCCCCAGGACTTTTAAAACAATTGGAAGTGCCAGATTGGAAATGGGAACACATAACGATGGATTTTATTTCTGGATTACCATCGATTCATAACAGAGATAGTATCTGGGTGATAGTTGACAGATTGACAAAGGTGGCACATTTCTTACCTATGAATATGAAGACACCTCGAGATGAATTAGCTCGAATGTATATGGAGAAGGTTGTCACAATTCATGGAGTTCCCCTATCGATTGTATCAGACAGAGAACCTAGATTTTTGGGTAGATTCTGGACAGAACTTCAGGCAGCTTTGGGCACGAAATTGAATTTCAGTATAGCGTATCATCCTCAGACCGACGGACAGACTGAAAGGACTAATCAGACACTTGAGGATATGTTGCGAGCTTGCGTTCTCGAGTTTGGGAAGGACTGGCAGAAAAGTCTCCCATTATGCGAGTTTGCATATAATAATAGTTATCACTCCAGTATTGGTATGGCACCATTTGAAGCGTTGTATGGACGTAGATGTAGAACCCCAATTTGTTGGGAAGAGATAGGTGTCAGAAGTTTTCACGGCCCATCTATTGTTAGTGATACCAGTGAGCAAGTGAAGCAAATTCATGACCGGTTGAAAATTGCTAGAAGCCGGCAGAAGAGTTATGCAGACATGAAGAGAAGAGATCTTCAGTTTGAAATAGGTGAACAAGTATTTCTTAAGGTTTCACCGACAAGAGGAACATTGCGATTTGGGCAAAAAGGGAAGTTATCTCGGCGATTTATCGGTCCATTTGAGATCTTGGAAAGAATTGGAGAAGTTGCCTACAGATTAGCTTTACCTGCAGAGTTGTCAGCGGTGCATAATGTTTTTCATGTCTCGATGTTGAAAAAGTATATCAAGGACCCGTTGCATGTGTTGCACTACGAACCATTGGAATTGCAGCCAGATGTTACGTACATTGAGCGACCGTCTCAGATAATCGACACAAAGGAGCAAGTCCTCAGGACTCGAACGTTACATTGGGTGAAAGTCCAGTGGGAACACCATAGTCCTCGAGAAGCTACTTGGGAACTTCGAGACCAAGTAAAGAAGTTGTATCCGTTTCTTTTTCTAGAGGTATTAATTTTATTTGGAGGACCAAATGTCCTAAGGGGGGGAGAATGTAAAATCTCGGTCCCACTATTAATATATTTAATATATATTTTTAATTAGATATTATTATTATTATTATTTTAATTGAATGTATTTTTGTTATTTAAGTGGTTAGGATTAAGTGGGGCACACGTTAGATCAGATGCGTAGATTGGTGAGTTGGGTTAATGGGTAGATGTCTTGACCCGCAGTTTGACCCGACCCAATGACTTAAGCCCAATACTTAACCTAATCCCTTCTTTTAAATAACCGCACGTCCTTATCTCTCCCCACTAATCTCTGCAACTTTTCCCGTTCCCTGTTCGTCTTCTTCCTCTTCCAACTTCCCAAACCTCTGCAACCTTAAGATCCAGCCATCAGAATCAAGATCTGAAGATACCATCATTCTTGGTTCGACTTTCTTATCTCAGGTAACACTATCCTCAAACCATTAGGATTAGATCTGTACTATTAGGTTATTTTCTTATTCTTTCCAATGTTAGGTTTTGGGTAGGATTACCATAGATCTGTTCATATGAACATTTCAATCCCATCTTTTATGTCAGATCGGTGTTAGGATTGTGATCGAGCGCCGCGGTAATCTTGATTTGGGTTTTGGTTAGGAAACCTACTGCACATTACTTCAACTTCGGATCTAAGGCAAGTACATTATTATAATTTATTATTGAATGCGTTAATTGACCTTTGATTCCTATCTAATGCATATAGATTTGTCTATTTGTCCTTTTCTAAATGATAATGATAGATTAGGATTTTTATGAATGGATATGTGGATTCCATTCTCTTTCTAATGGTTATGATTCGTGTGAATTTGAATGGGATGCACTCTCTTTAGGAAAAAGAGAGGAAAATGGATAAATAGGGGAAAAACCCCAATTTCTGTGACTGTACGAACTCGGACGACATTCTGAACGTCAAACGTTCGAACGTTGCTTTGGAACGTTCGAACGAGTGAGTTCAGAATCGTCTGAGCCAAATGACAGAGACGTCGAACGTTCGAACGTTCCCTTTGTGCGTTCGAACGTTCGAGTCTGCTCGCCCCTGAGCCAAAAACCCGAGACCCTGAACGTTCGAACGTTGGTTTCGTGCGTTCGAACGTTCAGTGTACTTAGGCAATTTGTGTTTATTTTTCATTGTTTCGGCTCTGATTAATTTGGGGATTTATGATATCAAGTATGGGACTTCATATGGATCTAATAACCTTAAATTATCTACCTGGACTTGACATAAGAACCGTCTTTGGGCATACGGTATGTTATGGACGTAGAATTCAATTACCTGTTATGATTTTAATGAACTCTAGCGAGAAAGGGTCAATACATCTCTATTGGAAATCCTTCATTGGATCTATGCACCATGAATTTCGAGAGATGTAACGTCCTTAACTTACTAGCGTTATTATTGTGTGTTGACGGGTATATGAGTATACGTTTAACCTTAGGATCGATTTATAATATGTCTTAACCTTTGTATTTGCATGCATATATTGGTTTAGGTTATGTATTCCTTTAGATGCATACCCTACTTTGTATCATGGATTATGAGGTGGCCTGGCAAATTAGATATATGTGATTTGACTATGATATGGATTGGCCGGCCCTTCATTTTGACTTAGGACTCTTGTGTCGGAGCATTATTAATTGGGTCTATTATGCATATATGTTTCCTTTTATGTGGGTCATTTGTGAACGACTGCAGATCGTATGTGGACGGTTGATCACCGATGTGTCCGGATCACTTATAATCCGCTGTGTATGTGAACAGGTTATCCTGTTATGTGTTTATAGATCGGTTTATGACCACCGACATTGTGGACGGGCTTTCCCGATTATGTAGGACTGACCACCCAAAACGGGGACACTTGTCTTCGTGTGAATTATATATTGCTCCATTTGGTGTCTTTCAGATTTATGTCATACGTTCTTTCTTGTACTTATCTTTATCATTGTCTCTTATAATTTCAATTGTTTTTACTCATTTTGATATCGTATCTTAATTTCGAATTATGATCATGTTCTTGCTATTTACGTTACTACATTTGGTGCATAGGTACCGAGCCCTTCTTTACCGAGGAGACGGAGGAGGATCAAACGTTTCAAACGTTTGAGCCAACTGACGAACCCGAGTGGGATGCTGGAGACGGTTTCGGAGCCGTCTGAGCCTGCATAGAGAGGACGTCATCTGAGACACTCTTTAGATGAACTTTATATTAATGATTAACCCTTCGTAGTAATTGTTTAATTTATTCTGCAACTTTAACTATGAATGTTTATTTGAATTTCGTGTTGGATCTTAATTACGATCATTGAATACCAATTTAATGAAGCTTCCGTTGCATTTAATGGAATTTTATTTGGACTCACCGCGGTTTGTGATGTGATGTGGGTCCACTTTTGGAAGCTTGTGTTGTATTAAACACAGGAATTTGAATTTGTTTTAATTTTTCACGTTTTCCCCAATTATTATTTTGGGGACGTGACAATTATGGTAGTAGATTCAAACTCCCTACAACACTCCACTGACTCTTGTGTAATTAATTATATTCTATCTCAATGATTTGTAATTGCCCACAACTGAGGTAATAGTTACTAAGTACTGAAACACCTAATTTTTACCATAGTTATTTAGGTGTTAAAGCTCACCAGCTGTGATGTTCAGATCTTCCAATATTTTGCAATCCCTGACCCATCATGAAATATGGTTAGCATTTATTTGTCTGTTTATTTTTATTTTATATTTATCAGTATACTAATATTTAAGCTTTGCATGTGTGGAGGGAATTTGGATTGGAAAAATGTCATATAAAGACAAACGTTTTCATGACTGACAGCTTGCATCAGAAAAGCTAGAAGAGTTTCCGTGTTATTTTACCACTGGTTCTTGTTTTTCAGCCCTCATGGGTTGCCTGTGAGGTTTAAAAATTAAGAGTTACATCAAACTAAATTTATCCTAATAGCTTTTCTAGATAATAAGTATAGATGGAGAGATTGAGAAATATATTAAATATAGGATAAGATTAGTGTGGGACGGTTGAAGTGGAGACTTACTCTAACATGTTCATGATCGGCGCCTATTGGCAGGTTGAAGGAAAAAATTTACAAGACAACAATTAAATCAACTATAACCTATGAAGTAGAATGTTCGTTAATAAAAAAAGCAAGACATGGACAAAACTAGTGCACTAGAAATGAATAAATATTAAGATGGATGTGTGGTGGACCAAACAGTTAGAATTAGAATGAGTGCATTGGAAGCATTTAGGGGTAGTATAAATAGGTGATAAACGAAGAGAGATTCATTTGAGAAAGTAAAAACATATTCAATGGAGACCAACTATGGTGCTAGTAAGGGAAAGTCTCTTTATACAAGTTGATAGCCCACTAAGGAAAATGGGTATGCCAAAAATGACATGTATAGAAGTAGTAAGCTTGATATATGAGGATGGAGAAGCAAAATCCATGCGGTCAACCCCAACATAATTCAATGAGGCTTTAAAAATGATGATGGTGATGAAAAAGATAAATATCCGTTACAAGAAAGTTGAGCAATGTTAGGTGACACTAGGCCATTTTTTCCCCTTTAAAAAAAAGAGTGGACATAAATTAGGAAAACGAGAAATATCATGCCAATCAAATAAACTAGCCATTGCTTTTAGGTCCTCAAAACTCAAAAGAACAAGGGCTACCAATCATGAAAACTTGACAAGGTCCAGCTATAAGTAATGTTGCGGACAATGTGATATTAAGAGCAATGTGTAAAAAGAGAAAACATAACTTATAGATATTGGACTATTTGCTGTCACACTAATAGTGTCGTTATGAAATAGTACGTTTTTACAATGAATCCACTTTGCAAGTGGGCTAGGCTAGTTAGCACTTAGCACCTGTTAATCATGTAAGGGATTAGGGAATACGAATAACCACACATGTGTTTGTCCAAAGACAAAAGTGGTAGGCCCGGCCTGCCCAAGTGACCTTCCAGGCATACAGCATACATCACATTGCCAGCAAGAGTGCATACCATATCCACACTCCCTCCAAGTATCTCTCCCCCCACTTCTCCAAAATGGATATTTCTAGAGGAGGATCCAAAAATATCTCTTCCTAGGTCTTCCCTTCAGCAGCATCTCAAGCTTCAATTTGTGGTGTTTGTTGGTACCCAACTACCCATTCACAAAATGTGTGCAATGGAAGAAGCACTCCCTGCCTAGTGCTGAGCAGGTTGTCAATGGACCCAGTCCTCCTTGAGTCTTATTGGCCTCAAAGTTTGCACGTTATTTTTTTAACAACAGGTATTTCCTCCAAAGAGAAAGAATGAGTTCATTTATGCACATTTCACAAACTCTTATGTGTATATTTAATTTTCACCTGGAAACGTACTGTATACAGTTCCGCTTATGACTTGCTTAGATCCATGCCTAGATAAGGTCATGCAAAAATAGCCTCATCAGATTATCCCTAGCATTAGATTTAACGACAAAGTTTAACTGTCTTTTACCCTTGGATATTTTTTAGATTCAATCCGACGAAGAGGAAGAGTTTGTTGAGGATAAAAATGGCTGCTGCCACTAAAAATTAACATTCCAGATGAGAAAACACATGGGTGTTTGTTTGTACTCATCATCTCAGTGAGCCACAGAGAGAACGAGAACAATACTTGTGCCAGTGGCACCATGGTATGGGAAAGGATAGATGAGACAAACCCCTTGCGCCAGTGGCCCATGGTATGGGAAAGGATAGATGAGACAAACCCCTTGCGCCAGTGGCCCCATGGTATGGGAAAGGATAGATGAGACAACACACACCCCCCCGATGTATGCGATCGACTTGCAGCCAACTGCGGGACCTCTAGTCAAGAACATGGCGCACGTGACTGACTAGCTACTAGCAGGGAAACCGTCCTCATATATGACACATATATTGAAAAAGCTTAGAGTCGGGAAGAAAACTAATCTCAAAATCTTAATAAGAATTAGCCTGCATGTTAACTTTAAATAGTATATACATTAGAGCTATTTCAGCAGAGATTACAGCAGATCCTATTTTATAGGAGATTTGAAAATATTCAAAAGTATATAATTCCATGACAGATTGATCAGTCATCTCTGATTTTCTGCTTTGATTCCTCATCTGTTGATTTGCATAGCTGTACGTTATCAACCCCCTTCAAATTCAAGGGCCAGGATTAATGGACTTGCAATTTGTGTCTTAGAGTCTTGAACCGAGCCACACTTAAAGCTTTTGTCATAATATCAGCAATTTGAGTCTCACTTGGAGTAAACAGAACCTGGAGTGTACCATCTTTTACTTGGTCCCTAACATAATGAATATCCACCTCTATATGCCTTGTGCGAGCATGATAGAGAGGATTGACGGTAAGATAGGTTGCACCCAAATTGTCACAATATAATTTTGGTGTAGTGTGCATTGGAATGCCAAGCCCCTTCAAGAGATAAGTTAGCCATTTTACTTCAGATCCAGTATACGAGAGGGCCCTATGTTCGGCTTCAGTGCTGGATTTAGACACAGTGGGCTGCTTCTTGGCAGTCCAAGAAATCAAGTTGGATCCAATATAGATCACAGAGCTTGTGACTGAGCGGCGATCATCAGGATTTGAGGCCCAATCAGCATCAGAAAAGGAAGTAAGAGAGACACGACTAGATTTACAGAAATGCAGGCCAAAATCAATTGTCCCTTTGACATAGCGAATAATTCGCTTGACAGCCTCAAGATGAACAGTCCGTGGGGCATGAAGGAACTGACATACTTGGTTAATAGCAAAGGTTAAATCTGGCCTTGTCATTGTGAGGTACTGCAGAGAGCCAACCATGGAGTGATAGAGACTGCCATCATGAAAAAGATTACCATCATGTTTGGAAAGTCGACGCCCAGTAGCTATTGGAGTAGAAACAGGTTTACAGCCTTCCATTTGAAATTTGGATAAGAGATCCATGGAGTATTTCAACTGATTGAGAAAAATAGTGTCTTTGGTGCGACAAACTTGCATCCCAAGGAAATATGACAACGGCCCCAGATTTTTCATGTCAAATTGGGAGGTGAGAGCTTCAATTGTAGCCTGGATATCAATTGGATTATTGCCCGTGAGTATGATGTCATCGACATAAACTAATAAAATGGTTTTGATGGACCCTTTGTTTCGCACAAACAGGGAATGATCAGCATGTGTGTTGTGGAAGCCTAACTTTTGGGGATGGGTACTTAGGCTTTGGAACCACGCCCGATGGGCTTGCTTCAAACCATAGATGGCTTTTTGCAGCTTGCAAACATAGTTGGGAAGTAAGGGGTTGGTGAAACCTTGTGGTTGGGACATGTACACATCCTCATCTAAATGGCCATGTAAGAAAGCATTTTTAACATCTAGTTGATAAAGCGGCTAGTTGAAAATGTTGGCCAGAGAAAGGATGATACGAATGGTTTGTGGTTTCACAACGGGGCTGAAAGTTTCATAGTAGTTGATGCCGGGATGTTGATGAAAACCTTTCGCCACGAGTCGGGCTTTGTAACGCTCAAGACGACCATCAGCTCTTTGTTTCACTTTGTAAACCCATTTACATCCCACTATGTGTCCATGAGAGGGAGGCGGTACCAATGTCCAAGTACCTTGCTTGAGTAGAGAGTTAAACTCATCAGACATGGCTTGTTGCCAATTTGGATCTTTGCAAGCTGTGGAGTAGCAAGAGGGTTATGTGGGAAGGGTATTATTGGTAAGAAGGAAGCACTGGGGAGATAGTGGATGTTTGGTAATAGAATAAACTTTTGGCTTATGGATGCCATCTTTGGCTCTTGTGACCATAGAATGAGCATTGGTTGATGGGTTATCACCAGCGTGTGTCTCAATAGGTGGAGATGAATCAGCATCAGGATGTTGGATAGGCAAAATCATAACATTTGGGTTTTGGATGGGTAGGAGTAGAGGCAGAATAGGGCCGGCTGGTGGTTGTGGGGGTGGTGATTGAGGTGGTGTTTGAAGGAGTGATGGAGAGGCAAGAATCGAACAGGATGTGAGATAAGAAATGGAGGGTTAATGGTAGTAACTGATGGTGGACTTGGGTAAGGTGTAGAGGAAGCTAAGTAAGGGAAGCGAGATTCATCAAACTTCACATCTCTAGACACAAAAACTCGACCATCAGTCATGCGCATACACCTGTATCCTTTGTGATTCGGACTATACCCCAGGAACACACACAAGGCTGATTTGGGAGAGAATTTGTTGGTTCCATAGTCTCGGAGATAAGGAAAGCAAGCGGACCCAAACACACACAAATAATCATACAAAGTTTGTTCTTAAAAGAGGAGAGAAAATGGGCTTTCCTTGTTGAGAAGCGGAGAAGGAAGTCGATTGATGAGATAGACACTAGTGAGGAAAGCATCAACCCAAAGATTATTGGGACAACCACTGTTTAATAACAAAGTGAGACCCATGTTTGTGATGTGACGATTTTTTCTTTTGGATACACCATTTTGTTCTGGTGTGTGAGGACATGAGACATGCCGTATAATTCCACATTTTTGTAAATGAGTGAGAAAAGTTTGTAGAATTATATTCACCACCTCCATCACTATGAAGTATTTTGATTTTGGCACTAAAATAATTTTCAACCATAGACTGAAATTGAAGAAAATATTTAAAAACATCAGATTTTAAGTGCATGGGATATAGCCAAGTATAACGACTAAATGAATCAATAAAGATAACATAAAATTTGTAGCCAGAAATGTCCCCATTCCCCAAACATCAGAATAAATAGTATGCAAAGGATACATGGCTCTTTTATTTAATACTGGAAAAGAAAAGTGAGTCCGTTTTCCAAGTTCATAACTATCACAAACAAAAGAATTCCTAGGAACAGGAAAAACTAAGTTAGAAGCAGTAGTTATCATGCACAGAACTTTGGGCGAAGCATGCCCAAGACGTTGATGCCAGAGAGTAGTGGTTGATGGTGTGAGAGCTATGGGATTTTGAAGAATGGTGTAGAAACCGCCATCACGGGTGCCCCTGATCAGCATGTTCTTGGTGTCCAGATCCTTAACCACAAAGGAAGAAGGTGTAAATTCAACAGTGCAATTATTCTCATCTGTTAATTTGCTAACTGAAAGAAGATTTTTTTTAGAGATGGAACTAAGAGAACATCACTGAGAATAAGAGGTTTGGAAGGGGTGTGAAGAGTATGATGCCCAGTATGGGTTATGGGTAGAGGCCGACCATCTCCAACCATGAGAACATCATTCCCTGAGTAAGGGGTCAGGTTAGAAAGTGTACTTGAGTCATGAGCAGCATGTGTAGTGGCCCCAGTGTCAGCGATCCATGATTCAGTCCCATGGTCATGCAGGGAAAGAGCAGCAAACGCTTGATTAGCTTCGTCGCAGAAGGTGATTTTTCTTGGTAAGACTCATCAAATCGATACCAACACTTGAGGGCTGTGTGTCCTATTTTCCCACAGACTTGACAAGTTGGGCAAGAGGTCATGTTTTTGCCTCCAGTTTGGAGCTGTTGACCTCGTCCACGTCCAAAGCTTCTGCCACCACGATGACTATGTGATCTGCCACGAGTGTAAGGTGGGCGTCCTCCTCGTTGGGCAACAAAGGCGGTGGATGTGTGATCTGTTGGCAGAGCATCATAGGATTTGACGAGTGCTTCTTGTGCTAAGAGCATAAAGGTAGTTTCTTTGAATGCCAGGTATTTGTCCCGAGTTTGAATGTTGGTTTGCATCGCATTGTAGTCACGATCCAGTCCTTTGAGCATCCAAGAAACCTTATCCTCATCAGTGAGAGGCTTCTAGATAGCATTCAGTTCATCACATAACAGCCGGAATTGTTGGATGTATGCAGACATGGACGTTGATCCTTTCTTGAAGGATTGAATTTTCTGTCGGAGCTCCAATTCTCGTAGTCGGCTGTGTTGCACAAACCGCTCGTGAAGGGCATCCCAGACCTCTTGGCAGTTTGGAGGTTGAGGGGTTGGTGGTATCTTCCGTATGGGATCCATCAACAAAGCGAAGGAGATTATATCCTTTGAGTAATGATATAAATTGGAGATTCCAAATGATGTAATTGGTTTCGGTGAGTTTGATAGAGACGAGATTGACAAGAGTGGGCAATGCCTCATCAGAGGATTTAGGGACAGGGGTTGTGGTAAAGGAGGTGGCCATGGAAGAGAAAGAAGATATGAAGGGTAGGGGAAAAAAAAAAAACTACACACCAGAACCGTCTAGTGCTCTGCTCTGATACCATGAAAAAGTTTAGACTCTGGAAGAAAACTAATCTCAAAATCTTAATGAGAATTAGCCTGCATGTTAAATTTATATAGTATATACATGAGAGTTATTTCAGCAGAGATTACAACAGATCCTATTTTATAGGATATTTGAAAATATTCAAAAGTATACAATTTCATGACAGATTCAGTCATCCCTGATTTTCTGCTTTTGATTCCTCATCTGTTGATTTACATAGCTGTACGTTATCATATATCTCATCTTATCTTCCAGATGCTCCAGACCTGCTGTGGGTCTCAGAAGGTTTGGTGATGATTGATAGTCTAGGTTAAGATGAACAATAAAGACAAAAAATGAAATGGAAAGATGAAAGAGAGAAGGTGGCTTGACAAAAGCATGACATGAGAGAGAGAGATGTGGAGCTGAGGCCCAATCCAGCAAACATTTCAACCAAAAAGGAAAAAGTTGAGCCATCATTCCTTTAGGCCCATGGACTGTGCAGAATTGATGCATAAACTGGGACCTGGGTGGTGGACCTGAGTTTGTGAACAAGGCCCGACTAGGTAGTCCATCCTGGGCCTTAAATACTATAAAGAAACACAATAAATGGACCCACAAAATCGACCCTATATAGAAGGCCCTGATGATGAAGAGATAAGCCGGACTGAGCTTCAGCATCGACTCCGGCAGACAAAATGGCAACTTTAATATCAGGACTGGGAACCAAACCAAATAGTCTTCATAAGAGATTTGCTATTGCGAGTTGCAAAGCTCATGGAACAACAAAGTAATTATTGACAAATTGCAGCATTCGAATGAGCTCCAAAGATAAACCCAGGAATGGATGTCAATCAATTAAACTCAGAAAAAAGAGGATATCTCCATTACGAAGTTCTGGGTTGTGACCCAAAAGGACTGCTCAAAGATGCATACTCACCCCAACTGGCAAAGTCGACTCAAAGGGCAAAAAACAGGCAAATATGAGACTGTCAAAAGTCGGTCCAAGTTGCTCAAGATGTCGTTTGGAGCCACTCGGGGAAATTCCAATAATGTTGGAAATATGGTTGGGACAACCATATACAGGTGTAGGAGCAATGGCAGCATTAAAGTTTCATGCCCCAGGAAATTGGAGGATCCCAACCACCAAACTCAATATTTTGCAAATAGCTGATTCAAGTTTGACTTTCAGGCCCTTGAGCTGGATTCGGGCTTAAATAGGCTTCGGCGAGAAACAACCTCAAGCAAGCTCCCCACTTGACAGATGATTATGCTGAATTCAGTATGCAAGGGTACAATGCTAAAAGAGATATCTAAAGATGTACGGCACCAAAGAAGAGTTATTCAATAAAGTAAATGACAGAATTTGCCCATTTTGATAGTTAAAACGATTGAGCTGTATTTTAAATGGATCAGGGATTCTGATGACAGTCATAGCCATCAAGGAGATTTTCGTCTGCCGAATTCCATCACCCAAATACCCACAGCAGCAATGAGGTTGGTTTCTCTTTGATGACGACATCTGACATGTCCAACTTAACACTCACGCAAAAAAAGAGATTTTATGGGATATTAAATGTATCTATCCATCCATGACCATGAAATTCTAAACAGGTATTCTTCACCTAGATACACCTCTCCTTTAGCATTAAAATGGAATTGCCATTGGCATCAGGAAATAAATAAACAATCAACAGAAACTCCCGTGCATTCATTGGATCCTCCGACCTCAAATCCATCAGCGGTTAATTGGAGTGTGCATGCGCTGAACGATTCTGTTAACAGCATCACGTGACATTACAAGAGTGTCATGGAGCAGGATGCTGTAAACATTTAATCCCTGCACCAAAAAAAAAAAAAACTATTATGACAAGCAACACTCCTGAAAAATGAAGAGAGCTCAAGAATCATTTCCCACTGTTCTACCCACATGATTAACTTTGTAATGCCATCCTCATTATGAAATTCTATCCAATTATAGCCAAAATCAATGTGAAAAAACAAAACTTACAACATAACTTACAATTGATGGGAGTACGTTCACATAGTACAGGTTCTGTGTGGCCAACTTGAGTTTTTCGTTTATAGGACCACCATCCACCAGCAACACTTTTTTTGTGTTCTCCATTTGTGCAACATAATTGACAATGTTCTTCGTCTTGTGGGTAGAGACCTCCAAATCCTCGAAAATTATAAGCTGTTCATTTATACATTTTACCCGCTTCAGTTTCCAATGAGCCATACAAAGTAACTAAACTATCCAGTATATTGACCTTCTATATAAAGAAAGGAAACCAAAAAAAAAATCAACTAATAGCATTGATAGTTTCAAGAATATTGATATGAAATTGAGAGAGAGAGAGAGAAAGAGAGATACCTTTCCTTCAGCTGTACGAGCTGACAGAGCAATTTTCAATCCCAGACGTCGTACCTTCTTCTGCAGCTTGATCGCATGACTTCGTGGCTTAGGACCATGCATGGTAGCACCATGCCGAAACTGTTCCAACACTCATATATTAATTTGAACTCTCTAAGGCACAAAAAACTATGAATGATGTATCAACCATAAGTTGCAATGCCACAAAACTTCAAGCTCGTATACTAATATACAAGTCAAAACAGAACTCAAAGATCAAAGGCAAACATTATAAAGTCACCTGAGGCCCACGCAATGTTCCATGTCTTGCTCGCCCAGTGCCCTTTTGCGGGTATGGCTTTCTCCCAGTCCCACTAACTTCGCTGATTGTTTTCGTTGAATGTGTCCCCTGTATACCACTCAAATATAAAGTTACATTGATAATTATAATAACAACTCCTATCTTCAAGTACAGTTCAATGCAGAAAAGAAGTTTAGAGGAGCAACAATTCCATTGAAGAACCATAGTTGTCAACAGATACAATAAAATAACTATATACAAGTCTGCCTTTAAATAGGGAAAAAATGCAAATACCAAGATCATTTAGCTTTTTTTTTTTTTTTTAACCAAATGAAGTTCAACATGGAGCTTAAATTCTTCTATTCAAATTAAGTTCATGGTTTATAGACACGAGCCAACAGCACAGATGGAAGGTGCTGTTTGTCACCATCCACAACCATGAGATTGTGTTTTAGTCATATTACCTAAAAAAAAAACAGATAATGGATAAGCTGATACAAAGAGTCATAGTCATCACTATCATGTCATCCGCATCTCATCCATCAAGGCTTGGGCTTGTGAGAATAGTAACAGGAAGAGAAGCATGTTAATCATTCGTCAAATACTCAAATTATAATAATAATAAAAAAAGAAAGAAGCGGAAGTATATATTTGCCACAAAAAATTTAACAACTCACTTGAACATGAACAATGCAGGTAGAAGAGTCAAGGAAGATTACAGAGCCACAACACTTCCAAGTACAAACAAACTTATTTCTTGGATCCAAACTTGACTGATTTTGTTCCTCTCTTAAGGGTGTAGAGTGTAGGTTTGGTCAGCCATATGGACCTTCTCTAGTTGGGTCTTTAAAGGGCTTGATCCCACCTCGCACCTAGACCCATCCTTTGTATCTGTTTCTCATTTTTTAACAAAATTAGTCAACATTAAAAAAAGAAAAAAAAAACTTGGCTGACTATGAATAACTCACCTTTCCCCGCTATAAAATAACAGGTTTATAGATTACAAAAGATTACAGTTATAACTCTGCCAGAATGAATAAGCGGTAAAGCACTTCTAAGTTCTAACCACTAAATATTATAAAGGTAGGTGGTTTCTTTACAGTCATGCCAACACGACAAGATTAACGTCTTCCTTCACATAAGTTGATGTTGGAAAGGAACTATAGTATAGTTTAAAGATTGCGGAAACCATTTTCAACAAATGTCCTGTAAGGCTGTAACCAATGGACCATCAAGGCATAGAGCATTTACTAATTCTGACCTTAAACAAAGTCATGAATTTGCTTGATTATTTTCTTCATGGGTCTAAATCATTGTTTAGTATCAAGAGAAACGATGACTGATTAGTAGGTAAGCACAAGGCTTCTTTTCTTTTATTATTGTTTATGAGAAAGCATAAGGCCCAGCTATTGTTATTCATATATATATATATATATATTTCATTATCCTATGCGCAAGGTGCGCATGGAGCTTATCTGTGGGGCCCACATGCTGGCCCGCTTCGGATGAAACCTAGGGGGATTTAAAGATCTGGTTGGGGCCCTCCTATGTACAGAAAATTAGCCCCATCCGATCATCCTAGCCCTGTCATCCAGGGCCCACAAGTCTAGTTCCATTTAGATGGATGTCTAGTCAATCCCCAACAGTCTATTCCATTCGGATGGGTGTAAACTAGGGGGGCATGTGTACTTTTTTCTTCTTTGCTCTTTTTTCTTGTTTTTTTTTTTTTTTTTTTTTGTGTGGGGGGGTGGGGCGATGGGCATGTGTTTAGTCCACCAGATGGACCATCAGGTGGGCCCCACTAGGGGTCGCACTATGAAATTTAAAATCCATCTCGCGCCCTCTCTTGCCTAAAAACGACGTGCATAAGCCTCCTTCCCACCTCTCTCTCTCTCTCCCCTAACTCAACCTCACCTCCTCTCACTCTCTCTCAACCCCTACCTAGTACCTCCTTTTTCTCTCAATCCTTCTCCCCCTTAAAACTCCCATGAATGGCTGTGAAATGGAAGAATTTGACAAAACCGGAGCTGTTGCTCCTAGTGTTTTAAGTTGCTAGTTGCTACTAATATAAACAAGAATTTAGTGCATTCGTGAGATCAAGACACCAAAAGAGTTGTGGTTCTGTATATATCTAATCTCCTAGGCACTTGATTATTTCTTGGTTACCAATGGCAGAGTCATTCTGATTATGGAATGTATAGTCATTCCCCTTAAGGCCAATATATAGGAAAGAACAGAACAAAAGAAATTCTCCATAAAACCGAGCCATCACCAATGCCATAACACCTATACTCTGAGCTTTCATATAAGGCACGCACCATAGGAGGCATCAACCAGTTAATACAAAAAACATTAAAAAAGGATTAAAAATCCATATTTTAGAAGTAGTTTCTGAAATACACGTTCTAAATGATTTTCTATGTATGATGCCAATTATGATGCATCGATTAAGAGATATGTTCTTATGTTGATTTTACTCTTAGTTGCTCTAGAGAATGAATGGGCTTTTGATATATGTACTACATAGTACATAACGTTCAAGTTGAAGGATCAGCAATGGCTTGCCATGCATGCTTCATACAATGGACTTCAATGCATGCATGTGGTCTCCTCATGAAATCTAAATTACCCACCCCCCCCCCCCCCCTCTCTCTCTCTCTCTCTCAATATTCGGCAGTTAGTTATGATGTCCACGTGCCATTAGCTCCAAATAATCATGCCTCAAAGACATGCCTTCCTACAGCCTACGGCATTCTTCTTTGGTAGTGGAGTGTGGTGAACTTGGGCAAATCATAGATGTAGATTTTGGCTAAAGAAACATTTCCTGTTTATATTTTGTATTTTTTGTTCTTTCATTTTGAAAGATCAACCAAAGATGTAGAACTGTAGATGAGTTAAATTACAGGTGTAAAGGATAATAGAAAGATCACCCTCTTTTGGGGAAATTTTTTATCTAGCAAAAGGCATCCAAGTCTCCTTCTCTCATATTGATCGAAGCGCTAACTCAGAAGCGGATCGTCTAGCAAAAGAGGGTGTTTCTCGCCATGATTTGAGCGTTATTTTGTATCCCTTGTAAAATTTTCTGTTCCTTTGGGTTTTTTTTTGGGATGGGGCTTGGGTCCATATTTTTGTCTGGGCCTTGCTTTTCAGCTATCTTTTGTTTAGCTTCTGTCTTGTTTTCTTTGGGCTGGGGAATGGGTCCTCTTGTTTTTTGGGGGCTTGTCTTTTTGCCCATTTTTGTTACAGACTTACAGTATACATCTCCTATACTGTATAGTTTTCTTTTTTAAATAGTCACTTTTTTTATAAAAAAAAAAGGATAATAGTGAGATCCTAGTTTAATTTATAACTCTTCTGAAGTATTAATTTGTGTTGGAAATTTTCAATGGGCAAATCCCAGGTGGACTGAAGAGCTTTGGAAATGCTCTTTGCTAGACTTCAATATCTCAAGGAACTATGCGAGTACCTTGTGTGAGACTAGCCATGGAAATCACTGAAAAAGTTGACAGGCTTGGTATGATAATCTTGAAACCTTAATATGGGCCACGTGAGAAGGTCATCAATCTTAACATCAAGGCCTGGGCTCTTCTACTTTCTTGCGTCTCAGCCCAACGGACCATATTATTCTAGGTTAACGTGTCTCGCCATGGTAGTAAAGAGGCTCGAGTTGGGAGAAAGATGGAGAAAAAGAGGTGGAGATTGAGAGAGACAGATATGGAGAGGGAGTGGGATTGAATTGGAACTTGGAAGAGAGATGTAGAGAAAATAGGTGGTGGTGGTGAGTTTTAGTTGGCATAGAGACGTAGAGGAGATGTAGAGAAAAGTGGTGGGGTTGCATTGGGAGCATAGTTGTTAATATCGTTTCGAACCTCATTTCGCTCTGGTCTGCAAAATGAAAAGTTTCAGCAGATTCGGGATTTCGGCGAAACTTTTCGGAATTACATTTCGGGGAAAATATAACATAATATATACATATATAAGTAAAAAAAAAATAGAAAAAGTAATAAATATAGATTTAATCCATTATAGTAATTTTTTTGGAATTATATATTTGTGAAAATATAATAAATACAAAATCTATGTGTAAAAAAAAGTAAAAAAATTAATTATGTAAAATCCCATTTCGACCAAAAAGTCACATTTCGGCCGAATTCCTGAATTTCAGCCGAAATCGACCGAAATCTTGAATTTTGGCCGAGATTGACCAAAATTGAAACATAAAAGTTTTGGCCCAAATTTCGTTTCGGCCACTTGACCAAAACGAAAAATTTCGGCCATTTCGGCCGAAACGAAACGAAATTAATAACTATGATTGGGAGAGAGATGTAAAGGAAGAGGGGATAGCATATGAGAATCCTCACCCAAACCTCATGCACTCATCAGCTCACGTGCAGAAAAC
Organism: Litsea cubeba; assembly: GCA_012931725.1. NCBI lineage: Eukaryota > Viridiplantae > Streptophyta > Magnoliopsida > Laurales > Lauraceae > Litsea > Litsea cubeba. Next base: position 126,557,114 of record CM022947.1, read on the forward strand.
TGGAAACACCTACTGGGGCCCACCTGACGATCCATCCCAGTGGACCATAAAACGGGGACCTCGCATGATAGTCATCGATCCTGAGGATCAACACCCATCCGAAAGGACTATACCATTGGATCGACTACGCACTTGTTTTGAACGGTGAAAACTTATCGGACGTTGATCAAGTGGCTAGAATTATCATCCGAGCCTTTGTCACCATACACAGGTACGTAGGTTTGCGGGGGTTCACAAGTGTTTTCACATTTGAGCAAATGAGGCCAAGAGAGGGGGGCTGATATAGAGACACGCACACAGCAAATATCAGGTGCACACTGGGCGCATTGGTGCGCGCCAAGCTGTGGGCCCATCTGAATGGACCAAAAACAGGTCCCCTCTAAATTACACTGGATTCATGGGGTTAACAATTAACACCCATCCGAATGGGCTGGGCCCACGGATAAAGTGCACACCGATCTAAAAGGATTGTGAAGCCATTCAGCTTGTGGGGCCCGGATGAAGATGATAAGATGATCAAATGGGCCCCAAACGACCATCAGCCAGATGTTTCTACCGAAAAAATGGGCCCCAAACTTTGTAGGTAGATAGGGCCCAACCAAATCTTGAAATCCCCCCCCCCCCCCCCCCCCAATCCCCATGTGGGGCCCCCACAGCGCCGCAAGCACACCCAGTGCACAATGCATGCACTAGATAACGACTCTACATATACATCCATACACATATAATAGCATGACTTGTACACGCATCCTTGTGGTTGCCACACTAAACATCTTCCAACTGTTTTACAGGCACGAGATAATTTATGCTAAATTGAAGGGTATCAAAAGATTCATAAATAGTGGAATCAACATTGAATCATCCTTCCTTGGCTGTCATCTTCCTTTTTTTTAGGTAATGTGATTCAAACCATAATTTTGTGCATGCAAAAATACGCATATTCCAAATGTGCTGCAGGCTCTTCTTGTACTGTCATTAGATTAACTGGCCCATCTGAAATAAATCATCAAATTTACCTCCATCTATAAGCAAACATTTAAATAATCACACAAAAAGTAAGGTTATGACTCCTTTCACAACAGCCAGTAGAAGGAAAAGATTCTAATCACCAAACTAGCCTTAAACTACTCCACTGAGGAAAATTTTCACCTGCACTATCTCATTCACTTGCCAAAATACACTCCACTCTTAAGAGGGTCTAAAGATTAAAAACCTCATGACCTTCTTACCTCTTATCTAACCCGAAAAAGCAATGCAGAAAACCTCACTGCCTATTTGGGAAGTGAATATCATTATGTCCTCTTGTTTTTTTCTAAGAGAGAAAAATATATAATTTTTGGTTTTATGTTACTGCTAGAAATTTCTTAGGCATCAGGTAGTCAGCCATACTGAATCGGCATCGGATAAGTCTTTACATCTTCAAAAACAATATGGTTATTGATATTCCAAGGCCAATATTATCTAACATACAACCAATATGTTTTGAGTAGAGCATACATATGTGGGGAAACAAAATATTAACGTAAGTAGGTACCTGCCGTCGCTTAGCAAGCTGCCATCGTACTACACGATGAACAATATCTTTCCTAATTGGTACATCAAAAACATCACCAGCCAAAACCATGAAGCCTTTATCCTCATCATGAAAATTTGTTACTCTTGTTATTAGATCCTCATATTGACCTGAAACAATATATATCTTAACTAAGCACTTAAACAGAAAATGAAGTATTACAACAAAATATTTAACCAACATTAGTCCCTTGCAATCACAAAGAATGAGGGGGGAAAAATGTTAGAATGGAAAAGATTATTACATGAGATGTACATGACAGGTTCTAAATGATTGAAGTAAATTAACTTCGAAGGGAATTTGAACATTATTTTGGTTGCGGTTGATACTAGACATATATAAGCTCATGAGCATGGTTTTAAAACACGGTTTCTGCACTGTATCAGCCAATACTGAAACTTTTATGTATCAGCCGATTTCTAAGCTCGTTGCTGATGTTTCAGTTTGTTTCAATCCTTTTTTTTCCATAAATGAAATAATTTAAAGTTAAAAAATGAAAATTTTGGATTTTTCACATTTGATTGTTTTAAGAGTGTTTTAGATGTAAACAAAATAACAAAATATAATATATAAATTGGTGAGAATAAAGGAGACCAGAGATTAATCAAGAAGGAAAAAAAAAAAGAAAGAAAGAAAGAAGGGGGGAAAACTAAATCAAGGAAATTTTCCATTCAATGTCACTGAAATGGACTAAATAACCCCATAGAAGCTTCTCTCTGAACATAACTGGTCTTGAAAATCAATGCCCAATAACAAAGTGCAGAAGAATGCCCACACAGTGTCGGTTTGAAGGCAATCACACAGGAACGAAACAGAAACCACATACACACACAAAAAGTAATAAAAGATCAAGGAAATTTTATAGGGACACTAAGGAAAAATAAGAACCACAAAAACCACTCAATTCCAAGTACTGTCTTCAACCTAACATTAAGAAAAAGCAGATTCCTCTCAGAAACAAGAGGGGATGAAATCATGAAAATGAAACCATGAAGAAATAAGGAAAGTTCTAGCAAAGGCCAGTAAACATGCCAAATAACCCCACAGAAAGACTACTCAATAAAAGCTTTCTATGAATGTTAACTTCAGTTTCAAGGACTAGAAATGTCACATTTCAAACCCTAATTCTTAGATATGCATTTTTCTCCAATACATTGCTAACTTGTAGAGATGACAAAATAAAGGTGAAGACTGAAGAGTAGCGATATCTTCCCATCACCACCCAACGCTTCCAATAAAAAGTTGATAAGAGTAGAAGAAGACTCATCATTGACCAACCAATTTAAGAAACCAAGACACACAAACTTCAAAATTTTCAACTACCAGAGTCATAAAACCTAGCTATAAGATTGACGAATGATGGAAAGGCAACCAAGAAGCCTAGATTTGGGAAATCTCCATGAAAATCAGAATAATGCAAACAACAAAAGGCAGAGTATACACTACTTCATACCAGGAACATGCTCAGGGGTCAAAACCTTCTTGCTCGATAGCAACTCTGGAGGAATCCCACCTTCCTTTGGAGTCAAGATGCCATTGGAAAGCAATCTACTTGAGATGAGAAATGAATTGCTCTGCACATACACACACCATCCATCACAAATGCAAATGCCATCCATCACAACTCACAAGGCAATCAAACTAAATTAGGCACAAGACTGACATAACACATTCCATGGATTGGACAGTAGCTAAGGGTTTCTAAGGGAAAGTAAAAAGGGGTTGATAGAAGCAACATGGCGTGTCGTCGCAGATTGGAGCATTTCAATCTAGGAAAGGAAATACATGCCATGAATCAGTACCTTATTCCATGTGTTTATGAGGGTCTGAGTAGCGGAAGGAAAACCAGAAAGGGCTCGAGCACTGCAACCCAACAGACGACGGGCTTGTTGACCCAACATGCTAGGTCGGCTTTTCCCTCCCTCGCTCGATCGGTTGCAAAAATGAAGAGGAAGAAGAAGGAAAAGGAGAGTAAGATTAGTGTTTGATGTACAGAGTATTATGATGGGAAAGCGATTCGATGCGGTGCGTGCGTGAGAGAGAGAGAGAGAGCAGTGTGGCCGGCCGGTGGGACTTGGAAGCGGTTTGAAGAGGGCTTTGGGTTTTGGTGAGAACTAGATGACTAACATGCACCCAACCCAAACCTAACCCATTGTAGAATGGGCCTCTTAAGGGACTGGGCTTCATTAGCTAAGGCCACATGCCCAAGATAGAAAACCCTTGGCACGATGCTCACATCACACGTGTCTAGGGTTTTCTCCTTTTCACTATAAATCTATATAATATGGCAGCTCATTGTTTGAATCCTATGACATTTCGAGCCTTTGGATTTATGTACATAAATCCAATGGCTGAGATGAAGAGATATATCCCCTCTCTCCACTATCGTCTCTCTCCACTACCCTCTTTTGGAATTGCTATCACTAACTTATTTTAGAACTGCTCTCTCTCCAATCCCCTAATCCAAATACACAGAATAGGAAAAAAAAAAGAACGTCTCAAATCAAAGGAGAAGTAGAGACGGCCCGGTCAACGGCACGGCCCATGACGCGAGCAGTGCTGGGCCGAGCTTCGCTGGCCCGTTTGGCACGGCCCGCCTGGCAAACGGGCCAGCCCCCTCGGCCCGCCAGGATTGGCCCGCCTGGCACGACCCGCTAGGCACGGCCCGCCTGGCACGACAAAAAAAACTATTTTTTATATATTTTTTTAATTTATAAAAATCTAATTCCCAGCCAACCAACAACCCTAAGCATTTTCTAATAAAAAAATACTTACATAACTTATTAAGGTAGGACTTTAGTGTAAATTTGTCACACTAATAATGAGGGCAATGTGTTTTTGGGGAGAAGTAATAAGGGAATGTTTTGGTGTGACACACTTACCTTCACTAAATTTACCCCCTTGCCTTCACTAATTTTTTTGTCTTGAGAGATATTTGAGAATCTCAAATGAAATTCCCTACCTGGATTCATCTATGTTCAAGAATCCCCTGAGCATTTGAGAAGTTGAGATTCTTTATAGGTTGGAAAGCTCACAATTAAATATAGGAATATGTTCATAATTCAGTCATTTATGTTCAATATAATCTCGTTACATGTACCTATAACTCTACTCTCGATCACGTCACATGAAGCCATATATTTACATTGATATGAACACTAGGAAAAAGAAGTAAAAAATATGTAACCATGATAAAGATAATGAGAATTATTGACTAAGACTAAAAACCCATAACTAAAAAATAAAGAAATTGATGCAAATCTAAATAAAATGAAGTCCAAGGTTGTGGTTTCATGGTGGGTCATTTGGAAGGCTTGAAATGATTGTTGATAAAGGTAGAAATATTTAACCGCGCTAAGTTCTCGTTTAAAGTATGATAATTAAGCCAACAAATAGAAATTGAGTTTGTCATCTCAATTGAAATATCCTTAACCATGGCATTTCAATTTGGCTAAAAAATGAGTAAAAAAACGGACATGATATTTTTTTATATTTCAGGTTGTTTGAATGAAAGAGGGAGAAGTTGGATAAAAAATGTGTTAGCTTCTCATCATCATCTAAAGTGGTTAGGTTCTCATCCTTTTAATATTCGTGGTTAGGTTCTCATCCTCATCTAACTAGTTTTAATATTGTTTGAATAAATATTAGTATGTAAAAGTTAGTTGGTCTAGTGGTTATGTTTATCTTTCACATCCTAATGGTTGCAACTGATGTCATGTTAGTTTCTATCTCACAAATTCATTTATCTTTCATTCCTCTCATTCTAATCTACATCAAGGAGATCCCACCATTAATTCATTAGTGGTGCAAGCTTCATGGCTGTGGTTGAATTAATGGCATATGTCACAGATTTTGTGATGCCATTCAAGACTTCTGGTGGATGAATTAATGGCTGAAACATAGCATAAATAGAGACTTACGTTTGGAATTAGTGGGACCACCTGGACCAATTGATCAAGGATATGGGCCATGGACCCTGAAGGGGACCCATGGGTGACCATAATGGTACTGGTCCCATATAGATCCGTGTGAGGTGGTCCTCGTTTGGTCCACCATCCAAATACCCAAAGGGGGGCATGTAGGGATGGAGAAAGAAAAATAAAGTTTCCGTTTTTGGAGACTGTGGGACCCACGTTGGCCACCGATGAGAGATCGGGTCCCTAAATCTGGTAGTGGACCCAGGGGCAACCTTGATGGTCCTGGTCCCATGGGGATTAGGTCCCATCTGTCCCCTCATCTAAGGGTTTACAAATTATTGATCGTCCTTCCTCAAAAGGGTTTTTTATTTTAAACATCAGATTGTGGGACCCAATGGACGACTTGATTGTGGATCAAGTCCGACCCTATAGCCGTACATGGTTGGGCGACCTTGATGATGGTGGTTGATCTTAACTTTTGATCAGTAGGGGGCCACATCAGATTGTTGATTGTTTGCAGGCGTGGAGTTCTATAACAGAAATTGGCTCTGTGAAATGGCTGACATAAGTTGTGACATGTGGGGATTACAAAGGAGAGAGGATGATGTGGCAGTGAATGATGGTGTATGGATTTCAACCGTCCACAGTGAAATGGTGATGGCCCCACTAGAGAGAGAAAGAGAGAGATATAACAATGGGTCATTGATATGTACCAGGTACGATTGATGGTTAAATTCTGGCCCACCTTAATGGTTAAAACCAAATTGACTATGGTAGGGCTGCACAGAACCGGACCGCAGGCCGGACCGGACCGGACCGGATTTGCGGTCTTGGTGGTCAAAATCCGGTTCGGTCCGGGCCTTTTGTGGTCCGGACCGGACCGCATTTATTAAAATAAATTTTTTTTTCATAATCTTTGAGCCCATGAGGCATGAGCCCATCACCCATTTGTAAAACCCATCATTCATTCATTTGACATTTGCCCACTTTTTAGATGTGAGGTGAAAATGAAAAAAAAAATAAAAAAAAATGGAAACCGGTCCGGACCACTTTAAGTGGTCCAACCGGACCGGTTTGGAAAGCGGTCCGGTCCGGTCCTTCGGTTTAGGCCGGACCGAAAATCCAGTCGATCACCCTTAGACTATGAATTAATGCCGTCCACAGTGCAAGAGTGATGGGCCAAAAAAAAAAAAAAATTTTGGTCCACTATCCAAATACCCAAAGGGGGGCATGGCGGCATGGAAAAAAAAAGTTTTTGGAGACAGTAGGACAAAGGTGAGCCACCGATGAGAGATCAGGTACCTACATCTGCTGTGTACCTAGGGGCGACCATGATGGTGGTGGACCCATGGGGATTGGGTCCAATCTGTCTCCTCATCTAAGGGTTTACAAATTATTTAGCGTCTTTCCTCAAAAGGATTTTTTTATTTTTAACATCAGGTTGTGGGACCCAGTGGACGACTTGATCATGGATCAGGTCTGGCCCTATGGCCGTACATGGTTTGGCGACCTGGATAATGAGGGCTGGTCTTGACTCTTGATCATTGGGGGCCATTATCATACTGCTGATTGGTTGCAGGCATTGAGTTCTGTAAAGATTTTGAGATAGGTTGGGACATGTGGGTATTAAAAAGGAGAGATGATGATGTGGGAGAGAGTGATGGTGTGTGGGGATAAGGGGATAAGTCTATGGATCTTTGCTAAAAAAAAAAAAATTAGGCACAGGTGGAAGAATGGTTGAGGAGTCCGGTGATATGTAGTGTATGGGAAACTGTGGTCTTGAGGAAAACTATGTAGATTGAATGATATCAACCCTTGAATAAGTTACAGAAACATCAAAATTTAGATTTTCAATACCTTATCACATGTGGGCAAAACAAAAAAAAATACAATAATAAATTGGATGTGTCTTTGGCCATCTCATCATATGTTGTAGCATATCTGAGTTATATTACATATTTCTTCAACAAGTTTCGGTTGCTAGATTTATATATATATATTTTTTATTTTCTTTCTTGAATGACTGACAGGATACAGCGCTTAACTTGATAAATAAAAAGTAAATTGAAGAAGCTCAAGGGATTCACACTGAGGTATTTAATACTTTGTATCTATTCGTGTTGAATTATATGTTATCATCGCCAAAGAAGAACAACCAGCCTAAATAGTGTAAAAATTAAAGGAAAAACCAAAATCAGTTAATTATATTATTCATAAACAAAAAAACTGCCTTGCCGACTTAAACATGGTTTTTGTCTGTTTGGTATTTGATTGGTTTTTTTTCTTGCGTGTGTCGGGATGGAATGAAGGTCTGGGCAGACGGATTAAACCAATTTCAAATGACTTAAGGGCTTTATGTAGATAATTCCGCGCTAATTTTTTTATTTATATACTAAATTTTGTTTTAAGATATATTCTACGAAATTAAAATATATAGGCTGTAAATAGGATTTACCTTCAGTGGATTGGCTAAAAACTTAATCAAAATCCCCAATTCATTCAGAACATTAACTATTTTGGATCTAATTCTTAAAAAAGGGTATGATTTTTACATCTATATAATAAGGGGGAGCAGATTTTGAATCCTATGACATTTTGACCCCTTGGATTTATGTACATAAATCCAATGGCTGAGGGTAAGAGATATATCCCCTCTCTCCAGTCTCTCTCTCCACTATCATCTTTCTCAACTACCCTCTTTGGAACTGCTCTCTCTAACTGAGTTTGCAACTGCTCTCTCTCCAATCTCCTAATCCAAATACACAGAATATGAAAAAAAAAATTCGCACTTCAAATCTAAACTATTATCTACAACTCCAAATACAGAAAAAGATACCAGCGAGAAATGGAAACCGGAAAGGGATAACTGGAGAACGTCGAAAATCATAAACAAAATGAAAAGACTGAAGCACGGCATGAAGCATAATCCAGAAAGGGAATACCTATCTCGCAAATAAAGAGATTATAGTCCTCCATTTCAAGGACCATATGCAAAATCTTCCTCCCTTCTCTCTCTCTTCTTTGATTCACTGTGCTTTCTACTGCCCCTGGGAAGATGAAAAGGTCATTTCTTTCTCTCTCTAGATTCACTGTTTAGTTTGATTTTATTCCTCTCTCTTATTTGATTCACTGTTTTGTGATTTTCATTTGTCATTGGAGATCGAAGAAGAGGAAATAATTTTCTTCTTATATTGATAAACGAAATCCATTTTCTTGACTGTGGGTGATTTGAGATAGAATAAAAGGGGATGCTTTCCATCTCATATTGTTTCCGTGTTCTTGACTGTGGGACCCAGGTGGACCCCACTGATGCTTGATCAGGACCATAGATCCGGTAGTAGACCCAAGGTCGACAATAGTGATGGCAGACTCCTGTGAGGTGGACCCCGTTTGCCACAACATCCAGCATCTTGATCAGTATAGGGCGTGATTAGGGGGGAAATCAGTGTGGGGTCCAGGTGGGGCACCAAGGGCATGTCAGGTACATAGATCTGGAAGTGAGGGCCTGGGCGACCACGTTGGTGAGGGCTGATCTTGGGACTTGATCAGTGGGGTCCACTATCCGGCCCATCCATTAAACATTGCTTGAAGCACATATGGTATGTGCTTTGGAGTTTGGAGAAGATGAGTCGTGTGTGGTTTTTTGGAGAGGAAGCTGGGCGAGTTTGTCATGTTGATAAGAATGATGGGCATGGATTTAAATTTTGATCCGTATTTCAAATTGTGAAAACTTTAGTAGTCCATGGCATCAGACCAGATGGATGCTCTTTGGTCACAAATCTAAATCCATTAGTGGTCTATTATAGTCTTTCCATGAGTGGGTTGTTTGTAACTAATGGTGGGGGTCACCTGCCGATGCTCTAAATTATTAAAACTGAATATCATCCTCTTCTGTGGCGAAAACTCAAATTTTAATAAAATTGGATTTGGTACCACCATTAAATCGAATAAATGATTTATAATTTAATTAATACATAATATTATGTTGATCGCATCATCAACCATGTGTTCAATCTTAACAGTGAACCAAACTAAATCTAAAAATATGCTGCTGAAGAATATAACATCAGATGGACCTAATGATCATGGTCGCCCAACAGTCCTTTATTCTTTGACTGACCTGATATCTTATCAGGTGGGCAAGGGGGTCCTACTAAGGTTGTTAACAAAAGCATATTTCTTCCTCTTCAAGCCTCAAGGTTTTATGGCACAAACCTTTCTCCTCCATACACAGAAAACATAAACAACAAAGTAAATTCACGCGGGGTCCATAAATGGGACTGAAAAAAGTCGACGAAGGCATCGCATTCCTAATTAAATTCACATTTCTGCCAACACCCATTAATTTATGACATAGATTTTTTTTTTTTTTGTTTTCAATATAACACAAACATAAAACAATAGTTTCACGGCAACAATGCTAATCAATGTTAAAAAAACCATGACATGGTGTTAGAGATATAGATGGGGAAAAAATCAGGGTTCTGTTTACACAGATCCATCTCACAATTATTCGCTAAAACATCTATGAGATACATAATTTATATCACTTCAACTAACAACTTTTGACACCCAGATAATGCAGCGCTGCTTCTCTTCCTTTCCTTTTCATCTATGAAAAAATAGCCAGTTATGGTGCTTACATCTGGATCCATGTCTTGGATTACCAATGGTATTTTTACAAATGATTAACTAATTCAAGGCATTGAATTTTTTTAATTGCATATTTACTTTTAACTATCATCAGACCGGCATAGCTCAAATAAAAAAAATAGCCTCACACCTCATAATAGAAGTTGGAAAAAAGGTAATTTTTTCTCCTACTCCATACAATACTATCAAAATATTATCTATATAATATGATGCGTTTATTTTTTAACAATGCTATCAAAATATTATCTATATAATATGATGCATTTATTTTTTATTTTTTAAAACAATCGGCAATCTCATCGCAAATCATATCCGTTCATCTGACCGTACTGGCCCGGGCGACCTTGAGGGTGAGGTTGATCTGCGAGCGGGGCCCAATGGGACACTCTATCACGTAACATAGATGTTCAGTCGTGAAGCCCTTCTCACTTGAACGGCGATTTTATCTGTGGCGATTTAGGAAATAAGTAAGGGAGGGTTCTTTCCAAATGCACAGTGAGAGGAATCATTTTGCTGGGAATTAATTATTTAAGGAAACAGTAACTCCATGTCAACTCCATGTCAGGGATATTTTTGTACCGTCATCTAATTTCTCTGACCACTGAACCCGAGGAAAAAATATATATATAAAAATTATTCAGCTGGGGCCATTTAGGAAAACAGTCAGGGATGGTTTTTTCAAAATGCACCGGGAGTGTTTTTTTCCAAACATGGACCCTTTTGATGGATCATATCACAAAAAATGCACAGTTAATAATATTCTTTTTGAAAATTATTGCTTCTTAAATGGTAACGTTGAGATAATCTGGTGGAGCAAATTTTAAAATTTTAAATCCTAATAACGTGCCTATTATGTTATTGCTAATTTGATTGAACTGTTGTTGCTTTCATTTAAATTACAATTTATAATTTAATTTGAGAGCTCTAAACCAGGTAAGATGAGTACACCACTCAAATATTGTCGTGGGAATGACTCTCTACGTGTTAGGGAATGGACGAATGAGTTTGAAAATAAACCATTTGAACATGACACACCAATAGCAAGGCATGGTTCTCGCAAAATACAACTAGCTCAGTGGCTGAGAGTGAGTGGAAACTTCATCCCTGAAAGATATATAATGATAAAAATTTCTGAGACATTGCCACCGGTTTGGGATGCTGTAAAAAAAAGATATTTAAAATCTTGAGACCATGGCATGCAGTGGAGTTTGTCGACCAATTACAATCATTTGAAAAATATATTCAGCCCTCATGGTTACAGTTCAGGAAAGGGAAAATGGTTGAAGGAACATGTGTTTGGGAACATTTGCTGAACAAGGAACAGTTGTTCTACAATCTCAAGAGAAGAGGATTTGAACCGAATATTGTAGATATAGTACGTTACATAGTAAGCAATCTACCACATTATTGGCCGGTACAAGACATCCACGCCAGGCTCAAGACTAATTTCGTAGACATGAGGGAATTAGGGGAAATGTTGGAAGAGATCGAGATAGACCTTACAACGATGAAGGTTTTAGAAGATTTAGAGGATGGATTGAATAGCAAAAACACCGTATGAAAGTAGATCTCAATATTCAGGTAAAAATATTCTCTTATGATGACATCTGAGATAGTTTCAGTTTATTATTTACCATTAACATAATGAATTATTAATTATTAACATAGTTTCTATATGCCTACAGGTCCACTGCTTGCTATGATGGAGTTACAAGTATTCGGCATTAATATTTTGATTGATATTGTCTGTGTCCTAATTTGTAAATATTTTGGATTACTAAAGGTTAACGTAAACGTTTAAAAATTTTAATTCATTGTCTTTTCATTTGTATAAATCGTACGAAAGTGTATACTTTGAACCCCGTATTATTAAAATTACATTTACTTGCTTTATTATGTTGTTTTGTTGCTAACATATCGTTAGTTTATTTTTTTAAACGTGCCTGAGCTTCATCAGACTCAATTTACACCTCACGTAAAGTATAAAAAAATAAAAAATTAATATATCTATATAATAATTCTGTACATAGCACGGGTTTTTACTAGGTTTCATGGGTCCTAGCCCACTTCAATGGGCAACAAAATAAAATTTTCTTTTCTTTTCTTTTCTCCTTCCTCTCCTTTCTTCTCCTCTATAACTACTTCACCTCCCTACCTATATATTGCCACCACCATTAATGCACTCTCCCAACACACCCCCACACGGGCCACACCTGTACACTAACACCAACACCTCCCTCGTCCATTCAGCAAATTTTAATTTTAAAATATAGAGACCCAGTATTGTTATTTTGTATATACGTGCTAGTACCTCTTCATCGGCCGTCTCTCATTTCTGCCTCCAATGGTTTCAGTTCTCTCCTCCTCCATTTCCAATTTCCAAATCCCCTTTCCAAAACCCTAGAACAGGAAGAAGCGAGGCCATGTCAGCGCCGGCCATGGCCGAATCGGCAAGCACCGAAAGCATCCCGGTTGTCGGGGAAACGCCTCCGGCCTGCACCACCACCGCATCCTCTTCGACAAATACCACCCCGGCTACTTCGGAAAGGTCGGAATGCGCTACTTCCACAAGCTCAGAAACAAGTTCTACCGCCCGATCGTCAACATCGACAGCCTCTGGTCCCTCGTCCCCGCCGACGTCAAGGAGAAGGCATGCGACGACAAGGTTCCGATGATCGACGTTACCCAATTCGGCTACTTCAAAGTGCTAGGGAAGGGGATGCTCCCGCCGTCACAACCCGTCGTCGTGAAGGCGAAGCTCGTTTCCAAGCTTGCTGAAAAGAAGATCAAGGAGGCAGGAGGCGCCGTCGTGCTTACCGCGTGAAGCTGGTAATTTGCAAGGTCGAACGAGTAGCTTTTGTTCTATTTTTTGTTTTTGATTTCTGGTTATCATCAATAGAACTCTATTGTGCTGGGTAGTTTTGATATGATTTCTATGTTAGACTTTGATCATTTGAGATATTGGGACTTTATATTTCAATTAGAGAAATATACCTTGAAATAGATCGTGGTGGTGATGTTGTTACTTTGATGTTTTTTGTCAAATCAATTGCGTTTGAAAATTTGGATTTGGGTGATTTGATTGTATTTCTGTTTTGTATATACATTTTTATAGTTACCATGAACACCTGAATCTAAATGTGGTGCTATAACTAAAAAACAAATTTGAACAGATGTATTCTACATCAAAATCAAACTGTTCGAATGCTCAGATCAGGAGCAATAGAGAAAAATGGAATGCCATTCACCACATCACGATTTGTACCCATTGTGTGCACTGATTTTAACCGAAAAAAGGAAAAAGAGAGTCTAATCCACACCTTTCTAGTTATGAAATATTGTCATGGATCCTCTAGTCTGGATTTGAGGAAATGTTTGCATCCTAACGTCCTAGGCACAGTCCAAAATTAAAATACCTTGGACTTCTCAATTTCATGGATTTCCAATATCAAATGGAATGCATCAATATATAAGAATGTCTTGGAAATGCTTTCAATGGGATTGATCCTTTTGATTGCTTTGAATGGACAATTGTGTGATGGGTTTTAAATTTATTTGCTGTTGGTTTCTTTACATTATTTAATTTACTCAACTATAATTTGCTTGGATATGAAATCTTTATGACCAGTTCGACTGTATGCGTGAGTTTCTGCTGATCTTAGTTTTTCATTGAGATCGATAGTTGATCATGCATCATTTGCTTTGCATTAATTAATTTAGTGTTTTTGGCTTGTTTTGCTCGTCATTATCTGCATCAGAGGCTAGTGCAATGACATTGCCTTAGATTTGATGATTGACACTTTTGAATTTTTATAACTTGGTCTCTTGGGCAATAAAATTGCAGAGGCAAGTCATCATCCACAATTTCCTATACATTAGATGACAAGAGCCTATGGTTATATTTACCATTAAAAAAAAAAGAGCCTATGGCTATATATACTGGGATGGGATTGTAGAGTTCTGAGAATGATTAAAAGGGAATGAATGCATTTGAAACCTTCGTGCATGTTTGTTTTTCCGGGGTGGGAAAGTAATGCAAACGGTCAGTCTTTTTTACTTACCATTATTGGTTGATTCCAATTCTCAACAAGTGGACAAGTATAGTCCAAAACTTTTACTCACTTGTGATGCAGCAGCAATACCATATCATTGCAACAAGGACTCGTGGGCCACATGTGGGACCATGAAATTCTAATTTTAATTAGTTTTATTTTAGTAAGAGTATAATTAGGATTAGTTTCTAATTATTATTTGGTTTCCTAGCTTGGTTGTTTTTCTTAGGCCTTAAGTATCTTTTCCTATAAATATGACATTGTAGAGATTGGTAATCTCATAGAAAGAATTGAGTTAAAGAAGATTTATCGTTGAAGACTGTTTCTTCCTCGTGTGATTGTTCCCTGGGAACCTAATTGTGCCCTAGCACTTGCATCCTAACCCTAGGACTGCATCAATTGGTATCAGAGCCGAACGATCCCTCGATCGTCGGCGTGTTACCCCTATCCCATCCCTACCATCGTCCATCGTCCACCATCCCCAGACCACCAAAATCAAAACCCTAAACCCATCTCACCAAACCATCACCGACCCAGCCCTTCGTCAGTCCCCTGTGACAAAAAAATTTCCAAACAGTTGAAGACCTTCAGACCCCTCCTTCTTCCTCCAACTCCCGTAACCCATACTACTTCCCGCCTCAACCCAGCCCATCACTGAACCCACAGCCGAGCCGAACCCAACCCACCCTCATCTTCCTGCACCACCGCACACCTCTCCAACTCACCGACCCCACCGGAACCCTCTTCCGAGAATCCTCCACCTTCTTCGGCCAGATCCCAAAAAAAAGAGAAGCAGAAAAAAAAAAAGAAGAAGCAGAACACAGAGAAGAGCAGGAGGACGAGGCGTACCGTTCACCGACGCCGTGTCTCGCTTTGGTCCGGCCATCCTCGCACGATCGTCGCACCATCAGCAGCATCGCCAAACACCTTCTCCATCGGCAGTGCTTGTCGTCGTCGTGAGCTTTGGCCAGTCTCTTCCGACGTCTCCAGAGCATCCGGCCTTTTGCCCTCTCGCTTTCCAGGAACGAAAAGGGGCAGCCAAACCCTTTTCTTCTTTTTGGTTGCATCGAAACCGAGGACAGTCTCCAGTTGGGCCGAGTTCGAGTTCAGTTTGAGTCTGACTCTTGAAACCTGCCCCACAAGCTTAAGCCCGATTGCAATCATCCTGCATCAGACTACTTTGATCAACGGCAGATTTGACCCGATCACACGGGTAAGTTTCCTTTGCGATATCTGAGTCATCCACCATCAGATTTTTAATCCGTTTTCACCAGCGTGATCGTGAAAAGCAGATCTACACATCAGGTCCTTCAGAAATTTTTCATTTGCATTAAACAAAAATGCCACCTAAGAAATTGATTGACGCGGAGTCTTCCTCTCACAATGATGATGATTTGAGGGGAACCGTTGCGCAATTATCGGTAACTGTTAATCAATTATCTGCAACGATGGTTCAAATGCAAGTTCAAATGCAAGCGACTCTGGAAAGGATTGAAACCCGATTAACCAATTTGGAAACTAATCGGCGTGATGATAATCATCGCGATGATGGAGGACCTCATCGAAATCAACGAGATCCACATGTAGTCAACGTTGATCGTGATTTGGGTATTAAAATTGTGATTCCCGAATATGATGGAAAATTGAACCCCGATGAATTCTTGGATTGGTTAGTGTGCGTTGAAAATATTTTTGCACATAAACCAATGACGAATGGTCATAAGATTACACTGGTAGCAACTCGATTTCGCAATTATGCTGCGATATGGTGGGCCGAGTTGCAAAAGAAGAGAAGATACCAGCAAATTGACCCTGTTGACACGTGGGCCGAGATGAAAAATTTGTTAAAGCAAAAATTTTTACCTGTCAATTACTCCAGAGATCTGCGTTCACGTTTTCAATACTTGAAACAAGGATCTAAGACAGTTGTTGAGTATTCTGAGGAATTTATGACCATGCAAGCTCGTTGTGGTTTGAATGAAGATGAGGATGTATTAGTTGACAGATACTTTAATGGGCTGACACTTGATATACAAGATATCCTTACATTCAAGCATTTTGAGAATGTTGATGAGATTGTTCAACATGCTATCAAAGCTGAGGGAATTGCACATCATCAAGCCAGAAAACTTAATGCCTCTAAATGGGTTATGCAGAAGAATTCTTCATTTGCAGGTTCTAAACCGAGTGATTCATCGGAGAAAGACTTCACCAAGCCCGAAGGTCAAAATAGGATCACATGCTTTAATTGTCACCAACAAGGGCATCGTGCAAGGGAATGTCCCAAACGTATCCACTTGATTGAAAATGAGTGTGACGAGAAGGATGTCCCAGATGATCCTAAAGAAACAGAGGTTGCAGCTGAGACAGAAGAATTAGAGATTTACACTGCAGTTGACGGTGAATCTCTCATGGTCATCACCGATGCTCCATCAACTACTGCGACGAAGTGGTTGCGAGAAAATATTTTCCGCTCCAAAGGAACAGTCAATGCTCAGGAATGCACGGTAGTCATTGATGGCGGCAGTTGTCAGAATATTATATCCCAATATTTTGTGGATCGCTTAAAGCTGAAAGTTCGGAAGCATCATCGTCCTTATTTTGCTAGATGGTTAATGACAGGTGATGAAGTGCAAGTTCGATATGCATGTCCAGTTACCTTTTCCATTGGTACAGATTATACAGATACTGTTTGGTGTAATGTGGTACCCATGGATAGTTGTGATATCTTGTTGGGTCGTCCGTGGATGTATGACAAGAATGGAACTAATAGCATGCGCGACAACACATACACATTCATGCATGGTACCAAGAGAGTCACACTCCATCCTATGAAGCCGATGCCACAGAAGCAAGGGTCAAGTTCTCGTCTCACCAAGGATGCACTTCACGTGCACACTATCTACAGAAGTAACATCAAGAAGAAGAGCCGAGTTCGAGGTCGAACTCTTTTCCAACCTGGGGAGAATGATGCAACAGCAATACCATATCATTGCAACAAGACTCGTGGCCACATGTGGGACCCATGAAATTCTAATTTTAATTAGTTTTATTTTAGTAAGAGTATAATTAGGATTAGTTTCTAATTATTATTTGGTTTCCTAGCTTGGTTGTTTTCTTAGGCCTTAAGTATCTTTTCCTATAAATATGACATTGTAGAGATTGGTAATCTTATAGAAAGAATTGAGTTAAAGAAGATTTATCGTTGAAGACTGTTTCTTCCTCGTGTGATTGTTCCCTGGGAACCTAATTGTGCCCTAGCACTTGCATCCTAACCCTAGGACTGCATCAACTTGTTGCCAAAAAGTTTTTATTTCATAAAATACAATTAAACTGGTTACTTTACTGGTTGTTAACTTCTTTATCATGCTACTCTTGTTCCAATACTTAGTCTCCTCCTCTAAGAAATGTCAATATGGATTTTTATTATTATCCTTATTAAGTGAAGATGACCATGTTACGAACAAATTACTTTATTTTAATTCCTAATTACTTTCTTGGTAAATTGTTCAAACACGGGAGGAGTGGGATGAGAAGTTAACAACCGGTGAAGTAACCGGCTTGCTTGTGTTTTATGAAGTAAAATTTTTTGGCAGTTGGAAACGTAAAAGCTTTGGAATTGACTTCTCACTTGTTGTGACCAAAACATAATTGAAGTAAAAAACGAAGGGACTGTTGGGATTATATTTAAATACTTTTCATTTTACCTCATCATGAAAAACAAACACATTCTAAGATTCATGATACTTCTTTTTTTTTGGCCAATAAGGGCATATATTAAATAGAATAGGTACAACAGAGGACTTAAAATCAAACCACAACTAACAAAACCACAAACACAGAAGTCATTTAGAACTACAGACACCGGGATAATCAACAAAACCAACTTCCTAGGAGCTACAAATAACTTGTATATTCTTATATATCAACTGTGCGTGGCAATCACGGCTGAGAACGACCTGCCCCACCCTATTTTCTGAAGAACCATCTGAGTCATGAGAGATCTGAATGAGTGTGTTGGAATTGTTTGAAGTCGGGCCAGCATGAAAATAAAGGGTTTCAGTGTACTCCATTGCTGCTTGCTGTAGGCATCTGCTGCATTGGCTGATCTTTTGCAGTTAAGGTCCATATTACTTTATCCAGCCATGAAAACAAACATAAATATATTTGCATAAGTATATTTGACAGGAAAGTACAGCACTCCTTTTCGCAACCATTGCCTTTTCCATTGTTTTGAAATTTTTTTATATTATTTCTCAGTAAACTATTCTACACTAATGTGTTAAAGGGAATATTAAGAAATGCAAACTCTGTTTTATAAGCATGTGGAGTGGAATAAAGAACTCTAATGGAGTCGACGTTTTGGTCATTTTAAAAGCTTTTAAGGACGTACTTCTCTCATTTGGTTGATTGTGGAAAGTGATTTTAGACTTAATTGTTTCTGGCCCCCTGGGCATTTCAATTCTATCTCGATTTGAATAGATCTGTTCCATCTCTTCAAGTGGTTTTATGGCCTGCTGGATGTGTTGCCCAAGTGGTAAGATATAGAAAAATAATCGGTTGCTTTTATTTTGTATTATGGTTTTTTGACCAAGCTTACTGGGTACTTATCTCTTTATACCTATGCTTGGTTTCTTACTTTTTCAGTTTGTTTTGTATTGTGATTGTACTTTTCTTTTATTCTAATCTATAATTAATACTTGTTAAAAATGGGGAGAAAAGGAGATTCACCAACACATTTAAAAGGCGATCAACAACTTCAGAATTAGAAGTGCCAAACTTTGATTGAGCTACTGTAGTGTGCTTAAGGAACTAAGAGGAGGCCAAGTGAGGAACGGCTAGATAAGTTGTAGGAGTTTAACGTCCAACATACAATTAATTGTTGTGAAATCCTGATTTAACTATGGCCACCTAATTAGCACCTTCAAGGATGACTAAAGCAGTTTCTTGTTGAATGAAAGGACCACCAACTTTCCACAGAACTCGTCTGATCGAGTTATTGAAGTTTCTTTCCCCAACAAGTCGGCCTGAAAAGGCACTTACAAAACTATGAAGTTCCCAATAGCTAAAATCTCTGCTTCATTCGACTCTAAAATGTCAATTGGAGCATAGAACTTAAAATCACATAGAAGTGCCCATTCCATTGCATGGTTTATTTTAGGCTTTTGCCTTGTGTTGGTCTAGAGCATGCCTGATCCACTCGGAACAATTTTTGTCCGGGAACCTGGATTTTATTTAGAAGCAGTTTCAAGTGTAGTAATTTTAGTCATTATAACAAAAATGCAGTAGAAACTAACTTTGTATTGATTTGCATGAGGTCATAGCCATATCAACTATGCACAGAGTTTATTATTGTTTTGCATCTTTGCCATTGGTTCTTAATGTGATTGTTTTAGTGTAGGATTATAAATGTTGATGCAGGAAAGAAAAGGGGATGTCCAGGATATTAAATTTTTTCTAAGGGTGCTTTGGTCCAAAGGATAGATAATAATTAATAAGCCGGGGCCTGCTAAATCCACATTCATAATTTCTTTTTCCACACCCCTTTCTCTCTAGCACCTTTCAAATGTTGAGGATTTCAACTTGAGGGCTTCTAAATGCACAACGATTTTTGCCTTTTACATATATATTTTTTTTAAAAATTATTACATTTATTCCCCCTTTATGAAATTACCAAAAAAGGACAATCACTTATCACACTTGAACCTCTAATTTCCCTTTGCACACAGTCCCATTTCACTTTCATCATTTCATTCCCATTACTCTCGTTCCTCCCATTCCACCGTCTCATTCATCCCTTCACTCTCATTCCCTTCTTCCTCCAATCTCATTCTTCCCTTCACATCACCATCTCTCAATTTATCACATTCTACTCTCTTCATATCCCACCATGTCAAATATATTACTTCTTAGTGAAACCTCACTTTCAATATCATTTTTTTGTCTAATGGATGAGCAAACTAATAAGCAAAATGTAGTTTCCAAAGATGAGTTGCTGTGTTGTTTATTTTGATTTCCGCCATTTTTCGAAGCTTGTAAAGTCTTTTTTTAATTATTGTTGCCGTGAAACGTTCGGACTTTCAGTGCAGAACAAACTACCAATGTTCAGCCTCTTATTGTTGAACAGATCAATCTTGTTCGGCCGTATCTGGCTGAAAATAAGTTTATGTTCAGCCACATAGGGCTGAACATATCGATTATTTTCTCTCATTTTCCTCTACTTTGTAATCAACAACGAGTTGGTTGTGGGTTTTATTGTGGACTGGTTGTAAGTGCTAAAATCCTTATTAGACATGGAATATCATAATCTATGATGACCCTATCTATGACAAAGCTCAAATACACATTCAAGATGAACAACAAATGGAGAAATGTAGCAACCATTACTTTATTGAAAGGGGACAAGAGATAAATGTAATGATAGATGGATGGATGGATTGCTGAAAAAATAAATAGAGAAGTAGACGAAGAAGATGATGATCTTGGGTACACTCACCATATGACAGATAAAGAGGAAGAAGAAGAAAAGGAGGAGGAAGGTTTTCATCGATCTTGATCCCTCAATGGTGAGGATAAAAGCAACATTCAAATGTTGGGCTAGAAATAGCCTTAAACCATCAGCAATTACAAAACCACCAAAATCATATCACGTTTATGCATGACCAAATAATTGATTCTCACTAATAAACGTGATTAACCATACCATAATCAATAAACACACATAATTGATTCAACAATAAGAACATGTAGAAATTTAGTTATAAAAGGACATGTAGAAATTTCACAGAAATTAAGATGGAAAATCCCACCCCACTAAAGGTCTAAGAAATTATAGACAACTCATCTTACGGTAAGTAATTATAGACAATTATAATTATGTTTTTTTTTTTTTTTTTTTAAGATACCAGTTACTGTGCCCGTGTTTCTTCACATGAGAAATATGAGACAGGAGAGCATCCCAGGCCTCATTGCTCTTCCCCCCTTTTCATTCTCCCCGACATCAGCATTAGTGTTCTCCTTGGTTTTTTGAGTTGAGGCCGGATAGTTACCCTGAGCTTTGTAAGTTGAGGTTGGGGTCGAGAACCAGAAGGAGAATGCTGCTGTTGATGAGGTCGGGGAGAATGGAAAGGGTGAAAGATCATTAACGCCTGGGACGCTCTCCTGTCTCATGTGAAGAAACATGGGCTGGTATATTTATAAGATACCATAAAAAAAATGTAATTATATTTGTTTATGATTACTTACCGTAAGATGAGTTAACACTCACACCTTCAGTGGGGTGGGATGCCAACTCTATCTTAATTTCAGTTGATATTGTGAAATTTCTACATGTCCTTTTATAACTAAATTTCTACATGTTCTTATTGTTGAATCAATTATGTGTTTCTTGATTATGGTATGGTTAATCACGTTTATTAGTGAGAATCAATTATGTGTTTCTTGATTATGGTATGGTTAATCATGTTTATTAGTGAAGTCAACAGGAATTATTTAGTCATGTATAGATGTGATATGATTTTGGTGGTTTTGTGGGTGCCCTGTAAAGGATGTCTTTTGTAAAGTTCAATTTCTGGAAGTTAATGCCTTCCATTCCATTGTATTTTGCTGGTTGTTATATTTTGTGGGTGACAAGCAAAAACCATAGAAAGAAACCAAAAGATTTAGAAAGAAATAAAGAGTACAAAGAAAAAGAAACAAAATCCATTAGAGACAATCAAATTCCAATAGAACCCCAGCACAAGAAAATCTCATGGAAGATTAAAGGAAAGAAGCAACAAAACAAACATGCCATTTCACTACAGCCCCATTTACAAAAAGAACAAATATACATGAAAATAGCCTAATGAAATGAGTCTTCTTTCCTGACTGCTACCACAGAAGACTTCTTTCCTGACGTCTACCACAGAAGACGCCCTCATTTCCTTCTCTCCATCCATCTCTCTTTACATCACCACTTTGGCCGAGAGAGATCTAGATCGATAGAGAGCAAAAAACAGAGAGATCGATAGAGAGCAAAAAACAGAGAGAGCAAAGAGAAAATCCTTAAAGATTGTAGAGTGCCATAAAGAGGGATGGGCTTACCTAACCATGGAAAGAGGGGTGATGGAGCAGGTGGCCGTGGAGCAAGTCCAGAAGGTGGCCGTGGAGCAGGTCCATGGATGGCTAGGATCATGGAGGGGGTGATGACAATCTTAAATGATTGTTTTGACGAGACCTTAGTAGCACGAAGCGGGAGAGGGAACGGGGGCGGGGGAGCGGATGATCACAGAAGTGTGGGAGCGCCGTCGGGAGCGTTCAGGAAAAATTATGAGTATTTTTATGTTTTTTTAATATAGTTAAATGTCAAACAAAAAATATCATTCTACCACTTAAATTGCAAAACATCAAAAAATTTATAATTTTTATATGTGATTCTAGCTATTCTCTGTATCTTAGTTGCACGAAGGGGGGCAGGAGCGGTATCGGTGCTGGTGGATTATAAGAGCTCCTCTTTCGGGACGGGAAACGTGTAGGAATAATACATGAAAATATATAATACAAGTAAACATTATTATGCATCATGCATATCAATTGCAAAGATTGTCATAGTGACTAAGTAATATTATGGTTATATTAAGTAATTGAGCAAATTTAAGTTGATATTTTTCTAATGCCTTATCATTACTTAATTTTGTCCTCTTGGTATCTTCTATATTTGTTTCTTTTGGGATTTATATGCCTAAGAGTTTCTATCTTAGTTGGGAGCGGGTTCCTTTCTCAATGGGAGCGAGGTTCCTAGGATGGGAGCGTGGGAGTGAGGTTCCGAGGTGGGAGCGCCACCCATATAGGAGTTTCTTGCAACTAAGGACGAGACCACGGACAGAGTCGCCGATAGAATGAGGAGGCAGTAAATATGATTCATTCCCCATTTTCCTTTCCATGCTCCAATTTCTTTTTTTTCATTGCACAGTTACTATCGTTGGCAATTGCAAAAGATTAAAAAGAAAATTATTTTCATATGTTGGTTGCTTGCACAATTAGTGTCCTTCGCCTTATACAACAATTGTAAAAGATTAAAACGAAAATATTTTCGTTCGCCTTATACAGTAATTGCAAAAGATTAAAAAGAAAATTAAAAATTATGTACATTGGGGAAAGAGAGATGTAGATGTCATCAAATTAAGTATCTCACAAATTCTTATCATAAGAGCTGTCTTTAATTATTAGATAACTTAAAAGTAACAGCACACGAAATGAAAGGAGTATAAAATGACTAAAATTAAACTTTCAGATGTTGCTATTCTTGCTTTAGACAAATCGATTGAGTTGTAAGATTCAATACTACAAGTATCCAATTGTACAATTCATGTATCAACCCTAAGATTTACTTGTAAATGGGATTCACTGTACAGATGACTCTTTTTTGCCTTGGATTTGATACAAATGGTAGGATTTGTGTACCAAAGTAGAAGGTTTTGACCACAGTGGTGTTGTAACTTGTAACTAATTTTATTCAAGAGAAAATATACAACATGTCTTCAAAGAGATGAAATATATACGAGAATATTAACCTCTCCCATCAAAGGCCCTTCATACCAACTTTTTTTAATAGATCAAGCCACAAAGAAACAAAGGTCTGAAAAAAAAAATCAGAGTTGCAAAAAAGGAAAACTTAATCAGATAGTTCTGGGGTTTAGTTTTTCATCTTATAAACTGATTATCATCATTCAATGCCCATGCCCTGTCTGTATATTTATATATGTAGGATTAGGTTCTGTTCATTGAGTTGGTTTTCCTATACAGTGGTTTTCTCATGATTTATCTGTTGAATCATTTGATGATTGTTGTCCTGTTATTTCATTTATTTGTTGTCTTTAAATTTATGAATGGTAATGTTTGTAGCATCAATTTAACATTTTGGAATGAGTTGGCACATGTAGAGAAGGGGCACCAGTTATATGTTTCCGGTCGACTTGTGTCAGACAGTTGAAGAAGATGATGAGAAAAGGCAGACCAATTACAAGGTTTTGTTTTTCTTTAAAGGCGTTATAGGAAAGATCAACTATTTACCAGCCACAACTTTATAAGTTACATACCTGGTTGTGGGGCTCATCTCAATTGATGCCAATCACTTCAGTAGGGGGATTGGAAGGTCTTTTTAGGGATTAAGGGTGCTCACATGGAGCATGATCTAATGGTTGTAACCATCTGTTTTGACAGTTCCAAAGTTTAACAGTTCTATGAATGGGTATCATTCTAAGTAGCACCCCCCCTCCCCCCCTCTCACGTTTGCAACTTTGTTTGATAATTTTATAAGCTTTGGGCTGTTAAATAGACGATTATGATCATCAGATCATGCCCCATGTTGAGCCCACCACGAGTTCATAAAGAGACCTTCCAATCTCCTACCTCATTGATTGGTACCAATCGGGGTGGGCTCCACAGCCAGATTATAAATTGCAGCTTGGTTCACAGTCCAGTTTTCCTCATGACCTTATATACTGCAAGGATCATAGCATTTTGTTTTATCCTGCATGCATTCTGTATATCTTTAAATTTATTTATGGCAGGTGGTTGTTCAACAACTGAATTTTGTTGAGAAGAGATTCTCTAAAGTGTCCTTATATGAGCCGGAGAGGAACTCTATGAGTGCAGGCACTCTCTCTCTCTCTCTCTCTCTCTCTCTCTCTCTCTCTCGTGTGGTTAGTTTCATCCCTGTTCTATTTTTATGAGTTTGTTACTGTGGTATTGCAGCTGAGAAGGTGGGAAATTTTTCTGGAAATCTTTTAGGTTCAACAGAAGAGTTGTGGCAAGCGTTCTTTGCTAATCCAGATGGTTGGTGAGATAATCAAGGTGCTTGCAAATCAGATGATGTTCAGATATATGTTCTTTTTTTTACAAATGATATATTCAGATATGTATTCACTGTTAGTAAATAAAAGTAAATACATTGGTATTATTAATACTTATGTTACTTACCTTACTCGTTTACCTTACTCGTTCTACCTTAAGGATGGTTGGTAGCATTGTGCCCGTCTTAGCCCTATTTACATCAAGGTTGCGTTTGTGTTAGCATTTCGAATCCAATAAATTTATGGATCGGTTATGATTTGGCCTGTCCTACCACCCTTGGTTCTTCTCATTGGAACCCTTTTTAGGTTTTGAATCTTTTAATCCACTGGATTGTACGTTCACATCCACACATGAGAATGCAACATGAGATGGTGAGATGACGGAGCAAGATTATGCGGCCCACCTTGATGAGTGCCATCCATGAAGGACAGGGAATTGAAAGATAATAATGGGATCCAATGTAGTTTAGGTGCAAGGCACAAGCTGGCACATCCTAGCCTACCTTGGTTTTTTTCCCCATATCTTCAGTTTCTTTTCTTTTTTTTTTTTTGTTTTTTCAGTTAGAAATATTCTAATCTTCAGTGATGACTTAAGTTTTTTGTGCAATTTGCAGAGGAATCCAAAGTATCCAGATTTCAAGCACAAACATACTAAGGAAGCTTTATGGATTGAGGGTAAATACAATCCACCATGGGTGACGTCTCAACTGGGAATTTTAGACGCAAGGATGGAGTCTCTCAATGATAACGGAACAAGCATGCCTGTCGCTTTTATGTCTGGCGATGATTTCACCCCTTTTTGATTGATGCTTCCCTGGCAAAGGTTATTGAATGGTAGACAAACAAGTCGGTTCAAGTCATATGAGATCTTCTCTTTTCAGTCAGACCAGGTCTGAGAAGTTGTGGTTCTTTACTTTTTTCCATCTGTTGGGAGCTATTAATCCTTTATAATCTCATCTTCTGATACACCTGCTTGATTTATTTCCCTTTTTTCCTTTTTTGTGTAGCCAGGTCCTAGAACCTGCATTGTTGTTCACCATGTTTTGAACTATTGTGAAAAGGTTCCATAAACAGACAGGTTATCCTTTTCGGGTTGAATAGAATGCCCTTCATTTATTCAGAAAAAAAATGTAAGCTTAGCATTCCTTCTGAACGTTTTAGATATGATCTACAATCAATGGAAAGTTGTTTTCTCCTCTTCTAAAGCCCATAGCCATGTGAAATTTGCTTTGAACATCGTAAAAGCTGGAATATATTATATATTTGTTATATGTCTCAAAAATATTCTGATATAATTGGGAAGTCTGGACCTTTCATGAAGGATCCTATATTCTTGATGCTGGAAAACTGAACTGTTAGAAGTTTTTTTTGGGCAATTATTCTAGCCTTATTTCCTCTTGGGGCAAGAAATGACATTGTAGTGAATGGATATTTTAGCATGTGGCTACTTTGTCATGACTAGATTAACTTTCCCATGTTCTTTAAAAGTCATCAGTTCATTTGATTTGTAGTCTGATTGCAATATCAAAACCAGTTTCTTTATAGCTGATACTTTTTTTTATCAGTTCCTTATACCTGATACTTGCAGGCTACTCCTAGGGTTCTGTGTATGTTTCGTTTTAGCCGTTGCAGCTGTTCTCTTGCTTCTGCTGGTGTGTCCAGCAGCAGAAGCAGCTGGGATGCGACTGTTTCACTTTCCCTCACGCATCCGTCTCTTGTTCTGCTTGAAAAGTGCAGAACCAGGAAACTCTTCAAATGATGAGGATCCACCTTATCACACTAGCCTTTTCCATGAATAGGCTTCTATTGTCAGCAACAACAAACCCTGAGAACTTAGACTTGGCCATCCTTCTCTTCCATCATTGCACTCCATATCCAAACCTTTACTGTTACAACACTATGATCTCTGCACTATCTTTCTCTTTCAGCCGATCGATGGCTCTTTACACGTCCATGCTTCAATCATGTATATATTAGTCGGCGCACCACGTTCTGAGCACAACTAAATCTAATTACTCTTCTTTTAACCACCTAATAACTAACCTGAATTTTGCGAGAATATTTTTCTTAAATAATAATTGGTTGTGCTAATTTTACGAACATTAGTGATTGCCCGTGCCTAAATGCACAGGAAGAATGATCAGCACATACAAATAACATCTCCTACTGCAACCTGCAAAGAATTGCAAACATGATTAGTGGCTCCCGTATCTACACACCAGGTACCGGTAGATATAAGTGCCAAACATGATTCAACAACTAGTGAAGGCAATTTACCTTTATTGTTCACTTTGTTGAGAAAAGTCGGACACTGCTTTTTCCAGTGCTCTGCTTGCTTGCAATGAAAACACTTGCCCTTAGGCTTTTTCACTCCTCCCTGAGTTACGTTGCCCCCTTGAGGAACCGTATTACGATTCTGACCCTTTTTTTGTTTCTTCTTGCCTTTCGGCTTAAAAACATAACCTTTTTCAGCAATATTAACAAAAGGTGGCTTTTTCAGAAGGCCCTCAGCAGCCTGAAGTTCCTTGAGTAATTCCGCCAAAGAAAAATTGAGTTTGTTCATATTGTAATTCATGCGAAAATTCTCAAAGAAATCAGTCAAAGATTGGAGAACGATATCGATCTGGGTCTCCCCATCAATTTCAGCTCCAAGGACCTGCAGCTCATTGAGGTGTCCCATCATTTTCAGGACATGTTTCCTCACAGGATCAGCCATCTTAGTGTTAAACAATTCTTTCATAGAAACTTGTCTAGCCGCCCGATCCTGGTCACCAAACATCTCCTTGAGACTATACATGATGTCATAGGCAGTAGGAAAATGCTGATGCTGAGATTGCAAAACATTTGACATGGATGCCAACATCAAACATCGCGCCATCTCATTAGCCTTGTTCCATTTTTGGTATGCTTGGACGGCCACCTCATCGGTAGAACCATCCACAGGTTTCTCTAGGCATAC
The DNA here is from genome assembly GCA_012931725.1 of Litsea cubeba. Classification (NCBI taxonomy): domain Eukaryota; kingdom Viridiplantae; phylum Streptophyta; class Magnoliopsida; order Laurales; family Lauraceae; genus Litsea; species Litsea cubeba. Next base: position 126,585,100 of record CM022947.1, read on the forward strand.
CTTAGTAAGCACATATTTGTACTCTTCAGCAGTAAGCACAATATCCAGATTTCATTTCCAGTCAATGTAATTAGGTCCAGTGAAATTAGTGAGTTTGTGTTCTTTGAGAATAACAGCAAGTGGATTGAAAACACCCATCTTAAATCCTGAGAATTATATAATCATAAAATTATGATGGGCAAAATAAAACTTTGGATTCAAATAAAAGAATAATGGCTCCCTCTGCCAATAAAAGAATCCGACGGCAATCTAAACACCAATACATAGTATGCCTCGATGGGAGGACTTCTACCGTACTTATTTTGTTCAGATAGGACATAACCTATTAGTCTTACTGTCTAGGCAACAAACTGTGCCGAGTAAAACCAAACAGCTGCCGTAACTTTGGTCCTATAAATAACAGAAGAGACTCAGATGGAGAGCATATTGTTGTTTATAGCTAAGTGTATACCATCATTTAATTCAAGGTCCATTACAGTGTATTCGGTTCCGTCAGATGGAGAAGTGGCCTTATACTAATAATTACCTTAAATTATCCATAGGGGAGATAGTACTGGAGATTCCATAATTAACACATCCGATGAGGAGGAAGACTCTAAGGTCAACACATAAATTGATGACATCTCCTACTAGGAACAAGGGATGTATGGCATGTTTCTTTATTTGAGTAAAATGCATTAAACCTACACAGATCAATGGGATTAGGATAAAAATATGATGACAATAATGATGATTGGATGAATGTGCGCACATGAAAAAGTAAACTTGTGTCAATACTCCTCTATAAAGAAAAGAGGGAAAGGGAATGTAACTATAAAGTAAACTTGTGTCAATACTCAATAGCCTCTTTGTAATGGCCCAAGTATATAATTTCAGCTCGTGACGAAGCTCGTGGAAACCGCAACATCTCCTTCAGAAGCATTGAAACGCCTTCATCTTTAACATAGCTGGTAGTATAAATTTTCATTGTCTTAAGTGTTGGGGCGTTGGAGAGTATATGTCTAATGAATTGCAAACCGAAAATCGTGCGGAGGTCAATGATCTCTGCAGCTTGGAGGTGACTAAATAAACAATCAAATTGTCTTTCTCCACCCCATAACTCAGTCTCTTCATATAAATCTTCCCCTCCTCTTACACACTAGATTAAACCACAAATTCCCAATAAATCATATCAGTATTGGACATTTTTAGACCATAACAAGATGAAAATCCATGATAACCACACCTAAAATGTATCTCACCCTGATTTTAAGTTCTTTCAAATTTGGCGAGCTTCTCAATATACATAGATAGCCCAAAATCACTTTTGAATTCGAGTTTATGTGAATGTCAAGATACTTCAGGTGATCATATGTAGTAGAAAGCTTCTCTGGTACACCGTCAGCAAATAAAAACTTGCAAAAAGAGAACACATTGAAATGATTTTATAAGGAGGATCTATGCAAAGCAAAACCTTGTTTCAAACCTTGCAAAAGTGTCTCATGCATTCCAAATGATCAGTAAGTTTGAGCTATATGAATATGAAAAGTATATGCATTCTAGATCACCACGAGTCTGTAAGATTTTATATGCTTGTGTGATTTTGGGGTTTATTAGAAGGATTAGAGTCTTGATTTTAAGAGTTAGGGGTGGTTTAGGCTTAGTTTTGGGAGTTTAGGGGGTTATTTGTAATTATATGTTAGTGCAGGGGGCTAATTTTAGAAAGTGTAGGGATCTAGGCTGTTGGTTGTAATTTAGGTTTACCTAAGGTCCTTGAGAGAAATTGTGCTTTTCCCTTACTTGTAGTTTAGGCCCTTGGTTGTGGTTTAGGTTTACCTAGTTTCAAACCTTAATTCCCTCTCTAGGTCTTGTTCTTCTTGAATTCTAGCCCTAATGCATGATTCTCCATTGGATTTGGGTGTAGGAGCTGTAGATCTAGAGTTCTTGGGTAATTTGAAGAGTTTTTGGGTTTCTTGGGCTTTAGAGGGCTTGAATTGAGAAAATTCTCTTAGCTTGGACCAAAGGCAAGTGCAATATATGTAATTCATAGCAAACATATGTGTTCTTCAAGATTCTATTAATGAATTTCATTGAATTATGTAGAAAACCCCCATGATCCAAGCTCTTTCATATGTTTGAAATTGATGCGGAATAGGGTACCAGGTGCGGGACAGGCAGAGAAAAGTTGACAGATACGGGGTTACTCAGGCTTCACGCCCATGGCTTCACAACGCATCTCCGCAGCAGCTCGTGTAGTTCGGGAGGGTGCCATTTTGCTTAGATGGATATACAAGGATGGAAATAGCAGTAGCGGTGAGCCACCAAAACACTACAAAGCTAGCACTACGTAACGGCATGGTGGTGCGTTTTGAAAAAATTGTCAAAAAAATCTGAATTTTTTTAGAAAATCCAGAATATTGAAAAATGATGGAAAGTTTTTTTTTTTTGGCAAAAGTAACTAAAATAAGGGGGCATAGCAACCCCCTCCTTGTATAAGGTCCTGTATCGCAGTATGAACAGAAAATACTTGTATTAATCTATATATTCACAGCTATTAATGTTGATTACTTGTATAATTTGAATAAGACCCTATTTTCAATTGTAGTGAAACTTCGTCATGGCCCATGCCCATTCCTTATTGCTATTAGATTAAATTTGGATTGGGTCCTATTTCCTATTAGGGCTCGGTCTTTATTCCCTACTACAGCGAATTTTGGTTAGGTCCTTATTTTTCTATTACAGTGAAATATGGCTATAACCCATTTCGGATTAAATTGAAATTTGTCTATAGGTCCTATTTTCTACTTACATTAAAATTTGGCAAGCATTCTATTTAGTATTAGATTGAAATATGGGTAGGCCCTATTTCACATTAGAGTGAAATGTAATTAGAGCCCTAATTCCTATTCAGTTAAATTAGTTAGGGCTCATTCTCTATTAGAGTGAAGTTTATCTAAGGTCCAATTTCATAACAGAGTGAAATTTAGCTAGGGCTTATTATTCCTATTAGAGTAGAATTTGGATAGGCCAATTATATGGTTAGGGTTAGATGGGCCTTATATCTTTTAGATGAAATCTGGCAAGGTTGGATGGGGCCCATATCTATTAGAGTGAAATTTGTTTATATATGTGTGTTTGTGTGTGTTGTGTGTGTGTTTTTTTTTTTTTTTTTTTTTACATCTTTAATTTAAGTGGGCCTCATGACGGGTCCATGAATCACACCTGAGGCTGATTTATTAATAAGAAGAGGGTCCCAACGAATTTGATCAATGGCCCTTTTTCTTTAAGTTAGATGGCCCCAAGGTCGGGGGAGGGAAAGGAGGAGGAGAAGACAAAGAAGAAGAAAGACAATGCAATCGAGAAAGAGAACAACGACGACACAATCGGACGTACAGAGGAGGAAGAAGGGAAAAAAAAAAAAAAGAAACAGAAAAAATGGAAGAAGGAAGGAAGGAGCAGGAGCAGGAGCAACCAGCCACGACTGCTTATATATGCTTCCTGCTTTTGCTACCTGCTACCTGCTGCCTGGTACACATCCTCTTCTCTGCATCTTTTTTCTTTTACCCTTTCTTCTCTGAGGGTGTTAGCCGTAAGGGCATATTGCTTTTGCTACTGATTTTTATTCTCTGCATCTGTTGTTTTTCTTCTTTTTTTTTTTTTTTTTTTTTTTTTTTAACTTCTGTAGTGGCTGATACATAAAATAGCAGTGTATCGGCCGCTAAAGGCCAATACAATTGTGAGTGCCGATAACTTTGAAGAAAGCCGCTACGCCTGATTTATCGTATCAGCCGCATTTTTCATCCTTGGATGGATCATGGATGGACTGATGGTAGGTTTATCTATTTACATTGATTCAACACTTGGTATCTATATTGCACGATCTTCCTAGTTACCTTTCCATTATCACTCTATTAATCATGATGAGCATCTTACTCTATATTGATGCATTTATCCTATGTTTTTGTATGTTGTTCTTGTTGGATATTTTAAATCTCTTTTTATTTAACCTTGGTGCTATAGATGAGCCCATTACCGATGTCCCGGAGGGTGAGACGATGAGACGCCACTAGCGGCGGACTTCGAGTGGAGCGCCAGTGATGTAGCTGATCACTTAGCGGACTGCTGATTTTAGTTGTGGCTTTTGTAGTGATTTTTTTTTATTTTAGTTGTGGCTTTTGTAGTGATTTTTGGGAATTGTAATAACACTTCTGGTATTGAAACTAAAACATGATAGTTGGACTTGTACCCATTGTTTGCTATATGATGTTTGATACCTACATATGGATCTATGGTTATATAGCTTCCACTGATTTTTCTATCCCCAAATCAGGTGTTCCGTGTGGTACGGGATTCCGGATTTGGGGCGTGACACTAAGTCATACCAACTCGTGTTACCATGGAGTCAGTCGGTTTTCCAATGTCTCTAGATTGCCCCACTTTATCAGCTTTATTGACTATTGCCCGCCATCACAAGGTTGCAAAATGGACATTTCAGCGAAACCTAGCGCAACTGTAAGGTTTTCAAGCTCTTGATGGTTTATCAGGACCATTTCAATAAATTAATAGAGTGGAAGGCTAGAGATCCATGATGGGACCTTTCATGCAAAAGGGACCTGTGACGAGACCTTCTGCACACTGCACAGTACAATAGCTTTTTGCACTATATAAGTTATTATTGGATACTTTAAAAAGGAAGGCAATCTATTGGATCATTCTTATGATAACTGAAAACCGAGAAATTGTTACCTGTAGAAAAGATTCATTCAATGCAAGTCTTTCAATCCCATGCGAATACCCAATAAGCTGGTTCAAACTGCAAATGTTACCTTGCCCTTGCCGAAGATTGCGCCGTTGTTTATAGCATATGCACAAATAAATAGACATATTAGTCAAAAGTGGACTACTTCCAAGTGAAAGACCTTCAAATGTTGCATCGAGTTCCAAGCATCGGAGATTTGGAGCATGGATGTTGAGACATCGATAAGGATGATGACACCAGACTCTCATTTTCAGTTTCTCCAGAAGAGGGCATCTCGAAATCAGACGTGTAATATCATCTTCTGAGGTGTAGACAGCAAGATTCAGGACCAAGAGATTGTGGAAGCCTTTGAATGTTGGAGGTACTTTCAATTTGCAATCGACAAGCTCCAAATGATGCAGCTCTTGACAGAAGAAGATACGGGAAGGGAGATCATAATAACCACGGAGGATTAATTTTTTAGTCCCACTCCTCCATAGGAACACAATCGAGCGACCAATGTGGGAACAGGGTCGGACATAAAACGTACACGAAAACTTGCAGATGGGGCCTACATGATGCAAGAGAACTTGATCTATAATATGAGCACGCTCTATTTCTGATGCAACTTCCGTCAAGCAATCCTTATCAAAAACTACATCAGAGGGATAGAAACCCATTTGTACCTCCATTTTTTGGACAATACGCTCGTCCTAATTGCATCTCTAATTGGAATACGGACGAAGATCAAATCCATAACATCCTTAGGTAGATCGCTGATCAAATCTAAACTTGCTTGTGTGGATTGACCTGCTCGTTTCCTCTTCAATTCACCAAAGAACAGAAAAGAAAGAAAAAGAGTTACAATGAGGATTTAAATTGGGAAATAGCATCGTTGTCTATGGACAAATATAAAACGCTTGGGAGATCCAAGCCTTTCATCAATAACGTCATGACCCAAAAATCAAGATTTGTTAATCAGGTAGGTGCATTGGTTATGTAAATTGAACACTAACCAATTGCTCGTTTCTTTCCATCATACACACACGTGCAAATTGACGAGTTGGACCAACCTGATTTCCATTCACGTCATGTAGACATTGGGCCAGTCTAACGTGGTGAATGGCTCAGATCTTTGACCTGCACAGATATACCTTCATGGTGTACAAGATGGTTGGACCGGGAATCATCCTTAGATTTGCATACTAGACTGGGCTTGGACTTTAAATCTGCACCCTATTAAATGCGAGCCAGGCTTGGATTCAAGAATAGAAAGCCTAAAACCCGGCCGTGGCCGAACGAGCTACCGCCACTAACAGTGGGTGCAGAACGTTCGTTTTTTTTTTTTGGGTGCAGAACGTTTTATATCTAAAAAACTTACCCACCCGGGCTCGGTCTTCATTGTTTTCAGGCTGCCTGGGCTCAAGCCAGGGCCCGAGTCTGGCTCGTGAAGGCTTGGGTCTGCCGTTTTAAAATGGGCTGGGCCCAAAAAAACTCAACCCGTCCCAAAAATTTCAGCCTCTCCACCCTTAAAAAAAATCCCAAAACCTAATTATTCCAACAAAAAGTCTACGTGTACTAACTCATGGAGAAAATCATCTAATGTCAGGTGATTTTCCCCCAAAACTACAGGGTTAGGGTTAGTACATGAATCGGTCCATGGACTAGCAGGCTCTTATTCCAAATCACGCACGCCCCATCCCAAAACCGAATTCTATCTTCAATACGATCTGAACCCAAATATCATGTTTGGCAACCAAATCATCGGGAAAAGATTCCCGCTTTCCATCGAGGATTTGGGGGGCAACGGTTGACGATTTCCAGTCCCGCCCGCATGGGATTCCAAAATCGTCGCTTTTACAAATTTCAGAGATATGCAATCCTAAGGAGGAATCCCCCGCTCCACCATCTCTAGCCTAACCCCCCTTTCAATACGCAACCAGCCGAAACCCACTCCTTTCACACAAAGCCTACCACATCCCTGCAGAGACGCAGAGAGAGAGAGAGCGACGTACGTGAATCGTTCCTGTTACCTCCATCGTTACCAATCTGCCTTTCGTTTCTTTCCCCGCACGGCTGCTCTTCCGGGCCCAGCAAGTTTTGGCCTTTAACTTCAGATTTCCGATTTGAATCAGTTTCTTAGGAAAAAAGTTGTCGGAGAGTCTCTTAAATTGGCTGGTTGGTTGGGTTTTCAGGATTTGGTTTTTCGAAGAGGATGGATTGGAAAAGAAAGAATGGCTTGGTAGGGACTTAAGGATTGGGAGATTTGGGGGAAATTTTGGGATCGATGATGGTTTTTAGATGAGAGGGGCTTTTGAGATGAATCGGTAGAAAGGATTGAAGAGGATAAAAGACGTCTTGGGCGGGTTGGTTTCGTCAATCACTGTAACAGTCCTGCCGGGCCCGGGTTAGTCTGGAGATGTCAGGCAAAAAGTCTGCATGGACGGGATTTGGGGCCGGAATTTGGACCGGGCATGTATGCCACTATTTCTTCCAATGAGGTTCGAAATAGATAACGTGCCTTGTCTGGTATTTATACTCTTTCATTTTATAGACTCGAAAAAAAAAAAAAAAGTCATTAAATAAGGAGCTAGAATCAAAAGGTTTTTTAAATCCATGTTGAAAGTTTTTCATAAATATCTTGAGATCCACGAGGTATTAAGTCTTGAAAATTAACCACATCGGCCTTCCAAAAAGATCTAATGATTTGGATTTAATTTTTGAGCCCACAAGATCCAGAAAATAATATCCAATGGCTCATTTTTTCCACATATTTCGAAATTGGTGATGATCCAACAACTAAAATTTAGTCGCGTAGTCATACTTAATCTTAGGAACATAATGGTTTGGATCTTAATTCACTCTTTTAGATTTAAAAAAAATAAAAAGTGGGTTTGTAGCCGCCCCTTCTTCTTCTTTTTTTCTTACCTATATTTTCCAACTGCCATGAGATGAGGGTGGTAGTAAAAAAGGCATTGCCTCAACTTCTTTAAAGATTTTAACGATCTGAAAATATATTCCAAACGCCTCTATTTTCAAAAACTCTACTCGCTTTGATTAGGTTCAAAAGTGGTGTTAATCACAATTTTCATCATGTGATCAATTGGACGGTGGGATCCTCTCATTTAGAACCGAAACCTGGGCATGTTTCACCAATGTAATATCCTCTCCCACGGAGTATCCTTATCTTCTTATTAAAAAAAAAAAAAAAAAAAAGACTCAAACGAAGTCATTTTTTAAGCTCTTCGAGTTTACTTTGTTCCTCGATTCAAAGTTAATAGTCTTTTTTGTGGAAAGCTTCTAATACCAGTTCTTGAATGAGATCTTCTAGGCCCCTTGCAAGATGGAATTCTATTTTAACAAGATCCATCATCGATCTTCCTAGTCCCGAGTGTCATTTTGAACAGGTTAGTAGGTCCGCTACCAGAATGGCAAAGTCTTTGGCCAAGCAAAGGATATATTGTTCCTCTAATCTAAGGATGTATGTTATGTAAGTTAGGTTGGTGTCTCATAATTTAGAGGTGGCAAAACTTCACTCAACCCGCCAACCCTCAACCTGCCAACCCGACCCTAAACCAACCCGCATTTGACCTGTAAAACTTGACCCACACAAAATACGGGTCCAATTTTATGGGTACTTTCAAGTTTTACTTCATATCTGATTTAGATCCACCATTGGTTATTTGATAAATAAATTTTAAAGTGAGACCAAATTTTATTAGAGTAAAATTTGAAAATATGCCATTAAATGACAGGACAGTTTATTTAACATTATGGAGTTTTGATAGGTGGGCCCTTGAGGTACAGATTCACTCCATTAAATGTTATAATTTTCTAGATTTTCTATATTTTTTATTTTTTTCTATCAGCTACAAATCTTGCTCGGGGACCAACTGATATTGGGATAAACTTAAGCACATGACATACATAGTTAGGGCCCTTAACTCCACTCCTTTGACCAATGAATTATCTCCGTCAAAGCCTCGCATGATAAATTTCTGCCTTATTCTCCTCGGTTTTCCTGCCTGTGTTTCTTCACACCGCAGTAAATGGGTTAGCACGAATTGGGTTGGGGTTTGACCCGTGTTGAGTTCGGGTGAGGGGAATATTAATCATTCAAAAAATGGGTCGGACATGGGTCCAAACAACGCGTCTCACATATGCCCCTGAAAGACCCGTTTGCCGCCTCAAAATTCCTCAATAGTGAAGTATACAGCTATTGTACCGGTTTACGAGATCTTTCCTCTAATCTAAGGGCCCTTTGGGTGTTTATAGAGTAAAATATTTACAGATTTAAATATTATAATAATAAAATAATATATAATGGAATAATACAATATTATAATATTTATACTGTTTGAGTTTTTTTTTTTTTAAGAAGGGTAATATTCAGGTGGGAACTGTTCCCACATATTATGTGAAAACTTTTTGGTGGGGCCCAATTGTGGGCCCCATTTGGGGATGGAAAGATCTATGTGAGACCACCCCAAGTATCAAGTTTGATCCCAAATCTATGTCCCTAACCCCTTCATCCGTGGCCCATAAGTTTAATGGCTTCATATTCAAAAAAATATTCAACCCTCAATTCAACGGTTCAGTTCATTCAGATGTGTGTCAATTATTGGGATTAGTGACTATCAGGGGGTTCCCTATTGGTTGCTAGGTTTGGATGAGTTGCTAATTGGGTCCTGCAAAAAAGTTCTCATATAATAGTTCTCACTTGAATATTTCCCTTTTAAGAATATTACAGATTTTAAATTGAGTTGTTTGAAAGGTGCTAAGATTATAGTAAATTCAATTATTATAATATTTTTTATAAAATATTTTAATTTATATGTAATTTACCATGTCTGGATAAAAAAGTGGTGTGGTAAAGTAATGTTTTAAGCGTCATGTTTTTACCATGAGTTACTTTTTCTTTTATCATATAAAACCATGGTAAAGTATATAAATAATAACTACTTTATATTTTATAACTCTCTCTCCCAATTTGCTTTACCACATACTTCATCTCACCTTAGTTTACCTTATCTTTTATCATGATATGACATCAATCTTTATTTTACTTTACCACAGGGGTATATAGTACGGGGCTTTCTCCTCCTTGAATGCATTGTGGGGCCCATCACACTACAACGCATTTAACAACAGTCATCCTATATGGTAGATTAATCATGACAGTCCACATTTACGGAAGGTTCTATTATGTCTGGCACCTGATACGCTTGATACACTATAAGCCTATAATAGAATCAGAGTTAAATATAATATAATGCGAGACCTTAGATTTTGAGTAATTTTATTAAGATAATGGGCTGAGGTTTGGGCCATAGTAGTTATTCACTATTTGAGGTTATAATTCTAAATAGTTTCTTGATTCAAACGCTTATTCGTAGAACATAGTAATTACAGGTTCCATAGCCAATTTATCAATTAGTTATAATTCTAAACAGTTTCTTGATTCAAATACATATTCATAGAACATCAATGATTTCAGGTTCCCATACCCAAATCATCAATCGGTGATAGAAACAGTGATAATCAAGAGTTTGATGGAATTAGGTTTTCCCCAAGTATTTCACATTTCTCCAATATTTCCAGCCCAAATTTTTGGGTTGTTATCTTCAATACAGTCCAACACAGGTCATGCGGGCCATCTACAACAGTCCCTACTTGTGGACTGTTTGTGGTTAAAATTCATTACAGAGACCAATTGAGAGAGAGAAAAAGATCGATTGATAGAGACAATGCGTAAATGAGAGAGAGTGATCAATGGACCTATCATGCTCAGATATATGATGGATTTATAGTAGCTAGTCAACCACAATCTGATTTGAATCTTCCATTTTCGCTAGTCTTAAGGACATCTTTATCATTGGTGCCCTTTAGATGAAGGTCCAGACCGAGTTTTCACACTTTAAGATTTACTTAAACATAACAGTTTTAAAGGCCACTAAAATAAATATTTTGTGGTATGATTCACATGTTGGTTTCCATACCCCGCTGCCATGGATGACACCCATTATTTGATCATTTAATCTATAGGAATTTACCGCACAGGACCCCCTAGACCTCATACCACTTTTGAGGAGTTGAAAATACCTTATGTATGGATAAGGACCTCAAGATCCCTTTTTTTTTTTTTTTTTTTTTTTGTCGTCCTCATTTAGCGAATGGTCGATATCGACCATTTTTCAGGATAGAGAAGAGGGGAGTTTTATGGTCGATATCGACCATTATGCGGGAACAAAAAAAAATGAATTTTTCCGGATGAAGAAGAGGGGAGGGGAGGAGGAGGGAGCAGAGGGGGAGGGTGGTGTAAATCCGACCCATTGTGAATCCGACCACATAAATCTCTAGAACAGCCTTGTATGTGTTATTGGGGATTCTGATTTCCTTGGAATGTAAATCCAACCCATTGTGAATTACAAACCAGGAAGCAGTGCTGTTACCTGCACCTTTGCTTATTGGGACAATCAAATCAGCAGGTGTTTGGTAGAAATGCTCGTATTGCAATCGATTATCTTCCTTTCTAACACTACCTTCTAATGGGAGTTTTAACAACTTACCAGATTTTACATTTTCTTCACTTTCCCCACTCTGGGTTTTCTCCTCTGATTTTAATTCTATCTCACTCACTTCTTCTTCTTTTACCCTTTCTTCCATGTTTTCAGATCAAACCTTGTTTTGGGAATCACCTAAAGACCCCAGCGTTCTCTCATTTTTAGAGACATCTAGCCCCCCAAGCCATAACTTTCTCCTTTTTAACCCATTTTCCACAGATTAAACCTTAACCCCATAAAAGTAAAAAGTTACATTCACATGGAAACTAGCCGTGAAAGTGGCAACCCCTCCCCTCCATTATGAAAACCCAATTTTTATTTGGGTTCCCACATAATGGCAGATATCGACCATAAAACTCTCATTTTCTCCATCCTAAAAACCCAATTTTTATTTGGGTTCTCGCAGAATGACACTAAAGGATAAAAAAAATTAAAATTAAAACGCACCTTGAGGACCTTATCTATACATATGGTGTTTTGGAGACCTCGAAAGTGATATAAGATTCTACAGAGTCCTATGCGGTAAATTCCTCTTTAATCTAAGTGATTGTCTTACCAAAAGAAAAATCTGCAGATAGATGACACCCTCTATTGTTTTTTATTAATGTCTGTTATTGCTAATGTAGGCCCATACCCAAAAATGATAATGAGAAGAAGATAAATACGTGGGAGAGACGGAATCAGACACCTACAAAATCCAAATAAAATATTTTTGGGCCCGCATCCAATGCACTGGAAAGGAAAAAAAAAAAAAACATATTTTGTATAATTGTCTTCTTCGTTTTTGATTTCCCAAGAAGAAAGGCAACAGCATTATTAGCTGATACTTGAGAAGCATCATGTATGCAAAAGTGTCAGTGTCAGCAACTTCTGAGGTTGGCACATGGCATGCACATCTCCTTGCTTCCACCCACGAACCAGTCATTTACTACGCTCCTCGATGCGTGCGTATCTCCCTCCAACGACCCACCAATTACCAATCAGAATCAGTCATTTACTGCCCTGCAAGGCTGCAACCATCCACCATTTACAAATTACAAATCAGAATGACAGAATTAGTCGTTCATTTACTACTCTACTGCAGCACGCGCATATCTCTGTACAGCTAGACTAGACTAACTTACTCCCCAAGGACCCCAACAGGGGATCAGTGATTGCACAGTGACATCCAAATCACAATGATTTATAAAAGGTGTGGTTTTTGTTGAAGGGGGTTTATGTGCATATAGAAGAGTGTTGGAATTTACTCACCATTACTTTTACTTGAATTGAAATTTATCATGACTGATGACATTTCTTCATCAATCCACTGAGTAGGATAGCCATATCTTACAGGTTAAAGCCATAGGTACAGAAACTTAATAGTCTTCTCTTATCCTGGCTCATAACGTTTTTTCCGGAAGCAACAACACTTTTTGAAACGATCTTTCCCCATATAATCATCGGCAGGGATCCTACTATTGGCACGCAGGTTTTATCTTTTCCCACACACACTTAAAAAAAAAATGTGAAATGACCTCTTTGCCCACCTTCTTCTTTTCTATCTCCCCACCTCCTCCTTTCACCTCCAGCTCCGGCCAGCATCGGAGCCGGCCGAACTCCTCCCCTTCTCTCTTCCCTCTCCCTCTCCCTTTCCCTCCCCACTGTTTTCTCCCTCTCCCTCCCCCACTGTTTTCTCTCTTTCCTCCTCCCTTTCCCTCCCACACTTTCCCTTTCACCTCCAGCTCTGCCCGGACCCGCGAGCGCCGACGTACCCCTTCTCCCACCCTCTCCCTCCCCCACTGTTCTCTCCCCCTTCTCCCGGTCTCTCCCTCCCTTTCTCTCTTCCTCTCCTTCTTTCTCTCCCTTCTCCCTGTCTCTCCCTCTCCCTTCCTTTCCCCCACCGCAGCAGCAGATCGGCATCTCCCTCCCCCACCGTTCTCTCCCCCTTCTCCCGGTCTCTCATCTGCTGCTGCCGGCGGGGGAAAGGAAGGGAGAGGGAGAGACGGGGAGAAGGGAGAGAAGAGAAGGAGAGAGAGAGGAGAGAGAGGAGGGAGAGACGGGAGAGGGAGAGAGGGGGAGGAGAGAGGGAGGGGAGAACAGTGGGGGAGGGAGAGAGTGGGAGAATGGGTACGCCGGCGCTTGCCTGTCTGGGCAAAGCAGGTGAAAGGGAAGGTGGGGGAGGGAAAGGGAGGAGGAAAGAGAGAAAACAGTGGGGGAGGGAAAGGGAGAGGGAGGAGAGGAGAGAGAGAGAGAGAATGGGAGGAGTTCGGCCGGTACCGGCGCCGGTGCTGGCCGGAGCCGGAGGTGAAAGGGGGAGGTGTGGAAATAGAAAGGAAGAGGGTGGGCAAAGAGGTCATTTCACATGTTTTTTTTTTTTTAAGTGTGTGTATGGGAAAAAATAAAATCTGTGTGCCAATAGCAGGACTCTTTTTTCTCATCTATTCCTAAAATGTCCTTGAGAAACCTAGGATTCAACTCTCTTTTTTGCCCACAGGCCACAGCCCTACCCTCTTAGTAGCTGGATCAAGTGGGGGCGCCATTTGTGCTCTACTGCTCTTTCATCCACCCATCTATCATTGTCATCTGTGGGCCATACAAAATTAGATATATTAATCAAATAAGGCTTGAGTGACACCATGTTTTCTCTGTTATTTAATTGTATAATAGTTTTATTTAAAATATATGATATACTTTTTATCATTTAATTACTTAATTATTCATTTAAATGGCACAACATATGTCTTTATTATTTAATCACTTAATTATTATTATAAAAAAAAACTACTTAATATACTTTTATAACAAGGAACCTCTTGTTGCACAACCATGTAGCTCGTTGGTGCTGACATTCAAATTGATCATTTTGTTCTTAGTACAACCATTGTCGCAAATGTTGTTGACTGCTTTGAAAGAAATTTGTATAATGAGATAGATCCAATGTAACTTTGAAATTTCCTAGCTGTCATAAAATCTCTTTGATTAAATCTACTTATATATATTTACAGTAAAGACTTTTGGAACCCAAAGCTTCCTTCCAGACTCAAGATTATTTTTCCTACTACATTAGAGATTCAAACACATGTACCAACCAACTGATCACTGTTGCATCTTTTTTTTGGTGATGCTTCTGATCTTATCCATATTAAGATCCGAAGAGTTTTAGTTTTGGAGACAATTCGAGGCTTAAAGCGGCAATCTTAAATAAGGTATTTTTATTTTTTAATATTATTGTAAATATTTTATTTAAGATGTTTTTTCCTATAGCTTACATCTAGTAACTTTTTCCTCCGTGTCAAAACCGGGGCCGGCCTCACTTAGATTAAGAACTGGATACTAAATTGAGAAGTAACATAAAATTTATTACTATTCTCCTTGCAGGTAAAGCTACAATAGAGCTGCATTATACAAAATTACTTCATCTCCCTCATGCTGCAAAAGCAAATACAAAAGATTTGTTAGAAGGCAAAGTTCCAAGATTAAATGAAGTCATCATGCAAGATTTGTCAACTATATGGATAAATGGACTATAACTATTCAAATAGTCATTTAAATAACTATGAGGCTATTTGGTTTTTTTTTTTTTTATCTAGAGGAAGGCTATATGCAGGAAATGAATTATTTTTTAGATAACTAAAGTAATAAAATAAACAAGCTTGGGATTTTCTAAGGATATTATTTTAATTAAAATAGCTTAAAACATATGTTCTCGTATCTTGTCATGAATTTTCCCCAAAAATATCATCAAAATTGAAGATTCATAAGAAAATTGAAGACTCATAAGAAAATACAATATTATAGACTAGTTCAGGATTTTATCTAAATCTTATTTTACGTGGTGTTGCTACACATGCCTACGTTGACCAAAATGATAGATTGATATCTTGTGGGCCAGCCCGTAAGCCATCGTGCCCCAATTTACTCATGTGGGCCCCGCTTTTTTGTACACAAATTGAAAGATAACACCCTAAGTGATTGTTAATACCGATCCCATTTAATAAATCAGTACATAGTAATGCTGGAAAAGAAGGTTACCTTGGTGAATAGCAGTTGAATAAAAATCAAGTTCGGGCTTTCAAAAGTGATGAAATTAGATTGATCTTAGGGTCACATATGCTAAAAAAAAAAGGTTTGTGCTCACTTGATGATGTCCCAAACAAAGAACATCAAAGCATATGATTTAATTTGGATTGCGCCAGTCCTTAGTTCATATAAAGGAGGGTCAGCAATAGGTTTAAAGTCAGTTGTAGTATAGAAAAACACTGCATATAATAAAAATTTATATGCATTTACTCACTTTGAATTTTTTGATTGATCAGGAGAGAGTAAGACAAGCTTATTCTCAGCCGTTGCCAGTTTCACAGCCACTGTCATCAGTAAGTAATACCAACGGTAGAGGAAAGTTATAAGTAGTGAGGTCTACATTAACACCCGGAGGTAGAGGGAGGATTGGATTAGAAAAAGGCAGCTCAATAACTGCTTGATGTTATGTTGATTCACTATTTTTAAAACGTTTGTCTTGATGATGTTGTAAATAAGATGATGGAGCAGCATAGATGACTGTTTGGGTGATGATGGTGTTTTAAGCAAACTTGAATTAGTTTGTTTTTTTTATTGTTTCAAATAGTTGTTTATGTTGATGATGATTTTTTTTTTGAAAAATGGAATATTATTACTGCAAATCCGAAGATAAAGAGTTACAGATAAAGGAGGGAGGAGTAGTCTCCCAAACTAAAGAATCTGACAAAGAATCAGTTGTTCTAGCTAAGAGATGAGCAACATGATTCGCAGACCTTTTAATAAAACCATACTTGAAGTTTCTAAACTCCAACAGTAATTTTTTGCAATCCTCAATTACTAAACCAAAATGTAAAGCATCAACGGCTACAGACTCCAGCGATTGAATTACCAATAGTGCATTTGTCTCCATCATCACCTTATCAAAACCCCTATGTTTGAGCCAACTAAGAGCCTCACGAAAACTTAGAGCTTCAGCTAACTTTGCTTCAGAACAGCCCCACAACCGTCTGCTACTTACTGCAATAAAACAGCCATTAGAATCTCTAAGTACACATCCAAAACCTGACTGGTTCTCTATGGAAAAAAGTGCCGCATCAACATTGCATTTGATCCCACCAGCAGGAGGTTTTTGCCATACAGACATGGTTCCTGAAACTCCATTAGCAGCCACTGACATGCCCTTACTACGAGCGTCACGCCACTGATTTAGGACTGAATGAGCAAAATTACTAACCTGTTGTACAGATCTGGTGATCCCCTTCCATAAAATGTCATTGCGACCTTGCCAGAGACTCCATAAAATCATGGCTGCTCTACATTTGTCCTCCTCTGAACATCTACAAAAGAGTGCTTTCAACCACTCCAAAAAAGATGTTTCCATACCGCCATTAAGCCCTATACCACACTGCAGCCAGCAATCTCGAGCAAAAGGGCAATTAACAAACAGGTGGAGACAAGATTCAATATTACCATTACATCTCATACATAAAGCTTGAACTTCCACTCTTCGGGCAAGAAGGTTATCTTGTGTAGGTAAACAGTTTCTACACATCCTCCATAAGTGAACACGAACTTTAGGAGGTATATTCAGGTGCCACAACTGTTTCCATATACTACCCTCAGATTCCAGATTTATTGCCTCTCTATCATTGTTTTGCCTTTTTTCTAGTAAGACACTATATGCACTTTTAACAGTATACAAACCCTTTGCATCCGCCCCCCAAAAACAAGCATCCTCGATATAACGAATACTAAGTGGTATACTGAGAATCAGTTGAGTATCTCTACTATTAAACAATGATTCAATCAACACCTTATCCCACTTCAGCCTCCCTGCTTCAATAATGTCTGCCACCTTTAAATCCTCTAACCCTTCAATGATTGGAGTAGTAAGATAAGTGACACTCCTACCTGGCAACCAATGATCATGCCAAACATTTATTTTCTGCCCATTTCCCACCCTCCACCTTATGCCATCATGAAGCAGATTTTGAGTCGCTAAAACACTCCGCCAAACAAAACTAGGATTGTGTCCAAGCTTTGCATCCAAAAAAGAACGATTTGAAAAGTACTTGGCTTTGAATAACCTGCTAGCTAAAGAATGGGGTTTAGTAATAAATCTCCATGCTTGCTTACCCAATAGTGCAAGATTGAAATCATGTAATTTTCGAAATCCTATCCCGCCATTGATCCTCCTTCCACACATTCGATTCCACCCCAACCACTTAATACCTCCATTATCACCATTCGAGCCCCACCAAAACGAATTCATCATTTTCTCAAGGTCATCACAAAGACATAAATGAATAAGAAAAACACTCATAACATAAGAAGGTACAGCTTGTGCCACTGATTTTAAAAGAATTTCCTTGCCAGCTCTACTAAGAGATTTCCTCTTCCAACCTTGAATTCTTTGCCACACCCGATCCCTGAGAAAACCAAAAATCTGAGACTTCTTCCTCCCAATCAACGAAGGCAGTCCCAAATAGCTATCATGATCCACGGTTTCTGTGACCTGCAACAAGTTGGCCAAGACACCCTGCACATCTTTATGTACATTGGCACTAAAAGATATCGAGGATTTCTGAAGATTGATAGATTGACCCGATGATTTTTCATACAAACACAACAGATTTTTAACTCTAGAGCTCTCCTCAACATTTGCACGAAAAAATAAGAAACTATCATCTGCAAAGAAAAGATGAGATACCTCTGGAGCGCCACGAGCAATTTTACAGCCATGAATCAGCTTGTTGGATTCAAAATTGCTGATAATAGATGATAAACCCTCAGCACAAATAAGGAAAAGGTACGGAGATAGTGAGTCTCCTTGTCGAATTCCCCTACCTGGCAAAATCGGGCCAAACTCCTTTCCTCCCTGAACAATACTATAGCTCACAGATGATACACACATCATAATCAGAGAAATCCACCTAGAGTCAAATCCTAGTCGATCCATCATCTGCTGAAGAAACTGCCATTCAGGTCTATCATAAGCTTTGCTAATGTCCAGCTTTAGCGCAGTAAACCCAACCTTGCCTTGAGTTCACCGTTTCATGAAATGAAGAACTTCAGAAGCCACTAGGAAATTATCCGTGATCAAACGACCAGGGACAAATGCACTTTGAGTGTCAGAGATAATATGTGTCAGTACCTGCTTTAATCTGTTGGCAAGAACCTTGGACAGAATTTTATAAAGAACATTGCATAAGGATATTGGCCGAAAATCAGCCATAAATTCTGGATTTTTCTTTTTTGGAATTAACACAATAGCTGTGTCATTTAGACCAACCGGAAGCACGCAATCATTGAGATATTTCAGACAAGCATTCACCACATCCGTGCCTATAGTCGGCCAAAAATTCTGAAAGAAAGCAGGACTCATACCATCTAAGCCAGGGGATTTGTCAGGATGCATAAAGAAAACAGCTTCATGAATTTCTTTTGCAGTAAACGACCTCAATAAATCGATGTTCTGCTCCTCAGATACACACTTCTTCACACCCAGGAGAACTTCATTTATTTCACATCCACGAGAATTGAAAAGAGAGTGAAAATAAGAGACCATATGGTCCCCCAGCCCCGAATCCCAATCACACCACTCACCCACATCATTCTTCAATTGAGATATTTGATTTGATTTCTTCCTTGATGAGGCCATAGCGTGGAAGAAACGTGAATTAGAGTCACCCTCCTTCAACCAAAATTGCTTTGCCCTTTGTTTCCAAAAATTTCTTACTGCATCAAGACAACATTGAGAGCCTTCTGCTTTTCAGGAAACTCAGAAATAGCCAGAGAGTGACGTTGAGGTCTCAGACGCTTCAACTCAACTCGCAATAGTTTGATTTGATTCTTGAACCTTTGGGAAATATCTACACTCCAATTCTGGAGCTCCTCACCACAATTTTTGATTTTCTTCAAAATGGACTCACCCTCCCCCTTACTCCAACCTCTGGCCACAACCTCCTTACACTCATCTTCATGGAGCCATGCGTTTTCAAACCTGAACGCATGTCTTCGAACCTGATAGTTAAACTTCACCAGTTTAAGGGATTATGGTCTGAACTCGTTGCTTCTAAATTACATACCTTAACATCTTTGTATAGGTTCATCCAATTCTAAGTTGCTAGAGCCCTATCAAGCCGCTCTTCAACCCAGTGATCCGTACCCCTTCCCCTTTCCCAGGTGAAATCATACCCTACCATACCAAGATCAAACAGGTTACTATCCTCAATTGCTCCTCTGAAACCGGATAACAGCCAGTTAGGATGCTCAATATTCCCTCTTTTCTCAGAATGGGAAAGCAAGTCATTGAAATCACCAATAACACACCATGGGAGATCTGAGGCTTTGCTGAGACTTCGAATAAAGTTCCACGACTCCTTCCTCCTTCGCCTCTCTGGGAAACCATAAAAGCCAGTCAACCTCCATTCCCCAAGATCATCTACCTTAACAGCAAAATCAATATGATTATTTGAATAACTCAGCAATCTCGCTGACACACTGTCCTTCCATAACATAGCTATACCACCGCCATGGCCGGAGCGCTCCACCACAAAACTCCTCCCAAAACCTACCTGCCGACCAACTCTTTCCATCACACTTCTACCTACAAAAGTTTCAACTAAGAAAACGAAATTGGGCCTTATCATATTAACAAGGTCACTTAAGACCTGAATTTTCTGTGGGTTACCCAGCCCACGACAATTCCAGCTTAACACACTCAAAGGCCTAGGCGGGCCTGAACACCATGGCCCGCCTTCTCCAAGTTTTTTTATAACATCCACATTCATATTCGTTAAGCCCATGCTAGGGCCTCCCTCTGAGCCTAAAACAATGATACCCTCATCTTTCCTTCGTCTTTTAGGGTCCACCAATATCAGGCCCAAATTTTGTGCCTCACCTTTAGCTACCTTCTTATGGGAATTCACCATAAACTCCTCTTCAGACTCCTTTAAAGGAACTGATTGATATGCTCCATAACTACCCCCTTGATTTTCGCCCCTAATGCGATCCTCACTTCCCCTGATCACCGCCTTTCCGCGTTGGATAATTACCGGCTCCGAAATTTTTGCAACTGCCATATTTGTCTTCCTGGTGCCTCCCTGTGACGTCTCCGGTGTACCATTGAAAGCATCCTTGTCCAGCGCTGTCGTACGTAACCACCTTTCACCTATGTGAATCTCATTCCTCTAAGTAGGAGCTCTAAGCCAAACACTATATGGTTTTTCCACAATACCATCACTGCTTGCGAAAAGACGTTCACAAAATTTGTCCGAATGGCCTATAATTCCACAAATGAAACAGAAGGATGGAAGTCGTTCATAACGAAAATTGATCCATAGCCAATCACCACCTGACTTCATGATCTTCATTCCACACTTTAAAGGTGCTCTGGGATCAAAGGCAACACGGATGCGCATATAATTCCTCCAAACTCCCCCAAAATTTTTTGGATCTGAGCGAATGAATCTCCCCATATAATTACCTATGCTCTTCCCAATGTTCTCCGACATAAAACCCACCGGCAGATCAAAAACTTGCACCTAGAACTCAACCAGAGTTCAACCTTATTTGGTTGAATACCAAATGAGATGCGCTTAGTAATGAGTAGATGTTGATCAAATGTCCAAGGGCCTCCATCTACTACTCTGGTCAGATCCAATTCATGAAAGAACTGAAAAAGAAAATGATTAGGACCTATATCTTTGATGCACACTCCCCTCACCGGCCTCCATAGCGCTGCCAATGTGTTTTTCATGGCTATAAAATTGATGGTCCTGTCTGATAAGAATCTGCCTACAAGACACCATTGGAAGTCTTCTTGAGCCCCGTCAATCTCCTCATCTTCTAAAATCAACCCACCATCAGCATCTTCACCGATGATAATATTCGCACACCGATCTTCAATGTCCTCCATAGCCCCCTTAATGTGCTCCAAATTGCTAACACATAAGAAAAATACGAAAACAAGAACCCCTTGTCAGAGAGACAATATAAGAACCCTTGTCAGAGAGACAAGACGAAGCTTACATGGAAGAGAGGTGCTATTTACATGGAAGCCACCAATCTTAGACGAAAGCCGAAAGCCGAAAGGCCGAGAAAGTTATAGAGGCATGATGGAATGGCAACTTGCCATCTCTCTCTCTCCCTCTCTCCACGTAGAAGGGCTCTTTTGAGAAGTGGAGGAGGAAGAGAAAGAGGGAGAGTCGAGTATATCTGAAAATCAAGCAATGCCAGGATGGATATTCCTATTGATGATGATTATTTGGAGCAGCATAAATGACCCTTTTTTATTGTTTGGATTGACTGTTATGTTGATGATGACTGTTTGGAACAGCATAAATGACCCTTTTTTATTATTTGGATTGACTGTTATGTTGAAGATGACTATTTGGAACAGCATATATGACCCTTTTGATTGTTTGCATTGACTTTTTAAATGATGATGATTTTCTTATTGCGGGTTAATTAAAGTTCATAGCAAAATCAAAAGTGAATAAAAAACAAGCAAACTTCACCGACCCAATTTTCATTAAAATAGTCCAACTGATATGTATGATCATGGTCTTTCCAACCCATCCACAGGGATGGAAGCCATAAGTAGGTAACACATTGTAAGGTCTGTGACCTTACTGGGTCAGTTGGGCCCAAAACCCGGCCCGTTGACCCGTTTAATTTATTATTATTTTATTTAATTATATTTTAGATATTTAAATGGGTTTAAAGCATGAGCGAGTTTCTTTTAGCATTAGAATAGTATCTGTGAAGTTTTGTTTGATTCCGAGTTCGTTTGATTATAGCAGGGGGTAGTTTGCAATTTAGGAAAAATTGAGTGTTTTTCCGAAATATTCCAAACGCCGTGATTTTTGGGTTTGTTGGAAAGGTCTCGTCGTTCTGATGATTTTTGTCTTTTGACTCGTCGCGATCCGGCGACCAGAAACCTTTCAAGTGGTCCATTCTTTCACCGAACCCACTTAAAGGGTAATTCGGTCTTTTCTTCTTATCGTCTTCTTAATCAGGGATTTGTCCTAATCCCATTCTTTCTCTGCAACGAACAAAAGAACAGCCTCCCATCTTCTTCTTCTTTCTTTCTCAAGCCGGAACTCTAGCCCGAGAGAGATCAACTCCGCGATCCGATCCGCTAGAATTCATCCTTGCGATCCCCTCTTGCTTCCGGTATTATTTTGGTAAGACTTCTCACCATCTCATATTTTTACCTTATCACTTCTTTGGTTAGATTAGGTTCGATCTTGATTCTTTTTCTTTCTTTTTTCTCCTTTGCGTTCTAGGTGGTAATTGTTCGGGTTAGATTGTTGATTTTGGGGTAGAAAAGTTTCTCCTCAAATTTCACCCATTTCCAATCTTCTTCTCGATTGAGGCAAGTAGATATGCATTTCATTTATGAGCGTGCATGTTTGTTCTATTTGATTGGCTAAGTATCTGGTAGATTTCCCTTAATTCCAAGCATATTTCATTTTGATTCTTGGAAAAGACATGTTAAGTTAGATTGTTGGAAAATGGATAAATATATGATCATAGGTTGTTTAGAATTATTTATTGATTCAAATGAATGGAATGGATGATGGGGAGAGCAGGAGGCTCTATTTTATGCAGGTTATAGCCTCTGGAAAGGCTTAGAAATAGAGGAGAATGATTGGGGACGAAATAGTTCAGAAATGGCATGAACCATGAACCTGTACGAGTTCCGTACTGTCGGTTCACTCGTCGGTTCAGTGTCGGTCAACCGAGAGTATGGTGTCGGTCAGTCGAACATCATTTCGGTTAGAAAACTCGAGAGCCTGTTTTAACCTGATTTTGTACAGTCGGTCAACTCTCGGTCCGAACATCGGTTAGCCGACTGATTCGGTCAGCCGAGGCTAGTGTCGGTTCCAAAAACCAGAGAGCGAAATTTGGTTTTTGTTCCGTCGGTTAACCCTGGTTCGTGTCGGTCAACCGAGACCATCACGTCGGTCAACCGATATTATCTTAAGGGTCAGCCGAAATTGGCCATTTTGCCTTGTTGTTCCGGACTAAGATTAAAACCTAGAATTGGGACTTAGATGATGGAAACCCCGGCCTAATCTACTATCACTTGACCATAAATGAGTTTGAAATCGAATCACGTGCTTGGTGTGAATTCGATGGGTTGTCTAGGTATTCGTGTATTATACATAGTGTAACCGAATGCATATGGAGTTGAATTGAATGATGCTCAACATGATTGTACACCAAGGGATTTCCTGAGGGCATCATTGATCCAATTTCCATATGTACTCCGTTAGGACACGTGGGATACAGGGATGACACCACTTGCCCAGGATGGGATTGTTATTCTTCCTTGACTTGTGGCTCGTATCCGTTGATAACATTTCCTTGTACACTCTTGGCATAAAACACGTAATCAATTATGAAACATAAATTCTTATAGAATATAGGACTTGGACTTGACTTAGAGTGTACTATAAGAACCCGTGTCTTGTATTGATGAACTTGACTGGCTAGTATGAAAGAGATTATCACGTGTTTCACTTGTCTTGTATCGTCTTGAATGAGATAATCCCTAGGATCTTGTCTTGTAAATGGAACTAGCCAGACTTTCTTGTCTTGTAGTCATTGTGTCAGAACCACTTGTTATTATTTGCATATCATGGCCATCTGCAATTTGGGATTTAATGACGAACTGGTTACTCGGTTGCTTGAGATTCCATATGCCTAGAGTTGTTTGTACTCTACATTTATTGTACCACCTGAGGTTTGAAATATTAAATCCTCACCGCGGACTACGATCCGTGGGCCCAAAGGATAAAATTTTTAATTAGTCCAAAAATTCACTCTCCGGATCCGGTTATTTCTTTAATCGGGTTTGGGGACGTGACAGATTGGTATCAGAGCAGTGATTGGTTTCTTAGGGTAAAAATTGTAGAAACTATAGGACGCATGTGAGGATTCCGTTAGTTAGTAGGTTGATCTTTTAGTTTTGTTTCTAGCATTGTGATGTTAGCTTGGGGCATATTGGAACTAACCTTGAATGTTTTACAGGATTATGGCTGGTAGGCACAATACCCGAGGTGAGGGTAGTTCATCTCAGAATGGCTCTGAGAATCGGTTTCATCGGTTTATGGCAGCCTTCATCCAATCTCAGAAGGATATGGCTAAGCAGAGCCAGAAGCAAAATGAAGACCAAGCTGTATTCTAAGCACAGATGCTTGAGGTAGTGCAGAAGGTGGGCCAGCAACAGGCCAAGGAGTATGACTTGAATGAGTTGGTTGAGAAATTCAGGAAGAGGTTTCCACCTGAGTTCCATGGCATAGAGGACCCCGCTGTAGCTGATGAATGGGTTGGCCAAATGGAGAAAATTTATGAGGTGTTTCGATGCACGGGTATCCAGCAGGTGCAGCTAGCAGCCCACATGTTCCGTGGAGCAGCGGAGAGATGGTGGAAAACCGTCAAACACCCATATGAGGAAATCGCAGAAGAGGTAGCTTGGGAGACTTTTACGGAGCAGTTCCAAAAGAAGTTTATCCCGGAGCATTATAGGGATCAGAAGATGGAGGAGTTTAAGAGACTGGTGCAGGGTGATCTAACAGTATAAGATTATGAGATTGCCTTCACCCATCTATCCCGATTTGCTGAGAGCCTGATTCAGCCTGAGTCAGAGAGAGTCTGGAGATTTATCAAGGGACTACGAGCAGATATTAAGATGCAAGTACAGCACAGCAGATTGACCAACTATGGTGATGTGGTCAAGGAAGTATATTGGGCAGAGGAGTCATTGAAGGACGTGATAGCATTGGAGCAGCAGAGGATCTTGGCATTGATCCCTCAGCCCAGGACACAGGGATCTTCATCCCTGTTGTATCAGCAGTCGGCACCCAAGAGGCTACGATTCGAGCCTACGCTCCGACAACAGCCACAGCGAGTCTCTTGCATACATTGTGGCGGGAATCATTTTGGCCGTGATTGCAGGAAGCAGTCAGGGGCATGTTTCAATTGTGGAGACCCCGGGCATAAGGTTCGTTTTTGCCCAGGGTAGACAGGAGTGGCACCACCTGCATTTCCAGCTCCGGTGCCCAAGCCACCACATCCTGCGCAGCCGTTGAGACAAATACCTCCTGGACAAGCCAGGCCACAGCAGCAGCAGCAGATGATTGTCTGACCACCGCAGCCTCCATATCAGCGCCCTCCAGTACCTCAGCAACGCTATCAGCAGAGACCCCAGCACCCAGATTCCAGAGTCGTGGTCAGAGACCACCGCAGCAGTATCATCAGCAGCGTCCCCAGCAGGCAGGGAAAGCTTATGCTCTGACGCATGAGGAAGCAGAGGCTGCAGGGAATGTCATTGAAGGTACACTTTTAGTTTGTGGATTTGATGCTAAAGTTCTATTTGATCTTGGATCCACACACTCATTTATTGCACCAGCATTTACACTATATTTGGGGGAGGATAAGGAGATACTACCCTATGATTTGACAGTGACTACCCCTGTAGGTAGACATGTAGCTTGTAATGTCATCTACCGTAGGTGTAGTATTCAGATTGGAGAAGTTAAGCTGACCGTCAGTTTGATCATTTTACCGATGGCGGAGTTTGATGTGATACTCGGTATGGATTGGTTAGCTAAGAACCTAGCAGTGTTAGCTAAGAACCGAAGTTAGAAAGTTAGTAATGCAATGCATGCCATGCTATCTAGTTCCAAACATAAACTTTGCAAAAATAGACATAAAATTGAAGTGATCATAAAAATAAAGACAATAAATAAAAGTTCAAGAATTTAAATGTGTGGTGAAAACAATAATTTAAATGTGTGGTTTTAACATAAATTTAAATGTGTGGAAGAACATAAATTTAAATGTGTGGAAAAACATAAATTTAAATGTGTGGAAGTGTATTATTCTCTTTCAAAATTCTTTTCTAAGCGGGGTCATATTTGAATCATGCTCTTAGGGCCTTTGGGTCGTCAATCCAAACACCAACAAGAAAAGAAATAGAAAACAAGCACCAATCACCCAAGGATAAGAAAGAAAATTGAAAAGAGAAAGCAACACTTTTTACTAATATGCAAAGTCTTACATAAGATAAAAAAAAAATAAACCAAGACAATTACATACTAGGATGAGAAGCCTATTCTTGATGAAAAACCCAAGGGTGTAGTTTGATTTCCGGGCCAAATCTCCATGAGGACTTCAATGGAGAGAAAGAGAGAGGAAGAAGATGGAGTGTAGTAGTAATTCTAGAGAGAGTTAGTCTATCTTCCCATAGGAGGAGAGGGATGCTTATGCCTTCAATTTATAGATTCTTGCTCCCTTTCTTTCCTTTTTTTGTTCCAAGCTTGTAGCATGCAATCTTGTTTGTATGGCAAGTCCTTTCCTTGGCCAACAATTCTTTAAAGAAATAGCAAGGGAGTGAGAGATTCTTGGTGCTTTCCATGTGCAAAATTGTAATCCCGCGTAGAAATTATAGCACCAACTTCCAGAGGCCATATCGTCCTCATTTTAGCTCCGATTGACACAATCTTGGGTTCTAAATATATCTACTCGAAAAGAGCTTTCCAACGGTGTATTGATTGCACCAATCCGACGGTTGGATTAAGGTAGCGTTTGGTTCGCTGGAATGGTTGTAGGCGGGAATGGAATGGAGACCGGAATGAGTCAGGAATGGAATGAGGCAGGAATAGGCATTACCATTCCAGCGTTTGGTACCTGCGTTTGGTCCGCTGGAATGAGTCCTATAATGGAATAAAATTTACATAAGACTGACCAAAATACCTTTGTTAGACTTTTATCTTTGGCTCAGTCAATGTATAGATTATATTATTATTAAATAGGTGGAGCCCACACAAGATCTTATATTTTATAATATAATAATAATTTATAGATTATATTATTATTATATAGGTGGGGCCCACACAAACTCTTCTATTTTATAATCTTATAATAATAATATATAGATTATATTATTATTATATAGGTGGGGCCCACACAAGCTCTTCTATTTTATAATCTTATAATAATAATAATAATATAAATTATATTATTATTATATAGGTGGGGCCCACACATGTTCTTCTATTTTATAATATAATAATAATACTAATAATGTATATATTATATTATTAATATGTGGGGCCCACACAAGTTCTTCTATTTTATAATCTTATAACAATAATAATAATGTATATATTATATTATTATTATATAAGTGGGGCCCACATAAGTTCTTCTATTTTATAATCTTATAATAATAATAATGTATAGATTATATTATTATTATATAGGTGGGGCCCACACATGTTCTTCTATTTTATAATCTTATAATAATAATAATGTATATATTATATTATTATTCTATAGGTGGGGCCCACACAAGTTCTTTCTCTTTTTTATAATCTTATTATTGTAATTTTAATGTATAGATGTGAAAAGTGGTATTTGGTCTCAACAAAAAGTAGAAAGGAATGGAATGGTCATTCATTCTCATCCCGGATGGAATGACCATTCTTCTACATAAGGGAATGGGATTCCGGAGGTAATGATCATTACGCCACTTTTTTGCGAACCAAACACTGTAATTACCATTCTGTTCCGACCTTCATTACAGCGAACGAAACGCTACCTAAGAGTTATAACCATTTTAATCTTGCTGCCCCTAAAAAATCCGAGAATACTTGTTCACATATGGAATGCTAGTTGTGCAATGGGGTGTGTGGGACCTATGTGGATGTCCATAGGGATCTTGGGATCCTTCTTTCCTTGTTTCTTGACTTCTCTTCCATCTTTAGTTTGCTTCCAAGCTTCTTTGATTGACTAGTCAACTCTTCTAGCACACTTTCATTTCTTAAATTTCTTTCTTGATTTTTGAGTTTTCAAACTAAGTAAGAATTAGATTTTACCAAATCTGAAGTTTCCTTTCTTGAACTTGAGACCATAAATCTAGCTTTCCATTGTTGACTTTTCAAACTCTAAAAAAATACCAAGATATGTGGTCCACTATGAAAGATGTCTTACCCTTGATCTCTCTCAAATTTCACCAATGTGGGTCCCATTCTTGATTTCTTCTACAAAAATTAAAATAAATGGATTCAAGAATAATTCTATGTAAGGAATTTAAATGGACGATGCATGGGACCCTACTTGATGCACCCAAAATAACCGACTTTCCAAAAATAAATCTCCAAAAATGACAGGTTTCATGAATTTATGCAAAAATTGTGATTTTTTATCAAATTACGCATGAATGCACTACAATGGACCCTAAATGGAGAGTATATGTCTAATGAATTGCAAACCGAAAATCGTGCGGAGGTCAATGATCTCTGCAGCTTGGAGGTGACTAAATAAACAATCAAATTGTCTTTCTCCACCCCATAACTCAGTCTCTTCATATAAATCTTCCCCTCCTCTTGCACACTAGTTTAAACCACAAATTCCCAATAAATCATATCAGTATTGGACATTTTTAGACCATAACAAGATGAAAATCCATGATAACCACACCTAAAATGTATCTCACCCTGATTTTAAGTTCTTTCAAATTTGGCGAGCTTCTCAATATACATAGATAGCCCAAAATCACTTTTGAATTCGAGTTTATGTGAATGTCAAGATACTTCAGGTGATCATATGTAGTAGAAAGCTTCTCTGGTACACCGTCAGCAAATAAAAACTTGCAAAAAGAGAACACATTGAAATGATTTTATAAGGAGGATCTATGCAAAGCAAAACCTTGTTTCAAACCTTGCAAAAGTGTCTCATGCATTCCAAATGATCAGTAAGTTTGAGCTATATGAATATGAAAAGTATATGCATTCTAGATCACCACGAGTCTGTAAGACTTGTGTGATTTTGGGGTTTATTAGAAGGATTAGAGTCTTGATTTTAAGAGTTAGGGGTGGTTTAGGCTTAGTTTTGGGAGTTTAGGGGGTTATTTGTAATTATATGTTAGTGCAGGGGGCTAATTTTAGAAAGTGTAGGGATCTAGGCTGTTGGTTGTAATTTAGGTTTACCTAAGGTCCTTGAGAGAAATTGTGCTTTTCCCTTACTTGTAGTTTAGGCCCTTGGTTGTGGTTTAGGTTTACCTAGTTTCAAACCTTAATTCCCTCTCTAGGTCTTGTTCTTCTTGAATTCTAGCCCTTATGCATGATTCTCCCTTGGATTTGGGTGTAGGAGCTGTAGATCTAGAGTTCTTGGGTAATTTGAAGACTTTTTGGGTTTCTTGGGCTTTAGAGGGCTTGAATTGAGGAAATTCTCTTAGCTTGGACCAAAGGCAAGTGCAATATATGTAATTCATAGCAAACATGTGTGTTCTTCAAGATTCTATTAATGAATTTCATTGAATTATGTAGAAAACCCCCATGATCCAAGCTCTTTCATATGTTTGAAATTGATGCGGAATAGGGTACCAGGTGCGGGACAGGCAGAGAAAAGTTGACATATACGGGGTTACTCAGGCTTCACGCCCATGGCTTCACAACGCATCTCCGCTGCAGCTCGTGTAGTACGGGAGGGTGCCATTTTGCTTATATGGATATACAAGGATGGAAATAGCAGTAGCGGTGGGCCACCAAAACACTACAAAGCTGGCACTACGTAACGGCATGGTGGTGCGTTTTGAAAAAATTGTCAAAAATCTGAATTTTTTTAGAAAATCCAGAATATTGAAAAATGATGGAAAGTTTTTTTTTTTTTTTTTTTTGCAAAAGTAACTAAAATAAGGAGGCATAGCAACCCCCTCCTTGTATAAGGTCCTGTATCGCAGTATGAACAGAAAATACTTGTATTAATCTATATATTCACAGCTATTAATGTTGATTACTTGTATAATTTGAATAAGACCCTATTTTCAATTGTAGTGAAACTTCGTCATGGCCCATGCCCATTCCTTATTGCTATTAGATTAAATTTGGATTGGGTCCTATTTCCTATTAGGGCTCGGTCTTTATTCCCTACTACAGCGAATTTTGGTTAGGTCCTTATTTTTCTATTACAGTGAAATATGGCTATAACCCATTTCGGATTAAATTGAAATTTGTCTATAGGTCCTATTTCTCCTTACATTAAAATTTGGCAAGCATTCTATTTAGTATTAAATTGAAATATGGGTAGGCCCTATTTCACATTAGAGTGAAATGTAATTAGAGCCCTAATTCCTATTCAATTAAATTAGTTAGGGCTAATTCTCTATTAGAGTGAAGTTTATCTAAGGTCCTATTTCATAACAGAGTCAAAATTTAGGGCTTATTATTCCTATTAGAGTAGAATTTGGATAGGCCAATTATATGGTTAGGGTTAGATGGGCCTTATATCTTTTAGATGAAATCTAGCAAGGTTGGATGGGGCCCATATCTATTAGAGTGAAATTTGTTTATATGTGCGTGTTTGTGTGTGTTGTGTGTGTGTTTTTTTTTTTACATCTTTAATTTAAGTGGGCCTCATGACGGGTCCATGAATCACACCTGAGGCTGATTTATTAATAAGAAGAGGGTCCCAACGAATTTGATCAATGGCCCTTTTTCTTTAAGTTATAGATGGCCCCAAGGTCGGGGGAGGGAAAGGAGGAGGAGAAGACGAAGAAGAAGAAAGACAATGCAATCGAGAAAGAGAACAACGACGACACAATCGGACGTACAGAGGAGGAAGAAGGGGAAAAAAAAAAAAAAAGTAACAGAAAAAATGGAAGAAGGAAGGAAGGAAGGAGCAGGAGCAACCAGGCAAGACTGCTTATATATGCTTCCTGCTTTTGCTACCTGCTACCTGCTGCCTGGTACACATCCTCTTCTCTGCATCTTTTTTCTTTTACCCTTTCTTCTCTGAGGGTGTTAGCCGTTAGGGCATATTGCTTTTGCTACTGATTTTTATTCTCTGCATCTGTTGTTTTTCTTTTTTTTTTTTTTTTTTTAACTTCTGTAGTGGCTGATACATAAAATAGCAGTGTATCGGCCGCTAAAGGCCAATACAATTGTGAGTGCCGATAACTTTGAAGAAAGCCGCTACGCCTGATTTATCGTATCAGCCGCATTTTTCATCCTTGGATGGATCATGGATGGACTGATGGTAGGTTTATCTATTTACATTGATTCAACACTTGGTATCTATAATGCACGATCTTCCTAGTTACCTTTCCATTATCACTCTATTAATCATGATGAGCATCTTACTCTATATTGATGCATTTATCCTATGTTTTTGTATGTTGTTCTTGTTGGATATTTTAAATCTCTTTTTATTTAACCTTGGTGCTATAGATGAGCCCATTACCGATGTCCCGGAGGGTGAGACGATGAGACGCCACTAGCGGCGGACTTCGAGTGGAGCGCCAGTGATGTAGCTGATCACTTAGCGGACTGCTGATTTTAGTTGTGGCTTTTGTAGTGATTTTTTTTTATTTTAGTTGTGGCTTTTGTAGTGATTTTTGGGAATTGTAATAACACTTCTGGTATTGAAACTAAAACATGATAGTTGGACTTGTACCCATTGTTTGCTATATGATGTTTGGTACCTACATATGGATCTATGGTTATATAGCTTCCACTGATTTTTCCATCCCCAAATCAGGTGTTCCGTGTGGTATGGGATTCCGGATTTGGGGCGTGACAATGGGTCATACCAACTCGTGTTAGCAAGGAGTCAGTCCGATTTCGAACTATGCACAGGCCACCAATGTCTCTAGATTGCCCCACTTTATCAGCTTTATGTGATGACTATCCGCCTTCACAAGGTGCAAAATGGACAATTCAGCCAAACCTAGCGCAACTGTAAGGTTTTCAAGCTCTTGATGGTTTATCAGGACCATTTCAATAAATTAATAGAGTGGAAGGCTAGAGATCCATGGTGGGACCTTACATGCAAAAGGGACCTGTGACGAGACCTTCTGCACACTGCACAGTACAATAGCTTTTTGCACTATATAAGTTATTACTGGATACTTTAAAAAGGAAGGCAATCTATTGGATCATTCTTATGATAACTGAAAACCGAGAAATTGTTACCTGTAGAAAAGATTCATTCAATGCAAGTCTTTCAATCCCATGCGAATACCCAATAAGCTGGTTCAAACTGCAAATGTTACCTTGCCCTTGCCGAAGATTGCGCCGTTGTTTATAGCATATGCACAAATAAATAGACATATTAGTCAAAAGTGGACTACTTCCAAGTGAAAGACCTTCAAATGTTGCATCGAGTTCCAAGCATCGGAGATTTGGAGCATGGATGTTGAGACATCGATAAGGATGATGACACCAGACTCTCATTTTCAGTTTCTCCAGAAGAGGGCATCTCGAAATCAGACGTGTAATATCATCTTCTGAGGTGTAGACAGCAAGATTCAGGACCAAGAGATTGTGGAAGCCTTTGAATGTTGGAGGTACTTTCAATTTGCAATCGACAAGCTCCAAATGATGCAGCTCTTGACAGAAGAAGATACGGGAAGGGAGATCATAATAACCACGGAGGATTAATTTTTTAGTCCCACTCCTCCATAGGAACACAATCGAGCGACCAATGTGGGAACAGGGTCGGACATAAAACGTACACGAAAACTTGCAGATGGGGCCTACATGATGCAAGAGAACTTGATCTATAATATGAGCACGCTCTATTTCTGATGCAACTTCCGTCAAGCAATCCTTATCAAAAACTACATCAGGGATAGAAACCCATTTGTACCTCCATTTTTTGGACAATACGCTCGTCCTAATTGCATCTCTAATTGGAATACGGACGAAGATCAAATCCATAACATCCTTAGGTAGATCGCTGATCAAATCTAAACTTGCTTGTGTGGATTGACCTGCTCGTTTCCTCTTCAATTCACCAAAGAACAGAAAAGAAAGAAAAAGAGTTACAATGAGAATTTAAATTGGGAAATAGCATCGTTGT
This sequence comes from Litsea cubeba, assembly GCA_012931725.1. Lineage (NCBI taxonomy): Eukaryota > Viridiplantae > Streptophyta > Magnoliopsida > Laurales > Lauraceae > Litsea > Litsea cubeba. The sequence goes on from CM022947.1 coordinate 126,618,256, forward strand.
CTATGGACAAATATAAAACGCTTGGGAGATCCAAGCCTTTCATCAATAACGTCATGACCCAAAAATCAAGATTTGTTAATCAGGTAGGTGCATTGGTTATGTTAATTGAACACTAACCAATTGCTCGTTTCTTTCCATCATACACACACGTGCAAATTGACGAGTTGGACCAACCTGATTTCCATTCATGTCATGTAGACATTGGGCCAGGCTAACGTGATGAATGGCTCAGATCTTTGACCTGCACAGATATACCTTCATGGTGTACAAGATGGTTGGACCGGGAATCATCCTTAGATTTGCATACTAGACTGGGCTTGGACTTTAAATCTGCACCCTATTAAATGCGAGCCAGGCTTGGATTCAAGAATAGAAAGCCCAAAACCCGGCCGTGGCCGAACGAGCTACCGCCACTAACAGTGGGTGCAGAACGTTCGTTATTTTTTTTTTGGGTGCAGAACGTTTTATATCTAAAAAACTTACCCACCCGGGCTCGGTCTTCATTGTTTTCAGGCTGCCTGGGCTCAAGCCAGGGCCCGAGTCTGGCTCGTGAAGGCTTGGGTCTGCCGTTTTAAAATGGGCTGGGCCCAAAAAAACTCAACCCGTCCCAAAAATTTCAGCCTCCCCACCCCTAAAAAAAATCCCAAAACCTAATTATTCCAACAAAAAGTCTACATGTACTAACTCATGAAGTTATCCATTGGACAGACCCTATGGTTTTAGTCCCCCCCCCCCCCCCCCCACCAAAAACTTCCCCCAAAACTATAGGGTTAATACATGAATCGATCCATGGATTAGTCTATGTAGCAAGCTCTTATTCACAAGCGCTTTGATTAGGTTCAAAAGTGGTGTTAATCACAATTTTCATCATGTGATCAATTGGACGGTGGGATCCTCTCATTTAGAACCGAAACCTTGGCATGTTTCATCAATGTAATATCCTCTCCCACGGAGTATCCTTATCTTCTTATTTAAAAAAAAAAAAAAAAAAAAAAAGACTCAAACGAAGTCATTTTTAAGCTCTTCGAGTTTACTTTGTTCCTCGATTCAAAGTTAATAGTCTTTTTGTGGAAAGCTTCTAATACCAGTTCTTGAATGAGATCTTCTAGGCCCCTTGCAAGATGGAATTCTATTTTAACAAGATCCATCATCAATCTTCCTAGTCCCGAGTGTCATTTTCAACAGGTTAGTAGGTCCGCTACCAGAATGGCAAAGTCTTTGGCCAAGCAAAGGATATATTGTTCCTCTAATCTAAGGATGTATGTTATGTAAGTTAGGTTGGTGTCTCATATTAGAGGTGGCAAAACTTCACTCAACCCGCCAACCCTCAACCCGCCAACCCGACCCTAAACCAACCCACATTTGACCCGTAAAACTTGACCCACACAAAATACGGGTCCAATTTTATGGGTACTTTCAAGTTTTACTTCATATCTGATTTAGATCCACCATTAGTTATTTGATAAATAAATCTTAAAGTGAGACCAAATCTTATTAGAGTAAAATTTGAAAATATGCCATTAAATGACAGGACAGTTTATTTAAGCATTATGGAGTTTTGATAGGTGGGCCCTTGAGGTACAGATTCACTCCATTAAATGTTATAATGAATATGTATAAGATTGTCTATATTTTTTATTTTTTTCTATCAGCTACAAATCTTGCTCGGGGACCAACTGATATTGGGATAAACTTAAGCACATGACATACATAGTTAGGGCCCTTAACTCCACTCCTTTGACCAATGAATTATCTCCGTCAAAGCCTCGAATTAACTCCACTCCTTTCCTGCCTGTGTTTCTTCACACCGCAGTAAATGGGTTAGCACGAATTGGGTTGGGGTTTGACCCGTGTTGAGTTCGGGTGAGGGGAATATTAATCATTCAAAAAATGGGTCGGACATGGGTCCAAACAACGCGTCTCACATATGCCCCTGAAAGACCCGTTTGCCACCTCAAAATTCCTCAATAGTGAAGTATACAGCTATTGTACCGGCTTACGAGATCTTTCCTCTGATCTAAGGGCCCCTTTGGATGTTTATTGAGTAAAATATTTACAGATTTAAATATTATAATAATAAAATAATATATAATGGAATAATGCAATATTATAATATTTATACTGTTTGAGTTTTTTTTTTTTTAAGAAGGGTAATATTCAGGTGGGAACTGTTCCCACATATTATGTGAAAACTTTTTGGTGGGGCCCAATTGTGGGCCCTATTTGGGGATGGAAAGATCTATGTGAGACCACCCCAAGTATCAAGTTTGATCCCAAATCCATGTCCCTAACCCCTTCATCCGTGGCCCATAAGTTTAATGGCTTCATATTCAAAAAAATATTCAACCCTCAATTCAACGGTTCAGTTCATTCAGATGTGTGTCAATCATTGGGATTAGTGACTATCAGAGGGTTCCCTATTGGTTGCTAGGTTTGGATGGATTGCTAATTGGGTCCCGCAAAAAAGTTCTCATATAATAGTTCTCACTTGAATATTTTCCTTTTAAGAATATTACAGATTTTAAATTGAGTTGTTTGAAAGGTGCTAAGATTATAGTAAATTCAATTATTATAATATTTTTTTATTAAATATTTTAATTTATATGTAATTTACCATGTCTGGATAAAAAAGTGGTGTGGTAAAGTAATGTTTTAAGTGTCATGTTTTTACCATGAGTTACTTTTTCTTTTATCATATAAAACCATGGTAAAGTATATAAATAATAACTACTTTATATTTTATAACTCTCTCTCCCAATTTGCTTTACCGAATACTTCATCTCACCTTAGTTTACCTTATCTTTTATCATGATATGACATCAATCTTTATTTTACTTTACCACAGGGATATATAGTATGGGGCTTTCTCCTTCTTGAATGCATTGTGGGGCCCATCACACTACAACGCATTTAACAACAGTCATCCTATATGGTAGATTAATCATGACAGTCCACATTTACGGAAGGTTCTATTATGTCTGGCACCTGATACGCTTGATACACTATAAGCCTATAATAGAATCAGAGTTAAATATAATATAATGCGAGACCTTAGATTTTGAGTAATTTTATTAAGATAATGGGCTGAGGTTTGGGCCATAGTAGTTATTCACTATTTGAGGTTATAATTCTAAATAGTTTCTTGATTCAAACGCTTATTCGTAGAACATAGTAATTACAGGTTCCATAGCCAATTTATCAATTAGTTATAATTCTAAACAGTTTCTTGATTCAAATACCTATTCATAGAACATCAATGATTGCAGGTTCCCATACCCAAATCATCAATGGGTGATAGAAACAGTGATAATCAAGAGTTTGATGGAATTAGGTTTTCCCCAAGTATTTCACATTTCCCCATTATTTTCAGCCCAAATTTTTGGGTTGTTATCTTCAATACAGTCCAACACAGGTCATGCGGGCCCATCTACAACAGTCCCTACTTGTGGACTGTTTGTGGTTAAAATTCATTACAGAGAGCAATTGAGAGAGAGAGAAATAGATCGATTGATAGAGACAATGCGTAGATGAGAGAGAGTGATCAATGGACCTTTCATGCTCAGAAATATGATGGATTTATAGTAGTTAGTAAACCACAATCTGATTTGAATCTTCCATTTTCGCTAGTCTTAAGGACATCTTTATCATTGGTGCCCTTTAGATGAAGGTCCAGACTGAGTTTTCACACTTTAAGATTTACTTAAACATAACAGTTTTAAAGGCCACTAAAATAAATATTTTGTGGTATGATTCGGGTGTTGGTTTCCATACCCTGCTGCCATGGATGACACCCATTATTGGATCATTTAATCTAAAGGAATTTACCGCAGAGGATCCCCTAGAACCCATATCACTTTTGAGGAGTTGGAAACACCTTATGTCTGGATAAGGACCTCAAGATCCTTTTTTTTTTTGTCGTCCTCGTTTAGTGAATGGTCAATATCGACCATTTTTCAGGATAGAGAAGAGGGGAGTTTTATGGTTGATATAGTCGATATCGACCATTCTGCGGGAACAAAAAAAAAAGGGGGGTTTTCCGGATGGAGAAGAGGAGAGGGGAGGAGGAGGAGGGAGCAAAGGGGGAGGGTGGTGTAAATCCGACCCATTGTGAATCCGACCACATAAATCTCTAGAACAGCCTTATATGTGTTCCTGGAGATTTTGACTTCCTTGGAATGTAAATCCAACCCATTGTGAATTACAAACCTGGAAGCAGTGCTGTTACTCGCACCTTTGCTAATTGGGACAATCAAATCAGCAGGTGTTTGGAAGAAATGCTCGTATTGCAGTCGATTATATTCCTTTCTAACACTTCACTTTCCCCACTCTGGGTTTTCTCATCTAATATTTATTCTATCTCACCCATTTCTTCTTCTTCTACCATTTCTTCCATGTTTTCAGATCAAACCCCGTTTTGGGAATCACCTAAAGACCCCAGCTTTCTCTCATTTTCAAAGACATCTAGCCCCCTAAGCCCGAACTTTCTCCTTTTCAACCCATTTTCCTTAGAAGAAACCTTAACCCCATAAAAATAAAAAGTTACATTCACATGGAAACTAGCAGTGAAAGTGGCAACACCACCCTCCCCCTCTCCTCATCCTCCTCCTCCTCCTCCTCCCCCCCTCCCCTCCCTTCCATTATAAAAAACTCAATTTTTATTTGGGTTCCCGCATAATGGCCGATATCAATCATAAAACTCCCCTTTTTCTCCATCTGAAAAATTTAATTTTTATTTAGGTTCTCGCAGAATGGCGCTAAATGACAAAAAAAATTAAAAAATACACCTTGAAGATCTTATCCATATATATGTATTTTGGGGACCTCAAAAATAGTATGAGATCCTATAAGATCCTATGCGGTAAATTCCTCTTTAATCTAAGTCATCGCCTGACAAAAAAAAAAAGGCAAAATTAGCGAAAGGTCCCTATAAGTGAATGTATCAAGCCTCCAGTCCAAGGAAAAACTTATTAAGGCCTCTAGTCCACTCAGCTAGACTCTTTACAGCCATAGGTCCCTATATCCACATGATCACATTTTTCATGACTAATTTGCCCTTCCAACTGTTTTAGGCATAAAATTTTGAAATTTAAAATTTTAAATCTTGTATTCTCCCTCCTTCTTAACTTCCGCAGCAGCTCTGCTTATCCAATCCAAATACATAGCAAACCCAAGCCCTCTGCGAGCTCCGCCTCCTCTCCAAGCACGATCCGGACTCCCGCGCCTACATCTCCGAGGTCGGCGCCATCCACCTTCTCCTCCACCTCCTTTATAAGTAATTCAAGCCGACTGGGCTCGGATGCAGTGGGTGATGGTGGGAAACTTTGGATGATCAGATGCTATTCTTGATTCCGAAAACTTCAATTAAATTTATGCTTTGATTTGAGTGGTTCATACCATGTCTTTTCCCCTGGCCCTACTTCAGTTTGCTTGTTTTCTTATTTATTCACATTTTCTGTTGACGCTCTTATTTCTAGATAGTCTTCTGTCCCAAAAAATGCATTGTTAACATATATTTGCCATTTTAACTGTGATTAAAGATTCGTATGCGGAATTTGAAGTGGGTATCCATGGGGTGACCGTTTAAAACGATTCCAGTGCAATGATGCGGTGACTTGTGCAATGGCGCTGGATCTAGCCATCGCGGCGGGGTAGGCGGTGACCGGCTCGTCGGATTTATGGGTGGTGAAGGCCGGCGGCTACGGTGGCTGCGGGGGTGCAACCTTATCGCCGATCTTGTAGGAGATGTTGAGGATGCCTTTGGGTTTCCCGGAGGGCTTTATGACCTGGTAGCTGACGAACTTGGTGGCGGTGGTGGGGTCAGAAGGGGAGACCTTGAGGAGCTCCTTGATGGGGATGTGGACCCGAATGGGGACAACAATGACCTGGGTCTTGCCATCTGGTCTTAGCCATGGACAAGTTCTGCTCTTGCGGACCTTGGTTAGGATGATGGTCTTTATTTTATTTTTTTTTACTGTTCTGTAGTGGAGATGGAAGATGAGAATTGGGTGCTGTAGACAGAGGTGGTGACAAGAAGGGATTGAGATGGATAAATGGATGAGAGGGGAATTCCGTGGAGGACCGACGTCTCCCCGGTGATTGCTCTTTGGCTCTGTTTATCTATTTTATCAAATTTATCTGAGTTTTGTTCAATTTTATCCGAGTTTTTTGTCAAATTTATATAAGTTTTGTTCAAATTTATCTGTTTTTTGTCATATTTGTCTGAGTGTTGTTCAAATTTATCTGTTTTCTGTCATATTTCTTTGTGTTTTTGGTAAATTTATATAAGTGTTTTCAAAATTTATCTGTTTTTTTGTCATATTTGTCTGAGTGTTGTTCAAATTTATCTGTTTTCTATCATATTTCTTTGTGTTTTTGGTAAATTTATCTAAGTTTTTTTAAAATTTATCTGTTTTTTGTCATATTTGTCTGAGTGTTGTTCAAATTTATCTGTTTTCTGTCATATTTCTTTGTGTTTTTGGTAAATTTATCTAAGTTTTTTCAAAATTTATCTGAGTTTTCTGTAAATTTATCTAAGTTTTGTTCAAATTTTTCGGAGTTTTTGTCAAATTTATTTGAGTGTTGTTCAAATTTATCTATTTTCTGTAATATTTCTTTGTATTTTTGGTAAATTTATCTTAGTTTTTTTCTGAGTTTTTTAGCAAACTTATTTACGTTTTTTGAAATTTATATGCATTTTTTAAATTTATTTACGTCTTTTGAAATTTATTGCGTTTTTTCAAATTTATTGTGTTTTTTCAAATTTATTGCGTTTTTCCAAATTTATTGCATTTTTAAAATTTATTGCATTTTTTGAAATTATTGTGTTTTTTCAAACTTATTGTGTTTTTTCAAATTTATTACATTTTTTAAAATTATTGCATTATTTAAAATTTATTTTCATTATTTTAAATTTATTTGTATTTTTTGGGATTTTCTTTGGATCTTTTGAGATTTATTTGAGTCTTTTGAAATTTATTTATATTTTTTTAAAATTTATTTTGATATTTTAAAACTTATTTGCATTTTTTAAAATTTATTTGCGTTATTTGATTATATATTGCTTTTTTTTAAAACTTATTGTATTTTTCGAAATTATTTCATTTTTTAAATTTATTTTCGTAATTTTGAAATTTATTTGTGTGTTTTTAGAATTTATTTGAAAATCTGGGGATTCCATTAATCGTGGACAATTAAATGTTAGTTGGCCATTATTAATGGGATATCCCACCAATCATGGTATCCCACCAATCATGGGATTGGTTATGATTTGAAGAAAGGGTAAATTAGACATTTTAGGTGTGAATAAGTGTGAGAGGGACCTTTGGCTCTATGTTTTTTTTTTTTTTTGGATCTAAGGCCATAAAGTGTAATGTTGAGGGACCTGTCGCCGAATGCCCAAAAAAAAAAATCCGCATATCGATGACACTCTCTATTGTTTCTTTTAATGTCTGTTATTGCCAATCTAGGCCCATACCCCAAAAATGGTAATGAGAAGAAGATAAATACGTGGGAGAGACGGAATCAGATACCTACAAAATCCAAATGAAATATTTGTGGGCGCGCACCCAATGCACGGGAAAGAAAAAACAAAACATATTTTGTATAATTGTCTTCTTCGTTTTTTATTTCCCAAGAAGAAAGGCAACAACATTATGTAGCTGAGACTTGAGAAGCATCATGTATGCAAGCCTTGAAGTGTCAGTGTCAGCAACTTCTGGGTTGGCACATGGCATGCACATCTCCTTGCTGCCACCCACGAACCAAGTCATTTACTACGCTCCTCGATGCGTGCGTATCTCCCTCCAACTACCCAGCAATTACCAATCAGAATCAGTCATTTACTGCCCTGCAAGGCTGCAACCATCCACCATTTACAAATTACAAATCAGAATGACAGAATTAGTCATTCATTTACTACTCTACTGCAGCATGCGCATATCTCTGTGCAACTAGACTAGACTAACTTACTCCCCAAGGACCCCAACAGAGGGATCAGATTGCACAGTGACATCCAAATCACAATGATTTATATAAAAGGTGTGGTTTTTGTTGAAGGGGTTTTATGTACATATAGAAGAGTGTTGGAATTTACTCACCATTACTTTTACTTGAATTGAAATTTATCATGACTGATGACATTTCTCCATCAATCCACTGAGTAGGATATCCATATCTTACAGGTTAAAGCCATAGCCCATAGGTACAGAAAATTAGTAGTCTTCTCTTATCCTGACTCATGACGTTCTTTCCGGAAGCAACAACACTTTTTTGAAACGATCTTTCCCCATAATCTTTGGCAGGGATCCTTTTTAATTTTTTTCTCATATATTCCTAAAATGCCCTCGTAGAAACCGAATGATTCAACTCTCTTTTGCCCACAGGCAACAGCCCGACCCAGTACCCTCTTAGTAGCTGGATCAAGTGGGGCCGCCATTTGTGCTCTACTGCTCTTTCGTCCACCCATCTATCATTGTCATCTGTGGGCCATACAAAATTAGATATATTAATCAAATAAGGCGTGAGTGACACCATATTTTCTCAGTTATTTAATTGTATAATAGCTTTATTTAAAATATATAATATACTTTTATAATTTAATCACTTAATTATTCATTTAAATGGCACAACATGTCTTTATTATTTAATCACTTAATTATTATTATAAAAAACTACTTAATATACTTTTATAACAAGAAACCTCTTGTTGCACAACCATGTAGCTCCTTGGTGCCCCCAAAATGGATCTAAATCAGTAGTATAGATTGTTATTCTCATGGAATCCTATAACTATTCTGTGATATGGAGGATCTTGCTAATTTCTTTCTATTGTTGCTGACATTCAAATTGATCATTTTGTTCTTAGTACAACCATTGTCACAAATGTTGTTGACTGCTTTGAAAGAAATTTGTGTAATGAGATAGATCCAATGTAACTTTGAAATTTCCTAGCTGTCATAAAAGCTCTTTGATAAAATCTAGTTATATATATATATATATATATTTACAGTAAAGACTTTTGGAATCCAAAGCTTCCTTCCAGACTCAAGATTATTTTTCCTATTACATTAGAGATTCAAACACATGTACCAACCAACTGATCACTGTTGCATCTTTTCTTTGGTGATGCTTCTGATCTTATCCATATTAAGATCCGAAGAGTTTTAGTTTTGGAGACAATTCGAGGCTTAAAGCGACAATCCTAAATAAGGTATTTTTATTTTTTAATATTATTGTAAATATTTTATTTAAGATGTTTTTTCCTATAGCTTACATCTAGTAACTTTTTCCTTCGTGTCAAAACCGGGGCCGGCCTCACTTAGATTAAGAACTGGATACTAAATTGAGAAGTAACATAAAATATATTACTATTCTCCTTGCAGGTAAAGCTACAATAGAGCTGCATTATACAAAATTACTTCATCTCTCTCATGCTGCAAAAGCAAATACAAAAAATTTGTTAGAAGGCAAAGTTCCAAGATTAAATGAAGTCATCATGCAAGATTTGTCAACTATATGGATAAATGGACTATAACTATTCAAATAGTCATTTAAATAACTACGAGGCTACTTGTTTTTTTTTTTATATCTAGAGGAAGGCTATATGCAGGAAATGAATTATTTTTTAGATAACTAAAGTAATAAAATAAACAAGCTTGGGATTTTCTAAGGATATTATTTTAATTAAAATAGCTTAAAACATATGTTCTCGTATCTTGTCATGAATTTTCCCCAAAAATATCATCAAGAAGATTCATAAGAAAATAGAATATTATAGAAAATTGAAGACTCATAAGAAAATACAATATTATAGACTAGTTCAGGATTTTATCTAAATCTTATTTTACGTGGTATTGCTACACATGCCAACGTTGACCAAAATAATAGATTGATATCTTGTGGGCCAGCCCGTAAGCCATCGTGCCCTAATTTACTCATGTGGACCCCGCTTTTTTGTACACAAATTGAAAGATCTATATTACTGAAGGGATGTATACACTTCATGAAAATTCCTGGAGGAGGACACCTGGCATGTCTTGAAGAGGGACACGTGGCAGGAGCCAGCCTAGAATGATGTTTTGCTAATGCAATCCCTAAAATCTCTCATTCTCCATCTCTCCCTCCCTAAAATCTCTCTTTAATACTTTGATCATTATCAAGCAATTTATGAGTCCAAGCCCGCATCAGATTATTTCATGGACGGTTAGAATATAGATGGTGGACCCCATTCATTTTAGGGGTCCCACTTAAATAGGTTAGGTTTGGTCAATTTGAGAGGTCTATAATCATTTGATTATTTGATCTTTATCAATCAATTCATGGGTCCCGGCCCGCATCATTTGATTTTATGGATGGTTAGAATAGAGATGGTGGACCCCATTCATCCGGGGGGGTCCACTTAAATAGGTTATGTTTGGTCAATTTGTGAGGTCTATGATCATTTGATCCTTCGATCTTTATCAAGCAATTCATGGGTCACAGCCCGCATCAGATTGTTTCATGGATGGTTAGAATATAGATGGTGGACCCCATTCATCTTGGGGGTCCCACTTAAATAGGTTAGGTTTGGTCAATTTGAGATGTCTATGATCATTTGATCTTTATCAATCAATTCATGGGTCCCGGCCCGCATCATTTGATTTTATGGACGGTTAGAATAAATATGGTGGACCCCATTCATCTGGGTCCCACTTAAAAATATTTGGTCAATTTTTTAGGTCTATGATCATTTGATCTTTTTAAATCAATTCATGCGTCCCATCCCGCATAATATGATTTTATGGATGGTTAGAATAGAGATGGTGGACCCCATTCATCCGGGGGGTTCCACTTAAATGGGTTATGTTTGGTCAATTTGTGAGGTCTACGATCATTTGATCCTTCGATCTTTATCAAGCAATTTATGGGTCCATCCCGCATCATATTGTTTCATGGATGGTTAGAATATAGATGGTGCACCTCATTCATCTTGGGGGTCATATTGGGGATCCCACTTAGTTAGGTTAGGTTTGGTCAATTTGAGAGGTCTATGATCATTTGATCATTTGATCTTTATCAATCAATTCATGGTAATAAAGATGGTGGACCCCATTCATCTGGGTCCCACTTAAAAATATTTGGTCAATTTGTTAGGTCTACGATCATTTGATCATTTGATCTTTTTAAATCAATTCATGGGTCCCATCCCGCATAATATGGTTTTTTGGACGGTTAAAATAGAGATGGTGGACCCCATTCATCTGGGGGGTTTTACTTAAATAGGCTACGTTTTGTCAATTTGTAAGGTCTATGATTATTTGATCCCTTGATCTTTATCAAGCAATTCATGTGTTCATCCCGCATCATATTGTTTCATGGATGGTTAGAATATAGATGGCGGACCCCATTCATCTTGGGGGTCCCACTTAAATAGGTTAGGCTTGATCAATTTGAGAGGTCAATGATCATTTGATCTTTATCAATCAATTCATGGGTCCCGGCCCGCATCATTTAATTTTATGGACGGTTAGAATAAAGATGGTGGACCCCATTAATCTGGGTCTCACTTAAAAATATTTGGTCAATTTGTGAGGTCTATGATCATTTGATCCTTCGATCTTATCAAGCAATTCATGGGTCACAGCCCGCATCAGATTATTTCATGGATGGTTAGAATATAGATAGTGGACCCCATTCATCTTGGGGGTCCCACTTAAATAGGCTAGGTTTGGTCAATTTGAGAGGTCTATGATCATTTGATCATTTGATCTTTATCATTCAATTCCTGGGTCCCGGCCCGCATCATTTGATTTTATGGACGGTTAGAATAAAGACGGTGGACCCCATTCATCTGGGTCCCACTTAAATACATTAGGTCAATTTGTTAAGTCTACGATCATTTGATCTTTCTTAATCAATTCATGGGTCCCATCCCGCATAATATGATTTTATGGACGGTTAGAATATAGATGGTGGACCCATTCAACTTGGGGGTACCACTTAAATAGGTTAGGTTTGGTCAATTTGAGAGGTCTATGATCATTTGATCTTTATCAATCAATTAATGGGTCACATCCCGCATCATATGATTTTATGAACGGTTAGAATAGAGATGATGGACCCCATTCATCTTGGTCCCACTTAAATATATTAGGTCAATTTGTTAGGTCTATGATCATTTGATCTTTCTTAATCAATTTATGCCTCACCTAAAGAATAAAACATTTGAAAAAAAACATAAAGATCAAATTAGCAACAAAAAAAAGGACTCACAAGTTTACTAATTAATAAATTTATTAAAAATAATTCATATCAGTCTGTCAATTTGGTGGTTTCGTGGTTATCCACGGGGTTTTGCTAGTAACACCCTAAGTGATTGTTAATACCGATCCCATTTAATAAATCAGTACATAGTAATGCTAGCAGAAGGTTACCTTGGTGAATAGCAGTTGAATAAAAATCAAGTTCGGGCTTTTAAAAGTGATGAAATTAGATTGATCATAGGGTCACACATGCTAAAAAAAAGGTTTGTGCTCACTTGATGATGTCCCAAACAAAGAACATCAACGCATATGATTTAATTTGGATTGCGCCAGTCCTTAGTTCATATAAAGGAGGGTCAGCAATAGGTTTAAAGTCAGTTGTAGTATAGAAAAACATTTCATATAATAAAAATTTAAAAAGAAAAAAAAATCACTGAGGATTAAGATCAATATATGCACCTATGCACGATCTATATGCTTCACACGCACATTTTTTTTCTTTTTTTTTTTTTTTTTTGAATGGGGTTATCGAAATAAAAATGAATTTGGTATTGAGGGTTAGGAGTTAGGACCAATAACAATGATCAATTGTTAGGTTTAGTATTTAGTATTTAGTATTTAGTGTACCCCCTAATCTATGTCTAAACCCTTTTAATGTCATTAAAGAGACTTGGCGCTATTCTTCCTCAGCAAGTTTTTTAATACCCCATTAAAATCTCAAAAAGTCTACTTGGAGGGATTCTTGGGACCGGTTCTTGGACCGGTCCAAGAATCCCTCCAAGTAGCAGGGCTCTTAAAATCTTGACTATCGAACAATGGACCCCACCTATTCGTTTGAGGGTAGAAAAATCGTCTCCAATGAGAGTAAATCATGCATCAAATAATATACGATCGATTCTTTGGACTATCTAAACACTGGGCCCCAGCTATTTGTATCTCTCTCTCTCTCTCTCTCTCTCTCTCTCTCTCTCTCTCTCTCTTGTCTCAGCCCATGTTAATAGTACTCCTGGAATTGTGGATCATCTACGGTTCGATGTCTGAAGAATCATTCAGCCCAGATATCTGTGACCTGTAATTTTGATCTACTTGCCACTGATCCTCTACGTGTTGGTTCTGTATGTAGATACATAACGTGAATGTCAGTCCGTAAAACAAGCTTGAATACGGGGGAGAGAGGTGGCCTGAATTTTAGAAGTCTGTTGCCCCTGTAACGGTACTGTCAAGATCGATTCTTATTATGTTTAAGGGAAGAGGTAATAAGCAGTACAGTCACCTTCTGCAGTACATCCCGTGAGAGTACGAAAAGTAAGTCTTGGAAGGCCACATGCTGCTTCAACAAGAGTCCCCCTCACTTGCCTGTAAAACCTGCAAGAGTGGAGGGGAGAATATGTTATCTTCTAGCAGCTTTAAAGGCTTCCAAAAGCTTATCAAAATAACTTAAACTTAGAAATAATAATGACCTTGCTAGTACATGGGTTGGTGGTATCAGTTAGTTCTATGGATCCCTGATTGAGTGGGGCACTGTTAAACCCCCATTCCGAGTTAATTAAGATTAATTCTAATTAATTAAGATTAATGCTAATTAAGTATGATTAGTCAAGTCAATTGTGATTAGGGACTAAATTGAATCAAATTAATTACAAGAGAATGAATTAAGTATAATGAGGTGGTTTTAGAACAGATTGACATGATAAAGTTGATTTTTAGACTCAATTAGTGAAATGAAGGATTTTTCTGTAAATACGGATTTTCGTGTATTTTATCGAATAAGGTGAAACTTGGTACCATTGTGTGTATCTCGATGAGTACATCAACTTTTATAATACACTCGAATTCATTTGACTTGAAATGAGTCAAATAAGCCTTGAGTTGACTCAAAGTGAGAATAAGCTTAATAAAGGGGGTTAAGTTGCAAAAGTGTGTTATGTGAGGTTCTAAATGAACCTAGAACCATTTCATTCGATTGTTCCAGCTGAAGCAAGAGAGAGAGCTCTAGGGTTTTTGGTTTCATTTCTTCTTCAAGTGTTTGGATAAGGGATTTTTGCTAGTGATTCTCAAAGGAAAAAACTGGTGTTACCATCTTTCTCATTTTTGTGTTTGGTTTTCTTAGAGTTTAAATTTGAGAAGCATCTCAGATTTTCCTTCTTCAAGGTTACAAGTAAGTCAAGTTTTGGAGATTTCAGTTGTAAATAGGTTCCTTAGATGTTATTTCCATCACAAACAACTTAAGAAGTTTATTTTGGGATTGTTTTGACGTTAGATTACAAATAGGGTTTGGATTGAAGAGGTTTGATCTCTAACCTCAAGCTAACAAAGGGGTTTTATCTTGAATTTGAAATCAAGGCAAGTATAAACACGTTAATATGATTAGATGCTAACTTATGTATAGTTCTTTTGATTTTGTTACAATTATGAGTTCAACCCTAATTTTAGAAATTGATTATATATATGGAATTAATTGATTGAAATGGATTGGAAGGGTCGTATATGAATGAATTGATGATTGAGGAGAGGACAGGAGGTCTTATTTCATTCGATATGCAGGTTATGAATGATAGAATGTAAAGAAGAAAGGAAGCAGAATCAGTTTCAGTTCTAAAACTGAAAGTGAAATTCGCATCAGTTGCGGTCGATCGGACAGTCCTCGGGCCGATCAATCGAACCTGAAGGTCCGATCGATAGAAAGTTTGTGGTTTTAAATAAAATTAAATATTCAATTATGAGCATAAATGGTTTGTGAAATTAGTCTTGAGACTAATTATAAGGTAATTGAAGACTAGTGCATTAACTGTGTTTTCCATAAAGTATTATCCCTAGAATTTCAATCCAAGATGGATTGAGTGTTAGCCGAAAGGTTAACTGAATTGGAATAATGGCATTCGAGTCCTTAGTTAGTTACCGAAAACTAATAAGATTTTAGAATTAATTTCTGAATTTTAAGAATAAGAGCCTGCTGATTAAATCAAGTCAGTTAATAATGTTTATACCTCCATGTATGTTAATTAAGGGGACTTTAATGTACAAACTCATATAAATTGTGGTGTCCATCAAGAATAACATGTACATTAAATAACTAAGGATTACACCTCAATGATCGGTATTGCTTAATTGGAGTTGGATATTATATTGTATTCGTTAATTATAATTAAATGGAATTAATTGTGTTGTTCCTTGTGTCTGGCACTACATGATGATTTCTATAAGATCATTAAAACTATTACTGCTGCAGCAAATTATTTGAGAGTGTTTCGGAACTCCGTGGTGATGTCAGTAGTCCCTGGCCCAGGCACTGATAAATCCCAAAATATATAAATCATTCTGTATGGAAGATGGAAATCCTTCCTTTATAGGAAGCTGCGATATGATTGGAAATGTTATTGTAGTTGCCAAATTTAAATATAGACTCACACTGGTTGCTTGTTTTAGTCTAATATTGAATTAGACATATTAAATATGTAATTAACATATGTAATCATGGATCTGTTTATACATTATTTAATTATCGAGTTCACAGTATTATTCATGGCATTACAGGCCCAGCTGCCCCTGCCCGTCCCGATTCCTCCAGGTGGACTCGTAGAGTGGGAATGATACGATATCGTATGATTACGATATTTTAGAAACGGAAAACTTTTGGAAAGAGTTTTTTTGAAATGTTTCATACTTTTCATCCTTGCATTGTATTTAAATATGCAAGTGGATGTTTGTACATAGTGTAAATGAATTTTATTTTAAATATGAACAATGTATATTTGTTTAGATATTTATATTCTGCATAATGTGTAATTGATATCCCTTGTAAATTTTATGTGATTGAGGTTTGATGGACCGCGCGTTCATTGCCCGATGCTACCGAGGTCGGCGGACGTGGGAGTCCGTTGAGTACGACCCTTTCGCGCCCAGGGGGCAAAAGCGGGTATCAATATTTTTTTTATGGGTGTGCCAGATTTTCTATTTTTATTTGGAATTATAAGTGGTGATCCGGAGATCGACCTTCGCAAGTAAAAAGGAAATCAACTTCTTTCAAATTTTCCATTGCACATATATTTAAGAAAAGAGACATTTTTTCGTTTTGCCGTGAAAGGCGATTTTTTTTGCATTTATAGCCGATTTTGGCGTTTATAGCCAATTTTTTGCGTTTATAGCCGATTTACAATTCTTATCAATAATAAAAGACAAGAGTTGTGATTTTTGTCTCTTTTAAAAAAATACAAACTACAATGAAAAGCAATAAAAGGAGGGTCTAACTTTTCAGAAGATTGTGGGGGACTCGTTCAGATTGACGGTCGCAAGCCATATGTGGACTTCGCCATCATCCATGCAGATGAGAACAGAGGTGCTCTTGATTCGCTTGGTTTGGCTATAACCTCATATTTTTTTAGAACAAAGACCAAGAGGAGGTGTTATGTCCAATAAAAAACTAAGTAAACGGGCTGAAAAGTCACATCTAAGCCATTGAAGGCAGAAGGAGAAGGCAAGGACCTTGGGGGGGTACCCCCAAGGGACTTTTGTCACCTTGTAGTGGTGGCCGGTGCAGAACTTCGGTAAAGTTTTCTTTCTTCTTTCTCTCGAATTTTCTGTGCTTTTTTTTCTGATCTGGGATCTCTGTTTTTCTTCCCATCTTTTTCCGATCTCTGGTGATTTTTTCGATCTGGATTTCTTTAGAGTGCTCTCCTATTTATAGGCTCTTGGTAGCCATTTAGGAGAGTTTATGGGCTTTTATCATCAAGCCGCATAATGGGAGGAGTTACAGGGTTTAATTCCTTTATTTTGTAACTCCTTTATTGGCTTCTGATTGGCTGGTGGAAATTGAGGGCATTTAATCGCCTTTAATCGCCATGATGGGAGGAGTTTCATGGTTTGAATGCCATGAATCTCTTGACTTGTAACTCCCGGATGCTTGGTTCTGATTGGGTCGTCCAAAGAAATGAATTAATGACTGCAATAAAGCTGGTCAATTAATTGCATTAAGTAGTCGCCGAGCAGTTGAAGAGTCGTGGGCCGTGCCGCGTCTTTTGGGATTCTTCTGGCGATGATCATCGATGGATCTTCATACAGATCGACATCAGATGACCATGTAACTTCAGGTATTGGTTGGTCGGTGCCATCTGTCCTGTCGATTTCTCGATCGATCGGATAGAAATGACACTTTTTCGGTTGACCGGTTGGCGATCAATGTTAATTTTGATACTCTTGATAATTGACCTGTGATTTTGACGGATGTTAAAGAATTTGGTGTCTCAAAAGTATGAATTTTGGAGAATCCTAGAAGTCGGAAGCTTCGAATCGCAAAAAACGACGAAAAAATGGGCCTTCCGGGGCCAACCCGGTGATTCTGGGCTCCATGGTCGCAGGGGCTGGCGATCCTGGGGGGAATTTTCCCCCTTTTGTCCCGTTCTGCGGCCGTTTTTTATGTTTTTCGATTCTTTTTTCTTCTGTAATTTTTTCTTGATATTTTTTATCATTTAATGGCCTGATTTTCCTGTAGAAAACTTGACAAGAATCCTTACATTTTGGAGTGCAAATTTTCCAATTTTCCGGGAAAACCGAAGACCTTATCGCGTAGAGCTGCCGATTTTCCGTCAGAAGCTGAAACTGGGTCAAAATGATGTTGGAATGACCTGAATTTTGGGATGAAGCCTCCTGAGCAATAAATAAGACCAACCATAGACTTTTGCTTGAGTTTTTAAGCCGTTTGGGATTCATATTGCCAGTAGACTTGTTTTTATCGCGATGAAGATGTCGTGGCTTGATGTGCGGTCAACCGATGTCTGATTGACCTGAAATTTGACAGGGAACCTATTGGAGTCATTTTAAGATGATCCATAGGCTATGTCTTGGAAATCATAGTCTCAGGGAGCTTCGCCGCTGAGAGGTCTGATTTTATTTTCGAGCGTCAAAGTATGGACAAATGTTATCGAAATGACCTGAAACTTGACGTATAGCCCTTTGTAAGCATTTTAAAGCCGTCCATGTGCTCTTTTTTATGAGTGATGTCTTTGGTGGTTCTCGCCGCCGAGAGGCTTGATTTAGTTGTTTGATGGTTGATGGAGGGCCAAACGTTGTCGGTTTGACTTGGAACTTGACGTAGAGCCTTTTGGATGTATTTTGATACCATCCACAGGCTTTGATCGAAGATTTGGTGTCTCCGATGCTTTCGCCGCCGGGAGCTCCTTTTCAGCTGCCGGAGAAGCAAAGTTAGGCCAAATGATTTTGAAATGGCCCGAAACTTCTTATGTACTCCTCTTTTGACTGTCTTGAAGGATCTTGCAGTTTTTGTTTGATTCTGATAAGATTTGATTTTTTGGAAGTAGTATTGCCTATTTATTGCAGGTTGCGACTTCATGTAGCTTTTTGGATCTTGAAGAAGCGAAGTGACATTTTTGGTGTCAACAAAGTTCATGGGAGTAAGTATGCGACGCGACTCGGGGTTAACTCGATTTAATTATAATCTCGGGTTCAGGTCTTGTCATACTTATTAGTTTGGGTATTTTAAAAATACGGAAAAAATATTACTAAAAAATAGCTTTAAATGGACATATGTCCTTAATTGAAAACTTCCTAAAAAACTTAGGGACTAATTTGAAAAGTTTTGAAGTTTGTCTTTTTCTTAAAATTTAAAATAAGGCAGAAACTTAAGGCCTTTTTTGAAATTCTCCCTTTGAAGAAAAGGCTGAACTGCATCCAATTATAGTACCGTTTATTTGATACGGAATGAGTACCAAGAATTCTAAACAAATACAAGGGTCTATTTGAAGTAGTAGAGGTTCCTCATTGTAGGAAATGATTACTCATACATCTATCTAGCAAATCCTAAATAAAGAAATTGCAAACCCACACCTCCGCCTTTTATCTAGGGAAAAAAGCAGTATACCTACACGTACTTTCTTATTTTTGCAGAGTACCACCTGTACTTTGGTATTTCGGACTAAACCTACCTGTAGTTTTAATTGACTTGCAAATACAAACGTCCGTGACGGAATATAGGAAATGGCGAATTTACCCTTCCATATATAAGATCTCTATTTGCATTTTTTTATTCATTTTCCTATTTTGCACTTGCTGTTAGGGTTTACATTCTCTAGCGATTTTGCACTTGCGGTTAGTGTTTTTCACAGGACTTCTCATTACTCATGTCAGCATTCTCACTTCTTGAAAGGCGATTTTGCTGTTTGTGTTTTTCACAGTTGTGAAAAACGATTTTGCGGTTTGTGTTATTCACAGTTGAAAGGCGATCGACGAGCAGCAAGAACTCTCAGGCAATGCAGGAAGGTCGAAGGTAGGCTAAGGAAATACCTGAAGTGGGGGTCGGGTCAAGCCATCTACTCGGCGTCAAGGGTCGCTTGAAATCTTTGCTCCACTTTGAGTTTTTTCTATATCTCTCCTGGCCGGTGACCCACCAACAAGTCCCGACAAGGACGTCTCTCTTCACAGCGTGCGGGTTGTAGGCATCAAGAGTTGCTTCGTACCTCAGGATCTCTACTTTCCACAAAGGATTCTCTACTGGTAAATCGTAAACCTTACCCTTTCTAACCCACTTAATTTCTTTCCATGTTTGGCTTCTTCTGACTGTATATTTCTCACAGTTTGATCTGATCGAGATATCATGCTAATACTCGATGATCTTGCTCTCGCAGAAGTGGAGAATACCCAATTACTAGCCATCTGATCGAGATATTCATTTTCCCATTTTTGCCCATTTCAAAAGCTTGAATTCATCAACGCATAGGCTATTACTGGCCATCTGGCTCAACATCTTGATCGCCTCGCTCTGCGTCTCTTCCACATCCTGATACCTCGACGCCTATTGGTTCACTGGCTATTTTGGCGAAACCGCCCCTCCTTTTTCCATTATTCTCCCCTCTTTCGCTTGCGGTTAGAAGAGCAACAACAGATCGTGGAACGAAACACCATCAGAGCTTTCAAAGGTATGATCTCATACCCTTAATCATGTATTTTGGGATGATCGTTGAACGAAACACCATCAGCGATTTTGGGCGAAACCGCCCCTCCTTCCCTGACCTAGGGTTTATGATTTTGAACAAACATCCTAGTTTCATAGCTCTACGTGCATGTATTTTGTTTGAGGGTTTATCCGACGTGCATGGTTAATATGAAGTTTGAATTAGAAAAATGATCTTTCTTTGTCTCATATGGTGAATGGGGATGACTTTTTTGTAATTTTGAGAAGGTTTGAAAAGTGTAGGACCTTGATGTTTCTACCCATTATTGTATCATATGGATGTTACTACCCATTATTGTTGCTATTTGAATGTTGGTGGAATAGAAACCCAACCTGTCTGCCACTTTTTTTTATTGTTGCTGTTTGGATGTTGGTGAAATAAAAACCCCACCTGTCTGCTACGTTTGTAAGTTATCCATGTTGGCAGTCACACATGGAGGGGACCACAGTCACACCTGGAGTGGACCACAGTGAGAAGGTCTCTACTGTATGTGGGTGTGGAGGTTGAAGAATAAGAAATATGCCATTTTGTGGGGCCCATCTTTAAGATGGGTAATTTGCATCTAATCATATACAATGCTGGCCCACTGACCTTACAGTCTTTTACTTCACCATCACACACAATGCTTCAGCTATTTGCATATATTTGATAGAACTTCAAGCCACAACATCCATATGATACAACTAACCATTGCTTGATATATTATTTTTTGATGTAAAGATAGGAAAAATTATATCCATATGGTTTTGTCACACATGGATTTTTCTTTGTTACTATACATGCAGATGTTTGATGAAGTTACAATTCAATTCCACCATGGTGGTTATTTTACAGACCCACCAAATAGTGTATACATTGGCGGTGTGGTAGATGAAATCAGGGATTTTGATACGGATAAAGCATCATTTTTTGAGTTCAGAGATTATGTGATAAAATTTGCGTATCCATGAAACAATTCAATGTATTTTAAGGTGCCGGGATTGGATTTTGATGGTGGTCTGAGGCGGATTGAATTAGACAGGGATGTAAATGTTCTATTAGAATTTTATAAGGACAGTAAGGTGTTGACTATTTATGTAGAAAGGGGACATGAACCTTTGATGGTAATGTCACCTAAATGGAAGATCTTGATGCAAAATATTCACATCAAAGGTCCCTTGAAGTAGTTACCTGCAACAGAAGTAGCATCAGTTAGTAGAATCCTCAGCTGAAGTTGGGTATGATATTTTCAAGTCCACAAGTTTCCAAACAAGCACTTGTTGAATGGACTGTAAGGCAAGGATATGACATTAAATACTTAAAGAATGAGAACAAGAGGATTACGGCTGTTTGTAAATTTGATTGCGGATTCAAGATTCTTGCATCACCCATGCAGTGTGAGAAGACATTTCAAATTAAGACATTCAAGCCCAAACATGCATGTGGTATGAGGTTTGAGAATCACTTGGTAACTTCCAGCTATATAGCTGCTAAATACCAGTAAAGGATGAGTGACAATCCGAAATGGTCAGTACCTGCAATGCAAAAAGTATTGAGAAGAGAACTGAATGTGGATTTGTCGAAAGATAAGTTGCATAGAGCCAAGAGGAAGGCATTAGATAACATATCTGGAGATATTAGAATCCAATACACTAGATTGATGGACTATTGTGTCACTGTACAAAAGTACAATCCCAACACAAAGATATTTGTGGTGACACAAAGACCTCACATTGATAGAATTTCAAATTTCAAGAGATTGTATGTCTGTTATGAGGCACAAAAGGTATGGTTTGTGAATGGATGTAGACCCATTATTAGTCTAGACGGGTGCTTCCCCAAAGGTAGTTATGGTGGACAAGTGCTGGCTGCAGTGGATAGGGATGGGAATGAAAATATGTTCCCAATTACAATGGCTGTTGTGGAGGTTGAAAAATTGGATTCATGGAATTGGTTTTTGAAATCATTAATTAATGACATTGGAAATGGAGGTGACATGGGCTGGATTTTTTTATCAGATAGACAGAAAGGGCTTGACACAACATTTGAGACAGTAGTTCCTACTTCTAAAATTAGACACTCCCTGAGACATATGTATGATAACTTCAAAAAACTCTTTAGAGGCAAATTGTTAAAAGATGCTATGTGAGCTGTAGCATCATGTGGATCACACTGAGAATTTGATAGTCATATGCAGAGGGTGAAAGATTTGGACCAGGCTGCATATAATTGGCTGATGGCTGCTAATCCAAATAGGTGAGCCATATCTCATTTTTCTACAAGGGCCAAATGTGATGCATTAACAAACAACCTCTGTGAGTCTTTCAATAGTTACATACTTGAAGCTAGGGAGAAACCAATAGTTGGTTTGCTTGAGTATGTCCGGATGAAGCTTATGACTAGAACTGAAGTGAAGTTGAAACGAATGACCAAATATGAAGGGACAGTCTATCTTGTTATATTGCAGGATTTGGAAAAAAATAAGAACGACAGCAAAAACTGTTTTCCCAACTGGTCAGGCATAGGTGAGTTTAAGGTGGACTGTTTTACCAAAATTTTTGTTATTAACATTGAGTGTAGAACATGTTTATGCAGAATGTGAGATATGACTGGTATACCTTGTAAGCATGCCATAACATGTATATACATGAATCATGAAAAGCCTGAAGATTATATTCATGAATGTAATACTTAGTCTCAGCCTGACTCTACTTTGGGTCCAAATGCACCTATACCCAAGTGTATGATAGATAATGTACCATAATAATGCTTTATAAGCATATAATATGCAGTAATAAATATTATAGTATATTATTTAATGTTATCACTCGTAATCAAATAATACATATATTATATAAGAATGTATTTGGGCTTTGAGTCGGCTCCAGGGCTAGTAGGATCCATTTAAGTAAGGTCTTAAGTGTTATCATTACATATATGTGATGTGGGTTAAGTTCAAATGGGTATCCCATTGGGCGTTTTTTATTTTATTATTATTATTATTTTTTTGCTATACTGAGGGTTCCAAGCCTTTGGGTTGAACTAATCTCTCTCGGCCCAGAGGAAAGCCGGATAAACTCCCCTGTAGCTTCAGTGTGGTAGTGCAGTTTCGAATCATACAACATCCGAGTACAACCCGTGGTCCTACGCCAACTGAGCTACCCTTTGGTAGGTTCTCATTGAGCGTTTTACTGTGATGTAGATTGCGTGATAAAAACCAAATCTTGCTGAAAGACAAAGTGCCCTTTCATTTTACCCTTGAAGACAAAGTGCCTTTGCCCAGAAATATCAACTTGCAAGTGCAGATGCATCTTTGCAGTGCGATGGTCCCCAATGGACCATGCCATGGATTTGTTCACTGGTCTCTGTCAAACCATTGCAACATGCCCCACAAATCTCTGCAGGCTAATACCTTACAGAGTTCATGCACCAAAAAGACCTCTTGAAAAGGGTTTAACAATTCCTGATTACAACTAAACCAGACTCCAAATCTTGGAAAAACCTGACATCAAATTAGGTTGGACTTAACCTTCCACTGCATCAGATGGCCCTCCTGCCAGTTTATGTTAAGATTTATTTTTATAAAAAAAAATTTCATATGAGAGTAGCTCATACACTATTATAGGAATAAGACATCCAAGTTATTGGATCTACATCCAGATCCAACAACTTAAAAAGACAAATGATAATATCTAATTTTTGTTTGGTTGGGAGAGTGAAAACAAGGAACCTTTTTATGCCTTTTGATTTTCATTGTATTTTTACTTCTTTTAGGCAATTGGATTTAGATGCGAATCCAATAGTTTGAATGTCTTACTCTTTCGTATCGTAGTAGTGTGAAAGTTAATTCTATAAGATCATTTTCCTTTTCATAAGAAATGCACTTTTTATTAGCTCCCACACAATCTCAAGATGCATTGGCTTTTCGAGGCAAGATCTGATATCTCCTCAGTTTAAAGAAAACGTATTTCGAGAAGAATCAAAAAGAAACTATGGGAGATGATTTCTTCAAACCCATGTTTAGTAAGCACGTCTAAATCCTCATTATATAAAAAAAAACACTAATTTCTACTTATGTGGGGCCACAGGAAGAAAATCTATACCATTCATGAAAGGATGAAACTCATCCTGAACGGTCAGGATCATCTTTATATGGTCACGCGATGAAGTTTTGGAGACGATCGTTCGTGTAATGGCGGGGGATTTCAGTGGCACGCGTGTGACAACGTTTTTCATTTTGTTTTGAACATGAAATCCCTCCCCGTTGAAAACAAGTTTTTCTGTCTCGAGTGAAGAGCGTCAGAGCGATGGCTGCTGCCGCTTTCAAGAGCTCCTCTTTCCTCCTGCCATCGAAAAAATCTCACAACCATTTCCTCCATTCCCGTGCTCCGAAATCCGTAGCCTGTCACAGATCTCTCACTCCAATGGCGGCTTCTCTCAATCTCACTCAGACCATTGGGATCTCTGAAACCTTTTCCAGATTGAGACAGCAAGGCAAGGTAAGCATTCGCCCCCTGTTTTTTATTTTTTTTTCTTTTTCTTCTTCTGCTTTGAATCTTGTATTGGTTGAATCGATGCTATCTCGTTTGCATTGGGTTGCTGAGATTAAGTCATTTGGTTTTGGAGGATTATTGGGGCGAGGTGAATGAATGCTCAGGGTTTAGGGTTTAGGGCATGCTTGTTGTTTTTGGCTGTTGCAGAAAATGATTTGTTGGGAGAAAACTGTATTGAAGATGGAGTTTTGGATTTAGTTGTTCCAGTCGATGCTTGATCTTCAAGAAGAACTTTTCAAATACTGTATTGGGTTTCTTCATCTGCCCTTCTCCAAGAATGAGATTTAATTTTTTTGTGGGTTCCATCGATTTTGTATAGTATAATAATCATCATCATCATAGAAGCCTTATGCCATCCAGTAAACCCTTTTTGCAGGCATGTTTACAGCAACTTCACAATCCATTATGTCTTTTTTCACTACTTAATCGAGCTCCTTCATTGTTCCACGCATCCTCCTAGTTCCTTGAACATGTAACCCTTTGATACTTTGGTCATAATCGATCTGCACAACCCTTCAATAGTCTGTATAATTGGCGTGCACAAAACATTTCAAATGATTTTTTTTTTTTTGGTTAATTATGTCTTCTTTGCACATGTATTTTTTTTTTCAGTGAATATGGTCTGTGTAGTGTATAAAAGGTCTATCTATGAATTAGAGTGGGCAATGAGCATTGGGTTAAATTGATGGTTTCAATACTCTGTGGAAATTGAGCCTAATCACCCAATATCATATTGCCTGTTTTGGCCACGACAAACTTTACTGGAATCAATCCGAAGCATAAAATTGTTTAAGTCCCTTTCAGCGCTTAAGTATCACATTTCTTTTGTTCTCTTGAGATTACAAAGTTTTTTTATCAGCATTGTCATGACTGTTTATATCAAATGCTACAAAGATTGAAGATTTTCACATGTTTTTTTAATTTCTTATTCTCTACATAGAATGGGGACCGTGGTCCTAATTTTTGGAAAATGGCTAACACATATTCTATTGGGCTGGCCAATACATGATGTGGGGCCTTGTTTCTAATTCATGCTTAAATGTTATTTTAGTTAATACTGCTTGACTTGAGAGTTATCATTTTCATCCTAACCTCCCTAAGAAACATGTTGGCCATATGCAGGTAGCATTCATACCTTACATTACTGCTGGAGATCCTGATCTGTCAACAACAGCTGAAGCAATGAAAGTGCTTGACTCTTGTGGCTCAGATATTATTGAATTGGGTGTACCCTACTCTGATCCTTTGGCAGATGGGCCAGTTATCCAGGTTGGAATTTGCCACTAATTTTTTTTTTTTTATAAATTTGATTTTTTTTATTAAATTATTTCAAATTTCTCTGCTGTGTCACTATTTTTAATATCAATTACAGGCTGCTGCTACTAGAGCTCTAGCAAGAGGGACAAATTTCAATACGATTCTTTCAATGTTGAAGGAGGTACATTCATCCAACTCTGGACTACTGCTGAAAGTTGTCAAGGGTTCAATCAATCAACTGTAACATTGCAGTATTTTTGTAATTATTTTCGGTCACATGGCGGTAGATTTTAATATATTAATATAGAATAATGTGACATATCATATGCATGACTGTACAAACCCAATGGAACATCGTTGCTAGATTCATCCTTGTTTTTCATTGAATGTCGTAGTCATCATCATTATAACCCTATCATATCAATCCAAGATTTCAATACTCAGAGTTGGGGGGCAACTTGGTCATTGTCGAGTCGACTCGACTTGGCCAAGTTGTATGGTGTCAATGTTGCTAGCCAGTAATCCCAAAACCAATTGGTGATAGGAAACTGCACAAACAACTACTTAACACCCCCCTCGGGCGGGACACCGCCCGGATCCGAAGCACACGCCCGCACAAGACTATAACGCGGCATGGGGCCTTTTTTGCCCTGCGCATTTTACGCCCGCACAAACACACAACGCGGCATGGGGCATTTCTGCCCTGCGTGGTTTCGAACTCGAGACCTCAGGCTCTGATACCATGTCAAAGTTGCTAGCCAGTAATCCCAAAACCAATTGGTGATAGGAAACTGCACAAACAACTACTTAACATATGGGAGTTGGCTTAGTTGGACCATATTGCACTTTGGAGCTCAAAAAACCTATTAGATCATGAAAAAATGATTAAAAAAAGTTTAAAAAATAGATAACAATGTCCTTTAGATTCAACCATGTGTTTTAATTATTTAGAATCAATTTTAAGGGATAATACATGGTCACATGATTTTCATTCATGTATGTGATGCTCTTGGTATGGAAGGAATTCTCAGGAATCTGGAAACATGTTTCTGATGTATATTCTTGGCATATCTTTTTACATATTGTTGCTTATTTTTGGCTACTTCTTATTGTTATATGTTCATAGCAACCCTATCACTTTTCATTTATATGATGCAAAGAATGTGTACATCAAACTTCTTGATGTGAAACAAGAAGTTAGCATTTGTGTCATTTTATGAGATCAAGCTGTCTTTTCAGGTGCTCCCTCAAATATCTTGTCCAGTTGCTCTATTTTCATATTACAACCCAATACTCAAACGTGGAATTGAGAACTTCATGTCCACAATTAGAGATGTCGGCGTACATGGTAATGAACATGGTGCAGTTGTTTCCATTTAATAATTTAAGCTGATAACATTTGACAGTTTTTGGTTCTTTGCTTATTATTGATGTCCCATTTTGGAGTACTATAGTCAAACCCAAGTGAAATTGTCGTTTCCCCAGCCATTTGATTTTTTTTTCTAAGTACTAACAAATCAATGATTTCATGGCTTTGAGAGCTTTTGGATGATGGATCACTCAAAACATTTTCCCCCATCATTTAAGCAACTGTAACTTCATGCATCACACATAGCATTTTAGTTTTCTAACAGATCAAACATTTAGGACTTGTGAGATGATAAGGTGCAAGCCTGCCGAAGTTCTCTCTCTCTCTCTCTCTCTCTCTCTCTCTCTCCCCATGAGTTGCATGAGGGTGTGCACAGGCATTTACCACGTATGTCTGTATGTGTTCGCATTACCAAACCACAACTGTCATTATTGGTTTGGGGCTTTTCCTATGAAATTAGGGTAGGGCAGGTCCTACTTCTGTTCCAAATAGAATCGAGATTTACTTTGGCAAGTTTTTATGGCCAACTACCTGTTTAACATCAACCTTCCTTTTTCTACTAGACAGTGGCATATGCCAAGGTTCCACATGCGATGGAGTGACAAGAGAAAAACCTACAGTTATAATTGCTGCAATATAGCTTGTCATGACTACTAGAATTCAGAATTTCCTCCCTCTCTCTCTATATATATAGCATATAGGGGATATTCCTGTGCATCCTTCTCTCACCATATGGTGAGGGATAAAGTTAATGGGGCCCACCTAGGGACCCATTGATCATGGCACTTGTGGGGGATGGAAAGAGACATCTTGGATGAGCCCATATATCAAATTTGGGTTCAATCCCATGTTTCTAACCCCTTCATCCGTGGCCCACAAATCTAATGACTTTATATTAAAGAAAAAAATTTGACCCTCAATCCAACGGTCCAACCCATTTGGATAGGTGTGAACTCAATCGGTCTAGTGTACGGGTCCCATGTGTGTGGATGGTTCGGATGTATTATAAAGTCAACCCTACTATGTTATCCCTCACCATGTTATGGTGAGGGATGGATGCGCATGAATATTTCCCATATATATAAATAGATATATGTATGATGACTAATTTTTAACAAGGATTGCCTGAAACTAAATTAGTTAACATAACAATTAGTTCCTGACAGTTTTAGCACTTTGCAGGACTAGTAGTTCCAGATGTTCCACTGGAGGAGACCAAAGCTCTGAGAGAAGAGGCTCTTAAAAGTAAAATTGAGTTGGTAGATCTCTATCTTTTTTAAAAATTATTTTTGAATGGCGATCCCTATATTTATCTTTTAGAATAATTATGTCAAACTACTATGGTGAATACTGGAGCCAGGTTTGTTATAAAATGTAGAAGCTTTATTGTTTTGCTCGGATTCTTCTTACTGTGTGAAATACCCATGACCATTTGGGTATTTTGGCATTAGGTTTGTGCTGATGGGTAAACCTCACTAATCCTGTGTTTTGGCATGTCTTCTGTTTATGTGGTGTTAATTCACATCCATGTTTTTGATGAAAAATCACGATTTTCTTGGAACAAGAAGTTGTACTTTTACAATAAAAGGCGCTATCCCGCTAAGCTCTTGCACTAGTATCATTGTTCTAAACAAGTCCTTTTGGACTTTTGGACTTTTTTGGTTTAGCTTTTTTTACATTTAGGATAACATGAATTTTCAGTTACTAGAAGTTTGTGATCTACCTTTCTCAATGGCAGTGTTTTATCTGGGAAATATGTCGCGCAGCTTAGAAAAACACGAGTTGAACTCTTATTTACGATCATCTTATTCTTTCTACCTTCATCTTGCTCATTAGTTGAAATTACATAAAATACGTAGATGATGTCAAGTATTCATATAACACATAGAATACTGAGGTGCCACCTGAAGGTTGATTCTGCATCAGCAGGGTGTCAACCCCTGTATATATGTTTTATATGTAGAAAATTTGTTTTTTTCAGAAAGATTAAAAAAGAAATAGGAGGAAAATGAGAATTTAATAATTAATGCAGGCTATACAAAAGAAAAGAAAATATTGCTAGTTCTTTACTGGGTGGCAGGTATTGAAGCAGGCCTACAGTTTATGCCTACAGCTGCTATGGAGGGGCTGGATATTAATAAAGCCAACCCATTTTTCTCCGAAAACTACAATCAACAAGAAGGCAACTGCATCTTAGAGGAAATTAAGTCAAATTCGTCATGAAATTCCCAAATTGAAGGCAAAATAAATCCATTGGTGTCACGTACATGTATGAGCATGGAAAAACATCCAACCACATGGACTGCAGTCGAAAAGAAAAGAGAGCAGAATCCAAACTAGGGCTGTTTGCCTTATTTCTCTGCCCTTGTTTGATTGATTCTTAAAGTGAGAATTTCCCGGGCGCACACCCATTCTCTAGCTTTTTATCAATAATTCTTTACAAGCACAAGCCTGATCATCACACCCTGGTTTGGAGAGAGCTTGACCCTGAGTTGTTGTCCTTATATGCAACCTTGTGCTTGTCTCCATCCTTGAATGGTCAAAGTCCACTTGGTTTTTGAGCTCTGTTCGCTTCATGCTTGAGTTGCAAGGGGCATTTGACAAGATAATATTTTTAGGGGTTGACTGGTCTAACTAGTGCTAGTTCGGTACGTCTTCACGTAGAAAAAAACATCTTGTTGCAACCTTATTCCCTACTTTTTTTTCTTCTCAAGAATGACTTGTTTTTATTAAGAATACGAAAGGTACCAAACTCCATCATACAATAGGGAAGAAATTCCCTATGTACAATGCACTGGTTCTTTCTTTTTGCAAGCATATTCATGACTTTCATTTGGGCAATAAATGCGTGCATATTGCTGATTCCTTAACCACGATTAAGTGAAGGCTAATTTAGTAATTTCTAAAGTGCAAACTGACCATTTAGTTGCTAGAGTTATGGAAGAAAATAACCTCAGCCACTGAGTACCTTTCCCATGCTTCATCTGAATCCCCTTATCCATGGAAAAAGTCATTTTTATTGATGATGCCATACCTAAATCCACCCTCAAAACCAGAAGGAGCTGGATTTCCTTTCTATGTTCAATTTTTAATACCCAAAAAGCAGTATTTCCCATTTTTCTTTTTTAATTCAACCATGTTTCTATTTTTTAGAAATACTAAAATCTAAGTTGTCACTGAATGATTTTCTGGGGCCCAATACCACTTCTCTCCCTCTCTTCCTCTTTTCTCTCCACCCCAAACACACACACAGCAACCCACACACCTCTTCTCAAATTCACTTATCTGGTTTATATTATGTTGATTATGTATGGCAACTCATACTTATTTTGTGACATTGAAGGTGCTGCTTACAACACCCACCACTCCAACTGAACGAATGAAAGCAATTGTTGAAGCTGCAGAAGGATTTGTTTACCTTGTAAGTTTCTCTGTGTATTAAACTATCAGGATCCGTTGGTTGAGAAATTGATTTCTTTCTGTACTGGACACATGCAAATGCATGCATGCTGTATATGTGTTTTTAAATACATATGTATATGCCAAAACAATCTATTCTTCTTACCACAAGCAAATGTGCATTCCAAGGTAATCTCTGTACTGCAGTTGGTAGTCAATTAAATATCTTGTGACTTGTGATGCTATCATTTCTCAGCTGGCTACAAAGAGAAAAGCATACAAATACAATAGCATATACAAAATATCATGCACCAAGGCCGCACTTGCTAAATTGGATTTGGTTGTTATTTCTAAAGGAAAAACCCTAGTACTTTGGAAATTCACTTATGATTGGTTCCTCCTTTTACCACACTGACAAAATCTTGATAGTTATCAAAGACAGTGAGGTATACAGTGTGTCTTCAGTTTTTACAACCAAACCATGATAAAAATAAAAAAAACTTGAGCAAGCATCTCTCCCTCTACCGAACACACGCAAACACAGACACACACACATCAACCTATCTATCTGTCTGCATATACAACATGCATTCATTATTTAAAATAAAGTAATATCTTTCTCAATACACAATTTTTTTAAACTGTATTTCCTTCGATGGAAGAATCATGTCCTTCGTACTTGAATTCAGAACTTTGACAAGTGTCTTGACAGAGTTGAAAGTTGCTTATGCTCCATTCTTCAAACCAGAAGGTTGCAGGTTCTGGTCACCTTTCCCCAAAAAAAGGGAAGTAAAAAAAATTCAGAATTTGCCAATCCAATCTAAATGATGACCTTCATCTCTTCAAAAGAAAGAAAAGATGTTTTCTTGATATAGGCACTTAACCGCTTGTGAAAGTCAGTGAGATCACTTTTGTCATCTCACCAAAAGAAAGAAAAGATGTTTTCTTGATATAGGCACTTAACCACTTGGAAAAGTCGGTAAGATCACTTTTGGTCATCATCATCCCTTGTCTCAACTATGTTGGGATCAGCTACATCACTTTGGTCATATGTGAACATTGTTCATCCCCAATATGATATATTTTGTGTTTTATCTACTAAAGTTTTGAATGAGTTTAAATCACCACTATATGTTCTATGAATTTCATACTTTTGAACCAATCTATGCTATATTGGTTCTGAGAATATTTTCTTTTTACTATTAAAATTTATTCAAATAGTTGCCCTTACATTAGTCACATATCCAATCTCCATCCTTCCACAGTGAATTTTCTGTATTAATAAGAAACCTCCAAGATTTGATCAAGGGCTTCCAGGTAGGCAATTAAATGAATTAAAGAAATGCTGCAATCACCTTCAGTTATAAACCTTAAATATTTCATGCCTAGGTTCTTCAATGAAATTATTTTTGGACGTGCTCTTTCCATATTTACTATTCATATATGTATGTATGTATGTATGTATGTATCTTTCCATATTTGGGTCTATCTAACTAGCAATCTGGGTAACCCAAGTTTTCTACATGTCCATAATGGTCTTGTGATCTAGGTCACTAATGTAATGGGCTCATTGCCGCTACTATCTCAAAGCTTGATGATATTATCTATGTGTGGGGATGTTTCTATTCATTGTTCTCTTGTTTGGTGTAGACGTACATTTCAAGGTGGTTTTTTATTGGTTGGCAACAACCAAATTTTATTTATGTTGAAAGGATGCATCATTACCTTGGGTTTGTTTAGGGTTAACAGATTCCTTTTAAGATGGAGGTTGCTTCATAGGTTGATGGAGAACTTTCGAGTGTTTACTTAAATTATAAAGGTCAAATTTTGTGGGAAATCCTTTCATATGGAGTGAATTGGTGCAAGGAAGGAAATAAGTAGCCGCTTCTTTATGGTACGTAGTCTACATTGTTAGATTGCTGGAAGTCATTAAGATGCTAGCTGCTAATTGCTTGTTGGTGACAAAAGAGTTCCTTGGAGCTTCCATCTTTGACCCATTGAGAGATTGGTGGTCGTGGTGACTGTAAAGAGACCTATATCTTTACAGTGACAATGAAAAATTATTTATGAAACTGAAAGACAAAGCAAATGGTGGAATGTATCTAACCTTTGTGTGCTTTTGGAATAAAATTTTGATGTAGTTGCGCGTATGTTCCTGTGTGGAGCCCGCATTTATGGAGGGGTTTTGTGATATACATTGTTAGGTAGTTCTTTAACGGATTAAGCTTTTAGAGTAAGTGGTTGTCACTCGTCAACATGACATCGGAGCGGGATGTCGAGTGTTCGAGTCCGGGAGTTGTGTTGTGCCTTGTTGTCCTGTATTCTTCCACAGAGGGTGTTGTGTGTATGTTCCAGTGCGGAGCTTGCACTTGCGGAGGGGTGTTGTGATATAAATTGTTACGTTGTTCTCCATCAGCTTAAGCTTTTAGAGTAAGTGGTTGTCAGCATTTTCAAGGTCATGGTGCATGATGGCACCCTTTTTTTTTGTTTTGTTTTTTGAGAGTACCTTCCATTGAAGAGATTCAAAGAACAAAAACTAATGAGCTCCAAAAAACAGAAAAAAGTGAAAATGCAACCTACAACATGTTCTCAAATCCTCCCACTCATGCTCTTCAGTTCTGAGAGCAACTTATTAATTTAGGTGGATTCAATCAGATGTGATTTTTATGGGAAACAGATCTACCACCACAACTGAAATTTCAACTTTGTATTCGATGGAAGTTGAGATCCATCTGCCTGGGGAAGTATACTTTATACATGCAAGGATAGGATGGATGAAGTTGCCGACCTTTTTGTTGAGGTAGATATTAATATTACCATCTTTTTTAATCTGTATATTGTTAGAAAGATTTTCTGCTTTAAACTCCTGATAGAGTGCCTTTTTAAATATTTGTACCCTTATTTGTTTTTTCTATTTTTGTTTCATTTAAATGAAAATCTTAAATATCCACCGAATTGATATACATGCCTTCAGTTTAAGTATGACATAGTTTAAGTTCTGTAATCTCCAGTAATTGGAATTCTTACTCTTTTGACTTTTGGAAAGAATGCTACTTATTATAGTATATTTAAACTACCATTCTCTCACATTTGTTTTGGTTCGCCTCTCCATGGTTTTCTCTCAAGATTGATGGGATAAGGTGTTGATGATGGTGATATAATCTTTCACATAACTATACCAACAGCTACTGGTTCACTTCATATTTTATTTTCTTGGTTCATGTTTCCTTGTGGATTCTCTATTATCTGTTGCATGTCCAGTTGAGTTGCGTGTAAACTTTCCATAAATTAAAATGTTGATAGTTGGATTTCTTATCCTTAAAATGTTATCTTAATTTGTTTTGCATCTGCTGGATGTTAGCCTTTATTACTTAATAGTGTTGACCGTGGATTTACTTGAATAGGTGAGCTCAGTTGGAGTGACTGGTGCTCGTGCATCTATAAGCACGAAAGTTGAATCTCTTCTGCAGGATATTAAACAAGTTTGTCTTCTTCTCTATCATCTAATTTTATATATTTTTAAATATATCAGTGCTTTTATGACTTCATGCAGTTACATGTAGCTAGGGCAGACAAACATTTTGTATCCATCAATTGGAACTCGGCAGTGTCAGTGTGGAATCACGAGGTTGTGAGTTTGAGTTTCGTCTATATATTTAGGCTGGTGTTCCTGTGTAGATGTCTTGCACGGCACATACTGTGCGAGACGGCTTGTAGATGGGCCCCTTATGATCTCCATCCAACTCGTCACCTACTGCTACTACTGCCACTCCACCATGGAATGTCACCGATCCCCTGTTTTTGACACCGATCTGCAGTGATTTAAAAAGCGCGCCTAGGCGCGCGCCTAGGCCCCAGGCGCAACAAGTCCCAACGGTTGCGCCTCACATGAGGCCAGTCGAGGCGATTTTAATGAGGCGCTGGAAAAGCCCATGAGGCGCGCGCCTTGGGCCTGGGCCCAAGGCGCGAGCCTCTTGCGCCTGACTACCTGGGCAAGGCTTTAATTAAAAAAAAGAAAGGATGGAAAGGGCTTATTGAAAATGTTCTGATATAAATGAAGAGATGCTGCCCTGGCTTCCAGACTCAAGCATCCAACGGAAAAAAAAAAAGAGGGAAAGGAGAAAGGGAAAGCAGCAGTGATCATCGTCCACCTCTGCATCCAGCGATCATCGTCCAGCATCCAGCATCCATCCTCTGCAGCCATCATCATCGTCCACCTCCAACGATCATCGTCCAGCAGTGAAGACCCGTCAGCGATCAATATCCAGCGACTGGCTCCAGCGATCATCTTCTGCTCTTCTTTTATTACTGCTGCTGCTGCTTTTTTTTTTTTTTTTTCTGCTGCTTCTTTTTTTCTGCTGCTGTTTTTTTTTTTTTTTTTTTTTTTGCTCCACTGTTGATGCTCGGCTGCTGTTTTGCTGTTTTTTTTTTTTTTTTTGCTCTTCACTATTGATGCTCTGCTGCTGTTTTGCTGTTTTTTTTTTTTTGCTCTTCACTGTTGATGCTCTACTGCTGTTTTGCTTTTTTTTTTTGCTCTGCTGTTATTATTATTATTTTTTTTGCTCATCACTGTTGATGCTGAAATTGTTGCTGCTGCTGTTTTTTTTTTTTGCTCTGCTGTTGAACTTGAGCCAGAACATTATGGGCTGAAATTGCTGCTGCTGCTGTTATTTTTTTTATTTTATTTCTGCTGCTTTTTTTTTTCTGCTCTGCTGTTATTTTTTTATGGATTTTGGTACTTTTGATTGAATGTTTAACATTTAGAGTGATGGATTATGGATGCTGTATGATGTTTAGAATTTTTCTAATATTCCTTGCCAATTATCTGTCTGTTTGTCTAATTTGTTCTAATTTGTTCTACTTTTGTTCTATTTTGTGAATTATCTGTCTATACGAAAACATATATATTTTATATACAATGTGCGCCTCGCTTCAATGAAGCCCGCGCCTCGCCTCGCGCCTTAGCGCCTAGGCCCCAGGAGACCTTAGCGCCTTGATGCGCCTCGCGCTTTTAAAAACACTGCCGATCTGAATGGGACTCACTGTTGGATTGAAATCCATTAAAAAAAGAAACGATGCCTGAAAAAACCATTAAACTTTTGTGAACATGGATTAGGGGGTTAGGATTATCTAATGGACTTGAAATTTTGCATACAGGCGGGTCACATTTTGATCTTTTGAACCCCCACCCCATGATTTGTGGGGACCTAGGTAGGGCCTACAAGTTGTCTCTCACGGTAGGTACATGTAAGACATCAGACATCTGCACAAGAGCATGCCCCATAGTATGTATTGTTGTGCCTGTTGATATACATTGTTACGTCGTTCTTTATCAGCTTAAGCTTTTAGAGTAAGTGGATGTCAACATGGTATCAGAGCGGGAGATTGGGTGTTCAAATCGCAGGGGTTGTGTCATGCCTTAGTGCCCTATATTCTCTCACAGAGAGTGTTATGTGTATGTTACCGTTTGGAGTCTGCACGTGCGCGGACGGAGGGGGGGGGGGTGTTTGCTCTTTGATATACATTGTTACATTGCTCTCTATTACCTTAAGCTCTTAGAGTAAGTGGTTGTCAACATGTATGTATTTATTCCTGGCCCCTAAAACTCCCAACACCTCCTGCCCACATGTGTGCATAGCTGCACACGTTGTGTGGATTAGCAATCACCCAAATTAGTCATTATCAAATTTTTAGAGGCCCATATAAATCACCAACCGAACATACCCAATCTCACACAAACCAAAAAAAAAAAGAAGAAGAAGAATTTCCAAGACTTTTAAGTCCCTAATAGTGTGGAAAGACATCTAATATCTTTGCAGCTAAATTAATAATTCTTACTTCTTTAAAGGTTTTCTGAGGATTTAATTAGATTTAAGTACCAACAAAAGATATATATATATATATATATATATTTTGAATGATGGCTTTCGTAAAGATAATCAAGGCAGTCCAAGAGATATATATTATATATTAGAAAGCTAGATGCCAATGCAAAGGAAACTACCAAAGAAACACCACATCAAATATTTAAAACAGAAAATTATATCAAAATAAAGGGGAAGAAACGACATAAATGAGGAAACTGTCATCAGTCAATTGATTAGCTGTCTGCTTAACATGATGAAACAAGACATTCAATCGTAGCCAGGTCCAAACTTCTACCATCACATCTGCCAATATCCAAGGAGCCTTGCAAAGACCTGCAGCCTATCAGATGATGCAAAGCAAGTCACCCTCCACCAAAATACCTTGAAGGTTGAGACAGCGAACTTCATGGAGACTTGTCTGTAGAGCAATCAACTCCACCTTATTCGCCGAACAAACTCCCATGGATTAGAAAAGGATAGGATCTGCTTTGCACTCGAATCCGTGGTAGTTCTGCCTAGATCAGCAATACTTGGGTGTGTGGGGAGGGTTCCGAGGTGAGATGCCTTACATATCAAAATGGGCATGAAAGGAGAAAGCCATCTCTTTCCACCTCATCAAAATCATAGTCAAGGGATCCCTTGAAAAGAAATTGTTTTTAGTCATTTTTTTTTTTTCTTGCATTAGAAACGAGAATAACTTTATTGAACAAAGAACATAAAAAGGGAAGGAAACCTAATTTAAGAGCTAAATACCGAAAGAGAGCAGACAGGACAGATGATGATAAAAACCCAAACCAAGAAACAATTAGAAGATTGGGTCATCGAACAAGAGATCCACTAGGAATCCTTGCTTAGCGAAGGAATCTGCTGCCTCGGTAGCTTCCCTCAAGATTTGATTAACTCCTCCTTAATGATTGAAAAGAGATGCTTAGTTTACATCATTTTGAAATGCAACTTCTAAGGATTTCCCAGTCTTTGTCACAGACCCAACAATGTTGTAGGAATCACTTAACACATTGAATTCACCACTAAAATATTTGTATCAAGAATTCAAGATTTTCAATCTTATCTAATAGCAAAGACCTCAGCTCATTAGAATCTTTGACCCAAATGGGCCATTGTAATAGAACAAAATTTTTACCCGAAGGGTTTTTCAACACCATCAACAGCCTCACCGGGCCTTGCTTTCTTTTAGTACTACGGATATTAAACAACATCTTACCCTCGGTAGGAGGTTTCCAAGAATGCTAAATCCTCTTTTTTGGCTCATCAGTCTTCATTGTCACCTCCCAACTAGGACATCATTTAGAGAGACATTCTTGCTCTTGGACTTCTTTTGGTCAGCGTTTATTTCTTATTGTTGGGTTTCCGGATGAGTTCAGGTTTTATGATTTTGAAAGTGTTTTGGTATTTTGGAGGTTTAACTTGCACAATTCTTGTGAACAACAAACTTAGTCTTTCGAGGTTTTGTTATGGACCTTTAGTTGTTTTGGTTTTTATTTACTGAAGTTATTGTCACTGAATAATGAAGGTTGTTTTAGGAGTTCTTGTATTGATCCCTGCACCTTGGAATGATTTCTCTGTAATGAATAAAGTTGTAATTGCTTCTGTTGTTTTGTCTTTCACTGTTCCACTCCAAATAAGATGATTTCTCCCAAAAAATGTTAAGAAGGAAATAATGCCATGTAAGTGCTGCAAGTGCCATTTTTGATGAAGTGATTCTATGAGAGACTTGGCCTTGCTAGCCTGAAGGATTAGCAGCAGTACATTTTCCTGACACTCAGTTTCTTAACATGTTGGTACTTGGTAGTACTATTTGATGATCATACCATCAAAATGACGTGCCATATATTATTGTGGTTTGAGTTCCTTAAAGATCTCCACATTAGAAGAAGATTCTACCATTTTGATTGGTGGGATATGTTGGAAAGTCCCACATCCCACATCGCCTAAGTACTGAGTTAGAGATGGCTTCATATACCTGTTTGGGCCTTCCATCAGCTTAAGCTTTTGAGTTGATATATGGTATCTTACAGGCTACAGATGGATAGTGAAGAAAAGAAAAAATAGCAGTTTGTAAAAAAAAAATAATTGAAAATGCCGATTACAGATTATGTTATTAATAGCGAAATATGGCTCCCACATGAATGGAATAGGAGCATCAAAAAACTTCATCTCCTGTACCTCAATATGTTCTCTTTCTACCAGATCACATAGCCAATTGGTAAGGTGGCCAGGCCCAGTGGAGTTCCAAACCAGAGGTGGCCAACAGCTTCACCCTTCACTGGTGTAGTGAATATAGCATACTTTTTTTTTTTTTTTAAAATAATCTTAGCCATCAGCACATGGTGTTCTAGTATTCTTGATATGTGGTTATAATTGTCAATCTTTTGTTATATTTGCAGGCAACAACTAAACCAGTGGCGGTGGGCTTTGGCATTTCAAAACCAGAGCATGTTCAACTGGTTAGTTGTGTGGAGCTCAT
The DNA here is from genome assembly GCA_012931725.1 of Litsea cubeba. Lineage (NCBI taxonomy): Eukaryota > Viridiplantae > Streptophyta > Magnoliopsida > Laurales > Lauraceae > Litsea > Litsea cubeba. The sequence continues at coordinate 126,657,368 of CM022947.1, forward strand.
TGCATGCAGATGTGTGAAGAATCCAATTTCAGAATCATGATTTCTCAAAAAAATTAACTACTTCTAATCTTTGTAGGTAGCTGGATGGGGAGCTGATGGTGTTATTGTTGGCAGTGCAATGGTGAAGATATTAGGGGAAGCGAAATCTTCCGAGGAAGTTTTGAAGGATCTTGAGATTTTCACCAAGTCTTTGAAGGGTGCACTACCTTGAGCACAATTTAGTGAGACTGTGGCAAGCTGAACTTTTCCTTATTTATCTTTCTCATGCTGTCCTGAAACATTTAAAAACAGTGGATAAGGTATAATTGTGAGCCATTTCTGGAAATGTAGGAATGTCATCATAACTTGATAAGTTGTTCTATGATTTTTTTTTTTTCAATTGAGATTTGAGGGAAAATGGATTGAATTCTGTTTTGATTGTGAAAACAATTCATGGATACAAAAGCAGGAATCAATGTGTATATTTTTGGCCCTCCATCAGAGGTTTCTATGTGCTGGCTACCATTTGTGGATGCAGCCTTTAGGTTGGAGATTTGATCTACCTTTTGGTCCTTACCACAAATGATTATAATAATTGACGGTTGAAGTCATTTGCCAATTCCTGTTTACATGAACCTGAAACCCGGAGCTGATGCATGTCATTCATGTCACTATAGCTTTTGCTTTCTTAAATCTTTTTTTAGAGTAGATAAATTTATCTGCTTTATTTAAGGTGTGAATTGTCTTCAGCTAGAAATTTATGAACTATTTCATCTCACCTTGATCAAGTGTCTATGGAGCATTTGCCTCATCAATCTGTATTTCATATCCTTCCTGGTCAGTGCCAACCAAATTCTTTGTTGACCTTGAAAGAAAGAAAGAAAGAAAGAAAGAAAGGAAAGAGCCATTCTCCATCAAAAATCTTCTTTTGTACTTTGTAGACCTGATTGCCTACTTAAATTTTGGCAGGCGATGAACTTTTTTGTGTTTAACTCTGGACCCAATTATCCAAATCTAGCCTTTTACACAGACATCCCCTGGTATTGGGCCCATTTGTCTCAGATCCTCTTCGTGATATGCAGTGTTATATTTGTTTTGCATTTTTAAATATATCTTGATGTATTCTGGGTATTGCATTTGCATACATTCGTGCCAATTATTGCAAATGTTGAGATTGTCCAGGCATTGAAAATGGGACATCGGGCCCAAAGTCTGCACGTACTGAGCCTGAACTAATAATGGGACCATACCCTGACCTGTAATAGACTTGGGTCAGGGTTTGAGGGACATGTATGTACCTGTATCGGAATTTAAATTTAAGTGAAATTTTGACTGTATGGCTGTCCTAAATTTGACATTTGCTTATACACCATCAAAATTTAAATATTTATTGCAAAACTATTTATACAACAAATGTGTGATATCCCGTGAGCTTAGGATACCGTACAAGGGAAATATTTAAAGGCAAAATCTTAATTTAAATTAAAGGCCTCATTTCCGAGAACGTATGTATCCTTGTCTGCACGCATTTAAGTGTACGCACGCACGTGTTTCATGCAAAAGGAATCTACGTTGTTTTTCAACTTCGTAAAAATCTCCTGATTAGATAATAGTTATTTTAGAACTTAAGAATTGAAGCTTTTATTTTAGATCTTAATTTAGTTATAATAGCTCTTATTAATTAGATAAGAATTTTCAAATGGATTCTAAGGGCCTGTTTCTTTCCAAGCATTTCTGACAGGAATTCAGGCTGTCTGTGAATTCCTGAATTCCAGTCAGAAATTCTATGTTCATTTACTAGAATTCGCAGCATTTGAGGCAAGCAGTATTTTGGAATTCCAAAAAAGTGGAATTCCCAAATGCTAGCCCCTCCTCCAGCATTTACAAATTCTGGCATTCCGGGAGGCTTCCTTAGAACACCGGCTCTTCCTTACCGTCAAAAAAGAAAGATTAATTAATATGAGTTTGGTGGAGATTGAGAACATCTGGCGGGGCCCACTGAGTGATTGATCACAATCTCGTCCGTTACAATGGTCGTACAGGGTTGGGCGATTTTGATGGAGGAGCCTGATCTAAATTTGATCAGTGGGGCCCATATTTTGTAGCAAATCAAAATCCCAGGTGAGAACATGTTCTCTGTTTGGGAGAAGTTCTGTTGCAGAACGTGTAAGGATAAAGAAGAGATGGAGGGGTTCCAGCGGTCTGTGAGTGTATGAGAAATAGTGTGGCCACCACCCTCCTTTTTAGTTTCTAGAAAAGTGGAGAAGAATTTCATACACAGGATTCAGTCCTACCGGTCTGTGAGTGCATGAGAAATAGTGTGGCCACCACCCTCTTTTTTAGGCGAGAATGTGTTTTCTAGAAATGAATTTCATACACAGGATTCAGTCCTACCGTTGTTGGCAATTTCTGATGAGACCCACTCTTTGGCTCATGGACATGTGATTAATTTTTGTATGAATGTTGTTTTTTATTTTTTTATTTTGCTACTTGAATTGTGAAATTGGTATGTAAATAATGCATACATGAGTAAAATTCCAGTAAAAAATCCTTATAGTTATGAAACAGAGAATTCAGAAAATCCAGGAATTCATGAATTCTCCGGCATAAATTCAGACATAAAAGAAACAGGGAATTCAGAAATGACAGAATTCAATAGCATTTCAGAATTCCAGTATTTAAAAATCCCAGACAGCCACCAGACATGAATTCCAGGAATTCTAGGAAAGAAACGGGCCCTAAGTCTTTTTAAATGATCACAGTCTTCAAGCTTTAATGATCATATGTTATATCAATTATTATAATCATATAGCATGTAAATTATTTGTAATAAAATTTAATAGCAACCAACATCTAGAGCATTGCTATTAGTTTAAAGATTGGATTGATTGGACCAACCCTTTCAACAAACAATAAAAAGGGGCCACAACTCTACCCAAAAAACACAAAAGGAGGCTACAAGATTTGTGAGGGGATTTGCAAATTTTTTTCTTCTTCTAACAATATCAGCCACTTTGGTTGGAGGGTTGGAGCCTTGAGGGCAGGCGTATTTGAATACAAGAGTCCCAGGGGCAGTATCTAAAATGACCTGTCCAGATGCATGCAAGGGAACTTTTGGAACCGCTGACCAAAGCACCTATTCCACTTTACACGACAAGGGCAAGATGTCCTGTCCCCACAAGATTATTCCCACATCACATTGAGACAGAGAGGGATTGGATTGTGCTGCATGCAAATGGCTTTGGATTGTCCATTTCATCCATTTATGTCGTTCTCCATTGGCCGTCCACTATGCCAAATCATACCCATCACTTCCAATTTGATTGATTCTACTGAAATGTATGATTTAGATTGTATGATGTACGTCTGCTCAGGGGGAAGGGCGTCTAATACATACCATCACAAAATTGAGTTACTAAAACGTGGCCCATTAGTGCTACAAATGCATGTGCTCAATCTTGTTAGGATTCCCCGTTGCAGCTATTACATGGAAGCCATGAAACACATGCTTGAAACTCCATCATTGGGCTCTTACAGAGATAACCCAAACCGGATGACCCATCCTCTACAGTTTTATATCCTCAAGTCACAGCTTAAAATGAGTGGGCCCATCCCAAGGGATAGCTCAGTTGGCCTAAGACCACAGTTTGCACTCGGAAGTTGTAAACTGCACTCAGAAGTTGTAAACTGCACTATCACACTGACGCTGCAAGAGAGTTTATTTAGCTTCCTTATGGGCTCGGAAGGATTAGTCCAGCCAAAGGGTTGAGAACCCTCCGATAGCAAAAAAAGAAAAAAAGAAAAAAAAAAGTAGATCCCACTGTTCGATTAATCACACAATAAAAACATGACCGGTGATGTTAGTCACAACTTCCGTCGTGTGATTAATCACGGTGGAAATCACTTTCTTTTGGAACAAAACTTTGAAAATATACTATAGGCGGAAATGACAGAACTTTACTACGGACTCTACTCATTTTAATTTTTAACTATAACTACCCTTCATAGCCATTATATTTCCTCGGAAGTCTTTAAAAACAGAAAGATCTCAATCATTTGAGCCAATTGATATTGAGCCCCCATCCCTTTCTTCCCAATCCAACAGCATCCAAGTAGGCCCACTTCCAATGTCCATTCTCTTCCTTCCTACTCCCTTATCCCTCTGGTGGACCATGACGACTCTGACCATAATACACACACAAATCCCAAATACATCTTTCCCCACTACAACGCACCTTCCAATTCCATCACCATCATCCGCGCGGGCATTTCCGACTTTTCCTTCATAAATAGAAATCCTTCCATCTACTCAACCTCAGACAAAACCTCACAGAAGGAAAAACCAAATACAAAGACGAGAACACAGAGGACTTTGAGATTTGAGACATGGATAGGGTATTCTCTGTAGATGAAATGTCTGACCCCTTTTGGGCGTCTACGAACGCGCCTGCAGGAAACACGATGATGAATCGCAGCTCCTCTGAATGGGCTTTTCAGAGATTTCTTCAAGAAGCTTCCGTCGTCGAAGAGAACCATCCTCCGTCTTCTTCTTCTTCTTCTCTGAAAACTGCAGGAGTTGACCGAGTCGAACGAGCTGACCGAGTCTTCGAGATCAAGGACAATGAGATTCCTGCGAAATCCGATCCTCCTTGCGACGCTCCTGTTAATTCCAAGGAGTATCAGGAGCTCAAGCGCCGGCTTGATCTCGCCTGCGCCGCAGTCGCTCTCGCTCGGGTAATTGCTGATTTAGGGCATCTTTGTTTTTGCTTTCTTTCTATGTTTGATTTGGATTTTCTGATTTTGATTAGCGTTTCCTTTCTTTGATTTCTTTGTTTTTAGTTATGTTGTTTGTGTTGTAATTGTTATTTTTGTTTGGGTTTTTGGTTTAGAATTTGTGTTTGTGCGGGGATTTTTCTCTGGATTTGATGTTTCGCGTTGGTTTCCTGGGAATTTCTATGTTCAATTGCAGTGGAATTGTGTGCTTGGTTATGACTTGTGAGTTTTGGATCTGGTATTTGGTTGGAAATCAACTGCTGGGTCAATTTGAATGTGGTTTTCAATCGAGTGTGTGTAGGTTTGAAGAAAACAGGGATAGAATTAGTTGTAGTAACCTTGATAAAAGGATTTCACCTTCACAAAGACGAGAATCAACTGAGGAAATGAGAATAAGCAACTCCACTAATGAAACAACATTGTCTTGATGAAGATTCTGGTGAAACAAGGGGGCCCAAACAACTTAGCCACAACCAGAGACTGCATGATTGATGGATAGAAAGTTTCTAACTTTCTAGTGGCTTAGTTTGGGAAGGTTATGAATACAATGGAAGTCGATTTTTTTTTTTTTTTTGGAAGATATGTTGGATGGCCTTATCCTGTCCATTTTACTATGGTGACTTGTGGCGTGGAATGTATTTTGTTTTGATACATGGGTCTTATGCCAATTGCTTGTTAAGACTTTCTTGTTATAAACACATTTGTGCCTCCATAGATTACCTGCATGATATTAAAAACACACACACACACACACACACAAAAAGACTGAAACTTTGAAGTTATGCTTTGAGTTCTCCAAGTGCTATTTGTGTGAACTCTGTATCTTATGTTCTGGAAATGCTGGTCATTTGGAATATGCGCTACCCAGGCTATTCTGTTTCCTTATTCTCTTCCTTCTTCCATGTTAACAGACATCGAGTGTGAAACCTCAAGATGCTTCTCCTTTAGTTGACAGTGGACCACAGGCTTCGAGTTCTTCTCAGTCGGGATCTCAACCTCTTGGTAACTATATGCTTAGTTTTTTTTTTTTTGGTCATCTGCATTATAGTGCCCTTTTCTTGCTCACTTTATAGTTAAAACATTATTTATTTATTTAATTGAAACTAAGGTTCATACAAGGCCTTCAACAGTAGAACTTGTGGAAGTCATGGTATGTATCTAGAACTGATAAAATATGTGTCTTGCAATGGAACATTTTGCTCTTTGTAGAGCCCGTTTCATAAACAGGAGATAATAAGGAATACTCCGTGAATCACTTTTAACTGGCTCTTCATTATGTATAAAGTAGGAAGCCGATTGGGAAATTAAGATTGCAACCAGTCCAAACATTATCCACAAAGTAAATTTATTATTATTAGAGTCATTTTTGGGATGGCTGTTGGAGCTCCACTCCATGCCAAATTTCCAAGGTGGCATGTCCACCTTGGATTTGAAGGAGCTGTTGGAGATGCTCTTAGATGCTTTTTTTTTTTTTTGCTGACGGAGGGTTCCCAACCCTTTGGGTTGGACTATTCCATCCGGGCCTAGAGAGAAGTCGGGTAAAACCCCTGTGGCCCCTAGGTGGTAGCACAAGTGGACTCAACCTTCGGTTCCTGAAGAGGGGGGAACCGGGGGTCGATACCAAGACCTCTAGCTCCGGAAGAGGGAGGAACCGTGGTCCTGACCACTCGGCCAACCCCTTGGGGTTCTCTTAGATGGTTAATTAAGGTGTTCTTGGTGCTATGAAAGTAAATGGCATCCAAGACCACCCATCATCATCGCATCGGGTCCATTTCATGACCCTAGACCCTTCTTAGGTGGCTACATGGGTCAAGGTTAAACTCAGCTCTTGACTCATGTCTAGTCCATCCAAAATAGCCCAAATGGAAGGTCAATGGGGCCCAATTGAGATTAAGTTACAAATAGAATAAAATTTGGAACTTACCTTCTGCAATGTCCTCGGTCGACTAGGGTGAGGGCTTGGTTGACCGAGCATACTGGAAATTATAGGAACCTGTCTGTCAGGTTTGGTTCAGATTGCAGTGTACTCGGTCGACCGCAGAAGGACCCCGGTTGACCGACTACACTGTGGTCGCAGAAATTGCCTGACAGACAGCTCTCAGTTAGGGGGATTCTGCAGTGTCCTCGGCCGACCTCCCTTGGTACACCAGTCGACCGAGTACACAAAGTCTGAAATCCCAAATTCTGCCTTCTTCCTCCTTTCAATCACTTTCCATCCATTTTCCTCCAATTCCATTCCCAATCAACATACACCCATCTCCATACATGAAACCTGTCACAGCCCCGCCCAACTGAGCATGAAATTGTCCGCTTTGGCCCACAAGCGCGGGCGAGGACTTCCCAGGAGGTCACCCATCCTAGTACTGCTCCCGCCCGAGCACGTTTAACTCCAGAGTTCTTACGGTTTCCGGAGCCGCACGGTTTTAAAAGGCCTCATGTTGAGTTAAGACGGAGTTTGACTTATAAGCCCAGGGTCAGGACTTGGATATTTTCGATACGGGTTAGCGGATACTCATCGTGAAGCCCGTGGTTGACACGCTACGCCCCGTGGATAAGGGTGCCACCCGGACCAAGTTCTCACATTCTCCCCCACTGGAAATATAGCCGTCCTCGGCTCTGATACCAACTGTCACAGCGCCCCCCTCTCCCTCCAAAAAAAAAAATCATCATCAAATCATCACAAATGTGCCATTGGTCTTCCAAATAGGGATTTCTCATCCATCAATGGCCAGAATCATATAAGATAGAGTTAAGAGAAGGAGATCTACATATCATATCATCAAATCAACATCAATTTACAGAATTCCATGAAAACAGAGCATTCATGCTATAAGAACATCATTTCCAAGCCTAATAGTAATCATGCAATGAGATCTTGACATGTCTACTTGCCTTGAGCTAGAAATTGGGGAAAATCTCCTCAAATGGCTAAGCTCCTCTCCAAAACCTCTAGGATCCCTCCAAATGGCAAGATCTACTCCCATACAATCCATTCCCAAGGAGAAAAGTGCATAAGAGAGAGAGCTAGATCTATAAGGAATTGGGGTTAGGAGATGAAGTTTACCTTGAATTGGGGGAGGAGAAGGAGATCTAGGAGATGAGAGAGAGAGCTTCTTGATGATAGATGGCTGGACGTTGAAGGATCGCTTGGTCTCTTGCTTTCTTGGTGATGGGAACCCTAGATATAGGTGGAAAACCCTAGCTTGGAGAGGAAAGAAAAGAGAGGGAATAGAGAGTTTGAAATGGGGAAGAGAGGGAAGAAGTGGGAAATGAAATGAGAGAGGGAGAGGAGTGAATGGCGTGGGATAGGGGCTTGGGTTTATTTATAGAATTGGGTTTGGGGTCAATTGACCAAATTGCCCTTCCTAAGAAGCTTGGTTTATAAGGGGTCCTAAGGGTACTTAGGGAACTCTAGATTTAGTTGCACAATTCTCCAAGAGAAGCCCTTATGGAAACTTAGAATTACAACTAAGGGCTTCTAACCAACTAACTAACTCTAATAAATACAACTAACCCCATAATCATTCTATAAATCACAAATAGACCCCTTAGACACTAACAAAACTAGGCCAAATTCCTAGGAAATTACCCAATTATCCTCACTAATCACCTACTAAATAGCACAATTAGGGATAATTACATATAATTGAGTCCAACTAAGGTAAGTAAAGGGGTAGGAAAGGCATAGCGTTCCGAGGAAACCAAAGTCGCAACCATAAATATCAAGCAAAATCCTCTTTTAGCATTCAAATCCAGCTAATTCAAGCAGCAACCAACCAAAATGAGCAGACGAAGACGGTGGATGGCTTACTCCTCACCACGGATCAAAATAGCAGTTGCGGTGGGCATGGCAGCCATTGGCCAAAATGCTATGTAGTTGGCGATACGTAGTGGTTGCGGCGATATGTAGCGGTGTGAATTTTTTAAATGGTAAAAAAGGTTGAATCTTGTGTAGCAGTCAATCTTGTAGTTAAAAAAAATAGTTATTTGGAACAATATAAGGGCAAAGACAACTTTTTGCAAACCCAGAGAAGAGACTAAACCCACTGAATACAACCCAAAAGCCTAGGTAACTTTTAGGTGCTCAGTGGAGCCTCTATAAGCCCGGCAAAGACATAGGGCAAATAATATTGTCTTTGCCCTTAGAAAATGCTATTGAGGAGAAGAAATAGGGCAAATAGTATTTTAAATTAAAACTGCTTGGCTCGGCTAGGTTTTATATTGTAGCGGCGATATTTTCAATTTATCGTAGCGGCCATGACCACTACACACAATATATCGGCCGCTACGTGATATTTTGTTCCATTCTCCTCACCACCTTATTTTCCCGAATTCACCATAATGTTTTTGGTTACATTTGCTATGCTGGAAAGTTGCTGCTCAATCAAGCAAATGTTTCGCTGTAGCTTTCTTTCATTTATGCAATATGAACAGTCATTGTAATGTATTTTCTAGCATCAGCTAATATTGTTTCACATCATCACATGGCATGCAGTATAATACATATGTATTTATGACGACCTCATAACGCTGTTGGAAGGTGCTTCTTGTTGCAGTCACAAGGTTGCTAGAGTTATTTTTGTGCCAAAAAATTAAAAAACAAAACCATATTCATTGCCTGAAAGCTCTTTGTATTTTACACACACAGGATCCACATATGGTTTACCTAAGATGCAAGACAAGGCTGTTGGTGAACCAATCGGCATTCCATCCTTGCCTGTTATGCAGATAGGCACAGGGGTTCAAATTAGACCAGCTACCAGTGGGTCATCCAGAGAACAGTCAGATGATGATGATATTGAAGGAGAAACAGAAATAACTGAGAATATGGATCCTGCAGATGTAAAACGTGCGAGGAGGTAATCATATACTCTAGTGTTTTTAATGCAGCTGAAAAGTGTTTTCATTTTAAATTTGAAAAATTAATTGCATAAATAGTTTTGGCATCAAGTTTTTATTGATTTTCTTCTGTTTTAGGAGGTTGAAGCATGCACCTGAGAAAAACTCACATTTTAACTGCAGGAAATTAATGCATAAATATTTTTGCATCATGTGTTTGTGAAGGAAAGCTTTTTAGCCATGGCTTGCATCTATGTGCCATCTAAAACTCATGGCTGTTTGGATGCATGGAATCTTGGTGCCGATTGAATTCTAGAGTTGCCACCTTTTTTTATGACAGGAGGATTCCTCTAGAAGATGCAATTAACCAAAAGTAGTATTGTATGCATCCAGACAAGCCCCAAGGTGGGCTCAACCATTTTTTTGACAGACCATAGGATATCTTTTTACCAAACAACTGTTTTTTTTTTTTGGCTTTGTATTGTTGTTCACTTCCATTCTAGTACAGCTCCTACTTTCCCTGTAAAAAATGATTTCTATATAGCTAAACATGGCATAGCCGAGTGACATTTGTAAGAGTTTGTGATGAGAAGAAGAAGCCAATAATGGCAAGAAAACTCAATGATTTGGGATCATTGATTGCTTAGTATTTATAGACAAAGTTAAGGATTAATTACAATAATCAATGGTGAAAGAATAGACTAAAATCTAATCTCAACAACCCATTTATTGGCTGTTATTGTTGACATTGACAACAACCCAACAACCCATTTGTTGGCTGTTATTGTTGACATTGACAACAACCCAACAACCCATTTGTTGGCTGTTATTTTTGACACTCCCCCTCAAATTGATGTGGTAAGTGAGAAAACATCAATTTGCGAGTGAGATCATGATGACGTGGTTTGGGAAGAGCTTTTGTGAAGATATCAGCCAACTGGTCAAGAGTAGAGACATGAGGCAGAGTTATCTTGTTAGTAACAATATGCTGACGGATGAAGTGGCAATCAATCTCAATATGCTTCGTTCTTTCATGAAAGACTGGATTGTTTGCAATGCGGGTAGCACTTGTGTTGTCCCCATGAAGAGGTGTTGATTTACCAACATTGACCCCGAATTCACAGAGAAGACAGCGGAGCCAGATGATTTCAGCACTTGCGGATGACATGGCCCGATATTTAGCCTCAGCAGAAGATTTTGAAACTGTGGTTTGCTTCTTGCACTTCCATGAAATTAAAGATTCCCCAAGAAACATACACCAACCAGTGGTAGATCGCCGAGAATCCGGGCAACCAGCCCAGTCAGCATCCGCATAAGCGGATAAGCGTAGAGAAGCGCCCGAAGAGTAGAAGAGACCATGGTTAAGAGTGCTTTTAACATATCGGAGTATGCGCAAGGCAGCAGCAAGGTGAGGTTTATGAGGATTGCTCACAAACTGACTAACCTTATGAACAGCATGATAAATATCCAGCCGAGTCATAGTTAAGTAGAGCAAACTACCAACTAGCCTCCGAAAAACAGAGGGATCATCTAGGGGCTGTCCATCATCCTTACTGATCTTGCTGTTTAATTCCATAGGTGTATCAAACGTGTGGGCATCATCAAGTCGTGCCGAAGTGATCAAATCTGTAGCATATTTTCGCTGATGAACTCGAATGCCAGATTTGGTACGCAAGAACTCCAACCCCAGAAAGTAGGTGAGAGGACCAAGATCCTTCATTCTGAAGTGACGAGTGAGATGATGTTTGAGATCCAGAATGCTGGCAGTATCATTGCCACTGATGATCATATCATCAACATAGACCAAAAGAAAGGTGTAGCCCTTTGATGTCCATCGGAGAAAGAGAGAGCTATCTGAATGACTCTGACGAAAACCAGCTTCAAGAATAGCAGTCCGGAATTTTTCGAACCAAGCCCTGGGTGCCTGCTTAAGTCCATACAAAGATTTCCGTAGTTTACAAACATGCTTAGGAGGACAGGCATATCCTGGAGGAGGCTTTAAGTAAACAGTCTCCTGCAAATCCCCATGAAGGAATGCATTTTTGACATCCATTTGCCACAGAGGCCAGTTGCGGGCGGCAGCAATGCAGAGGAGAGTACGAACGGTGGTCATTTTAGCTACTGGTGCAAATGTCTCCTCATAGTCGATCCCATACTCCTGTTTATATCCCTGTGCTACCAATCGGGCTTTGTAGCGATCAAGACTTCCATCTGAGTGAACTTTTATGGAGTAGATCCATTTACTGCCAATCACAGAGGCTCCTTCAGGAGCCGGTACCAAGTCCCATGTCTGATTAGCTTCGAGAGCAATCAATTCCTCATTCATAGCATCTTGCCAGTAAGTAATCTTCGAGGCCTGTGAATATGAGGTGGGTATAGGAGTACTATCCAAGGAAGTAAGAAGAGCAGGAAATCCATAGCGGTTAGGTGCAACAGAAAAACGAGTAGAGCGTCGCAGAGAAACGGTGCTAGAAGAGTTATCATTACCTGAAGACTCAGTAGGCGGTGCTGGGAGAGGATCAGGAGAGGAAGTCGCCAGAGGAGAGACCTTGTTCCGCCGGACATAGACTTTGAGAGGAGGTGATGGAGAAGTAGACTCTGAGAATTGTGGCAAATAAGAGACAGCAATAGGATGACTATCCAAATGTAAAGAAAAGAAGGGAATATGTTCCAAGAAAATAACATTTCGAGAGATACGCATGCGTTTGTCCAATTGATCATAACACAAAAATCCTTTGTGTTCATTACTGTAACCCAAAAAAATGCATTTAGCAGCTTGTGGAGATAACTTTGTGCGCTCAGTAGGAGGAAGATGAACAAAACACAGGCAACCAAAAACACGCAAGTGAGAGTATGAAGGGGTGTGACCAAAGAGAACTCCGTAAGGAGTAGTCTTTCCTAGAACAGTGCTAGGAAGACGGTTGATAAGATACACAGCGGTATGTGCAGCATCACACCAAAATTTGGGAGGGACTAAGGATGCAATCAGCAGAGTCCGAACAGTTTCAAGAATATGTCTGTTCTTCCTTTCCGCAATCCCATTTTGCTGAGGAGTATGCGGACAAGATTTTTGGTGAAGAATTCCTTTATCAGAAAGGAAGGCAGAGAAAGTATGAGACATGTATTCTCCACCTGAATCTGAGCGAAGAATTTTGATAGATTTCTGAAATTGGGTTTGGACCATGTTATAAAATTTTTGAAAAATGGAGAATACTTCAGATTTCATATGCAGAAAGTAAATCCAAGTATAACAAGAATGGTCATCAATAAAGGTCACATAATATTTAAATCCGGTCCTACTCAAGATAGGAGCAGTTCCCCAAACGTCTGAATGAATGATGTCAAATGATGCCAAAGCACGAGCATTATTAACTAGAAAGGGCAAAATATGACTTTTACTGAGGCAACAAGTTTCACACTTTGATTGAGATAAAGAAGAAATCATTTTATTATCAATAGTAGAATCCAAAGAACCAAATTTAAACAAGGAAATTAAATTTGCATTGTTCAAATGACCAAGACGTATATGCCAAACAGTCCACAATTTATTGAAGTTAGAAGAAGAAGCAAACAAAGAATGATGTCCAATGTCCAGCAAGAACAGGCGCCCATGTTTACTCCCTGTCGCGATCACCTTCCCAGTTTGTCGCCCCTGTATAACACAGCCAGAGGAAGAAAAGTGAACAAGATAGCCATCATCAATAAGTTGTCCTACAGAAAGGAGATTGGCTGATAATTTGGGAACAAAGTAAACATTGGGAAGAGTGATGGGTTGGCCAGAAATACTAGATAAAGTAATGGTACCAACTCCCGAAATGAGTAGTTGATCACCATTAGCAGTGGTGATTTCTCTTTCCCAAGGTAAGGGTGGGAATCTGTAAAGCCATGTTCTACGGATGTCATGTGATTGGAGGCTCCTGAATCTAAAAACCATGTGGAAGAGGTAATAGGAGAAGAAAGAGAGGCAGATGAATGAGAAGCAGGAGATGCGATATGAGAATGAAATTGATACCGACCACCATGAAGACCTATGGAAGCATAGGCGGAGGTCACCGTGCTCTGAATCAGTTCTTGAATCTGTGTGGGAGTCATGGATACAGTCATGGAAGAAGTGCTTCCTGTGTCAGGTAGAGATGCTTGAACTTGGAATGCAGCAGAATTATTTTGTCTGGGCATGGTGGAAGGATTTGGCTTCTGCTGAGGTCCATTCTTCCTTTGTAGGCTGCGACAGTCATCAATAAGATGACCAGAGCGTTTGCAATATCGGCAGACTAATTTCTTTCGACAATTCTTGGCCAGATGACCAAAGCTTTTGCACTCAAAGCATTGAATATGCCTTTGATTGGGGGTTGCCAGAAGAGCAGATTCAGCCGGAAGGGGTGCAAGGAATGCCTTTGGTTCGTCAAGAATAGCCCGCTGGGAGATGAGACGAAGTTCTTCGCGAAGTACTTCTTGAAAGCAGGTATCAAGATTAGCTGACTGTTCTCGGTTCATGAGGGCAGACCGAACCGATTCAAATTCTGACCGAAGATTCATAAGGAACTGGCTAATGTGAGTTTCTTCTTGGAGTTTGAGAGCCTCGGAGAGAAAGCCAGGAGAGACCGTCTGAATCAACATGGAATCCCGTTCAGTCCATAAAGTGAGGAAGCCAGTATAGTATTCCTGCACAGATCTTTCCCCTTGAGTAAATTTAGCAATTTCACTATCCAAGTGAAATTTACGGGCTTTGTTGGTTTGATGGTAGATGTTCTTGAGATGAGCCCACATAGCTGCAGCTGTAGTATATGCTTGAAGAGCAATAGTAAGAGAAGAATCAATGGAGTTCAGAATCCAAGTTATTACTTTGGCATTTTCCCTGGACCAGGTGGATATGGCTTTGGAGTCTGTGGTACTTGTAGTAGAAGGTTTTGGAACTGTGCCATCCAAATAACCAAATAGCCCCTGTCCTTCTACGAAATTCTTCATATAGAAGGACCAGGCCATATAATTTTGCCCATTAAACTTAACTGGAATAACATCATATTTCTCCATTGTTAGCACTTTCAGCAGGATGGAAGAGAAAGCACAGAAAACAGTGAGCCAGATAGGAGCAAGGAAGAACCAGCAGAGTGAAAAATCCAGCAGCAGACAGTACAAACAGCACAAATAAAGCACCTTGAGAAGCTGTAAATTTTAATCTGGATCTGTGCGTGGGCCCCACAGAGTTGTTGATCACAGGTCAGGTGTGATCAAAGATGAAACAGCAGTAGCAGGTCCAAAACTCCCAGGCCAGAAGATCTTTGGACCAATTAGAGATAATACCTGTCAAAAAGCTGTGCACAGTAGCAGCAAAGGAAGATGGACGTCCTTGTCGGCAGCGATTGAATCCACACGTGGGCCCCACAGGGTGATCAAATCACATATCAGGTTTGATCGCTGTAAAGTGGATCAAATGTACTTTCTTTAGGTCCAAATCTGATGAGATTTGGAAAAAGATCCACAAATCTGGACGGTGATGATGAAATCTCTGATGGAAGAAAAAAATCCAGAAAAATGCTCATAAATACCAGCAATGCTGGTTGACCAGGATGGAGGTGTTTTTGAGAGATGTTGAAGATGATTAGAAGTGGGCCACGTCTTGATCAGGGATGATCAGACACTATCAGGGATGATCAGACACAATCAGGAAGAAGATCCAAGTCAGGGAGAATGACTGAATCAATTTGAGAAGGTAACTATGGCTCTGATACCATGTAAGAGTTTGTGATGAGAAGAAGAAGCCAATAATGGCAAGAAAACTCAATGATTTGGGATCATTGATTGCTTAGTATTTATAGACAAAGTTAAGGATTAATTACAATAATCAATGGTGAAAGAATAGACTAAAACCTAATCTCAACAACCCATTTGTTGGCTGTTATTGTTGACATTGACAACAACCCAACAACCCATTTGTTGGCTGTTATTGTTGACATTGACAACAACCCAACAACCCATTTGTTGGCTGTTATTTTTGACAACATTCACTACTCTTGATGTCATATTGCTGGTTTTGATATCCTGTTGACTGTTAATCCAGTTTTAGTGGCTCTTCCTTCTTGCTGTTCTTCTTCTTCTTAACACAATTACTTCAAAGGGAAGGGAAGGGGGACTGAAGTGAAGGTCTTCTAGTGATGCTTCCTTAACTTGGAAATTTATTGCATCATTTGTGGAAAAAAGATTGCAAGGTTATACTGGGGGAGAGCTTGACTTCCCAACATAGGTTGTTGATCATAGATGTGCAGCTACAAAGGTGGGCTAGAAAAAAGAAGTTGTATAGATGCTCAAGGACTAAATGGTGGAACCTGAAAGGTGATAAGCAACTAGCTTTAAGGGAAAGAGTACTAGAGGAAGACGTTTGGGCGATAGATGAGAATGCAAATAATATGTGGGATAAGGTAGCAGAGTGTATTGGGAGGGTAGGGAAAGAAGTCTTAGGAGAATCCAAAGGGGGTGCTCCGGTACAGAAAGAGGCATGGTGGTAGAGCGAAGCCGTCCAAGACAAGATAAGAGTTAAAAGAGAGTGCTTTAAAACTTGGCAAAATGATCGAAATGAAGCGAACTTTGAGAGGTATAAAGAAGCAAAAAGAGAAACAAAAAATGCAGTTAGTGAGGCCAAGGCAAAGGCATTTGAGGAGCTATATAGGTGACTTGACACTAAGGAAGGTGAAAGAGAGATATTCAAGCTCGCTAAAACCAAAGATCGGCGGACCAAGGACTTAAACCAAGTTAAATGCATTAAGGATGAGGATGAAAAGGTATTAGTAAAGGAAGAGGAGATAAAGGAGCGTTGGAAGAGCTACTTTTACAAGTTATTTAACGAAAGCAGTAGTAGTGACATACAATTGGGGCAGCTTACCATTTCTAGAGAAGAAGCGAATCATATTTCTATAGGAGAATCAGTAGGGAAGAAGTCAAAGAAGTATTGAAAAGAATGAAGAATGGGAAAACGGTTGGGCCAGATGGTATCCCTATTGAGGTCTGGAGGTGCTTGGGGGAGGATGGCATTAGTTGATTGACAAAGCTTTTTAATGTAGTGCTAAAGAGTAAGAAGATGCCTAATGTATGGAGGAAAAGTATTCTTATACTCATATACAAGAACAAAGGAGATATTCAGAACTGTGCGAACTACCCGTGGATTAAATTGATGAGCCATACGATGAAATTATGGGAGAGAGTTATTGAGAGAAGACTAAGAAGAACAACAAACGTTTCAGAGAATCAATTTGGTTTCATGCCTGGGAGATCAACCATGGAGGCTATCTTTCTCCTGAGGAGGTTGATGGAACAATATAGAGAAGGCCAGAGAGATTTACATATGGTGTTCATTGACTTGGAGAAGGCCTATGACCGGGTTCCTAGGGAGATTCTTTGGAGAGTTTTGAAAAAGAAAAGAGTGTGTGTCGCATATATTGAGGCGATAAAGGATATGTATGATAGAGTCGTGACATCTATAATGACGACCTGGTGGCGAAACTAAGGAGTTTCCTATCACGATTGGTCTACACCAAGGCTCAGCGTTAAGCACGTACTTGTTTGCCCTAGTTATGGATGAGATTACAAGACATATCCAGGATGAGGTGCCGTGATGTATGCTATTTGCAGATGACATTATTTTAGTGGATGAGACGAGAGAAGGAGTGAATGCTAAACTACACTTGTGGCGGAAAACATTAGAGACAAAAGGGTTTAGGCTAAGTCGATGCAAAACGGAATATATGGAATGCAAGTTTAGTCAAAGTAGGACACCTGGTAACATAGAAGTAAGTTTGGGCACACAAAAGATTGTAGAGAAAGAAAACTTTAGGTACCTTGGATCTATGGTACAACAGGATGGAGGGATTGATACTGATGTAAGTCACAGGATTCAGGCCGGGTGGACCAAATGGAGTGCTTCGGGGGTCTTGTGTGATCGGAAAGTCCCCCTCAAGGTTAAAGGAAAGTATTATAAGGTGGCAGTACGACCAGCGTTGTTATATGGATCAGAGTGTTGGGCAGTAAAGCATAATCATTTCAAGAAGATGGAAGTTGCGGAGATGAGAATGCTAAGCTGGATGTGCGGGATCACAAGGAGAGATAGGATTAGGAATGAGGAGATTAGGGGCAAAGTAGGAATATCACCGATTGGAGATAAAATGAGAGAAAATCGACTGAGATGGTTCGGCCATGTTAGAAGGCGTCCAATGGAGGCACCTGTTAAAAGGTGTGAAAGCATGGAGATTGCCAGGAGTTGGAGAGGGAGAGGGAGACCCAAGAGAAGTTGGAAAGAAACTATTAAATATGACCTTGCCTACATGGACCTAACGGAGGACATGGCCCTAAACAGATTTAATTAGCGTCGTCAAATCCATATAGCCGACCCCACCTAGTGGGAAAAGGCTTGGTTTGGTTTGGTTTATTTGTGGAAAAAAGAAACCTCTCTCTCTCCACTATTTGTCATGTCTCTATGAAATTACTTAGAAATTTATTGCATTATTTCTGGAAAGAGAGCTTTTCTTTTTGTTTTTCCCTCACTATTTTCATATTTTACGAAACTGCTTCCTTAACTTGGAAATTTATTGCATCATTTGCGGAAAAATAACTTCTCTCTTTCTTTTTCCTCACTATTTGTCATGACTTTATGAAACAGAATGCCAACATTGGCCAGAAATGCCAAAGATTCCATCTCAGTAAGAGCAACAGAACTCCCAAAATGCAGTTGACAATAATAATTTGCATTGTATCCATATTTTGTATGATATAGTTGGACCTAAATATTTAGAAGAAAATTATGTCCAGTGGGTGCTTTACCCACTGTATGTGCACCATTGGTGTATTTTGTACATTTCACCCTTGAAAATCATCATTTTTGTTCTGATATCCATTTGTGTCTTTCAAATGATCCATTTGGTGTTCTTAGGATGCTCTCAAATAGAGAGTCTGCTAGGCGCTCCAGAAGAAGGAAGCAAGCACATTTGAGTGAGCTTGAGCAACAGGCATGGCCCCTTAAGTCTGCTTTCTACTTGTGCTTGTCGTATTTATTCATTGAGATAAAATTTTGATGAATTCCAGTGACATTTCACTTAATAGGTTGCACAATTGAGATTTGAAAAGTCTTCATTAGTAAAGCGTCTTACGGACGTTAGTCAAAAGTATAATGAAGCTTCTGTGGACAATAGAATTCTGAAAGCAGATGTTGAAACACTTAGAGCCAAGGTGAGCCATTGTTATTTTCTGAGAAAAGATAAAACCATTGTTAAACCTACTTGAGTATTTTTAGTTTATTCGATCACGCCTACAGGAAGCGTTACTCCACCAGCTTCATATAAAAGATCTTTACTTTGTCCTGGGACTTTCTATTCATTAATGAGAGAGCTGGGTCAAATTTGTCATGAGATCGGTGAGTGTTGACCAATGTTTAGAAACCAGACCGAACTTGATTGCTGATCCAGTTGAATCTGTACCACCACATGTTACATTTTGGTTCAACCAAAAGCTCATGCTCTTAATTGACCCATAGAATCATACGGTTCAACCATTGAACCATTCAAACCGTTTGGTTTTTTAAGAATGGGTTTACAAGTGAACTTGGAAAAACAAAACATGAAACAATATTTAAAAGCTTATCTTGTTATTATTATTTTTTTAATTTTAAAAGTGTTATATTGAAAATGTCTTTTTTTTTAACTTGAAGTCTTGAACTATTATTTTCAAAACTTTACATTTTTGTATGATTTCTTTAGTTTTTAAATCTATTTATTTTGAACTTTATTTTTTATATAATTATGATGTCATGGTTCAACCAGAATGATCCATCTGGTTTGACCCAGTTCGACTGAACCTTAGCCATCTCCTGTTTAAATCCAGTTTTAAAATATTAGTCTTGACATGCGGTGATGACTAATGCTAAAATCTCTTTTCTTTTCTTTTCCATCAGTTGCACTGCAAATTTACCTTTTAACTGAAGAAGACCTCATAATGAGTGCTTATGTAATCAGCTATTTATTTGTAATGCATATGCTGGCTTCTTCATCATCATCCTCATCAGTTGTCGTCAAAGCCATGTTCCAACTAATATGCTGGTTTCATAGTTTTGTATTAGTCGTTTTGGTGTATAAATAGTCCCGGAGATTGTCAAGAACAGCCCAACCATTGTTATGGACTCACACTTTCTACCTCCTATGAATTACCAGCCATCCAAATTTGATACTCATCTAAGTTTGGCATAGCCTCGGATTGATCATGCACAAAATGCATACAGTCCTTGAAAAATCCCTGATCTTTTAATCTACATCTTATGGGCTTCTTGTTTCATGAAAGTAATAAAAGGATAGTTGATATGTACTTGTGCATTTGACATGTCCTTATCCCTGAAATGGGAGGCTGAATTGAGGAGCACTTGTATTTACTCAATGATGATGACATATTTCCCTAGAAATAAATGCTTGATACCAGTCATGGAAATGTTGGACACCTGTGGCTGCTTGACATGCCCCCAGCTCATGACTTGCAAATGACACCTATAACATAAAAGAAGCTAAATAGAACTGTACAGCGAGTTAAGAGAACATGAAATCACAAGCAATGTAGCTGATACCATTTGGCTTTTGTTAAAGAATGAGATGATATTTGCATCCAGGCGTACAGGCAGTTCATCACATTTATTTTTGCTGAATGACTTATGTGGGCTGTTCATATGCGCATGTATTTTACTGCCTTATGAAATTTTGTGATATATTTACATTGTTTGCATGTGCCCCCAAATTGCTAAAATGAATTTAATGGTTGTTTTAAGTTGGCTTCTGCTTTTCTTCCAGGAATCAAAAGCAAGTGCATGTCAGATCTTGGTTCTAAGTGGAAATGTTTTTGTTTTGTATCCCTTCTTGAGAGAGACAAATTAATGAATAGTTTAGCATATTCTGTTAAAAGAGGAGCAACTGTTTTAAAAGTTCATGTTGGAAGAATCACAAGTAGCGACACTCTCCCTTTAACTCCCCTCTTGATGATGGGCCACATGACTACTACTATTATTGCAAAATGAAAATCTCTTACAGCATCTTTTTTTATTAAAAAAAATCTTGTTGGTGCATGAGAAATGGAACCTGATTAATACTATATTAATTAAGAGAATTTTCTAAGAGCATTTACTGTTAAAACCTTGATGCAAGTGCTGTTGTAGCTAGACTTGTGCTATTGTAACTCCCAAGTGAATATGCCTTGCTGTGTAGACCTTTCTCCCGGCATTTTACGCTTACATTGCTAATTTCAGGTGAAGATGGCTGAGGATACAGTTAAGAGAGTGACAGGGGTGAATACCCTGTTTCAAACCATGTCTGACATATCCATCGGCATGCCATTCTCCAGCAGCCCATCTGATGCATCTGATGCTGCTGTACCTGTACAAGAAAATCCAAGTCACTTCTTTCAGCCCACTCATGACCAGAGAATAAACACTGGTCCTGACATCATTCCTGGTCCTGTTGAAGACATGCACAACCCTGGAGGCAAGATGTGCCGAGCTACTTCCATGCAGCGAGTGGCTAGCTTGGAACATCTGCAGAAGCGGATTCGTGGGGATGCAAATCCTTGTGGGCCTGTCATGCAGTGGGATGGTATGTGGGACCCAGAAGCTTCTCATTCAGTGGAGAGTGGTACTAAACAAAACCAAGCATGAAGATTGCAATGCAAAAACTGTAATATTATGCAAGGATTCTGACATATAGTTTTGATGTCCTGTGCTACTGTGTTGCATAATTGCAACTTTCTCCTTGAACAATGCATTGATATTCTTCTGGCAAAGTTCACATCCCCGTCTTCATCTTCATGTCCAAGTTCATTTCGAAATACCTTTTTTTACCGGACAGGTATTGCTTGGCGTCGTAGAGTCTCAGCTTCGTTTTTATATTTGACAGTGATTTTCTTGTTCCATTAAATCCATTTGCAATTGCAACTCTTGGCAAAGATGATATTTTACCCCCACCCGCAATGCCTGACAACTCCAATCAAAGTTTATTTAGAAGTTTCTGAAAGTAAAACAGTCATGTTTATGTTCTTGATGGTTTATGGCATGGGTGGTGAAACGCAATGGACTCCCATCTGACCTGTAACTTCAATTGTTTTTTTGATAACCTGACCTATAAGTAACTTAATTAGGGCCAATGTGTACCATGACCTATATTTGCGGGAAAATTCATTTGCCCTGAAAGAAATATTCACGTTTCTCGCATTTCTTTCAAACTTTAGCATTTATGCGATTAAATAAAAAGTGCAACATGAGTCAATCCCGCACATTTGATTCTCACTTTTGCTTCCCTGATCCATGTTGCAGTTTGGTAACAGGACTGTTATGATGAAGTGGGATGGGACTAATATTCTTTAATCCAGTCATAAATATCAGGGCCGGTCATGACTTTTCAAAGGCCCGGGGCAAATCACTAAAATGGGCCCATTATTCATTTTCATATTTTTTTTAATATATATACATATATATATAACATGTTTTCATATATTTAGCCCAAAAATAATAATTTCATTAAAAATTAAATAATATCATATGATAAATACATTTAATACATAAATAAATAAATTTATCATATAGTCAAGCAAAATGTGACTAGAAATTCTGAATTATTTATTAATATTAATGTCATACATCAAAATTATTGCTAATAGCTTACAAAATTACAAAATATAGACTATTATATTTATGCTTGGCTATTTTGATTGAGCAGTGGTCGAGTGGTCCATAAACCATCTCAAACCAGTTAACCAGGCAGGCAGATATAAAGAATTAAATATACCTTATTCTGTCATTCATTTTCCAAATTTTATCTGTATAAAACTATGAAAAAATCAATGATCAGAATTTCAATCTTCAGATAATCAGATCAACGGATAAATACATAATTACATATTGTAACAAAATAACAAATCTATTATAGATTTATAGAATAACTGAATAAGATTATTAGATTATAATTTATAAGAAGTAAGAAGATAGACGTTTACAAAAAAAAAAAGCAAATTTACCTGGTTTGGACTTTCGACAAGATTATGAACTGTCTAAGAGTTTGAGACTTGAGAGATAGAGAGAGAGGCATGCGGATTGCAGACTGCTGAGTGGCATTTGGTTTAGAAGTTTGCTGAAGAAGATTTGGTTTGGTGGAGAAAATTGAATAAATTGAATTAATTGGTGATGAGCAATTGGGCAACAGAGGTGGTGGGCTTTTTTGATTGGCTCTTTTGGGACTAATTGCCAATTGGGCATAGTGCAGTGGGCCATTTTTATTTTAATTGTTTTTGTATTATTGCCTTGTTGGGCTCTTTTAAACCAAATATCTAAACTCATTAAAATTTTTTGAAATAAATTATTAGACTATATAACTCATTACATGTAATGAAGGGCCCTGGGCGGCCGCCCCTCCTGCCCTTGCTCAGGGCCAGGCCTGGAAATAAAAACCTGTCTAGAGTAAAACCCTTTCATTGCACCAATTAAGTCCCGATGTTTATGCATTTATGGTTTGGAATCCTTGATCAGAAGATTCTAATTCACACTCACCTTTTTGAGAGAGAGTGAAATAAACACTTTCATATGTTTTGTGAGTCCAGTGGGTCCCGAAAACTGCCACAAATTCGCTTACGGTCAAAGTTACAGCATGTCCTAACTTGCCAAGTCTGTTCAGCGTGCTACCATTTTTTCGCTCCCGCGTAGCCCACAGCAAGCACTATAAGTACCGCACTCATCCTTCTGAAACAACAAACAAACAATCAGCAGAGATTCGAGTATTCGAGCAGCTCCAACGAAAACAAACTCAAATCATTCCCTTTCTCGCAATTTGAAATTTCTACCTTCTCTTCTCTGCATCTCCATCTCCATCTGGAACTGCTGCCTTCGCATCTCCATACAGAGATTTCAAGCGGTATATTTCTTCTCATATCGTTTCTTTTGATCATTTCCATCAGTTTCCATTACATAAGAGGATTTTTAGGGTTTTATGATGGATCTCTTCATCATCGTCGCTTTATCAGCTCGATCCGAGAGGTTTTTGGGTGTTAAAACTCAAAGATCTCTTCGCATTTTGTATCTCATCCGCTGGATCTTGCGATTTGCGTTGAAATCTTCACAATGTTTCAGGAAAAACCTAGTTTCGATGAGATCCATACAGGGCATTACTTCTTCAATCTCTTCAATGAACAACGAATCCCTGTTTCTATGAATTTGTGAAGCCGGTTTTACAGCTACTTCTGTGTAGATCAGAATCTGCATATACGATCTGTAGGAATTCTAATGCATAATTTGCATCAGCGTAATAGAATTTTGAGAATCAAATGCAAAATATAGATGAGTTTTCAGCTCTTCCGGGAATCTGCAACCATTTCTGTCTTCTCTCTTAACGAATTTGTTTGAAAACTGCAGCAACTTGAGGTGTTTAGTAATTCTGTTTAAATGGAAAACAAAGGGGTTGATGCTGCGAAGAAACGAAAGAAAGCAACGGTGCATTTCTATTAATTTTTATTATAATTTTTTTTTCTATTTTAGCTTCTTTGATTGTGATTGGTTTTTTAATTTTTTAAATCTTTATTTTTTTTTGAAAACAATAGGATCCAATCGACGGAGAAAAGACGGATTCAGGCCAGGAAATGGTCATTGAGGAAGTTGCTGGATCAGACGAGGTGGAGATGAACATTGCTCGTATTCTTGAAAAGATCGAACGGTTCACGCAACAGGTAAATTTTTCATTAACTTGGTATGGTAATGCTTTGAGGCTTATGTTGAAGGAATTAAGTTCCTGAATCCTAACTAAGCTTGGTCTCATGACTCTGTAAAACTATTTCAAGGATAGGTCATGTTTATTCCTAATGTTTAATTATAATTGGCCATGTTTGATATGCTAGCCTATACTGTCCATCCATCTGGAACATGGCCCAAAGACATTGAATTTTGGTCTGTTAGAGCATGAATGATGAACCACATTTAAAATATTGATATGAACTTTAGTGAGATAAACTAGTTGAATGATTTGCTATTACTGTTAAATTTGATGGAGATTTTGAGATTTCAGAATATTTTTTTCCCATTTAGCTCTAGTTTGTTACCTTTGAATTGAATTATATGATTTATTTCCAAAATCAATTTCATTGTACAATTTTAACTATCTATTTTCTATGGCATTATATTTCTGAAATATTTTTCTAATAAAAGATCAATATGAACACTTTTAAATATTGAATTTATGAATTATATCATCATATGCATCTAAGTGAATGGTGGGTGGTAACTGGTAAGATCCTTTAGTCGTCAACTAGAAGCTGATGGGCCATTACACTATCCTTCCATTTGCAGGCCAACAAATGAGCGGTTAGGATTGTCCAGGTTGTGACTTTAGAGAGCAAATGGATGCTAGGGGTGATACACGTGCCTTGTATATGGTGATGGACCTTATGGACAATTAATATATGTGAGAGAACATAGAGTCATAGACATTTCTTTGGTCTAAGTATTGTAACTTATGAACATTTTCTGGATTAAGGTAACTCATTGGTGTATAAATATACCAGTTTCTTTCCTCTGTTGACGGTGGGCATGGATCCCAATATGAATGTCTATTAGGATTGGAAGTTGTCATCATGAAATGTGATGGTTGGGTTCCTGCTCACCATGGGGGTTAGTGATAGAAATACCCTTAGTGGACATGGAGTATACCAAAGTTAGTCCTTCAAATGAAACGTGTAATTCACACTCTAATATGTATCCTTGCTAGAAACTAAATAATATACGTGTTTGATTAAAACCCACATTTCTCCTCCTAAGTTCTACTGCTAATTTTTAAGATCATCCTTGCCTTTATGTTCTCCAACTATTTACTACTCATCCACCTACATTTACGCTTATTTCGTGAAAGGTATCGGAGCTATTAGAAGCAGGAAAGACGATGTTCAAAGATCTGAGTGCTGAATTCGAAGAGCGAATGATTGGGTAAGTTCTTAGATGATAGAGGAATTGCACTTTCCTACTTCCCTGTGAGGAGGCACTATTGCCAACCCTAGGTTTTTCAAACTAAACTCAAGTCTTGAGTTTGTGCTTGTGGTCCTTGGCTTGGTGATCTTAAATATTGACTTGATGGCCTCCCACATTGGATAAACAATGTCTTTCCCAAGTTCGAAGATCTAGCTCTGCAATTTTCTGCATTGAATGCGAACCATTTTGTGCTCCTGTTTTTTTCACTCTTAAGTTTGGAGGCTTGGTAAAAAAATTATGATTTTTTAATATGTGAGATATTTGAGGTTTGACACATATATCATGTATCTCACCCATTCTGCTCTAGAATCTCAACAACTCTAATGTGGATCACATATTCACAAACACAGTTGTTACTGTTGCAACATGAAAATTTGATAGTTGTATCTTTTCCCCTTTTCCTTTCTTTCTTTTGGGGGGATGGGGTTGGGGTTTGTGCAGGATACACCGTGAACAGATTGAGAAATGGCAACATGAGATTAAGGAGCTGCGATCACTTGATGCGTTAAATGAGGAGGCCAATGCTCGCCTTCATAATGCTCAATATCTACTGCGGAGCATTCATGTAGACTCTTCAAGTTAAGCCTGACGAATTTGCAGACCCTTGATTCCACTACAAAACTTTCAATGAAGTACACCTTTTAAAATTGCATTTATAGGTACCTTGAAAATTACAAATGATAGTTAGCTTTTGAATTTGCTGTCAATGGATGATTCATTTTGCAAATGAAATTGAAGTAGTGGCTTGCGTAAAAATTGCATAATATTGAGATTGTGCCATATAGTTTTCCCAGTTCTTGTGCGTCATCGATATCTTGACCTGACTTCCCATCACTCTCTCCACCATATCAGGTGCCCAAGTGAGCAGACAAAATAGTCATATGCTATTGTACTCTTTATGGAACCTCCAGGAATCCAGACATCATGTGCAAATCTCTATTAGACTGAAGAAAAAAGCCTGTTTTCAGTTTGCTCTCTGGAGATATTAGGCTTGATTGTTTTCATTTTTTACATATTCATTTTTATCTTATTTTAGTTTCATATTGTTTACAATTTTCTAAGTCTTTTTTTCCTTCTCTGCCTCTTTAATAAGATTTCAGTTTCATTATTTTCTCCTGTCAACATATATGGCCCACCAAATGAACTTATCCGTGGTTTTCTTCATTTTAAAAGTGCATAGGGTGCACGTGGTCTCTTGCTAGTTTCTGACTGCCCATTGATACTTAGAGAATGGAAATTCTAAAGGTCAATGTTTGGGTGGTTGTTTTGAGACCTGCTTATCTAAGGTCTATTAGTTGTGGTTCAGGCTGTTTTGTGTGTTGTTCCCTGTGTTGGTTGTAGTCTTGTTCTCCCCTGTTTGTTGTTGGTCTTCTGTATTCCCCTATCTAGCAAAAAATTATGATAGTAAATCCTGTCTTTGTAGATTAGTTTGGATTTTGATCGGACATGGAACCTATGTGTTGTATCCAGATTCATCTTTGAACTGAAAAACTGAATCTGATTTCAGTTTGGATAAAAAATAAGATGTGAGGTGCATTAGTATAATTGCATAAAAGAACTTCAAAAATATACAAGTGGAGCTATTAAATTGTACATGATTGAAGCTAAGTAGACTCTCAAATATCAATGACTTTAGGTAGTAGACCATTAAGACATAATTTTATTTGGATGTCTTCATCTTGGGTTCAAATCCTTGGGTTGAAACCTTTAAGTAAACCAAATCTTTGGAAAAAAGATTTTTTTGTTTCTCTAAAGTTGTGGTAAATCAATGTTTGGCAATTGTAAATTCCTGACGATTTGAACGAATGAAAATCTTCATGTGTCAGGATTTTCAGATCCGACCACCCCCCATAAGATTTGAAAATCCTCACTTAATTGGATTTGCACATTGAACCATATTTTTTTCAGCTATTTGCATCAAAACACACCAATATCAATATAAAATCATCAACTATACAAATCCTTAAAAGAGGAATCCTTATTCCAGTGGTAGTGAGGAATCATCATATCTATAGATTTCTGACCTGTTACCACTTTATGATCTGAACGTTATAGAACCCATATATTTGGATTTGGATTCAGATCCAAATTTCTTCCAGATCCAGAAACTGGTTGATTTGGAACCGTAGAGCTAAGCATACTTGTACATTTGGATACCTGTTTTTTTAACTCTAATCACACCCCTATATGAACTATGAAATGGCCCTAAAATTACTGAAAATATGGATCTTGGTGTTGTTTAATGGATTCAGGAATCATGACCTCTTAGAAAACAGAAAAACATTGCTACAAGATTTTTCATTTCAAGGCTTGTAACTTGTAAGAGAGGTTCGAATTTGAGAATTCTCGATGGGTCTTGAAATCTGAATTCTAGAATTTCCATCTTACAATCAAACTCAAAACTAAACGAACAAAAACATTTCTTTCTTCCCTCGTCCTTTTGTAATTCAAAGTTTTGGCAATGGCCAGGAATAAATGCTTCTTTGCACCCACGGAGTAGAGAATTTTGTACAATGCAGAATCTCCTGATCATTAAACAAACAAGCCCTTAGACAGTTAGACGACAACGATGGTAGAAACCTTGGAAACCTAATTTTGCTGAAAGTTGCAACATCTGACACATCAACGTAGAACCTGAAATCTCTTTTTGGAATAAAGAAAAGGGATTTTTTCAAGAAAAGTGGATAGATGGGGAAGAACTGAAGAAGTGCCTTCTGATTACCTTTGAAATATGGAGGGTAAGTAATAAAGAAATCTAACGTGGTGTGAGTGGCTGAAGGATAGAGGGACCTTTCTGAACAACACAAAAAATTTAGGAGCTTTTGGAGAATAGCTAAATATACAATAACATATGACATAAAGCTAGAAGTCAGGGGCCTTCTTGAAAAAAATTCTTAAACAAAAGCTTAATGGTTTAAACTAATTAATCCTCCTGCCTTTGTCGTTGGCAGTTGTAATTCTGGTTTTGACGAAGATAACTCTCACTGTATATGAAAAGGACTCGCATTAAAGCCCACGCGATGCGCACCTCATGCAAATTAAATAACAAATTAGTGGTAATATTAAAATTAAGTATTTTTAACAAAAAGACATGGTTTGTTTGAGTGATAAGTCATTGGGTAATCATGAAAATATAAATATATATTACAAGATAATTAAGTAAAAATAAATTTATAAATAGCACTTAAATAACATGTGAGTAAATATCTATAAACTACAAACTACTGTGTGCGATTCGAACGTAAACCAATAATGTGTTTGTATAAGTTTGAACTTCTTTAAGTATATCTTATTTAAATGTTTGTAAAAACGACTATTGAATTGCCAATGTCTTTTGGCTGAAAATTAAATCAAATCTTCAAGTGAGCCTTTTAAATAATATAATTATATGGGATCACATAAATAGTATAATAATAGTGGGTTCTCTTAATTGATGGTTAATGTCAAGGTGCAACTCATGATAAAAATTAAGTGGGTTAAATTACTTTCCTCACTAAGATGAGAATTAGTGGGTCTTAATGGGTAATTGGTAGTTGCAAAACACTATGCCAAAGAGAGGAGAGATGGCTGATGTGGCTCAACGAGAGGAGAGATTTGATATTTTTTTTCAACTAACACCCAACTTTAATTATAAAAAGGAATTTAAAGTTGAATTTTGTATTCATCCAATACGTTTCAGGCATTTTACTTTTTTTTTTTTAATTTATTCAATGAATCGGGATTTTCTTAAGAATTTTACCTACGGTGGTGGTGAATGCACAAGCTTGACGTGGTAGAACACTCACTATCACCTTGGGATAAAGTCTCACTCGATCCAAACTCGGCTTCAACGGTTCAACCCACAATCTCATAGGTTGTAACAGTGAGCATTTTTCCCGAGGCAAAAGGCTCGTGTATTCCATGCCCATGCCCATGCATATGCATTTGTTTTGTAAGAACTGAATTTAAAGTGAATTTGCTATCCTCGCAGTGCTACTGTTATAGTTAGCACTTAGAGTCAAGACTGGGGATGAAGAACGGTTGGGACCAATCACCAACTATGCACCAAAAATCCAAGTGAAAGGGAATTTTACACTAGATGTGATATAAAAACAGCCTTTTGAAATAACCGTATAGAAAAGCAAGTTCCCTGCGTCAAGAAAGCTTTTTGGTACTTTCAGATTCTTGGTTGTGGAAATTTGCACAAGATGACGAAATAACAGAAACAAAAGTATGATCCATTGACGCCTTCCCTTGTTTTAAATCATCAAAATATTCTAATGGTGCCGGGGAAAATAGCCAAAAGAATGCCCATTTTATTGATGGTTTTAAATCATCTCTACCTAGAACATGGCCCACCCTAGCCCTAAATCTATACAATCAGCTCCACCAAACACGAATGAGAATGTGAGTGAGTGAGTGAGAGAGAGAGAGAGAGCAGTCAATAGTCAAACATTTGCTTTTGTTCTACCCATTGAGTTATATTATATGTTTTGAATCTATGGAGGGTGAGGGGTGGATCCATTGAATTATATATTATTGTTTTGAGTCTTTGGAGGGTGAACCCATTATGGTATATTATATGTATATAGAGAGAAGTTCTCATGCGGAGACAGTTCCATGAGAGCAGCCGCAACTGAATGTGACTCACGTTTGAATTGAAATTCAAAAAAATTGACACCTTCAGAAATAGTTAAAGTAGAGAGTCATGCAACAAGGAATTAGGATAATTTAACATAATTGAATTTTGCGCATGTATAGGTCCCATAAAGATTTTTTATCCCTAACCTCTCTCATGATTGATGTGGCCTCAAGTGGGCCCCAAAAGGCTCTTCACATGTGATGTAGTTCGCCTCAGTGTGACGAGAAGAATTTATAAGTCGCAAGCTTGCAACCCAACTCAACAATAACTCCCTCTAGACCAGAGATTAGAGATGAGAGGGTAAAAAAAATTGTATAGTTTCATTCAGAAAATACTACCCATCTATTTTCTGAACAACGCATAAAACAAATGACTACAGGTAACTGCACAAGGAACTACTATAACTTTAAAGGAAACAACCCATTATATATGATAAATTCTTAAAAAATCCCCCTTTTGCTCTCCTATGTTTTAGGCCATATATGGAGCCCATATTGAGTCAATCCAATCTTTTCAACCCCCCCCCCAATCGTCATAGGTGCAAATTTTGCTCACCGTTGGATTGAACTTAAATTTTAAATAAGGTAGGTTTTATCCATATATTTCAATTGAATGGCATTCTATGGTTGTCATGTATAACAGTGGGCCCCACCAGAACTCATTAGGAGCTTTCAAGCTATGAGAGAGAGAGAGAGAGAGAGAGATCCTTGGGCGTAGGCAGATGTGTTAGGACAATCCCTAGCTAACATCACCACAGTGTCAGGTAAAGAAAATTATTAACAGTATGTTTTTGCAGTATGAGTTCAGTGTCAGAAATTTATCAATGATCAAAAGCACCACTGTCTATGAAGGAGGCATGGGACTACATTTTGGACTTGGTTCAACTGTTTCTCTTCACTTGAGCTAAATACAATTAACTAATCACACATATGAAGAACATGCATAAATATATCAAATTGGCTAGTCATTACACAGAAGCATAGGTTAAAAAAAAATTAAAGAATTGATGCGAATTCAATCTACAAAGTCTAATAATTGAATGCTATACAGGCACTTCTCCACTTAGATATGAAATTAAATGAAGCTGATGAACAAAGACCATTTATCTAGTACTTCTAGTACTGTGGATAAGCTTAAATGTGCCAAAAGTTCCTCTGATCAGATAGTTATCATTGTCCGTTCCCTTCATGACTAGCTTCTTCTAGCATTTTCAGGTTTCCAATTCACCTCAAAAATAGTCTTTTTGCCACTCAAAAACTAAATCCTCAAGCTGCGACTTGAGTTCTCCTTGGAATAATTCTTCAAATTCTGCTCCATTGTCCCCGATCACTTTCACTTCCACCAGAAGTAGCGACGATGCCACCTCCGATATCGACACCGACAAGATTAACTGCTTCTTCACCAACACAACTCCTTTTTTCCTATCAATTTTGTAACCAAGTGCTGCTGCCAAATCCTCCAATCTCTTTAGAATTTTTTCAGGAGATTCCATTGAGGTAAATCGCTTCGCTCTCTTCACCTCTCCTTCAAAAAGCCCAGATAGATCTAAGCCCGAAGACAGTGAGATTATATCAAAAGCATTCATAGTTTGAGCTATTTCTATAGGGTCAAATTTGACTTCTTCCGGTGCCTTGCATGTATTTAATAGATCTTCATGTGGTGATAAGTCAAAACTTACTTGATTCGACTGTAAAGACCTTTTGAACCATGAAATCCTAATTAGTTCCTCAATTGTGATTCTGTTTTGTGGATTTGGATCAAGAAGCCTGGAGATCACCCGTCGCGCCGACTTAGAGATCCAACATGGGAATTCAAAATCACGCAAATACATCTTTTGGTACATAACTGCGATGTTGGCTTCATTGAATGGAAGGTATCCGGCAAGGAGTAGATAGAGGATGATCCCACACGACCATGCATCAGCCTTGGCGCCATCATAGCCCTTTCGCCTCACTACTTCAGGTGCAGTGAAGGCCGGCGTGCCGCAAGAGGTGTGGAGTAGCCCGTCCCTCAATAGCTCCGGGAGAGCAGAGAGCCCGAAATCGGACACCTTCAAGTTCCCTTCATGGTCTAAGAGGATGTTTTGGGGCTTGATGTCACGGTGGGTGACACCTTTAGAGTGGCAATAGTGGACAGCCGAGACAAGCTGTTGGAAGTAGCGGCGGGCTGTCGTCTCCGTTAGCGGGCCGTCTCGGGAAATTTGTGTGAACAATTCACCTCCTTTTGCATGCTCCATGACCATGTAGATCTTGGACTTGGTTGCCATGACTTCATGAAGCTTAACAATGTTGGGGTGGCTAAGGCGACGCATGACCGAGACTTCACGCACTATGCGGGGTTCCATGGTGGTGCCTGCGACCTTGCTCTTGTCGATCACCTTAATGGCGACCCCCATGTCATCTTCTAGGGATCGGGCGTGGTAAACCTTCGCATATGCGCCACGACCAAGGAGCCGGCCAAGCTGGTACTTGCCAAGCAAGAGTTTGGGGCATGTAGGCTCGACTCCGGGCTCCATGTAGGTGGAGTTGGTTAGCTTAGATAGAATAATCTAAGCTTGGAGTGGTTATGCTTCTTCTTCTTTCTCTTCCTCTTTCTCTCCTCCCTTCGGTTATTTGGTTATGAAAGGATGGTACTTTGGGTGTTTATATATAGAGAAGATGCCTCTTCCTCTTCCTCTCCTCTGTTCGTTTATTTGGTTATGAAAAGATGGTACTTGGGTGTTTATATATAGAGAAGATGGAGGGGTGATTTGTTTGTTGGTTTATGGTCAAATACGACGGTGATGTAGCCGCCTAAGACCATTCAAAGTAGACGGGAATAAAAAATAACTAATAATCTTGTGTATGACTTTGAATGTCAATATCAGTGGGAGAGGTAAAAGACAAAATCCATTCAAATTTTCAAGCATGACCGTGGGTGATCGACGGATTAGATCTCAATAGTTGAGATCGATCTCTGTTTTGTTTTACGGAGGACGAGATCGGAGTTTCTTCAATCTCGAAAGATCGCTGCTAGAGGCAAACAGAGGAACGATTTCCCTTTGCTGTGTCTGGTCGGAACCGTAAGTGCAGAATACCGGGGCTGTCGGACTGCACATATCTTCGCTGGAGAAGAAGGGCCGCCGCTTACTGCTGTCACCCGAAACGAAGGGCCGCCGTCACCGCTGCGTACAGGAGAAGAACCCAGCCGCCGCCGCTGCGCAATTCTCGCCGGACTGCTCGCCACCGCTGCTGACCGCTGCCGCCCTCCTTGTTCCGGCGTCCGCTCTTCGCCGGAGTACGTCGCCGGCCATCGCCGGTCCCCACGCTGCTGCGCCATCGCTGGAGACGAAGAACCAAAGGAGCAAAGTCTCCATCGTTTTCTGGTTACAAAACCAGAAAGAAGAAACAGAACTGGGTTCTGTTTGGGGAGAAGAGGAAGTCCGGGTTTGGGTTCGGGTCTAGTTGACCTGACCTGTTTGTAGAAGCCCAGCGCAGAAAGCCCAGCTCAAAGCCAGGACCAGGTTGAGGTTCTGGGTCAGTTCCGCCTGACCCGTGAAGCAGGAAGCCCATCCAGCAGCTGCTGACGTCATCGCCACGTCAGCGAACAGTACGGTCAGCAGGGTTTGACCGGGATCGACGGCAGAAACTTGTTTCGTCGATATCTTGATCATCCGAGGTCAGATCGGAGATCCGTTTGTGCCCACAGACTCGTTTCGAGCAGATCTACGTAACTGTGGAAGAAGATTGGCAGTTTGACGGTCAACAGGAAAGTTTGACTAATCGGAGCGCAGAAAACAGTTTTTGCGATATCGGAGCCATCCAAAGTCGGATTTCAGATCCGTTTCTTCCAGCGTGCTCGTGGTGACGAGATCTATAGATTGGTGCAGAACTTGAAGTTAGTGACAGTTGTTTATATTTCTTGATTATTTAATTGAGATGGAGAACAACACTGTGAACACTATCATGATCAAACTCAACCATACTAATTGATTGATTTGAAAACCTAAGATGGAGGATATACTCTATTGCAAAGACCTCTATGATCCCATTGAGGGGGATAGTGCCCGACCAAAAGAGATGTCTGATCCAGATTGAAAAAAGATGCATAGAAAGACCATTGGTCACATCAGACAGTGGGTGGATAACATCATATTTCATCTTCCAACGTGGCTTAGTCTTCTTGCTTCACTAATCACTGTATACATATTCACAGTCTGGCCCGTCAAGTCAATGGTCTGTATAACTAAAATCAAGGCCCCATTGAGGGATTCTTATTAAGAATATTAGAGTATAACAGTACTGTTATAGAGTAGCCAAAAGAAGCAGCAGATCTCCTCAGCCGTTACAAGTGGGAAAAATGCTTCTCAAGCACTAGTGGAGCACTCATCTACTGTAGCAGTCGTCTGCTGGAGTTGCTCCTTTTAGAAAATCGGCTAACACGTGCTGGAAATGAATAGACAAATTAAAGAAGGGAGAAAAAGATGACTGGAAACAAGCAAACTGCTGGAGTTGCTCCTTATAGAAAATTGGCTAACACGTGCTGGAAATGAATAGACAAAGAAGGGAGAAAAAGATGAATGGAAACAAGCAAACGCAACTGAACTGGACAGATTGCTCTTCTTGAATATATCCTTTCATTTCCTTGTTCACCTTTTGCCAAAAGCATTACTTATGGGGCAGCCGTTTTTAGAGGAATCATGCATTGAATCCAAAAGAGTGACCATAAGTTGAGAGAACCGAAAATTCTACTCTCTTTTCATCATCTTTTAACCACCTTTTTGGGATACTAGATCTTTAAACTTTTCTCTCTTATAATAACTCTAGGTTGAGTTGGAGGGGTAGGGGATTGGACAAGAAAAGACCATCCTAAAGGAAATCCTTTATTTTCTGCCTCGACGTAAGGGCACCACCACTACTCTCAACTGTCAGTCAATCCGGGTTGATCTAGTCTAGTCTCCATGCTTCCCCATATGTGCGTCCCACTTTGCTCCATGTCAATAGATGGGAGTATGAGATAGAAGGTCTCATCATAGAGTAGAAATGGGGCAAAAGTAACTATAGGGATCAGATTATCCCAAACCACCCAAAAAAAATCTAGTGATGAATAAATATTAGATTAGTGTCAAATTAAGGGATTAGTATCAACTTTCTAACTCATGGGGTGGTGAGAATGAAGAGGCTCATGAAATGATTATAGGCGGGTCCATTTTTTAGAATAATGTGATATGGGCAAAGTCCATTCAACCAAAGTGGATGATAATTTTTTATTCTGAAACTTTATCATTAGCTCAATGTTATTTGAGAGTTGAAAGCGACCCAATTTCCCCACGTTCTGAGAAGACTATAAGAGGACCATAGTCCATAGTTAGGGTTGCAACTTGCAAGAAGGTAGGAACAAGTGGGCCAGAAATAAGTAGCTATAAGCTCAGTGGAAATTACCGTGTGGGCAAACTTAAGCCTAAATATGAATGAAATCTTGAATGATAAAGCCCTAGCCAAGGCTGAGATAAACCTGAGTTGCCAAACCTAAAGCCAAGGTCGGGTGATGGTATAAGTAAATAACTATATATATATATATAAATGTCTCCCATATGCTTTCCGCATCCCGTTGTAAACTTGAACACATGATTGATAGCATAAGATTGTGTCAATCATTTTTAACTCATATGCTCGACCTCTTATAGTTAGACCAACTCTTTATTGAAGTAAAATTTAAAGATATATCATATATCATTGGAGGGATGCTGTTCATTTTGAGCAGCTCGAATTATGAATACGTGCACTCCATGGGGAGGGGGGGATTATATAGTACCTTCACCTAAAGTTGGCATAAGGGAGGGGTGGGGATTTGGGAACTTCACTACTAGAGTGGAGTGAAGTAAAGCCTCCAAATTTAAGACAAAAGGTCACATCAAAAGTACATAGTTTCAAAATTCTCTTATTCTTTAAAAAAAAAGTTAAAAAGTTATAACTTCATTTCTCCACTAAAAGACAAAAAAACACCTGCTTTTTAAACAAAAAGTAAAAAAGATCCCCTACCAAGTAACTAAAGATAAAATATCATCATAACACACTTATCTTTTATTATTTTGCTATTATCAAGTCCCTACTTGTAGTCTATCTTCTAAATACTTGAACCCTTCAGATTGTGACCCACTATATTTACTTGAGATCTTCTTCTGGAAAAGTGGTCAATCATTGAATTGAATGAAATTGTAATTAAAGCACCGATAAATAACAATTTCTTAATAAACTAATTTCTCACTCTAGGACCTAAATTTTTGTGCCCTATCCATTTAGACCTCCTGAAGCTTTGTAAATTATTTGTTCAATTGGACTAACATTTTCCATTTGATTGGGCATGCTACTCAGCCACATTTTCATATATTTCGAATCCATTGCAACTTAATTAGGGCTATTTTTTACTAGAATTTTTTTATATATATAAGAATTTACTGTGTTGGTTTTTTTTGACATAATGTGATGATTTGTCCTATGACATTTACAAATGCCATATTTTTCATAAGAATCCTAAAATTTCATCCACCTAAAGGTCTTAATATCATAGCATATAAAGAATCCAGATCTTCAGAGGCTTTAACCTAGAGAAATTCTGAGTTAAAGGAGTGAAACTCCACAGTGGAGCCTATCTATTGAAACCCAAGCCATTCAAAATAAACATCCTCCAAGTATATGAGGCATCATCAAATTTTATGTCCATGCCAAATTTTCCCACGATTGATGTGGCCTCAAGTGGGCCGCAAAAGGCTCTTCACATGTGATGTAGTTTGCCACAGTGTGACGAGAAGAATTTATAAGTCGTAAGCTTGCTACCCAACTCAACAATAACTCCCTCTAGACCAGAGATTAGAGATGAGAGGGTAAAAAGAATTGTATAGGTTCATTCAGAAAATACTACCCATCTATTTTTCTAGACAACGCATAAAATAAATGACGATAGGTAACTGCACAAGGAACTCCTAAAACTTTAAAAGAAACAACCCTATATATATGAGAAATTCTTAAAAAATCCCCCTTTTGCTTTCCTATTTTTTAGGCCATGGAGCCCATATTGAGTCAATCCAATCTTTTCAAACGCCCTCTGCTCCAATTGTCAATAGGTCCAAATTTTGCTCACCATTAGATTGAAATCCAAAGAAAACGATGCCTTTAAAACCATTAAACTTTAGGACAATGAATCAAGATGTTAGGATGATCAACTGGAGTTAAATTTTAAATATAGGTAGGTCTCATCCATATATTTCAATCGAATGGCATTCTATGGTTGTCATGTATAACAGTGAGCCCCAGTAGGAAGGGCATTTTTTTAGAAAAGAAAAACTCCTTGGGAGCTTTCTAGCTATGAGAGAGAGAGAGAGAGAGATCCTTGGGTGTTGGCAGATGTGTTCGGACAACCATCCCTAACAACACCTCAGTGTCAGGTAAAGAAAATTATTGACAGTATGTTTTTGCAGTTTGAGTTCAGTGTCACCAATTTATCAATGATCAAAAGCACCACTGTCTATGAAGGAGGCATGGCACGACAATTTGGACTTGGTTTAATTGTTTCTCTTCACTTGATCTAAATACAATTTACTAATCACACATATGAAGA
The DNA here is from genome assembly GCA_012931725.1 of Litsea cubeba. NCBI lineage: Eukaryota > Viridiplantae > Streptophyta > Magnoliopsida > Laurales > Lauraceae > Litsea > Litsea cubeba. Next base: position 126,695,191 of record CM022947.1, read on the forward strand.
ACATAAATATAACAAATTGGCTAGTCATTACACAGAAGCATAGGTTAAAAAAAAGAACAAAGAATTGATGCGAATTCAATCTACAAAGTCTAATTGAATGCTATACAGGCACTTCTCTACTTAGATTTGAAATTAAATGAAGCCGATGAACAAAGACCATTCAGCTAGTACTTCTAGTACTATGGATAAGAAATGTGCCAAAAGTTCCTTTGATCAGATAGTTTCAATACCATTGTCCGTTCCGTTCATGACTAGCTTCTTCTAGCATTTTCAGGTTTCCAATTCACCTCAAAAATAGTCTTTTTGCCACTCAAAAACTAAATCCTCAAGCTGCGACTTGAGTTCTCCTTGGAATAATTCTTCAAATTCTGCTCCATTGTCCCCGATCACTTTCACTTCCAGACGATGCCACCTCCGATATCGACATCGACAAGATTAACTGCTTCTTCACCAACACAACTCCTTTTTTCCTATCAATTTTGTAACCAAGTGCTGCTGCCAAATCCTCCGATCTCTTTAGAATTTTTTCAGGAGATTCCATTGAGTTAAATCGCTTCGCTCTCTTCACCTCTCCTTCAAAAAGCCAGGATAGATCTAAGCCGGAAGACAGTGAGATTATATCAAAAGCATTCATAGTTTGAGCTATTTCTATAGGGTCAAATTTGACTTCTTCAGGTGCCTTGCATGTATTTAATAGATCTTCATGTGGTGATAAGTCAAAACTTACATGATTCGACTGTAAAGACCTTTTGAACCATGAAATCCTAATTAGTTCCTCAATTGTGATTCTGTTTTGTGGATTTGGATCAAGAAGCCTAGAGATCACCCGTCGCGCCGACTTAGAGATCCAACATGGGAATTCAAAATCACGCAAATACATCTTTTGGTACATAACTGCGATGTTGGCTTCATTGAATGGAAGGTATCCGGCAAGGAGTAGATGGAGGATGATCCCACACGACCATGCATCAGCCTTGGCGCCATCATAGCCCTTTCGCCTCACTACTTCAGGTGCAGTGAAGGCCGGCGTGCCGTAGGAGGTATGGAGTAGGCCGTCCCTCAATAGCTCCGGGGGAGCAGAGAGCCCGAAATCGGACACCTTCAAGTTCCCTTCATGGTCTAAGAGGATGTTTTGGGGCTTGATGTCACGGTGGGTGACACCTTTAGAGTGGCAATAGTGGACAGTCGAGACAAGCTGTTGGAAGTAGCGGCGGGATGCCGTCTCCGTTAGCGGGCCGTCTCGGGAAATTTGTGTGAACAATTCACCTCCCTTTGCATGCTCCATGACCATGTAGATCTTGGACTTGGTTGCCATGACTTCATGAAGCTTAACAATGTTGGGGTGGCTAAGGCGATGCATGACCGAGACTTCACGCACTATGCGGGGTTCCACGGTGGTGCCGGCGACCTTGCTCTTTTCGATGACCTTAATGGCGACCCCCATGTCATCTTCGAGGGATCGGGCGTGGTAAACCTTTGCATATGCACCACGACCAAGGAGCCGGCCAAGCTGGTACTTGCCAAGCAAGAGTTTGGGGCATGTAGGCTCGACTCCGGGCTCCATGTAGGTGGAGTTGGTTAGCTTAGATAGAATAATCTAAGCTTGGAGTGGTTATGCTTCTTCTTCTTTCCCTTCCTCTTCCTCTCTCTCTTCGGTTATTTGGTTATGAAAAGATGATACTTGGGTGTTTGTATATAGAGAAGATGTGGAGGGGTGATTTGTTTGTTGGTTTATCGTCAAACGACTACAGCCGCATAAGACCCTTCAAAATAGAATCTTTTATATGACTTTGAATGTGAATATCAGTGGGAGAGGTAAAGACAAAATCCAGTCAAATTTTCAAGCATGACCGCTGCTATATATATATGACCATCTATGATTCCAAATGATTCTCCAATAGGGTTTAAGCATTTCTACCATAAAAAAAACAAGGGGGGGGGGGGGGGGGGGTGTTAAGCATAGTTTTAAAGCTTGACCTGACTCACTTTACTTAGCCAAATGAAGTACTTGACTCCAAGATCGAACACCGAGTTGAGTAAGTGAGTCTTTCTACAAGGTTTTGCTTTGTAGTACGGGGTCATCAAGAACCTTCATCTGATCATGAGTTACAAGGTGCATGGGTTTGTAACTATAAACTCATAGCCATTGAACTCCTGATCATCCGCAGCATTCAAACTTAGGATTAAAAAATGATTGGCATATATTTTGTATACATTCAATTTTGAGGGCTACTATGTGAGATGTTTTTCATCTTCCAACGTGGCTTAGTCTTCTTGCTTCACTAATCACTGTATACGTATTCACAGTCTGGCCCATCAAGTCAATGGTCTGTATAACTAAAATCAAGGCCCCATTGAGGGATTCTTATTAAGAATATTAGAGTATAACAGTACTGTTATAGAGTAGCCAAAAGAAGCAGCAGATCTCCTCAGCCGTTACAAGTGGGAAAAATGCTTCTCAAGCACTAGTGGAGCACTCATCTACTGTAGCAGTTGTCTGCTGGAGTTGCTCCTTTTAGAAAATCGGCTAACACGTGCTGGAAATGAATAGACAAATTAAAGAAGGGAGAAAAAGATGACCGAAAACAAGCAAACTGCTGGAGTTGCTCCTTATAGAAAATTGGCTAACACGTGCTGGAAATGAATAGACAAAGAAGGGAGAAAAAGATGAATGGAAACAAGCAAACGCAACTGAACTGGACAGATTGCTCTTCTTGAATATATCCTTTCATTTCCTTGTTCACCTTTTGCCAAAAGCATTACTTATGGGGCAGCCGTTTTTAGAGGAATCATGCATTGAATCCAAAAGAGTGACCATAAGTTGAGAGAACCGAAATTTCTACTCTCTTTTCATCATCTTTTAACCACCTTTTTGGGATACTAGATCTTTAAACTTTTCTCTCTTATAATAACTCTAGGTTGAGTTGGAGGGGTAGGGGATTAGACAAGAAAAGACCATCCTAAAGGAAATCCTTTATTTTCTGCCTCGACGTAAGGGCACCACCACTACTCTCAACTGTCAGTCAATCCGGGTTGATCTAGTCTAGTCTCCATGCTTCCCCATATGTGCGTCCCACTTTGCTCCATGTCAATAGATGGGAGTATGAGATAGAAGGTCTCATCATAGAGTAGAAACGGGGCAAAAGTAACTATAGGGATCAGATTATCCCAAACCACCCAAAAAAAATCTAGTGATGAATAAATATTATATTAGTGTCAAATTAAGGGATTAGTATCAACTTTCTAACTCATGGGGCGGTGAGAATGAAGAGTCTCATGAAATGATTATAGGTGGGTCCATTTTGTTGAATAATGTGATATGGAAAAGTCCATTCAACCAAAGTGGATGTTAATTTTTTATTCTGAAACTTTATCATTCGCTCAATGTTATTTGAGCGTTGAAAGCGACCTAATTTCCCCAAGTTCCGAGAAGACTATAAGAAGACCATAGTCCATACTCCATAGTTAGGGTTGCAACTTGCAACAAGTGGGCCAGGGAAATAAAGTAGCTATAAGCTCAGTGGAAATTACAGCCTAAATATGAATGAAATCTTGAATGATAATTAAAGCCCTAGCCTAGGCTAAGATAAACTTGAGTTGCCAAACCTAAAGCCAAGGTCGGGTGATGGTATAAGGAAGGAGCCCTGCGACAGGGCCCGATTTTCGGGCCCGGTAGACTTTTTGATAAGGAAATAACTATATATGTTACGGGATAATATAACAATATTATGAGATCGGATTGTGTGTCTCCACTCTTCCATATATATGCTTTCTGCGAGTGGGATATGTCTAACTCCATGTGGCCCATTTATTGATAATTTGAGCTAATCAAAATGAATGTTATACCCCTCAGTGATATATCCTTATACTAGCACCAAACCCCCGTGCTAAGCCCGGGCCAAAAGTGAAAATATATTAGAAATTTAAAAAATATTTTAAAATAGGGTTTCAAGTAATTATCAAGTCCCTACTTGTGGTCTATCTTTTGAGCCCTTCAGATTGTGACCCACTATATTTACTTGAGATCTTTTCATGAGAAAGTGGTCAATCATTGAATTGAATGAAATTGTAATTAAAGCACCGATAAAGAATAATTTCTTAATAAACTAATTTCTCACTCTGGGACCTAAATTTTTGTGCCCTATCCGGTTAGACATGTTATTTCCTCTCCTGGAACTTTGTAAATTTTTTGTTCAATTGGAATAACATTTTCCATTTGACTGGACATGCAAATCAGCCACATTTTGATATATTTCGAATCCATTGCAACTTAAGAATATTTCTTTACTAGAATTTTTTTATATAAGAATTTAGTGTTTTTTTTTGTGACATAATGTGATGGTTTGTCCCATGACATTTGCAAATGCCATATTTTCACAAGAATTCTAAAATTTCATTCACCTAAAAGGTCTTAATATCATAGCCCATAAAGAATCCAAAACTTCAGAGGCTTTAACCTAGAGAAATTCTGAGTTAAAGGAGTGAAACTCCACAGTGGAGCCTATCTATTGAAATCCAAGCCATTCAAGATAAACATCCTCCAGGCATATGAGACATCATCAAATTTTATGTCCATGCCAATTTGTCCAGCTGTTGGATGATTGTTTGATAATAAAAAAATGTGATAAACACTATCTAATGCATATTCATTATTACATTTTTCATACAACAATCTATCCAATGAATGGTAAAACTCGAATTGAGACAATTTGTGGATATCCTATAAACCTGGAGGGCATTTGTTTTGAGTATTGAGTTCTCTAATAGATGGACTCTATTGTAGGCTCCATTCTTTTAACTTAGGATTTCTCCAGGATAGGTGCTAATGCCACATCCCTTTCCCATTTTTCTAAAAGAATATTACCAATATACTCCAATAGGAAATCGCCAAACTACCCCCTCCCTCTCCCACCCTCTCTCTCCCTCTTCCTGCTTGCCTACCCCGCCGCTCAACCCCACCCTCTCTCTCCTTCTCCCTGCTTGCCTACGCCCACCACACAACCCCACCCTCTCTCCCTTTCCGTCTCTCTTCCGCTCTCCCTCTCCTTCTCCCTATCTCTCTCCCTGCCCGCCCTCCACCATTTGCCAGCCACCCTCCCTCTGCCGCTCGCTCTCCCTCTCCATGCTCGCCTCCGCTCGCTCTCCCAACCCACCTGTTCTCCCTCTTTCCCTCTTTCCCTCTCTCCCTCTTTCTGCTCGCCTCCACCTACCTCCGCTCGTTGTCCCTGTCTATCTCCCATTCTCCCTCCTTTTGTTTCCCCCTCTTCTTCTCCCTCTCCCTCTCCCTCTCTCCCTCTCCTTGCCTGCCACCCGCCTCTCTGCCTCTCCCCCTCCGGCGGTGCAGCCGGAGGAGGCGATGGTGGTTGGGGTGGGGGTAGTTTAGGTATTATAGGGGGTGTGTAAAGAAAAAATTAAAACCCACAAACTTGAATGGTTGTGTATAAAGAGAAGGAGTGTGGAAAAACAAGAAATGGGTGTGGCATCGATCATCAACTCTCTTTCTCCAGTAGTCCAGTTCAAGCCTTTAAGGCCCGTTAGTCAATTTACTATTAAAGTAAAAGTAATGTAAAACCTCTATTTTTCAAACAGGAAAATACTAAGGGTCATATTTAAAGTACATAAATTCAAAATCTCCTTCATTTAAGAAAAAGGTTAAAAAGCAACCTCCTTTCTCCACTAAAAGACAAAAAGAAATACACTCACTTTTTACACAAAAATTTAAAAGATTCTCTACCAAACAACTAAATATAAAATACCATCACAACCAACTTATATTTCATTTTCTCTTAATTTTATTTTTACTTTACCTTTATTTTACGAGAAAATAACCAAATGGGGATCGGACTCAAGACATGAAATTTTTGTATCCTTTCATTTCGTGGCAGTCGAGTCCAGAACCCCCTTGTTGTGCTCATTACATGCTTCCATTGCAACAAATGTCCATAACTCCATGATAATGCCCACATAATTCTAATTTGAATAATTCAAGATGAATTTCATCTCTTTCAGTGCAGTTTTTTCAAATTTTACTTCAATAAGAGCATATCTCACTATTCTATTGAGCACATGACTGATAATATAATTAATACAATCTTAAGTATTACTAATTTTATGCCTTGGGGATGTTATTAGTCATGTGCTCAATAGGATAGTTGGATCCACTTTGAAGTGAAATTCGATCGAAGTTCTAGAACTCCATTGTGGGGGCCTACATAAAGATAATTTGAACTGTTCAAAATGAATTTCATCACCTCCAATGATATATATCCTTAAATCTCAATTCAAAATGAGTGGGTCTCAATTGAGCACATGATGAAAATACGGCTTAATGATGATGTGACATCACTTCTAATTGGGGCGTTAATCAAGTTTCCTTCATGCGATCAATCATACGGAGGGATCTACTCCTTGAGCAAGTAGCTCTTGTTATAGCAAGAGAGAGGAGAGGAACGATTTTATCTCTGGAAGATGGAAAAGGAAAATGAACGGGGGAAAATGAGCGCGAGACCAAATTCATTTCGTCAAAACGGCCAACGTGTGTGCGTCGCATGATTCAGCTGAAAGAAACTTGATGCTTCAGCTTAGGGGAGCTGCTCCCATATATATATATATATATGAGCAATGCTCCCCTAAGCTCAAGCTTAGGGAGAAAATTTCGTAAGCTCGTGCTTGTAGGGCCCACCTTTGGTCCATCCAAATGGACCAAACACATGACACCCTTAAATTGCACATGTCCACCAACTTTCCGTAAGATCCGAATTTACTAGACCGTTGGATTGACTATATATCAATCTGAATGGATTGTTGACCATTAATCTCTTGGGCCCATATAAAGATGATAAAAAATACGGTTAGGGCTGATTTTTTGTAAGGAGGAAGATCCTAAGGAGTACTTGAAATCCTCCTACCCCCATCCCCATGTGAGTCCCTAAGTGGACCCACCACACACTTGAACTTACCTTATCTTAAACTTTAGATTAGGGGAGCCTTGCTCTCTATATATATATATATATATAACCGAAGGAATGAAATTCATCTTCAACAATGATCATAATTATCTCTAGTTAGGCCCACACTTTGTTACATTGCTTGCAGAGGTCCGGATTGGACTCTACATAATGCATTCATCTTGAATGGTCCAGATTACTACGATGATGATGATGTGGGGCCACTGTGGAGTTGTGGTGGGTAGTATGACTATGATCTGCTGCACGAAGCGTATAATAGACACGACCGGACTCGTGGCGAAAGAGGATTACGGTGGCAGCTAGAACTCGTAGTTTGGTCCCGGGGGTCCGTAGGGTCTAAGAAGCACGTTATCTACACTCTAGAGCGAGCTGCTTCGATTTTCCATACCAAAATGTCTTCTTTGGGGACATCGAAAGGGCTTTTGGAGATCGCGAAATTCGCTCTCTACGTATCGGTTCCGATCACTCTCATGTACTCTTTCGCCCACAACTCCGAGTTCCTGCAGAAAGTCGTGAGAAACGTACGTTCTCTTCTCTCATTGATTTTTTTTTGTTTAAATTTTCATTCTTTGTGTGAGAAATCAGAAGCATTTGATATGGATTGTTATTGACATATGCTTAATTTGATCGCAAATGTAGTTCCATGAAGCAGTGTTGTGATGTTTAGTTGTCTGTGGCTTTGGAAACTGGAAAACCATTTCAAATTTGGGTTGCAATTGGATGTGCCCTAGATCGCAATTTGCTTGATGTAACATAGTGGATGATTATCCAGGCGAAAATAAGCTATGGGTCAGTGGAAAATGGGGAGAATTTTCAGCTCTAGGCCTTAGTTTTGATATTTGGTGGAGCACAAATGCTGATTTGGGATTGTAAGGCAGATAATAGTATCCTTCCACCTGAAATTTGGGTTGGAATTAGATGTGTCCCAGTTGCAATTCGCTTCTTGTTTTTGCATAGTGGATGGTTGGTTGTCCAGATGAACATAAGCATTAGGTTCGGGGTAAATCAAGAAAAAATTCATTTGGGTATTTTTAATAATCGCTTGAGTGCCTGTGCTGATTTGGGATTGGAAGGCGGATAATAGCATCCCACCTGATGCAGATTCCAATTCCAAAGCCCCACCACACCCCCCTATTGACATCGCTTGTGATTGTGGCTACATCATAATACCGCACTAGGTGCAGAAAAGATTTTAATTTTTTTTTCTCAGGTTTTGACTAATCATTTAATATTGAGAGATACTGTGGACTTTATGATGGTACTTGATTGGTTTTTTATATGTTTATCCATCAAAGATGAGTTTATGAGGTTTCGTGCTGCTTTAAGGTACCTGTTTATGTGCTGCATGAGTTATACAAGTTACCATCATCTGACATGGCAACTCTATCCAACTCTATCCAAGGCCAATTAGATGTAGTCTCCTCTATGGCATTTTTTTTTTTGTTTCTCACGTGGTTCTCTTCTATCTGTTGTTGCCTTCCCTTATACTTGTAGAGACTCCTATTGGTGTCCTTATTCTGAAAATTTCAAATGTTGGAAAATTTAATAATAGTAAGATAAATGAAAGTTGGAAAGAAATCACCTCCAAAGACGCATTATAACAACTGTTTTAAAGACAAGTTTCACCCTCTAGATGAAGCCTGATGCAATCAAGCTCATTGGTGGTCTGTTCCCACGATATAAATTTTTTTTGTTTGATTATGTTGAACTCAGGATGCAATCAACTGCTGAATTGGGTTGCTTCTTGGACAGAAATTGGAACAAGAAAGAAAGAGAAATGACTGGTTTTTCTTTGTGTGTATTATCTGGAAACCCTGATCTAGTCAATATAGGTTACTGTGGGCTTAAACTTGAGCAACATTGAATGCAAGCATGTTTCTAGTTCCCAACAAACACATGCAAATAGTTAGTTACACATATTGAGTTACTTTTTAGACACCCCGTTAGGAGCGACAGTAAAAACCATGTATGGATGCCTTCATGTTGTAAAAATTATATGCTTTTGGAAACAAATAACAGTTTAAAAGTCATAAAATACCCATATGAAACCTAGACCCACCCTGGAGCCCCTATGGATTCCCTTCCCTTAAAAAAAGGGCATGGAGGCCTGGTGCTTCCCAGGTTGCTTTCTTTAAAGCTGACATTGCTATTCACTTGGATCTTGCAATTTATTAAAAAAATCTCAGGCATTACATTAGACATTAGTGCCTCAACATGGCAAGGCGCATCCTTCCCCACTTGAATTCATGCATTAGATGAAGAAAGAGACTCATCTTTGTCCAACAGCTATCAGAGACGACCTGCAACTGTCATACTTAGAGAAGGAGATAGTGGTGCAAACCTCTTGAACTTTCAAAAGGCATTTTAGGGTGTTCGCTACACGCCTACACTAGTATTGATTACTTGAATGATGACGTTGATATACACTCCCCAATTGATTTCCTCCATTTCCTTTGAAAAAACCCATTTTCCCATGGTTACAGGCCAAAATAACCTATGCCGTGTGATTGTTTGTTTCTTCTTCTTTCATAGTTGTGTTCGTTGACCAGTAGAATTTCATCTAATATTTTTCTTCTAATGAATTCACGCTGTGAAGGCTCAATGGATGCCTCATAAGTCCTTCAGTGTATTTCCAAGAACAATGCATTACCCATCAAGCTAATCTGTCTGTAATTTTTTTTTAATTTCCATCACCCTTTCTATTTAGGAATATTGGTAGGAACTGTTGCATTCATCTCCTTACCCGACCTGTCACATATGGAATTCCTTGAGCATTTTTATTACATTGATCCTCACAACTTACTAGGTGATGAAGTAACTAAAGTTTAATACATCTGGCATCCAAACTCTGTGCTTTACCTCCTGCCGGCTCTCTAACAGCTTACTCCACCTCTTTAAACAGTTCTTCCAACAATAATGTGGACACAATAGAAATTAATTTGAACTGAAGCCCATCACCCAACTGCTTCGTATGTTTATAATCAATTGAAGAAAGAATATCTCCTCCTGAACACCCTACAGTCTTCTTCTGGTCTTCAATAAGTAATGACCGCTTAACATTGTTTACTCTCTTCCTGGCAGTTAGTGAACTGATGATCATGTTTCATGTCAACATTGTTTACTCTCTTCCTTGTTTGTGACCTGATAGCAGGTTTATATTCCCTCTTCAGCTACTGGCTGTTGATTGTATGGTTCCATGTCACATCTTTGCACCTTACTTAATTCCAACTGTTCTTTTCTCAACGGTCTCCGTCTTCAATTCCATCCCTCTTATCGAAGGTTAGTCTTAGGGTTGCAAAATGGACTTTGGTTAAGAAAGAGTTTGATATTTTCAATGTGAATGACATTCCATATAATTGGGAAGCTGTCTTTGGTTGTGGGAGGAGGAAGGAAAGGACCGGCTCACTAGGCTTCTCTGCCAGTTAGTGTTTTGCAGTTTAATATGGACGGAGCGGCCAAGGCCGAGCCGGGTTCAGCTAGTATTGGAGGTGTACTACGGAGCTCCAAGGGTGAGGTATTGCTTCTATTTTCCTAGAATGTGGGAGTTACGAGTCCAATGAGGCCCAATGTTGGCAATTTTGGAATCTCCTTCTGTTGTTCTGCTATTTCCAAGCTATGTTGATTGTAGAAAGTGACTTGGCGTGTGCGGTGATTTAGGCCTCTCATATTGACTTACGGCTTTGGAGGTTCCAGTTTCTCTTCAATGAGATCAAAGAGTTATCTTCCCTTTTTGATGTGTCTTCTTGTCATGTGATAAGTTTGGCACTCTTTGGAAGATGTTCCACCAGAACAAGGGGTTGATAGTCCTTGGGTGGCTCATAGTCATATCATGTAATTGTTGTTTGTGGGATGTAATGCTCTTATACTCCTTTCCTTTTTGTATTTGGGCTCTGTAATAGTTTTCCTTTAATTATTATAATAAATTTGTTATTATCACTAATAAAAAAAAAGTCTCAAATTTTAGCAAGTTTCTTGACAGCACCACTTTTCTAGGTGTCCCTACTCCCCTCCAAACTGACCCCTGGTTTTTGCCGTAGGTTTTTTTTTTCTCTGATCTTCGATTTTCCGGAAGTCTATTCTTGAGTCCAATTATTCGCCTTGTTTTGAGTGATTGTAGTTTTCTTTTTGTTCTTGAATCTATTTATTCAGCCTTCCTAGTTACCACCCAACTTCTTGAAAGTGGCCCTGCCACTCCCTCTACAAACCCCACAACTCCTAGTTAGATTTCTCAAAAACTAAATGATTGTGAACCCAACTATAAGCCGATGAGTCTAGTAGGAATTGAAAAGGGGAGGTGAATTTCAACATGAAAAATCTCTTGTTCTTAGATATTCACAGATGGCTTTCATTGATTACATAGATACTGGACATGTTGAGAGTGAAAGGGTTTGAATCCATTAACCTGTTTCTGTTATAGAAGAAATTAATTAGATAAAATGTAGATATTATATTATTTTTAGAATGTTATTTAAATTGTCAGTGCAATCGGAAGACATGATTGGGAATATAAGTGGTTTACGGCAAGATGCTTTAAGGTGGATGGCATTTGTAGCTCAGAGGGGTATCATTTTTAAAGTGGAATGGTACCCTAGCGGGGCATCCTTTACATTCTTGCACTGAACTGCTTGTATCGTGTTGATTCAGTTTAAGTACTCATTCTTTCTTTTCTTGTGCAGCGGTCCTATGTGGTGTATCCACCAGAGGGCCCCCTACCTCCCTCGCCTGAGGAACTTAGAGAGATGGCCCGAGAGATGCGTAAGAACAATCCTCGTTGATGCAGACTTCTGCAGCGTAGCCGAAGGCATAATATGTTTTTGGTAACTTTGGTTCTGATACAGGTTCGATGTAGACTTGTGGGCCCACTCAATATGGTATGGTGTGCATGAAACAAATGGAGGGATGAATGCTCTATTATGTTTCATACAACTCTAGCAGTTTTTGTACATGGCAAGTAATAAATTAGTCATTTGAACTGTGATTTCACAATATTTTAGAATGGCTCGTGAAAACCTCTTTGGTTGATACTTGCAAACCTAATATAACCTTTGCAATGATTAAAGATAGAAGAGAGAGACAGTCCAGTTTTCTGTATCCACACGCACTGTTTAGTACTAGTACTACATTATTCTTGTTGCTGTTGTTATTTGGAACTGTGGGCTCATCTCTGATGGAGGCAGTGTGATCTTAACCTCATTGGACCCAGGTCCAGCCTTAATCCAACCGGCCCGAGTTCAACAATTTAGGATTCAGACTGTCCAAAGGGCCAGGACAAAGATTTATAAACTGGACTCAGGCCATGATGATGGTGATCATCATCATCAATGCATTGTCCCAATAATGTTGGGTCAGCTACATGAATTTTATTTCACCATTCGAGCCTACTTTCTTTCCTCGAGGGCCATTAAAGGATCCTATATGTTTTACATAAAGGCATGTAATATATTTCTTAAGCATTTATTTGAATGGTAAAAGATAGCTCTTGGGCCACAATTAAACTTGTGTGACTTTAATGGCCGGGCTCGGGCTCGGACCTCCTATATTTGTTATTAGGCAGGCTCGGGCTTGGGATCTAAGGTCTGTGTTTGATTCATACCCGAACTCGGTGTCTGTTGTTGGTCCTAGGTTTTGGCCTAGTAGTGTAGCCCAAATCTGGCCCGTTGACAGCCCTCTTTACCACCCTGTGTTCAGGTAATAGAACTGGATATCACTTTTAAGACTAATTCACTTCCAAGGAGATGACTGATGTTTTTTTACTTAAATGATGATGAATAATTTGTTGAACATGTTTAATTCAACAGTGGATATTCCTATGATGGGAGTGGTATTTGGACCCAAGGTTGAGCCAATGGTAAGGATGTGGGACTCACAGCCCTTAGCTTTAAATGTTTATCTTGTTATGCTTGATCAATTTTTACTAAAATGATCCGAGTCAAACTATCTGTCTACAGTACGAGCACTAGAATATGAGGCCCAAGGGCCCAAGGGCCCAAAATCAGAGCCCAAGTCTGGCCTGATATGAAAAAGAGGCCCGAGTCTGCATTGAACGCTCGGGTCACATTTGATAAATATGGCATGATATGATATGTTTTTTTTATGTACAATATGAAGCCTAGTGTAAATGATTTTCAGTGGATGGCATTGAGAGGCAACAAACCAAGCTCAAGTATGCCTGTTCTGCTCATTTGTTTATGAAAGGTCCTAGTCCAACAGAATCTTTAATCCTTTTCTGAGCTCTGCCATCAAAATGTAAATGGGCAGTTTGATCCTACTTATTTAGCCTTTAATATCAATGTTTGAGCTGAGCATTTAGAGCCCATAACCTGTTTGTTTGCTGAGCTGTTTTCTGCTTTTATTAGCTTCATAATTAGAGCCCATTAGCCTGTTTATTTGTTGTTTGCATTAAGTGATGATAAAAAGAAGTGCATTAATTGATGAGAAAGTTTCAGTAGTGGACAAGCCATTGGTTGTTCTATGTTGATGGCTCATCAAGAGAATGGGACAGACTTAAGACTGAAGAGGGTGTGAATGGAGTAGTAACAATAGAATTAAAGAAGTGCAACCCATCTAAGGATTTGACTCTGGCTCAGAATAAATCAAATTTGGTGAAATATAATTTATGTAGTCAGCCTCAACACAGTTTTTTTTTTTTTTTTTTTTAACTGAGCCAAGAGAGCTGGGAACTAAGAGAGAGCCCTGCATACACACGGGAAGGCAGCCCACTCAAGTGGGAAAGAAGCCCGCACAAGCGGGAAGAAAGCTCACAAGTGGGAAAGGAGCCTGCACAAGCGGGAAGAAAAGACCTGCACAAGCGGGATGAAAGCTCACACAAGTGGGAAAGGAACCTGCACAAACAGAAAGAGGTGACGTACGCAGGATTCGAATCATGAATAGTCAGGTAAGAACTAGTCAGGTAAGAACTAGTCAGGTAAGAACTGATGCTCCTTACCACACCTTTCTTACCCTCATCATAATTGGGACAAAGCTTTTGATGATGATGATGCTTATTGTTAGACCTTGGTAGCTTAGTAACTATCCTATAAATCTAAGCCTCTCACACGCTTCCTTTTTCCCTCTAATTCCCTTACCACCCACATGAAATGTCATGAGCATTTTATCTTTCTAAATATGTAACAATAAAACTTAATTAAATATACGTGCCTTATAAAAAAAAAAGTTGGCAAGTGGCCACGATCAAATCTAGCTCCTTATACCATGACATAAATTAGCAAATAATAATAATAATAAACTTCATTAAAGATAGAAAGATACAAAGGACTACTGGACCGGTATGAAAGATGAGGCTGTTTGGTATCTTTACTTTTATTCTAACAGAGCCATAAAAAATAGAGCCATAAAAAAAAAAAAAAAAAAAAAAAAAAAAAAAAAAAAAAAAACATCTTACATTCACAAGCGCATAAAGGGGCCTTTAATTTAAGAGAATCTGCATCTATTTCTCTAAAGCGGGTAAATGTTAAATCATGTGCTAAACGCTTTTATTTTCTAAATCTCTGCATGCTTTATAGATTTAGGCAAATAGAGGTTAGAAATAGAAATGCCAAACACGGACAAAAAATAATTACATAAAAATCGAAACAAAAACTACATTAAAGGACCAACAAATGACTTAACTTTAACTAAGAATGATTTTGAGGTCAATCTGAATTTTGTAGGCTTCTCATTTCATTGTGCAAAAATTTGACATTTAGCTGACTTTATCTAGAGCAAAAGATTGGATGATCAAAATTATAAATGCTTTCCTTTTATGGGAACTTTTACCATATCCTACCTCCAATACCCTCAACCCCCACCACACCTATTACTTACTATATTATATATTCACCATAAAATCTCTCAAGCATCAAATCCATATATGCATTAATTTGATTGGGTTGTTTTTATTTAGGTTAAATTTTAACTAGGGCCAATTCTGAGGGGTAATTCAATTGGTCCACAGGATTGGCCTAGGACCACGGCTTGTTCAGAAAATTTGCCCGATTCCACCTGACCCGAGTATTAGTGGGGCCTAAAAGGCTGGCACCTTCCGCTATTAAAAAATAGTTCTAACTAGTGCCCTCTTTTTTAATTTGTGTGGAATTTGAATAGAGCTTATTTTCTTATTCTTATGCGCTATTTTCTATTAGAGGGAAATTTAACTAAAATTTAATATTTTTATTAAACTATAATTTAACTAGCCCTTCTTTTTTATTAGGTTAGAGTGGCCCATTTTTTTTTACTAACATAAAATTTGATTAGGGCCTGTATATAAAAGGGAAGAAAGAGAGGCTTCAGTCGCGGCTTCAGCTACTCTAACCTCTCCACCGATCTGCCTCTGCCAGGTACTTCTTCTTCTTCTGGTTTCTTTGTTTCTCAGTCGAACGAATCCGATTAGGGTTTGTACGGACCAAGTAGGCGAAAATCCTAAATCACCGATTTCGACCGAATCAGTCCGAAATTTTGTGGACCGGTATTTGGGTTCGGATTATTGACAGAACCGAAAGATTTCCCTAATTTCATGCAAGATCTCCCTGCTGATGATCACCATCTTTTCATTTCCATGCAAAGCGTCCTCTTTTTTCATTATGCAATCGGCTCAGATGCGTAATTAGGGTTTTTTTTTTTTTCGTTTTTGGGTTTTTAGGGTTTTGTGAAGGTAGTTTTTATCTGATGTTGTAGTGGAAAGATTAGGACTTAGGATCTGTTTTCTTTCTTGCAAGGGAAGGGAAATATTGGGTTTCCATTTCTTCTCTAGGTGTGAGGAGGAAATTTGTGTGGGGGCACTTACGGATGAAATCCCAGAAACCCAAAATTGGGTTTGATAGTTCCTGTTTTGTGGATTTAATGTACTCTATCTGGAAGTATTCTAGCGAGAAACTGCTTAGGATTTTTGGGGGTTTGAGATTTATTGCGCTTTGGGGGCATTTGAATTAGGGTTTTATCCTGACTGTTCCATTTGTTTTTTTTTTTTTTTTTTAAGCAGTAGTATTTCTGTGTTTTATCTTGGCAGGTTCTTGCTTTTGATTCAAGTTACACAATAATGGCATCCCGTTTCTGGACACAGGTGGATTAGATTCTCTAACTCTAACCCTACTTTTCCTATTTCATTTAACAGCAGAGAAATGAAAGGGCTTATGGAAAAAATGTGATTTTTTTTCTTCTTATTTATAGGGTGACAGTGACTCTGAGGAAGAGGAGGTCAGTGATTATGGTGATGAGGAGGCTGAGGAGAGGGTTGGAGGAGGAGAGTCTGCTGGTGCTCTGGCTGGGAGCAGATACTTGCAAGGCAATGCGAGCGATAGCGATGACTCCGATGGCCAGCGTCGGGTTGTCCGATCTGCCAAGGACAAGCGGTTTGAGGAGATGTCGGCCACCGTTGATCAGATGAAGAATGCGATGAAGATCAATGACTGGGTTAGCCTCCAAGAGAACTTTGACAAAATCAACAAACAGCTCGAGAAGGTGATCAGGGTCACTGAATCAGAAAAGGTTCCAAATCTCTATGTCAAAGCTCTGGTCATGCTGGAAGATTTTCTTGCTCAGGCAATGGCAAACAAGGAGGCTAAAAAGAAGATGAGCAGCAGTAATGCAAAGGCTCTGAATTCAATGAAGCAGAAACTTAAGAAGAATAACAAGCAATATGAGGATCTGATTAATAAATATAGAGAGAAACCTGAGAGTGATGAGGGAGAGGTGGAAGAGGAGGATGACGACGATGATGGTTCAGGGTCGGATGTGGCAGAAGATCCGAATGCAATCATGTTAGATTTGGAGGATGACAGTAGTGATGGTGAAGGGGATGAAGGAGATAACCAAATGGAGGGCGGAGGGGATTGGCAGAAGAAAATGAGCAGGAAAGATAAGCTTATGGATAAACAATTCATGAAAGACCCAAGTGAGATCACATGGGACATAGTTGATAAGAAGCTAAAAGAGATTGTTGCTGCTAGGGGTCGGAAAGGGACTGGAAGGGTTGAGCAGGTTGAACAACTCACTTTTTTGACAAGAGTCGCAAAGACCCCTGCTCAAAAGCTTGAGATCTTATTCAATGTTGTCTCCGCACAGTTTGATGTGAACCCAAGTCTAAGTGGTCACATGCCTATAAATGTGTGGAAAAAATGTATAGAGAACATGCTTATGGTACTGGATATTCTCGAGCAATATCCGAACATTGTGGTTGATGACTCGGTTGAGCCTGAAGAGAATGAGACTCAGAAGGGCGCTGACTATAAAGGTACAATTCATGTGTGGGGGAATATGGTTGCGTTTTTAGAGAGAATTGATGCCGAATTTTTTAAGAGCTTGCAGTGTATTGATCCCCACACAAAGGACTACGTTGAGAGGCTCAGGGATGAGCCCTTGTTTTTTGTCCTCGCACAGAATGTTCAGAATTATTTGGAAAGAATAAGAGATTTTAAGGCAGCTGCAAAGGTGGCATTAAGGCGTGTTGAACTTGTGTATTATAAACCTCAAGAGGTTTATGATGCTATGAGGAAAATGGTGGAGCAGGATGGCGCAACTGGTGGCCAAAGTGGGGATGCAGATGCAGATGAGCCTCAAGTAGTTGAGGAAAGTAGAGGACCACCGCCATTTGTTGCTACTCCTGAGCTCGTGCCTCGAAATCCTACTTTCCCAGAGAATAGTAGGACATTGATGGATATACTTGTTTCTCTCATATACAAGTATGGGGATGAGCGGACCAAAGCTCGTGCAATGCTTTGTGATATCTACCACCACGCAATCTTGGATGAGTTCTCAACAGCTCGTGACTTGTTACTAATGAGTCATTTGCAGGATGGGGTACAACATATGGACATTTCAACCCAGATACTCTTTAACAGAGCTATGGCACAACTCGGGCTGTGTGCATTTAGAGTCTCTCTTATTACAGAAGCACATGGTTGCCTTTCTGAACTGTACTCGGGTGGAAGGGTGAAAGAGCTACTTGCTCAAGGGGTTTCACAAAATCGTTACCATGAAAAGACTCCAGAGCAGGTTTGGTTTTTCATATTTATGTTATATCGAACTTCACATAATCTTTCTTATTAGTTGCTTACATGTATTATTTTAAATTTATATCTTTGCTTTCAGTGCCTGCAAACAAGCTTCCTACTTTTGCGGAAATGATAATGTCTTACATATATTATTTTAAATTTATATCATTTTCTTTCATTGCCTGCAAACAAGCTTCCTGCTTTTGTGGAAATGATAATGTTCGTCCTTTTCTGTTCTGTGATACTTGGATGTGTTGCTTTTTTTTTTTTTTTTGTTCTTTTTTTTTCTTTTTTGGGTTATACTGTATTATGGATTGGTATGATCTTTTTTTTTTTCTGGTCATTATTTCATAATCAGCTGAGGCAAAACCTTAACTAGTAAAGCCCTCGTGGACTCAATTTTTCGGACCTGCCCCCTAGCGGGACAGTACCTTAATATCACGTTATTTGCGTGGTTGGGTTTGATGATATTCATGTTTGCTGCTTGTTTAGGCTTTATATTGTTCATATGATTTTGAATTATACACGCTTTCTGATGATGTTGCTGTGTATTTCTGTTTGCACATCTTCTTGCATCTCATTGGAAGCAGAAGAATTGCACATGATACGGAGACATGTTCCTGTTACACTTGTTCGTACTTGCTAACTGATTGTTAATGGCATGGTTTCACGTTGAAAGTTGTTTAATTTTCATATATCTTTACACAATAATTACCACTTTGTGTAGGTCATTTAATGCGACACTTTATATCATTTTCTTTCATTGCCTGCAAACAAGCTTCCTGCTTTTGTGGAAATGATAATGTTCGTCCTTTTCTGTTCTGTGATACTTGGATGTGTTGCTTTTTTTTTTTTTTTTTTTGTTTTTTTTTTTTTTTGGGTTATACTGTATTATGGATTGGTATGATCTTTTTTTTTTTCTGGTCATTATTTCATAATCAGCTGAGGCAAAACCTTAACTAGTAAAGCCCTCGTGGACTCAATTTTTCGGACCTGCCCCCTAGCGGGACAGTACCTTAATATCACGTTATTTGCGTGGTTGGGTTTGATGATATTCATGTTTGCTGCTTGTTTAGGCTTTATATTGTTCATATGATTTTGAATTATACACGCTTTCTGATGATGTTGCTGTGTATTTCTGTTTGCACATCTTCTTGCATCTCATTGGAAGCAGAAGAATTGCACATGATACGGAGACATGTTCCTGTTACACTTGTTCGTACTTGCTAACTGATTGTTAATGGCATGGTTTCACGTTGAAAGTTGTTTAATTTTCATATATCTTTACACAATAATTACCACTTTGTGTAGGTCATTTAATGCGACACTTTATGACATTTTGTATTTATTATTTTTTCCCTACTTCTGTTGAGAAGACTTTATTCAGTTAAGAAGCATGGTGACTATAACTGTTTCATGCTATGTTGTGAAGACCATAAAAAAAATTCATGCCAAAGGATTGAAATGATTGAGTAATGAGTATTATGGTCATGGAAGTTATGATCATTTGGGTTTTTTGTGCCTCATGTGCATAAGTAGATGCAAGTTTGATTATCATCAAAATACCATAATATGAATAAAAAAAGTTGTCTCCACATGCAATAATGCCTTCAGAATAGGAATTGACATTTTACTTTACTAAGCAGCTTTGTGAGAAATCAAAGTTGAATAAAAAGTTTTGAGATCCACCATCAACAAAATAATAGAATCATCATGATAAGTAAAAATAGATCTTAAGAAGTGCAACTTATCCATGGATTTGGCTCAAGATAGATTGGAATAGAGAAATAAAGTTCATGTACAAGGCTTTGATGATTATGATGATCGTCATCATCTTCAGTATCATTGCACCCACCTGTTTTTTTTTTTTTGGTAAAAGCACCCACCTGTGATTTGGAGTGGCAAAAGCCGTGGGTTTGCCGATTGCTCCCCACGTCTTGTGTTTGAAACTGCCCCAGATTTTCCCGGTGTGCGTTTGTGTGGGGTTTAGTGGACGCCACCCATGGGATTAGTCATATTGGGCCCAAGACCTCAGGGATACCACGTCATAAAAAAAAAAAAAAAAAGAGAGAAGAAGTCTTCATCATCATTGCAGTAGAAGCCGTATCTTGTCAATAAAATACTAGAATATATATATTATACATATTTTTAAAAATATCTTCATATGCAGTCGGGTCTGTCTTCTATGAATAGGAATCTACATTTTTATTTTGATTAATAATCCAAGTGTGACTAAAAGTTTGTTAGACACGAGAATCAATTTAATTAGAATGTACAGGACTCGCTCAACAGAAGCATCGTACATACATTTATATCTTATGAGATCATTCCATAATTGTGGTTTGAGTGTTGTGTTTGTTTATGTTGGTAGAGGGGTAATGGGAGTTGTTGACCTATTAGCTATAGGAGCATTTCCAGGTCTAATTTCCATCCTAATTTGTTCTCTATTGATGATTTACTTTATTTAGACTTGTGGAGCTCAAAGAAAATTATCTGTCCCTGTTGAAAAATGGAAAACAAAATACAGTGTGGTCAAAGCAGAAGGGGCAAGCTAGTGCCAATCCTTGGATAATTTCCTAGTGGGCGACACCTCTGGGCCCCCTTGGGATCCCATCACCCCTTCCCCATCTGAATTACCACCAGGCCCCATTTGGCTCCCATCAGGACTGATCTCAATGTTAGATTTGAGGTCCTTGGTTTTCTAGCCATGGTTTTTAGGAAACATATTCATAATTCACTATGGCCTATCCTGATGCAAAATGAGAACTATTCGATCAAGAAGTTACTTTTTCGAAGTTCTTTTAAGGTTCTGAATCCTAGCTTCTAGATAAAGTGTGATGGATGCCAAAATTATCATGATCAATTGGAGGGCCTACGCAGCTCCAATGAATGTCAAATTTGGGTTGGTTCTAATTCATGGGGTTTAATGAGCGTGAAGGGCTTAGACCATTACCAAGCTATTGTTATGTGCGTGTGCGTGCATCTGTGCATGCATGTCTGTATGTTGACCTTAGAACTACTTGCATTTTTTCCCTAAATAATTACATTGTGAGATCTACTTGTACTTTTTTAGTAATGTCCAACACAGGTCAGCAATGGTGCCGGTGAGGAAAAATTTTTCTATGTAGGTATATAGTCCACCAAGGAGAAGGGCTAAGCCAAAGTGGATGTGGAGGGAAGTAATAAAAACATATCTAAAGAAGTGCAACCTATTTGAGAATTTGGCTATTGATAGATTGGAATGGGGAAACATAATTCAAGTAGCCGACCATAACATAGTTGCGATAAGGCTTTGATCTACTTGCACTTTTTCCTTAAATAACTCCACATCTTTTCATCCACTTATGTGATCATCTTGCACTTTTTCCCTAAATAACTCCACATCTTTTCATCCGCTGATGTGATATTTAGTGTGTGAATTGTGATGACCTTTTATGCTTGTAACCTCACCTCCCCAGTTATAGTCAGGCGAGCTTCCTTGTTTTCAGCCTACTAGGGTCAATAAAAATGGTTAGACTCATAGTTCTTGATCCGAAGAAAATGTTTGATTCTATGGAACCATTGAAATAATGGTACCAGTCAATCAAAAGTTTGTCCTAGATAATTGGACTTGAACTGTTATGGTTTTGATTTGTGCACGTCTTGTTGCTGTCATTGTCTTTCTGTATTTTACATCATATGACCATCTGAAGGACGTTGGCTCTGATAAATATTTAATTTGTGCTCTTATATTTATCATAGTAGATGGATAATTCCAAGGTTTTGCTGAAATATTCTCTGTCAATTATGATCGCTACCATTTTCCAAGAGCGAATGACTTATTTGTCGTTCTCATCATCATCATAATACATACTGTCTTTCAAATTTCCAGGAACAGCCAGACTGTTCCTTAGCTTGGAAGGTTCTTTCCTGTGGGGCGACCTTCTCCCCCTTATGATTATCTTAGCTCCTCACATTCATGACCTCCCAACCTGTGTATTAACAGTGACCCAAATTTGGCTCATCCTAGTTCTGTTGGCCTCCACCTATTGATCATGGAAATTTGTAACCCATATTGCTTTGTTTACTGGATATGAATTTGGTTAACTTTGTGGCCTCAACACAATACCTCCCTTGATAGATGGTTAACATTTTTTTCACGTGGATAGGTAATACCTTTCAAATCCCCACAACCGCCATGATTCTCATTCTCATGTGGGGCTCTTCTGTTCCAGGTTCAGGAATAGTCTATATGCGTGCGCACTTCCGAGGCTTCTCTCTGAATTTTCAGAAACAACTGATTCTCGGCCTTGGAGAAACAACTATTTTGTTTTGATGATGTTTATGTTTACTACGAAGCACGCGTAACTTTCCCTTTTTGTCACTTCCTAATTATGTTGTTTGATGGATTGCTTATGTGCATTTAATCTTTTTTTATTTTTTTCGAAGTAATTTGTTAGATTCAATGCATATGGATGTCACGCACATCCTTTGTACCAATACTGTTTTTTTCCCATTCAAACTTGCTTCCTTCTCTTTTTTCCTCCTATCCTATCATTTTAAACTTTTGGTTATGGCACATTTTGCCACCTATGGAATTTGTGATGTTTTTTGTCATCACCTCTCGTCAGGAAAAACTGGAAAGGAGGCGGCAGATGCCATATCATATGCACATAAACCTTGAGCTCTTAGAGGCTGTGCATCTGATATGTGCAATGCTTTTGGAGGTTCCCAACAAGGCTGCAAATGCACACGATGCTAAACGGAAAGTTATCAGCAAGACATTCCGTAGGTTACTTGAGGTTAGCGAGAGGCAGACTTTCGTTGGCCCTCCTGAGAATGTTCGTGACCATGTCATGGCTGCCACTAGAGCTCTGAGTAAGGGAGACTTTCAGAAAGCTTTTGATGTGGTAAGCTCCCTGGATGTTTGGAAACTCCTCAGGAACAGAGAAGGTGTGCTGGAGATGCTGAAGTGTAAGATCAAGGAAGAGGCGCTGCGGACCTACTTGTTTACCTACTCTTCATGTTATGAATCACTGAGCCTGGATCGACTCACAACGATGTTTGACCTTTCTGAAGCTCATGTTCACAGCATCGTTAGCAAAATGATGATCACGGAAGAACTCCATGCAAGCTGGGACCAACCAACTCGTTGCATTGTTTTTCACAATGTGGAGCACACACGGCTACAAGCACTTGCGTTCCAGCTGACTGAGAAACTTGCAGTTCTTGCGGACATCAATGAGAGGGCATTCGAGGCAAAGACAGGTGGAGGATTAGATGGGCTTCCTCCTCGGAGGAGGGAAGGTCAGGAGTATGGTGGTGCGGCGGCAGGTAAGTGGCAAGAAAACTTTGTTCCACAGGGAAGACAAGGTGGAGGGTATGGGGCACGCACCGGCGGAAGGACGTCCGGTCAGGCTCTGGGAGGAGGGTTCTCAAAGGATTGGGCTGGGCAGGGGCAACGTGGCACTGGAGGATATTCAACTGGATACCAGAACACCCGTTACCAAGATTCTCACGGGAGTGTTGGTAGGACCCCATATCAGACTGGTTCCTCCGCCAGGGGATCGCACATGGAAGGATCTTCTCGCATGGTAAGTCTCGGTCGCAATAGGGCTGGACGCAGTTAGTGAGGACGAGAGAAGAATTACAGATCGGAACTTTGCTTGTGGAATTCTATCCTTGGGCTAATTTTGTTTTTCTTCTTCTTTATAACTAGCAGATTAAGGATGCTTTTGCACTTGAATCTTTGGGTCTTTGTTTTGACGTTTGTTATGTTGTGTTGCTTAACTTTTTTACTGCTGGATGTTTCTCCGGCTTCACATTTTGTGATTGTTTGTAGTGGACTTTTGCTTTGGTACAACTCAGAGAGTCAGTCAGCACTAACAAACCAGTAAAAATTAAATGCATTATATTCAAGAGGAGAGGAGTCACTGTCAGACCACTCCACACTATCTATTAAACTATGCTTCAGTGTGATAATATTCAAAATTGAAAGAGGATAAGTCCACACCAGTTTTGTGTTAATCTGGATGAAGATTATAATTAAGCGGAAGCTTAGGCTGCTAAGATGCTCTGTTGTGGAGGTGTTTTCTGTCTCCGAAGAATGCCTGTGACTGATAGGATCTGACGTATAAAAGTGACACTCAACCCAATAGAACTAGAACAATAGATTTGTCAATAACTTTAACATATTCTAAGACTCTTAAGCACTGCATAATGCTCTACACTGACAACCTTGGTCCCAATTAAATGTTTTGACTTGATAATTGACAAATCAACTTACGTGATGTGAGACACCCTTGAATCTGATCTTGTAAAATAACAGTTACAGACAACTAGATACTAAGTGCAGGGCAACTATCTTTCAAGGATCCAAACAGGCCTCAAGAGTTATAAAAAAGCCAATCCAAGTGACGGTATACTCACAGTCTCAGACCGGCCTCATATCAGACTGCTGTACATCCACCAAATCCAAGTGACGGTTGATAAATTAAGAGGAAAAATGAACACAGTAAATAATAACTAACGAACTCAATGCAGCTGGCTTAATTCGATCGATTCTAAATTTCAAAACTAAAAGGAATGCAGTTCCAATGACACCGAAACCAGATAATTTTTCCGGATGAATGCTCCCAATGGATTCAGTTACAGAAATAATATAACAATGCCCAAACCCAAAATCTGAGTAGGCAAGTAAAATAAATGACAAATGGTTATAAATTACAACTGAACTACTACTGGACACACCCACCATTACGATCCTTGACAACCTCCGATCCATTTCCAGTTTTCCACCGGTGGTTAAAAAGACTAACATAATCCATCCATAGGCGTCATAAAAAGTAGACTAGCCCAAGTAGATGGATAGTGAATGAGAACCCGAGTTTGATGGGCAAAAGAATTACTGAGCAACACAGATTTCGCCTTCAGTCTGATCTCCACCGATTCATGCTACTTCTGTGGCCATTGTAAAGAGGTAACACAGAGCGAGACCCATGTTTCCTCTTCCCATAGAACCGCCAATAGAGAAGCAATATTAACAACAGCACACCAACAGGAATGGCCCATCTGTCTCAACAAAAAACATTAGCACCATCAGATACGCTTCCTAATGTTCCTAGTGGATGCAAGTTTAACCATTCTGTAGTGGGTTTAATCTTTCTTTCTTTTTTTAATAAACCAAGGTATCTCCCACCCAGCCCACCTCAGCCTTTGGCCCTGAGCCCGAGGGACAGTCAATTCTGGACAGCTGGGTTTTAATCTAATCATAATTCTGGACAGCTGGGTTTTAATCTAATCATATGATCCTGAATCTGAGAATGTTCACAGTATCCTTGGATCTAAAGTCTGTAAAGGTGAAGCCAATTTCTTGTGGATCCATATCATTTAATGGGACTTACTGCAGACAGGAGCATGGCATAGTTACCCAGATCGAAAGATCCCACCATCTCCTATTCAGGCCTTTTTATGATGAATAAGCAAAACTGTTGTGTTGGTTCTTAACAATCTGTTTTCAGGTTACTGATCGAAGGGTAATGGTTGTCCATGGATAACCAGAGTATGTACCATGTTCTTTTCAACATTCCCTTTAGCATACCAGTAGGAATAATCCTGAGGTTTGCATTGACCTTAACAAAGTCCAAAACCCAAATCGTGGCTGTAAATCGAGCTATACAATCAATTGACCAGATCTTGGGTGGGCGCCTTATTACCCCATTGTTGATGTGTTCCTGAAAGTTTGCTCAAAGGTCCATCTCCGGAACTTGGATTTTATTGGTGGCATGAAGGTGTGGAGAAAGACGAGGGAAGAGACCTTTTACCTGTCCAAATCAAGGAGAGGGCTATAAACTATATTCTCCCATGTGGCCACAATGAAATGCCATGTGGGATTGTAGTAAAGAGCTTCTGACGACCAAAACATCCTCGTATATGTTTCCAAGAAGATAAACAGTATCCATGCACTGACCTCAAGCAGAATAAATTTAACAATGAATCGGCCTGCCACAACCATGACAAGGGAGAATGCTACCAACCAATTGAAAAGCCTTTGATTGTATTCCTTGATGAACAAAGACCGGGACTTTCCAAGCATCTGTAGAAATTATGGTCCAATTAGAAAAGCTAAGGGCAAATGGCAATAAGGAAATCATTCAAAAAATATATGGGTAAAAACAGGAGGAATTATATGATATTCAAAAAGAACACGCATGGTAAATTTTGGCCTTCAAGTTAGTACAATGTTGGACCAAGGTTCAGTAATATAGACCATAGTTTTCAAAATCGGAATTGTATGGCAAATCGTTCATACCCATGAATCAAATCGCGAATTGTAGGAGTTTTTATTTTTCTAATAAAAATGAAAAAATTAAAATTAAAAGAAAAAAAGTAATTATTTATAACCATCCATTTCCCCATTTATAGTACTATAAAAATAATAACAAGTCTATCATACAATCATATCAAGAACAACATGACATATATTAATATATCTATGAAATAAATAATGTGTAAATAGTTAAATAAATTTAAAGTATCAATATATTTTTTATTATCTTTAAATCAAAATATAAAAATAAAATAAAATCTAAACCATCAAACTTACACAGTAGGATATCTCTTTAAGTTAAAAAAAGCGTTCATGAAGAAAAAAAATCAAAATAGATTAAAAAAAAGAAAAAGATATAGACAAGCACCAAACGTACAGTCGAATACTTTAGTTAAATACATGTCCTTTATTCATCTTTAAAACTTTATCAAAGCAGCAAAAAAATCTTATGAGGTTTCTATAACTATTAAATAACCTTTTAAAAATACAAGTGATAAAAGAAAGAGAGAATAAAGAAAGAAAAAAGGTATAAGGTTATTAATATTAACTTATTGGATGTAGTCATTCTTGCTTAGCCGAATTGCTTGAATCGTAAAATTCGATGAAACAAGTATCGAATCATAGGATTTACACCTAGATCCTAAGATTCATTTGTAAATGGGATTCATTACATAGATACGGATAATTTTCCTTAGGATTCGGGATACGAATCATGTGATTTTGATAACTATGATATAGACCATTGATCTAATTTGCCCAACGGTAGAAAGACCATTTCCCAAAGTCAATCCAGATTTGATGGCCAACATAGTTGGAACAAGGCTTTGATGATGACGGCTGATGAACCCAGATTGGACGATCTCGGCAATCTAATATCTGGCCTTTTGTGCATGGATTAAACTATACACGCTTAACTGTATGCTGGCCGTCAAATGAGTTCAGACTTCAGACACTTCAATCTGGAAGATATTTGAGTAAACCATCTGAAGCAGCTCCTATCATATCAATGTACCAAGGACCCCACTTGTACAGCCTCGAGGCTTGAGGATCCTATGTATATCCTGGGGTGTCAGGCATCATATAATTCCTCAAACCATACGCCTAAATCACCAGAAGCCAGCAATTTAACTACTTAGACGCTTGACCAAACAATGTCTGATTTGTTTCCAAGCGCATTAAAATTATGTTTTTTAATAGCAACTTGTGAACATCCACCCAGAGAGTATCAGCATATAGCTGTTGAGAATCAAACATAAGTACCAAGGAAAAGTGATTTGGGAGTCCGAAGAGATGTTAAAATTTTATAACCCATTACAATATATTAAGCTGGAAGGTTTTGGATCTAATTTTGACTTTACTTTTTAATTTTGACCAGAAGTTATTTTCGGTTTTTACTACCAGCAAGTTATTTTCGGTTCCTACAACTGCTAACATACTCTCCTCCACTTTTGCACTAATATACTTCCCCTATTTATGGACTCCCATCTTCCCCCCTTCTAGCATACACAAAATCATATCTCTTCATGCATACGGCATACGGCATACCCGTGATTAGCACGGGTTTTTTTGCTAGTTAAATACTATGATAGATCATGTAGTTGACCCCAACATTGTTGGGGTTGATGATGATTAACTTACTTAGGATGTAATGTAGAAGGAGGTTCATGAGATTCATTTGCAGACAACCAATACAATGCCAAAGGGCCCGTTCATTTCATGTAATTGAATACATAGGAATTGTAAGACTTTTCTTTCTAAAAAGCGTTAAAATAAAAGAAACAAATGTGAAAAATTTCAAAAATGACCATCAAATTATCCCCCTCTAATGGAAAATGAATCGAGGGGAGGTGGAAAATGAATACCCAGCGACCACCCTAGTGAAGTAGTGATTCGAAAGTGAAGGTTGCATCTACATCGGTACCTTATATCCTACACCCCTCACCTCATCCTTACACCTCACCTCTTCAACAATACTTCAGTGGAGCTCATTTGACCTTGAATTCCTATGTAATTGATTTCAATGTATTTATGCAAACAAACAGGCCCTTAAGAGTTTGGCAGTCTGTGATTCTTTGGGCTATGGCTCATGCATATGGTGATCAACCAGATCATGGCTTTGTGATCCCACTACATATAAACAACTTACATGTTTCACCACCAATGCTTGCCTAAGGGTTTGATGGTGATTCTTTGGGCTGTGGCCCATGCACATAGTGGACAACCAGAATGGTTCTATGATCCTGCCACCAATAGGTGATTGCCATGTGTATGGAAGATATTATAGTGGTGTGCAAGCAGCCACTAATAGCATCACTCCTTGATTGCTAGCCATGCCAACAATCCTCTTAAATGAACTTGAAACTTATAATATAAAAAGAGTTGAGAAGCAAAATATGAAGTCTAACCTTCATCATCCGAAGCTCATAGCTTGCTTTTGCGGGCCCAACACACACTTCCTCAAAGCTATGATTGCACTTTAGAAAACCGGCATTGAATTTAGCCATGGAAGGAAGTTTCAAGACTTGGAGTTGATCCATTTTATCTTCACACCTTGAGTATAGTTCCTCACAGAGCTTTGAAGATTGATATTCATTTGCTAGGAGGAAATTGTTGTACACCTACATAAAAAGGAAATAATATATGTGGAATATGCCGTCTTATCTCAATAATCGGTTATAGTAAGATGTTCTTGCTTAAACCATTAAGAGAGAGAAAAAAAAAAGAAATAAAGAAAGATAACTTATTCACAATGAGGATTCTTTCCTATTGTTGTAAACAGCTTCAGTTACTGATCTTCCCATACTCTTACATTGTAATCTTAATTTTAGCTTTTATCCCTTCATTACTCATAACACAAAAGAAAAAAAGTAAAATAATATAGAATCATATCCCTCTTCACACTACTCATTAAAATGCAATTTCTTTTACAATATTTCTATGCATATTCCTTTTCGTATTATCATATTGATGGCTGCTCAAATGAAAAGGCAGTCAAATACTGCAGTTTTAGAAGAAATTAAGTGGATGAGGAGCTGCGATTGCTGGTGAGGTAAGGCTCACATATTAAAGGTTTCAAACTTTATCTACTTAAATAAGGACACGGAAAGGTCAAAGAAAATGATAGGAACAAAATTACAAATAAAAGATGTAATTTACGATCCAATTTCCAAGAAGTTAGAACTACCAACAAATAGAACTATTTCAATAAGTTCTAGTCCATTACCAGTCCAGAAAAAAATTTCTGTTCCATGTTCCATGACTACCAAAGAGAAAAACATAAAAAAAAAATAATAAATTGTTCTTTACCATTTATGAAAATATGAGACAGGGAGAGAGTAATTACATGAACATTGGTCACCGATTACAAACTGCTTGTCATACAGCAAGTTGGATAATACTGTCACAATTTTAAGAACATTGAGGACATGTACCATGGAGACAAAAATAGTAAAAAAATAATGTGCTCTCTTAGGTGTGAAGCATAAGGCTCATAAGTTGAGGTACATACTTCGGAAACAGTATGCCCCCATGGGGTTCATCATTTTTTAGGTATGCATGTCGCCTTGAGGTGTATGAGGTGTACACACCTAAAACCCCTCATGAACACTAACGGTTAAAGCTAAATTCAATGTATATTTTAATACTAAAACATACTGCAGAAGACATAAACCTCACAAATATCCGTCCTTCTTCCAAGAACAGGCTTTCCAGCATGATTTTAGGATATTTAGCAACACAAAAATATTTTAATATACCTCAGATTGATGGGATAATGCTAAGATGGTGATGATGTTTAAAATACTTTAATATTTTCATACCGCTGGGCACCCAAAGGCAAAATCAGAGATGATGGAGGCTAACTTGATTTCAATTCAACACTGCAATCATTTACCATTTGATTAAGGCAATAGATCTTGCAATATTCAGGCTTCTGCCCAATGTAGTCTTGGTAATCATTCGTATATCAAATACTTTGATATATCACCAATGAGTGGGAAAAAAAGGGAATCTTCAAACATCTACGCCTCACTGAATCATGAATCATACCTTCAGTATTCTTTCATCCAACTGGGAGATGGACTGTTTTGCATGATGACGGCCAAAATGTTGGGCGTCGAACACTTTCATTGCTGCTTCTCTTGATTCCTCATGCGCTTGCTGCAGCATGGGTTCCGAGAGGGGCAACACCAATCCATCCATCCTTTCATTGTATAACTTCAAGCAGCGTTCAAGTATTGCCTTGTTGAAAACCTCAACAAGGGAACCAGTGGAAGGAATCTCTCCTTTGTTCAAGGCTTCCAGAATCTGAAAAATCACACATGAATTGAAACGAAAATGTGAAAATAGGTGAGATAAAGAATGCGGCTGACACTACAAGACATGACATTCATCCTTGGATTGAATATAGCATTGTGAAGGATGTTGTATGAATACAGGTATTTGTTGGAGACAAATGTTCTACGAGCAAGTGCAAATGCAGTCAAGCACTGTGCGGCCCACTTGGCCCACCTTTCATCAATGCCACTTTGACACTCTTTTCATCCATGATTTGTCATCAGCCCACACTCACAAAACCATCACTCACCGCTGGATTGAATCTCAAGAAAATCTATAGTTAAGATGCCATTAAATTTTAAGGTTGTTAAGTCAAGGGCGAGGATAATCTGGAGCTGATTTTTTGGATCCCACTTGTACATGAGTAGACTTTTCTATCTGCCTTCTTCCCATTTATAAACTTGCATCTAAGTGGGTCCCATGAGCTGGACTGGATATAAGCTATATGCAGTATGCTTGTAGGAGACCATACCCTTTGATGAAACCTTACACCTTACAGGTGCTAGATTAGGTAAATTTCAAAGAATACTATTCATGGAATTATTAGTATATTTAATTAAGTATTCAAATATATATTTAATATATTTTCATAACTTAATATATTTAAATCAGTTCGAAAATAAATATTTAAAACAAAATATAATGTAAAATAGAACTCTAAATAAAAAAAAATAGGAATTGTTACATGCACCATTTTTAATAGGCAAAACCATATTTTTCTAATGTTGGTACATAAGGATTTTGCTGCTCTGGTGCCAAAGTAAAGAGAATATGTGTTTCTAAAAAAACTATGGGCGTAAACATCATTTCCCTAATTCCCTGTAAAAAAAAACACCAAATGACTGACAAAGAGAGATATGCCCCACAAAACTGTGTTGCAGCATATCATCATGTGATTCTTTGCTGGTTTCGAAGAATCAAGAATCCATGAAATTATAGTGGACAGAAAAATTGCAAACCAACTCTTGGAGATCAAATTGCACATGGTAATGAATGGTACGATTATTTCTGTGGAATATGAGAAGCAATGAAAGCACACCTGTTCCAGAAAGGATACAAATTCCTTTCCATTTAGAGATTTACCCTGCACAAGTTTTGGGCGAATGATGGAAGCGACAAGACCTTTCAATTGTTCCCTCCTTTTCACATAGATTGGATCTAGATCCTCATCCTTCATGTCACAGAGTTTTGTTCTTTGGAGGTGAGGCTGTTGCACAGTTCAAAGCGCTTTGTTATAAACACCATAAAGAAAGTGACACTGAATGCTCAAGTGGCATAAAAAGAAATGAAATAACCATCTCTATGCTATCATCCCAGACATAAATGGGAGTGCATGAGTGTTATGCTAGTGATATTTCAGATGATTCTCTTGCACTAATTCTACAAATTACCAGAGAAGAAAAATTATTTTTTTATTTTTTTATTTTTTGAATGGTAACACAAATTGAACCAATAACCTCAAAGCTGCAATACTGAGCACCTTGCACTGTGCCATGGGCTCTTGTCTAAATTAAGATTAATTATTGAGGATCTGGCTTATGTCACACAATATGGTAGCGTGATGCAGCAGCAATACCACATTATTACAACAAGACTCGTGGGCCACATGTGGGACCCATGAAATTCTAATTTTAATTATTATTAGTTTTATTTTAGCAAGAGTATAATTAGGATTAGTTTCTAATTATTATTTGGTTTCCCAGTTTGGTTTAGATTGCTTTCTTAGCCCTTAAGTTTCTTTTCTTATAAATATGGCATTGTAGTAAAGAATTATTCAAAGAGAATTGAGTTAATAGAAGAGACTGTTTCTTCCTCGTGTGATTGTTCCCTGGGAACCCTAATTGTGCCCCGGCACATGCAATCCTAATCCTAAGACTACATCAATTGGTATCAGAGCCGAACGATCCTTCGATCGCCGCCCTAAGACTACATCAATTGGTATCAGAGCCGAACGATCCTTCGATCGTCGGCATGTTACCCCTATCTTCATCCCTACCTTCGTCCAACATCACCCGTCCACCATCACTGTCCCTGCACCATCGAAAAATCCCTCCCCGACCCGTCACACCATCCAGCAGAACCCAACCCACCACTCCCTGCTCTCTGCCTGCGCACAACCCAGCCGAAACCCATACACCCAATCTCCCTCCTCGTTCAAACCAAAACCTTTCAAAACCCCACCCAGAAAACCTTATTGATAAGATCCCCCCCCCCCCCCCCCCCCACAAGTCTACCAAATTTGCTGCCTTCTCAGACCTTCCAACTCGTCGCTTACCCAAATTTCAGATCTCATCCCACTATCGTCAATCCCCAGAACCATCTCCCCTTCCCGCAACACAACCCACTGCCGAAACCCACAACCACCTCAATATCTCGACGCCAAACCGCAACCAGGTCGCCCCTTCGGAACACCTCTCCCATTCCCCAACCAAAAAAAAAAAGAGCAAAGAGACGAAGAAGAAGAAGAACAGAAGTAGAAGAAAGGAAGGAGATTTGGGAAGAAGTGAGTACCTGGCACCGTCGTCTCCGTTACTCCACTCCACCGCCAGCCATCCATCGCGCAGCACGTCTCCATCTCCAGAGCTATCCCTCGCTGCGTCTTCGTCACAGCAACCGTCGTCCAGCGTCGCTGTGTCATTCGTCGTCGCACCAGCGTTGTCGTCGTCATCCCATCACCACAGTTCCAACTTCAAGGCCCCACCCCCTGGCGCTCTTTTCTTCCTTCGTTGAAGCAACAGACAAGGGTTTCAACCCCTTTTCTCTTCTTTTGGGCACCAGCATCGAGGCGGGCAAAGGCACTCACACATGACACCATCTGTGTCACGTGCCCAGGCTTTGGTATTTCAGCAAGTCAAGCTCGAGGTCAGTTCCGACCCACTTAAGTTTCAACCCAGCCAGCACCACTGCTCTCATCGAGGCCCAGATTTGTCCAAGATCAACGGTTGAGACTTCTTCTTGCGATATCAGGCTCATCCACCGTACGATTTCAGATCCGTCTTCTCCAGAGTGATCGTGGTGAGAAGATCTACACATCAGGTCAGTTAGAAATTTTAAATTTGCATTAAACAAACATGCCTCCCAAATCCCTCCAATAATGATGATGATCTGAGAGAAACTGTTGCACAATTATCGGTAACTGTTAATCAATTATCCGCAACGATGGTTCAAATGCAAGCGACTCTAGAAAGGATTGAAACCCGATTGACCAATTTGGAAACTAATCGACGTGAGGAAAATCATCAAGATGATGGACGACATGTTCGGAATCAACGAGATCCACATGTCGTAAATGTTGATCGAGATTTGGGTATTAAACTTGTGATTCCCGAATATGATGGGAAATTGAAGCCAGATGAATTCTTGGATTGGTTAGTGTGCGTTGAAAATATTTTTGCACATAAACCAATGGTGGATGGTCATAAGATTACACTGGTGGCAACTCGATTTCGCAATTATGCTGCGATATGGTGGGCCGAGTTACAAAAGAAGAGAAGATACCAACAAATTGACCCTGTTGACACGTGGGCTGAGATGAAGAATCTGCTGAAACAAAATTTTCTGCCTGTCAATTACTCCAGAGATCAGCGTTCACGTTTTCAATACTTGAAACAAGGATCTAAGACAGTTGTTGAGTATTCTGAGGAGTTTATGACCATGCAAGCTCGTTGTGGTTTGAATGAAAATGAGGATGTATTAGTTGACAGATACTTTAACAGGCTTACAATTGACATACAAGATATCCTCACATTCAAGCATTTTGATAATGTTGATGAGATTGTTCAGCATGCTATCAAAGCTGAGGGAATTGCACATCATCAAGGCAGAAAACTTAATGCCTCTAAATGGGTTATGCAGAAGAATTCTTCAATTGCAAGTTCTAAGCCGAGTGATTCATCGGAGAAAGAATTCACCAAGCCCGAAGGTCAAAATAGGATCACATGCTTTAATTGTCACCAACAAGGGCATCGTGCAAGGGAATGTCCCCAACGCATACACTTCATCGAGAATGAAAGTGATGAGAATGATGTCCCAAATAATCCTAAAGAAAAAAAGGTTGCAGCTGAGATAGAAGAATTAGAGATTTACAATGCAGTTGAAGGTGAATCTCTCATGGTCATCACCGATGCTCCATCAACTACTGCGACGAAGTGGTTGCGAGAAAATATTTTCCGCTCCAAAGGAACAGTCAATGGTCAGGAATGCATGGTAGTCCTTGATGGAGGCAGTTGTCAGAATATTATATCCCAAGCTTTTGTGGATCGCTTACAGCTAAAAGTTCGGAAGCATCATCGTCCTTATTTTGCTAGATGGTTAATGACAGGTGATGAAGTGCAAGTCCGATATGCATGTCCAATTACATTTTCCATTGGTGCAGATTATACAGATACAGTTTGGTGTAATGTGGTACCATGGATAGTTGTGATATCTTGTTGGGTCGTCCGTGGATGTATGACAAGAATGGAACTAATGGCATGCGCGACAACACATACACATTCATGCATGGTGAAAAGCAAATCGCACTCCGTCCTATAAAGCCGACACCACCAAAGCAAGGGTCAAATTCTCGTCTCACCAAGGATGCGCTTCATGTGCACACTATCTACGGAAGTAACATCAAGAAGAAGAGCCGAGTTCGAGGTCGAACTCTTTTCCAACCTGGAGAGAATGATGCAGCAGCAATACCACATTATTACAACAAGACTCGTGGGCCACATGTGGGACCCATGAAATTCTAATTTTAATTATTATTAGTTTTATTTTAGCAAGAGTATAATTAGGATTAGTTTCTAATTATTATTTGGTTTCCCAGTTTGGTTTAGATTGCTTTCTTAGCCCTTAAGTTTCTTTTCTCATAAATATGGCATTGTAGCAAAGAATTATTCAAAGAGAATTGAGTTAATAGAAGAGACTGTTTCTTCCTCGTGTGATTGTTCTCTGGGAACCCTAATTGTGCCCCGGCACATGCAATTCTAACCCTAGGACTGCATCATAGCATCCCTGGTTGAGTGCACATTAGCAATGGACGCTTCATTAATTGTCTGATCCATTATTTCCTATTTACAAACAACCTAGAGGGATTTGAGCAACGACCCAGGAAATTCAATAGATTAATTGGTTAAAAATAGCAGACAACTACAACTTTTGATATTAATTAGTCCATCCAGATGACGACACATCCACCAGTCTCACAAGTAAAAGGATTGACGGTTTATTTAGCAAATGTCATTCGGACACTTGATCAGGTTTCCAGTTAAATAGACAATACATTTACTGACTTACATTTCACAAATTTAGAGAAACAAAAAGTAGTTATTTGACTTGTAATATTAATCGACTATTACAGACAAAATATACTATTAGAGGAATTTTTATGGATCTTGGTAGAAATGGATGTTGAGTACTGCAGTTAAGTCTGGAACTAAACTGGCAGCTACCTTTCCTAAACCCTGTTTGAAAGATGTATTAGAAGGTGACTTCTTGCAGAACATGATACATTCTTTTGAGTGATGAATAGGAAAAGTGTAACTTGTTTAGAGATGGTTACTTGTGGAACATGATAGCTATTTTTGGATGATTAAGAACATGTCACTAGTTTATAAGAGATGGTTACTACTTGCGGAACATGAAAACATTTTTTGGTGAATGGGAACGAGGTAAGATCTCATGCCCAGGCCATATCAACCTTCACATTCTTGTGGGACATTTACAATTTGTTTCTTCTTTACAAATCTACATAATTTATTCCAAGATCCTGACTTCTGTAGTGGAACTGACTATAGGAACAAAAGACTCCAACAAGATTTTTGTTGGTAGGCGACCTGAGAAGATTATCACCTCATCCAGTGTTCAGGAGTTATATCCTATATTTCAACTGGGTTTTGCAATTAATGCCTCGGAGAATTTGACCAAGTGAATTCTACAACAGAAAACAAATTGGATCCAAAAACACGAAAGGCAATACAGCCACCTCCCCGACTTCTCTAATGAAGAAATAAAGAATCTAAGAAACAGCTTATCTATAATTCTGAAGCAGAAAAGAGAAGTTGTCATTGAGAAAGCCAGGAAAAATTCCCACCTGTGGCAAGCTATAAGCGGTGCTGTTGTCACCCATAATTGCCAAGGATTCCCGAATCTGGTTTACCTGATACAAGAAAAAAAGTGGATTATGAGGACTTTAGAATAATTTATCATTTAATATGAAAAAGAAGAAATGGACTGTGGTACCTGTTCAATATTTTTGTCACCTGCAGTCACATTTAGCAACCATATTCAACCCAACGTAGCATAATAAAAATCAATAAGTATTACAATATGCATGAATGAGATGGGTTGCTAAAACCAACCATCATAATTGGGGACCCTTTGAAGAGCATCAGTCACCATCTCTTGCACAGATTTTCCTTCTACAAAGCAGTAAAACCAAGTCAACTTCGTAACTTCTTTTAGAAAATGATATAGCACCCACATAAAAAACCAACTCAATTATATAGACAGAAATCAGATTAAAGTATTCATGGTCCAAAGTAACGATGGCAACAAGGGATCTGTATGAAGGATTCAATGAAGGACATCTTTCAATGGACCAAGCATGGGACAGCTTTGAGCGATCTGTTTAGTCTGTGTGCCAAAATTTCAAGACCAACTGGCATGCTTATTTCTCTGGCCTAAAATTTAGGCTTGGGCTCAGAGTTGCAACTAAGTACACTAGATTAGGGTTTGGGCAGGCCCTCAACAAAACATGTTGAAAATTTGGGGCTGGACCTGGCTTGATAATAACCCCTTGGCTGACTGAAGGTCTAAAATGTGGTTCAAGCCCATAAAACAAAAGTGGGATGCCATCTATCATGATCCCAAAAAAAAAAGGTCACAAACCAATAAAATTGACTAGAGAAATTTCTCATCGTCTAGCATCCAAATCTGACATTCATTTTTCAATTTAATTCACAAAACCAACACTTTCTGTTATAATTAAATGATAATACCAAGGTCTTCAGGGAAATCAATGAAATTATTTAAAACTTTTCCTCTTTCCGAGTTGAAACCGATGCACCATAACTGCGGATAATTTGCACGCAGATAACATTTTTTCCATGGCATCAAGGAATACTTGGCATTACAAAAACGTGTGGACTTAGAAACCACATTCCAAGGGACATACCAACTCGTCAACTTTAGAATACATCTCCTTTCACAAGTAGGTTTTTTTTAAAAACAGCCATATTCTAGGAACCTAAAAGGAAAACAACAATAGTCAACTTACGCAGAAAATCGCGCTGGATAAGCCACAAGAGCTTAGCAGGCTCAAATGCAACATCTTGACCCTGCAGTAAGACCCAGCCATTCACAAACATAGAAATAATTTCTTTGTGAAAAAAGAGACACTCAAACAAAATGCAAGGGACTTTTACCTTCACTCTATTATCAAGGGCAGAAGAACAAAACCATAAAACAAGTTAGTATTCGATAAAATGGAAAATTCTACAGTAAGCATATAAATTTTTTTAAGGGTACGTCTGTATGCACCCAAGTAGCAGTGTGATAATCAGAACTGGCATTAGTTAGGCTAAAATTTCTTCTTCCAAGTTCATAGCGTCAGTGTGCCATAAATAACCAGAGAAGAAAAGTCAAGGGGAAAGTAAAAAGAATCCACATGACACAGCTTAAGATTTCTGTCATAAATCAAAGACAGAAGAACCCATAACCATCCAATCTGCCCAAATATGCAATCCAACCTGCAATTGGAAGCACAGCCAAACACAATTGCATGTCCCCAAAAACATTTAATGTTTATAAGAAAAGTATGAGTTAATAACCTTCCATAGAATTCTTCTGCAAGCTCCACAGCAAATGACAGACGAGATATATCAGCTTCACGTATCTAAATATGGAGCAACAAAATTATATGCTACTCATACAAATAAGGATTCCATAGGAGGGAAACCAAACAAATGCTTGAGGGAAAAATCGGATGTACTCCTGACTGCAACTGGTTTGAGCATTTTTGGTAGATGGTTATCTATTCCACTGTGTTAGGAGTGGCACTGAATCAGAAGCCCCAGTAGGTGGAATACAGTTTTTCCCTTCCAAATTTTACCATGTTCAACCAAAATAATAATCTGGGGAAGGGGCACAAAAGGAATATCCCGCCTAATGTGGTTTCCGAGTTCGATGCCACCCCAAAGGCACAGCAGAATGCATAACCATGTATTCCGGCAAAATATTTAAACCACATCAATTTGGGAGGTGCACAAACACACAGAGTTCAGTAAAGAACAAACCGTCTCAGGCAAATTGTAGATAAGCACAGAACTCAGGACTGTTGCCAGAGCAAAAATCCTGTCAAAAAACCAAAAAGATTTTAGAATATGATTGGAGGAATAAAAGATGACTGCATCTCTTAAAGTTACCTGTCATCATATACATTCGATTTCCCAATACTTTCAAATCCTTCAGTATCAAGGTAAAGCACAGAAGTTTTTACTCCATCGATAACCAATTCTAGTGGGGTACCCCAAACCCATATCCCTTCAACATAGAAAAATGAATCTCAGAATATTCATGAGAGAGAGAGAGATGAAAATGAATCCTCATTGGATTATTTATGATTCCTACAGAACCAGTGTGACATATAGATTGTAATTTCGTGATATCACAATCTTTTCATGACAAAAGTATAAATGAACACTCCTAAACAGCCTGCAAGATTTTCAAAATATTTCCATTATTTAAGTATTTTGAGTAATTTTCACAATATTTACTTCAAATACCTAACTCTTTCTCCGGCCAAAACACCCATGTTTGAGCGGTGTTGGCACCTTAGTTTCAAACACATGCCCGAGGATCGATCCCAGGGTCCTAAGGTGACAGTAACATTCCCGGGCCAGTGACGTGACCCAACTAGCAAAAAAAGAAAGAAAACTAGCTATTTCACCCATCTATCTTGCCAAACAATTTTTACATTTGATTTTCCCCTAAGGAACAATAATATTCAGCTTTGTGATACATCCTAGTAAAACTTGAATAATGAGCTCACCTCCATTCAGGCAAACTGCTGGATCAAACTCTCCATTTTGAATGGCCATGTGCTTCAATATCACCGTTGGATTGATAATTAAAAAAAGATCTGCATGTCTCTTTCTCATGATAAAACCTAGGGTGAATGTTTCATAGAAATGATATAAAGGGAAACATATCATCCTGAGGGAAGTGATCGACCCAACTTTTGCGTTCATTTAGGGTGGGTGGGCCCATCGTACAGATTTACTGGGATCTAACACAAGCTGTAACCCAGCCAGCTCAATCTTTGATCATTCTTCCCTTTCTTATGCATTTTAATAATTTTGTTTTCGCACGATTTTTCAAATCATATTTCAAGAAAACCAAAAATTTTTAAATGTCCATACAAAAGTCCCATGAGAAATTGTTGATAATGAGATTTCTGACAATGATCAGAACCAGATTCAAGTCATGTCAATAAAAAAGAAGCAAGAAGTCTATTCGTTAAAACACCTTTTGTTTTAGTATCACGCATATGACCAACACCAAACCCTGCAAAAAATTTAACTTTCATAGGTAAGCAATAAGTAAAAAGCTAAGCAAATATATCTGTCAGTAAATTTGGCCATGGAATTGACTTAGTAGTAGAAGAACATACCTTCATCACATGAAAGAGATAGAAGTTGATTGAGAAGAAAAGATTTGCCTGAACGATAAGGACCAATTACCTGAACGAGAAGAAAAGCAATATGATGAAGGAATTTCTGACACCTTCAGTTTTAATGAACTAACAGTAAGAACAATGATTTCCTTTCTAATGCATTTTCAAATTTACCGATAAAAAAAAAGGGTAAGAACAATGAAAAGTGCACAAATGTAAAATGGATAAAATAAGGAATCCCAATTGCAACACTCCATAAGTACCAACTACTAACTGTAGAAGAAAAAAAAAAGACTGACAAATTAGAACTTCAAAAACAAAACAAAAAAAGAAAAAGAAAAATAGAAAATGGAAGTGAGAATTATCATCCAAGTTAATACAATCAATCA
This sequence comes from Litsea cubeba, assembly GCA_012931725.1. Lineage (NCBI taxonomy): Eukaryota > Viridiplantae > Streptophyta > Magnoliopsida > Laurales > Lauraceae > Litsea > Litsea cubeba. The sequence goes on from CM022947.1 coordinate 126,735,837, forward strand.
AAATAGCAAATTGGGAACTCGTTAGTGTGGTATTCTCTCATTTACGCATCCAGAGGAAATTTATTCTTTCCCTCTCATTATTGCGGCACTAAGCAAATGTGTTCTCTTGTGTGAAGACACCTCGAGCTGCCAATGGTGATGACCCCAGTTTCCAAGGTAAATGTGTGAGAAAACTCCATCCTTGGGTCCCATCAATTACATTGTGTGGGTGTGCATGTATTGCTGTCAATCATGTATAACTATACACTCTCATATTATAAAGTTCGGCTTTGATAAAAGAAGATTTCAGGGTTTGTTTCAATATCATCATAAAACAAGTACTTGAATTATGACAGGTTAAGAAGAACTATAAAACCACTGAATATAGATACACATGTAAACATCTGATGGAGAGAGATAATTTTGAAATAAAAAAATATAAATAGAAAATATTGTTAAAAGTAAATGTATAGGTTTTCCCAATTTTATTCTGTTATTATCATGATTCTTTTGTGATAAAATTTATCGATATTTAAAATTTTTTTTTCCTTATTTGATTGGCAAAGGAGTACAATTTTAATTTAAACAAAACAGTACAAGGACATCGAAATAAGGGTAGGGTATAAGAGAGTATGCCCTACATGCAAACACAACAAACAACAGTTACAAAAAATAGGCCAGCCAAGAATCTCTATACCCCCTGTTTAGCTAGGCCATCTGCCAAGAAATTTGCCGACTTAAGAACATGATAGAAAACTGCATCTAGATCGGAACACAACTCCCTGGTTTCATTAAAAGAAACAAAAGCCTCCAAGGCTTAGATATCGAATAGGAAACCCGTATCACAACGTTATCTGAGTCACTTTCCACAATCAACTTGGTCTGAAAGGAAAGTGAGAACAACCAAAGAGCTTCCAAAAGAGCCAACACCTCTACCTCATTTGACTCATTAATTCCCACGTTCTTAGAAAATAAAAGCAGAATGTCATCCTTGCAATTGCGAAGCACACCAAGTAAACCTGCTGGACCAGGTTTTCCCCTTGAAGCTCCAAGTACGTTGAATTTCATAACTCCCACCGGTGGAGTGATCCAAGCAATCACTCTTCTAATCTTCCTCCTCCCGCAAGACAAAGAAGCTTCCCAATTAGAAATGATATCGGTCATGCTGAGATTCTCAAGCTCCTTCCTAACTAAAACTCATCTTGCAATCCCAAGGGTGATATCCGAGATAAGCTTATAAACAGAAGATGAAGAGCCCCTGAAATCTTATCATTCCTTTCCCTCCAAATAGACCAAAGGATCGCAAAAGGAATGTACCTCCAAAGAATAAGCCCACACCCATAAAAAGGGCCCGATACCCAGAAACGCACCAACTCTCAATAGCTCCCGAAAAACACCATTTCATGCTGCATTTATTTAGAAAATGATACCAAACATGGGAGCCACCTCACAGTGATGAAAAAGATGGGAGAATATCATAATATCATCGGAAAATGCTGTTCCAGATAAATATCAAGATCATTGGAATGTTTTCAAAATATCACCAATATTTGTGACGGTGCTACTCACAATGGGATGCCAACAAGGGATTTTTTTTAATGGTAAGGCAACAAAGAATGTTGGTATAAACAGGCATGTTTTCTACAAGGGGAAAAAACTTGACAGTTGGAACCAAAAAAATGCATTAACACAGATAAAAAGCAACAAATGAGAAACCTTCTTCTACAAATGATTCATTATAAAATGTTGCAGCTAGAAAAACTTAACACAATTACACCTATAAACAAATCAGAATAATCACATTTTAATTGACTTATTTTGTATAGAATTTTGAGCAATGGATCCTAAGGTCTAAATAGGTGTCTGAAGGTACGTGTGTTGCAGTGGCGATTTTCTGGCAAATATTTAGACAAATCTACTGTAGTTTTATTTGTGTGCTTTACTTCCACATTTGGGAGCAATCTCTGCCGTTTGTTGTTGCTACTTACCATCACATTATTGGTCCAAAAAGAAAAATAGAAAATGCTGCATGCAGGAGTAGTCAATTGCCCGGTCTGGGTCTGAGCCTGGGGAAAAAATCATAGACCCAGCCTGACCAAATTAAAGTCCAAGCCCAAAGAAATCCAGGCCCAGCAAGTTGATGGCATAGACTGAAAAATAATTAGGGATTTCTGGCTTACAGCAACAGCTGCGATGGGATCTGTTATTCTCTCTATTGCCTCCAGGCCCTCTCTTGCAAGACGAAGTTTGGTATGACCTGAATCAGGCTCCACAATAGGAAACCTGTACATATAATAAAAGTAAGAATGTTGCTTGATCCAATAAAAAATTGAGCACATTCAAAGAAATTCTAAAATTCTCTTGATATATCAATGCAGCACTACATCCTTGATATTAAGATGAAAGCTTGCACATGAGTACAACTGCAAAGGCATATCAAGATCACTTGGCATTTAGTAGCTTGCATTGATCATGAAAAAATCCAAAATATATCTTTCATTGCAAAATAAACAGAATATTAAGTATTAACAATATGCAAGTAAAAACTGCTTGCTTCTGTTTTAGCATGTCAGTATTAATCTCTTGTACTAATGAAAGTAATCATTTAAAAAAAACTAAAGTTTGCAAGCAAAAACTTCAGCTAAAGTGGTAAAATCAGAAACTAATATTTAATATAAATGGGGATCATTTTCTTTTTTCTTTTCTTGGTTGTCAGTAACAGATTTATTTGAAGGAAAAAAAGGGATCACATCTAGCACAGGACAGAGATTGCTTGATACATAAAAATGATGGGTAAATCTCTTCTATGGAAATGTTTCCACTTATAGGGCTGCCAATGGGCTGGGCTCGGTCTCAAAAAAAAAAAATAGATCCTGTATAAAAACACCGCGATTAGTTCAAAATCCAGGCCCAGCAGGCTTGTATGGACAGCATTAAGTCAAGTCATTCCGGACAATATAGAGATTTCAAAAGGGGTAGAATAATGTGGACTAGAAAGCCAATACAGACAAAGAAGCCGCTACAAGAGTGTAGAATACTCTGTATATTTCTAGAGTCCTTTGATTGCCTCCTCATCCAGTTGTTAAAGAATATAGAGTATATGGTTAGTACAGAATGCTACTAGACCATTAATCCAAGATGTACAAATCATCATTATTAATTCCTAAGACAGTACTTAAGGTGTGTTCAGCATTATAAGCAGTTTTCAGACTAATACAGAGTTCTCTACTGGCATACTCTAGTGTTCTTCCTTGAACATGTGTATATCTCAAAGGGAGTAGGGGTGGCGCAGGAAGCAAGGCCACAAAGGTACGATGGGAATTAGAAGAGTTGTGTGCAGGAATAAATCAGGGAATACACTTTCTCAATACTGCAAGTGCAGGCTCACTAGTGGTGGGGCGTTATATGAGTGCCAGACAGGAGTGCAGAAGTTTGAGTTCCTCTCACTATAGGGAAATAGGGCCTAGGGGAATTCCATAGCCATACCATCACAGATCTAGAGAATAACCTTCTTTTATAAATAATGCTACACGGAATATTTTGTCCCATACTGACAAGGGTACATGAAATGATGGTTCCACGTTGTAGATCACAATGGACCATGTTCACCATTTGCACAAATTCAACAATTTAAGGGGTTAAATGTTATGGGTTCAACTGCATTGAAGGATTTTGACATAGATTCCATTTTGTTACTTCATATTTTTGTTCCAACAATAGTTGATATAGCAAGATTAAAAATCCTAATTGAATACCTTCGTAACTGAGTAAGACTAGAGTTTCTCAGTCCATAAGTACAATAAGACTTTGAGTTTGTAAAAAGAAAACTTCAGAGAGTTTTTGCGGGTTTCTTATGGAAAACTCTTCTGAAAGGTTTCAAGTGTTTCCTCCACAAGAACCCTTGTAAGTCGTGTTAACATCATCCGGAGTAAGAGCATCTTGAATTTTAATCATGCAACTCTAGTTGAAAAAGAAAACATGTCCTCGCTATATTGGATTTAACCTCAATGCATTCAAAAGAGCATTATTTATTATTAATCAAATTGTAACACCATTCATAATACCCAAGGTAGATGTAGCTAGTCAATTTGCGTTGAGTGTCCACACTCCACACAGCTAACAATAGCCAGTTACTTTGACTTACTGTTTCTTTTTTCACATTGATCAAAACACAAATATACAAAAATTTGGGAGAGTTTACCAGTCAAAAAAATCTAGGGGTCACCCTAACTGTATACTCTTAAATCAATTTTTTGACATATTATAAATTTGAAGTAATGTATTACATACCATTCAAAATAATAATAATAAAAAGGCTTACACAAGAGCAAGTTTCTTCCGAATGTGGAGAATGATGCAATTGCATGCAACCACTAGCATTTTTTCTCCCTGTTACCGGATTCCTAAGAAAATTAAGCAATAGGAAAAAACTGTACAACAGAACAAAGCTAAATACAATCGCTCCCAATCACAACAAAAGGTATTACCAATCAACTAAAACTCTCTCAGGTAATTCCACCCTCTGCAAGTGAATCTTCCAGTGAATGGGCACCACTCTAAATATGCAAGAATGAGACAAGCGCTTTAGAAGCTAGGCCATGGACTTCAATCCATAGTGCTTTAGACATTTTGTAATGCCCACAACATGATTTATTTCACCCTATAAACCACTATACTGATTCAGGCAATCCCATAATGCTAATGCCTCGGCTTCTAACTTCCATAATTATCTTTTCAAAAATGCCTGTTTGCGTATTATAAGGGATCTATGAGTACCAACTCCACGGGCTATACTTAAATTCAATGCTCTTTTCATGAAGTTTAACTATTTAGAATGTACATTTCCAACAACTCACTACTACTTGGTTCTTCTTTTGTTAACAGATACTATAACTAAAATAAAATTGGGTAGGTAATAATTGTGCTAGTCTGCCACTAGAATGACAATTAAGGCATTAGATTGCATAAATATTTCAGATGGTCTTATGGGTGAATACGATACAGATTCAGCTTATTAAAAAAAAATTCTTATTTTTTAAAAGTTATCTTGCAATAAACTGTCAAAGGCGGTGTTTCCTCCAAAAAAAAAAAAAAATTAATACCTCTGCGTGCTGCAGTTTGAATCAAAATATCAGATGATTCCTGACTACATGGTAAGAATTCCCATCAATATGGATGAGTGACTACATGGTTCCTGAAATGACATGTTGTCCTTTTCATATCAATGAAAAAGACAACCCAAGCCGTATTGTCAGGTTTGTAAATACAAGCAATATCATATTCATACCCGAGCTATCTACATATTAAAAACATTCCAGTATTAAAAACATTCCAGAGTACTGATAGTTGTCGGAATATCGAATACTGATGGTTCTTTATATGCTAATAACAACCCATATATGACACTGCAAGCCAAAGCTATCCATTTTTCTCACTACAAAATCTACCCATGAGCAATTCACATCACATCGAATTCTCTAATTCTCCTATAGCAATCACATAAAGCCAGAGGCATCAATCGCAACTCCACAAGCAATCACCCACTTATTAACCATATTCAAATTCCAAACTTGCATGCAAACCCAACAATAAAAAATCAAAACAAGGAAAACCCACATCGATTAACTCATTTCTAACACGAAATCCAAAAGAAACGAATGGTAATCAAATGAAACTCTCTGAGGATTCGGGTCAAAATGAAATCACTTACGCCCCGCGAAAATCATCTATCGACGAAGACCCAAATGCGAAGCAGCAGCAGCAGCAAACCAAGATCGAAACGGCCAGAAGAACGGAATGCCAAGAAGAAAACCCCATTTCCGCTCACTGTCGTCAATGCCGGTAACTCTCGAAGCAGAGGCTCTCACACGGAAGTGTCGGTCCATTCGCGGGTGGTACAGCCGTTGAGGAGGTGAGAAAACCATGTGTTTTTTGGAGGCATGGGATCTTTGGCTGGATGGAAAGGAATGGGGTGTTGATGACGTATTCTGAGGATGCTTTTGGGCGGTTTCTTGCGTTGGAGAGAGCCCGGAAAACCGCTTTGGCAGAAGAAAGCGGATTCGAAGCGGCGAGGAGGGGATTGCTTTCTTCGATCTCGAGAAAGAGAAGAAGAGACCGCGGGATTAGAAAGTCCTCTGCGTTACTTAAAAGGACCGTGATTTAAACAGAAAATTACGGAATGGTCCCTACTCTTCATGTCCTGGGCGAATTTTGATTTGATTGGACTTGGTGCACGGTGAGACCAAATCATTTGTTCATTCTTACTATGGGACCAAATCCCATTAAAAATAAAAATTTGAAGAATATGCTATTAGAGATGATGATATTTAATTTTAGAATTTAGCCATAGTTATTAATTTCATGCCGTTTTGATTTTCATTTCGAATTCTGATTGGATTTGGCCAAAATCCTGTCAAAATCCCAAAATGTGGTTTTTCGGCCGAAATAATATTTTATATAATTACTTTTTTTTACACAAATATACTTTGTATTTCTTATATTTTTTTAAATGTAATTTTAATATTTTTTTACTATAATGGATTAAATCTATATTTATTATTCTTTTTATTTTCTACATATTTATGTATATATATATTATGTTATATTTCCTTTAAAATGTAATTCTGAAAAGTCTCGCCGAGATTCTTAATCGACAAAAACTTTTCATTTTATAGGTCAGACTGAAATGGGGTCCGAAACGATACTGACAACTATAGATTAGATTCATCAGTAAGTGAACCCCATGACGAGTTACATACATCTCATTTGGGGAGCATGTAAGAGACCACTCAACGGATCCGAACTCCGAAAGGGGTGCATGCAAATAAATTGTGTGGCCCACCAAATGAAGGATGTTGTTAGAAAAGAAAAAATAGAAAAAGGAATGCGATTGGAAAACATGCACGCTATTTTTGCACGTGCTTCTATAATACTAGAAAAATTTATAAAATATGTTTTGGGTGTCTTTGGTGGCAACTCGCAACATGTTAACTGGACTGGACACATTCGCTTCACATCTACATCAACTCAATTGTGAAAATGATTTGGTCAAATTCCATTTTAGAAGAATCGAATTCACAGTAATTTTGAAAAAAAAAAAATTTCACCATCATATTCATGTAGGGTTGGCTATGTGAGAAAAACTCGTATTATGTCCAGGCGTAATATGTCTGCCTATCTTTTTAATGAAGTTCATCTTCTCTCGAATGAAGTAAAATAGTCTAAAAAATTAAAAGATAAAATGGTAAAAGAACAAAAAAAAAAAAAAAGGCAAAATGGAAAAAGGTGATTCTAGGATGTAGTTTATAGGAATGAATATTGAATAATAGCAATAACTCTAATGCATATTGAATAATAAAGTAAGATTAATATCTAAATAAAATATTAATTAATAAAATTGAATTGATTGAATGATAAATCCATTTGTATAATCATCAGAATATTAATTTATATTATAAACATAATTAATTTAAATGATATCCATAAATAGGGCTTTAAGAATATTTGATTAAATATGTAAGTTAATTTGTGATTCTTTCAACTTAAGCTGCTTATATATATCTTAGTTAGACATTAATAAATTTGAGCTTTTTAAAGTATATTTAGTTAAATGTATGAGGACATGACTCTTGAATTACCAAAATGTTCTTTGACTGGAAGTTAGTTAAACCTTAAGGTGGACCCACCTAAATAACATAGTCATTGTGAGATGACATAAATATTGTAATGATTGCAAGCTCTCGTAAATGATAATAGATCCGCATGATACCTAATAGATCCAACTAACCTATCCACCTACGAGACTCATTAGTGAAATATGTAACATTAAGTTTTATAAAAAGGTTGTAAGGGTTGGATGTGATGAGTCCCGTGTATATAGAGACAAGGGATGGGTAAGTGGGTTGCTTATGTGGATTCCATTTTGGTCCAAGTCGGATGTACAAGATATTTATTTAGTGAGGCCCAGACATTTAAGATTGTTAATTATATTCTTAATGCTAATGTGGCTCAAGAGAGAGTTGTTGTCAAGGCGGTGGCTCAATTGGTTTGAGCCTTGGGTTTGCTCCCCAAGGTCTTAAGTTCGACTTCCACCCCTTGCGTTCTCCGAGTACTATGTGTGCAGCCATGTATGTACCCCTGGGCTGGTTTTGGACTCAGGCTTCCAATAACCTCCTGGTTCATATGGAAAATGAAGGAATGCATATGTCATGGTTGGAAAACTCTCCAAGTTGATTTTTTATGAATGTAAAGGATACTAGTATTTTCATGTCAAACCTCTGTATGTAATATCTTTATTGATGAATTCCCTCTTATTTAGCAAAAAAAAAAAAAAAACTTGTGAAATGGCAACATATCTCTCTGGTTAAGAAGACCTAGTATAGCCTCTCTCTTTGGGATAGGTTATGGTATCAAATTCCTTCACTACTTTTTTTTTCCGACTCCCATGGGTACCAGAATTTTAATTTGAACCACAATTCATTTTTTTATTTACTAATAAATCTCAAGATATTTACATTCATGTTTTAAATTAACATCCATAGATTCTGAGATATATGTAGTAAACATGAATATGTTGTGGCCCCTCATATACAATGTCAAATATGACATGAATAACCAAATTTCCCATCATATGTAGGAAAATGAATTATAAGGAGAGAAAAAGTAAGAGGATAAAGCCAAGGACATGTTCGTTTGCATTTTTCAAATATGACATGAATAACCAAATTTCCCATCATATGTAGGAAAATGAATTATAAGGAGAGAAAAAGTAAGAGGATAAAGCCAAGGACATGTTCGTTTGCATAAAATACATAGAAATTGAATACATTTGATTAATTCATGGTTAAATGAGCTCTATTGAAGCTTATTAAAGAGGTAAGGGGCGAAGGAGATGAGAACTTGACTTTCCAAACATGTTTGTATAGAGCTATTTCAGAACATGTTTTGGTTGATGTTTTATCACTCCTTGGGATGTAACTGAATGATTGGTTGATCCTGCACTCTGATCTTACCACTAGCTACCTTTCTCTAGGTGATAATTAAATGGTTAGGTGTAGTTGATCAAAGTGACCAACATTGATAAAGGTTACAGATTTAAAATGCCAGATTGGGGGTCCAATTTGATGACCAGGCCCATCTTTATAGGACTGGCTGGTCGTCCATTTTGCATGGTATTGTTTGGATGATGGATACAGTTTTCTAATTAGTGTATTTGCAATTCAGCTTGGATCATATGGTGTGCACGCTGGGGCTTTATAGCTAGCTCAGGCCACTGATCAGGTTGTGAATTTAAACTTTGTTAAATAGGTAATGAGCTGCAAAACAAGTAAGAGCCCATTGTTCTGGCCAGGCATGGGTTTGAGAATTGTTTTTTGAATAGGTCATACCCGACAAGCCTTTTCACGATCAGTTAAAATTAGTTTGAAACAATTAAGGCAGAGAACATGGATAACCACAAGAAGCTTTTTTTTATTTTATTTTTATAAAACAGGGTTCCTAGCTCTTTGGGCCAAAATAATCCCTACGGGTCCAGGATAAAAAGCCGGATAAAATTCCCCTGTGGCCCAAGTGCAGTTTCGAACCTATAACCTCCGAATGCAAACCGTGGTCTTAGGCCAACTGAGCTACCCCTCGAGGTTAATAGCCACAAGAAGTAATTCATTAAAGTAAGGGGTGACAATTGATTGGCCCAGGTTGATCATCGAGGGTAGCAAGTATGGACCAACCAGAAATTGACCCATTTAATAATCGGGTTGGGAACATCAACCGAAACTCTAAATTATCTTGATGGGCTCGTGGAGACTGACTGGCAGGCCGGGGTGAGTGAGTGCATCTTGGGAGGTCAGGTAGCAAATATTGCCAACCCAAGCTCAACCCTGACTAGATTGCTATTTCAGTCGGAACATTGAATCACAAGGTTAGGTCGGCTTGTTGGGTCAAGAACTAGGCCTGCACGACCGGATTTCCGGTCCGGCCTAAAATGAAGGACCGGACCGGTTGGACCACTTAAGTGGTCGAGACCGGTTTTAATTTTTATTTTCCCTAAGCTTTTTTTTTCTTTTTTCTTTTTTTTTTTCATTTTTTTCCTTATGGGTCATGTTGGGTTCTTGGGTTTGGGCTTGGCCCATGGTGACCAGCCCATGTTTGTGTTAAAAAAAAACTAAAAAGCACACTGGTGACTGGCCCATGTTTGTGTTAAAATTTTTTTAAAAATATATTTATTATTTATATTAATAAAATCATCGGACCGGACCCTAAAAGGCCTGGACCGGACCGGAATAACCGATTTTTTAAATTCGGTCCGGTCCGGTATGCGATCCAGTTCGGTGCAGCCCTATCAAGAACTATTTCAAGATCGGGGAAGCTGGATTTGATCAGATCAGGACTAGGCTTAACTAATTAATCTTTTAGGGCCTCTTTCAATAATTTAGGGTCAAATTAGCTCTAATGAAGAATTGGGGTGAAGGATATGAGATGAGAGGTGAAGAATATAAATGAGACCTTGACTTTTTTAGACTTTGAATTATTACTGTGGTAACTGGGTATATATTTTTCTATCTTCCCTTGATTCAGTTTCCAATTAGAAGAAAGGTAATTTGAATTCAATCTTAGATATTCACCTTTGATTCTTCCTTTTATAACAACTTATAAAAATACAATCTTAGGAATTTAATTATATGAAACAAATATGCCCTTAGTAAAAAAACATGGGCACCAGCCCATATCATTGCCAATATAAATGTTCAACTAGCCGATATGACCGGTGCTTGAATAAGGGCCGGCCCGAGCCAATGTAAGGCCTAAAGCGAAAATTCTAAACGAGGCTTTGTTTTTTTATTTTTTAATATATTATTATAAATCTTTTATTTAAAATCTATTATTATAAAACTTAGGCCTAAATGTAAGGCCTAAGTTGAGATGGCTTCTTGTCCACAAGAGAGAAAATGAGCAACGACAAATTGGATGGGTAATGCCCATGCTAGAGTAAAAAAATACTTAAAAGCAAGATGTAAAGCCCTCAAATCTCTTCCCAATTAACTCAATCTTGTAACCAACGTCCAACAGTTCTCTCACCTATTTAATGATATAAGAAAAGGTGGCATCTTGGGATGGGCATGCTTATCTTGTCACCAATGACTCTCTATGTGCCTTTAATAATACATGAACAGGTGGCAACTTGGGATGGGTATGCCTTTTTTAGGAGAGAAAAAAGATACTTTTGTTGATATTTTTATAGGAATCGTAGCCTTGAAAATTGAATTTTTAGGAGACTAGTTTTGAGACTGATTTTTTTTGTGGCCTGAGATTTTTGGAGGCCTTAGGCAATTGCCTTATTGGCCTAAGGGTAGAGCTGGCCTTGGCTTGAATAGGACTTGGATTGACTATGTCTAAGTTGCACCTTTGGTCTTTTACCAACCATGAATGTGTCCTTTGACAACATCATCCTAAAATAGAACAGGGCTTCATCAGAAAATCTGATTCAAGTTTCTACTCCTAAGATATTTTCACTTCATTCTAACTACTTTATGTTTTTGACATCAATCCTAAATTTGTATTAGCTACCTATTTGACATGTAATTCCTCTTTCATTATCAAACCAAACCCGAACATGTTTAATAGTCCTACCACAATGGCAAGATATGGCACACGGGGGAAAGTGTTATCCAAACTTATGTCAATTCCATCAGTAGTCGGCCTCCATCTTGGATGTATGTAGTTTTCTCATAAAGATTCACATCTATATCGCAGATGAAGGGTGTTGAACAATGAGTACACGTATACCTAACGTCCTTTTCATGAATTTTGGAACTCTTTCATGACATTTGGTTTAGCTTTTGGCATCATTAATATGTCCTTGCGATTATCTGGGACTTAAGAGAAAGCCCACACAAATTAAGGAAGACAGATTAATTATATGGAAAAGGAGTTCACACATCAGGAAAAAAGCAAACACAAATGGGAAGTAAGCCCGTACACACAAAATAAGTGGCGTATATCGGGTTCGAGCTTTGACCAGCCAGATAAGAACTGTCATCCTTACCACTCAGGTAAAAGAGAAAAAAATGTCATTGCTCATAGAAAGAGAGAGAGCCTTACCACTCAGGTAAAAGAGAAAAAAATGTCATTACTCATAGAAAGAGATAGAGAGAGAGAGAGAGAGAGAGAGAGAGAGAGAGAGAGAGAGATGCATGAGGATGGCTGTAATCTACAAAGTTCAACTATGATTTAATGAAATGCTGCAATATTTCATGTAGGGCTGAATTGCTCTTTCATGAACAGAAAAAAAAATATTTTTTTTAAAATATTTTGGTTCTAGGGAAATTGTTTTCATAGAAGGAGGTTGTATGTGCCTAGTTCAGTCTAGGTCCATGGGGACCACTTGGACTCACTTTGGTCAATGCTGGCATGTTGATAATTTTGTCATCCCATGATTTGGCATCAAGCCTAGTTTTACACCCATTGAACCTTTACGCTCATAGTTGGATTTAATAAAAAAAAAAACAATGATTAAAATGCCATTAAACTTCCAGGTTGTTTAAGCAATTAAGGATAAGATAATTCGGCAGGGCTGACTTTTTTTTGGCTCCCACTTGTCCATAAGAAGAGTTTTTTATCTAGCCTCCTCCAACAAACATACATCTAAGTGGACTCTATGAGCCCTGCGAGCTGAACTACATGCGAGTAATATGCAATCCTCTCATAAGAGAGCATTCTCCTTGGATTTAGATAGCAATCGGTGCTTAAAAGGAGCACTTTTTCAACTTGAGAAATAATCAATCATGAAGCCGTCAGTCCATCATGGTGACTCGCACTCTATTTACCAGATGCAGGTGGGAGGTTTCTAAATCATAATCTATGATGCAAATGCCACTAAGTTTCTTTTTTTTTTTTTTAAATAACTTAGAAATGGATTTGACTCTTTAACTTTTTTAAAAATATATTTATTCAGTAAAAAAAAAAAGCACCACTTAAAAATTTTTAATTCATGAAGCTAATCTCTTTCAGGTATTTGGCCAAAACAGAATTTAGATTAAAAATCATGATAATATCTTACTGATAATTGGGACAAGGAGTTTTAGCCTGGGCAATGGAACATTCTATATATAAGACTTGTATGGAGGAGGGGAGGAAGGAGATGGTGAATGTGGTGTTTGGGACTGTGGATGAGGAGTTGGAGAAGAGTGGCACTGTGGGTGTGCAGGGGGAGGAGATTCTAGCAGCGGCAGGCCTAAGTGTTGTGACCGCATCTGCGAGAATCCAGAAACTCCTTAAATAAGATTTTAAAAAATTCTATTTTATTAATAGATTTCTTAACTTGATCATTGTCCGTACCACTTATATGAAAATCATGAGTCTGCCATTGGGAGATAGGGATTGTTGTGGTGAATAGTGGTATGTTTAGTCCGACTCCCATTGCTTTCTGCCATGATTGTGAATCGTTATAAGTTGAGGGGGAATGTTATTACTTGTAATCTCGTGGGGATGGGTTGCCGTGCGGGCTTCATCTCTGTAGACCTTGCTAAACATCTCCTCTGAGGTCTATCTCTCCTCAGTACACTAAAAATAAAATAAAATAAAATTTAAGAGACCGTTAAGCTTTAAAAACTACTAATAAATCAATGATTGTGTTGATCTGATTGAGATATGTATAATTTTTTAAGATAATAATATATATCATTATCTCTTTATGATTGGCATTCTCTCAAGTGGGTCCCACGAGTAACTTTGAGTTTTACCTATTATGAATAGGGGTGTTTCTGGGCCAGCCCGGCCCGAGGCATATACAGGCCCCGTCCAACTTTAAAAACATGAGCCTGGGTCCAGCCCATTAAGGCCAAGCCCGCCCATTTAGTCAATTGGGCTGGGTCAGATCAGGCCAAACCAGGCTTTCTACCAATTGATAAAATACACTACATTACATGCACTCATCAGCTAGTCCAGGCTTTGGGCTTTCTGTCACTTAATCCAAGCCAGCCCAAATACTAAATGGGCCCACATTGTTTACCCAAGCCCGGCCCAAAGGAGGCCGGGCCAGGATCAGACTCAGGCCGGCCTGGCCCATGAACAACCCTGCCCTTGCAAGGCCTAAGATGGGTACCTTTTCATTGGAGGTAACCCAATTTATTTGTGTAAATATATATATACACGTTAAATTGGATCACTCTTAGGTTGATTACTTACAAAATATGCAAATAAAGTATGATAATAAGTTTTAAGTGTTTTTCTATTGATCAATCTTATGGTGGGCCTATCTTCTGTTGGACTAACAATTAACCCCTGTAACAAGGGGTCAAGCCTTACAACCTTGGTTTCAGCTCGCATTCGACCATTTTTGGATCCAGGTCTGATCTTTCAGATCCAGATGTGTTTAACCCACCATAACCAGATCTGAACCCAGTCGAGTTCGTGATGGATCTGAGCCCATTGACGGCCCTAACGAAGACAACAAATTGTCATCTTGAACAAAAAGTGATGTAGGTACCATTGCATGCGGAGTCCTCAGGGCAGATTTGAAAGCCAGTGGGGATCCCACTAGTATTATTCTTCTGATGTTTTGTAAGTGGCCCGGCCTGAGGTAACTTCGGGCTCGATCAGGGTTGAGATTTTTAGCCCATGGGCTGGATCTGCACATTACCATTTTTTTTTTCATCGGCAGTAAAGATTTTTATTAAGGATAAAAAAAATAACAAAAGGCACAAGAGATACGTACCCTCAGCCACTCCACAACTACATAATGTTACCCTCCCAAAGGAGCAACCCCTCAACCCCACAAAATGAAAGCATCCGGGAGAAAGTTGGCTGATCTTAGCACACGGTGGAAAACAACACCCAAAAGGCACAAAATAAAATCGGATTTCATTAAAATGAAATTAAAATTTCCAATGATCAGCTCTCCCTAGTCCCATCCATTTGAGACCCAAGCAATTGTGTTAGAAGATTCGCTCTTTAGAATAAGATCTCCTTGAAAAAAGATCTCAAGAATGCACATAATGCTCTAGTCTGATAACAGGATAGGTCAGCGTCGATGTTTGCCTAAGCCTTACTAGTGGGCCTAGACCTATTCTGCACGTTGCTCTCAAGTCCTAACTCCCCACAGGCAACACTGTGTCCAGCCAGGATGTGACCCACTTTTGGATGATCCAACACTTAATTAGCTATCTCCACATCATATTTCATGTCAACCAAGTACATACCCAATCAAACCAGGGCCGTTAAATGTCAGCCCAAATCCTGATTTGAGGTGAGGGCTGGGTCAAAGCCGAGTTAGGATTGTTAAACAATCAGTCGTATTAATTGCGTTGGCATAACAGAAATCATGAATAGACAGAATTCAAACTCGACTCGTTAATTTATCAGGTTGACAATTTGTCAATTTCAATCCTACACTGAACTTGGTCAGGTTGGGTGGAAGGTCTGGAAATAAAGCCAAGTTGAAACTGTAAACCTGGGCCATGTCGGTCAACCTGAAATCAGTCCCTGTGCCAACTTGGTGACCCTAACAGTTGAGTGGGTCCAGATTGGACAAATTTATCTTCAGGTGTCGAATTCCAGGCATTAGTATTTGCCCCAGACCATCGGCCAAATAGAAGCAAGTCTAAATAGCCAGTGTCTCTGGGCAAGACCCACTTCACCTCTGAACGTTAATCGAACCCCTTTATGGCACAAAGTCTCCTTTAAATTTGTGATCAGTCCCTTCCTTTTACACAGATTAGTTTTTGAATTTGCACTTCGCCTAATTTCATACTACTGCAGCTATTAATCTTTGTTGGATTAAGTTTTCACAATAAATTTGCACACCGGAATTGCAGTTGAACTTCTGGTCCTAAATATTAAGCATGCACGTGGGTATGCCTCTCTTGATTTATGACTCACAGGTTTAATGGTTGTTATACGAGACATCATTTTCTTTCGAATTCAATATAATCACAAGTAAATTTTGGGTAAGTGTCAAATTCAGATTTGTGGCAATTTAAGAGGATTGGGGGAACTGTATTTGAGATGGACAGCTTGATTAAAGGTTCTGCTATGTAGCATGACTATAAGATGAACTGTGCATAGTAACCATTCAAATGGTTCTCAACTGATACTTTTGTGTGTGTATTGAGATTCTCAAAAACTCTCCATTTTAAAAACTCTCATTTTTACTCTATTTTTTTAATTCGACAATGGTGTCCATTTTGGGTCAATTCAATCTTTTTACACACATTACTCCGCATGAATTGTCAAAGTTTGAATTTGACATTCATACAGCTTTTGCACATCATTGGATAGAAATCCTAATAAAATAGCACTCCTAAAACCATTAAACTTTAGGGTCATACAATTCCCATCTGAATGGCGCTGTATAAATATATAAATATGTGAGGCTAAAAATACAAAAAAAAAAAAAGGAAAAAAGGAAAAAGAAAAAAGAGCTGACAAACCAATGAACAGGATTTATCTACATTAGCTAATGCTAAACAGCAAGCCACTTATTCATTCGTTAAGCTGACCTACTGGCCCTTGAATAAGATTGACCAAAGATTCAGCTAAATGAAATTATTGATTTGGAAGTAAGAAGTTGATATCTCAACCGCAATATCTTCTGTGGCGGCTACAAAACCCATGTATCTAGCTAATCTAAGGTTAGATAAACTTATTATGTTTCAATTTTTTTTTTTTTGGGTGAGAAGATGAACTTATAACGAGGTGAGGGTCAAGTGGTTAAGTCAACATGTACCCAAAAAGAAAAAACTGAGGCTGAGTCAACTTAATCTCAGCCACTTGACCCTCTCCTCTTAATAAACGGTAGATCATGTGCTCACCACCGTTCCATATGACACTTATGGTAAGTGTTTATGGCTATTAACTGGTGCACTGCACCTGCACCTTATCTTTTTGACTAGGGCTAGCTGGACACTGATATGGGCTTTCAAGTTTCTTGCATGCTGGAAATAAGGAAATTCTGGTGTGACTGATAGACATGAGAAACAGTGGGGCCCACAGCCTGTCTGGTCCCAAATTACTGAAAGAGGAGGTTAAAAACATTGTCTCAAGTATTTACACGTTTTAGCAGAAAAAAAATGGTGTTTAATTTTTTCCCATTAAAGTCATGTGATAAAAATATCATGGAAAGTGAAGAATCATGATAAAATTTTGATGATTATGAAACTAGAAGGAAACTAGGAAATCTATAAAGAAAGTGGTATGTTTAGCAGTATTTTTATATCTGTTTGGGATAAGATTTCAAAAGATAAGGGGCCTATATGCAAATAAAGAAAGATTACCTTTAGATTTGGTTCTCCTTTTCAAATGGTTTTAAATGCGATGACTTGCCTGGTTACATGGTTGAGCATTTGATACTTTCACTTGTGTAGCTGGCATCTATCTTGTTCTTTTCCCACTGTTGATTAAATTGATCTGATCTCAGATAGCTCAATTGGACACTCATTTGAACCGTACTTCTTGTTTGATTGAACTTAAAAACTGTTTTACTTTAGGGTACATTTGTTTTTACGAACTTGAATTACTATTAATTAATGGTAAAATTGGTTAAAAAATGAGTATTATAGAGGACCAAACCTTTTAAGAATTTGATTTATTAGGGTTTTAGATGTTCATCTACCATTTCTCCCCAGATCATTTTCCAGTGGGGAGAATTTTTCATGGGCATGACTGGGTCCCCCCCCCCCCACCACTAAGAATTTAATTATGTGCAAATGGAGAAGCCCTAAATTTTTAGAGGATCAAAGGACTTTTTTTTTTTTTGCCAATCCTCACCGAGAATGAGACAATTCAATTACCCTACTGCCACTTAGGGGGTAAATGAGTCAGGTCAAGTCAAAACAATTCGGGTTAATCTAAATTATCTACAGGTTGAAGCCCAACCCTTATCCGACCCCATTTTTAACACAGGTCAACCTGACTTGACCTGCATAGCCCAAATCCAACGTGAGTCAACCACTTTTACTCAGTTTGACTCAATCCAACTTGAACAAGTTTGGCCCATGCCCAATCCATTTAAAGTATTTGGGTTATATTTGAGTTCGATTATAGGGGGAAAAATAAAAACCACAAAACACAACAAACTCAAATACGAACCATTTAAATCAGTTTAGATAGGCGGGTCAACCTTAACCCAACCCATTTAAATGGGTTATGCAGGTTATGTTAGTCAACTCTAACTCGACCTAGACCTATTTTACTACAAGATAGATTATCTAACCTGTGACCGGCCCATATAACGTATGGGTCAAATGCAGATTAGGTCAGATTTTGCCCATCCCTTAGTTTATCTTCCCTCGCTAAATATGGCCAGATATGAAGTTTGGGAAAGAAAGATGATAAAGAGCTAAGATTGCATCAAACGTGGGCCATGAGACCGCACGAATTCATGGTCTTAAAAGGTGGGAATGGTTTCTTGCACAATGTATAATTCCTCCCTACCTCTCCAACCCCTACCATCCAAGTCAAAACAAAACAAGGAAAGAAACTTTAATTATCTTCTACACAAGAAATGAAGTAGAACCATGTATACGAGAAGGGAAAACTACTTGTTTAATTAACTTGAAAGTAAGGGCGTTAGGTTCGCTCTTACCAAACACAAGAGGTGAGTATGTCATCTATCAAAACAAGTAACCACTTTTCCCCACATGTGAGACATGACCATCTGCATTCTTGTATTTCTAATTGTCTAATTTAAGGTTAGATGGGTCCTGCGATAACGATGTGGAACTCTAAAGGAGACCATATTTCAATATGGATGGTTTGACACCTTCAAGAGAGATAATCCTAATAACAAGGACCACCATCAATGCCACCCATAACTTTGACAACTTATGAAATTAAAGACCAATTTAATTGTATCTTCCTAAAAAATAAGGCTCAAGATGGATCCCATCAAGTTAGTAATTAGAACAGCTAATGAAAGATTGGATTTGGAGATTTTAATTTGGTTCCAATTTGATTAGATAGGCCCACAATAATGGTGTGGCACTATGAAGGTGGCCGTATTTCAAAATGGAGCATTCTTGTAGAGTAGATGTGGTGTCCTAGAAATGCCTTTTGAAAGTTTCCCTGCTTTAATTTATATAATAATTGTAAATTTAGTGTGTATATTAACTTTTCTTTTGATGATTAATTCTAAAGCCTTAGATTGATGGTTTAAAATATAGATGAAGTCTTATTTTAGTTGATGGCTGATCATATCAATTCCTCATTTAATTTACACAGTCCTATGGATGAGACTAGGGAAGTAAATAGTGATGGCAGAGGTAGAATTTTTTTTCTCTATACAATTATAGACCTCATAATCAGTCTAGTACCTTGGCAATAGGAGATAAATTAAGAGATCAGATTCATTTCGAATAACTTTGAAATTAATGTCCAATGCAAACTAGTAAAGGCACCGTTAATAAAAACTTCATTTATATAGATTAGAAGCCCCAAAAGAAGAAAAGAAAAAAAAAAGAGATATCAAAGATATAAGATATAAAAGAAATTAAAAAGGAGTGCGATCTGTTTAAAGATTTACTTCATCTCTAAAATAGAGAAATAGAATTCATCTAGCTGAATCTAATATGATTGAAACATTTGATGATGAAGACACTCTCCACCATGCCAATGCAGACATGGCACTAGCTAATCCCAATCAGTAGCCAGCCATCCAATTGGGTGCTTGCTTGACTGGGCAGGAATAGGATGATGGTTGCAATGACGATAAATGATAATCGTATCTACTATCTACTACCTGATTTTGGATGGTCAGAATAAATGTATATTTATGCCATGTGTCCAATAAGGATTCCTGTGTCCAGATTGTCAAAGTTGTCTCAGACTCTTGTAGTTCTGCTCACACGGGTTTGCTAGTCAAAGCTTTTAAGTTGATGGGCAAGCCAACTGTCACCAGATTTTTCATTAAAAAACTCATTAGCAGCCATTTAAGCATATGCTTTCCCCAAAATAGCCTCATGGTCCAAACGAAATAACTAAATGCTGATTGCTGAATGCTGATGTTGGGTTATTTTTAAGGTTCCTGTTGTACAATTCATTGCATGTGAAAGGTTTTTGCATATGACTTGTATACAATGTACCATTGTTGTTTGAGTTTGAACTCAAAGCAAAAAATTCATTGAAACCCAATTTCTACTATACTTAGCATAAAGTCCGTATAGTGTATGGGTTAGATTTCCTGCGAATGAATCAGATAATGAATTAAGATTATGTATCCAAAAGCATAAGCCCAAGACACCGAAACATAAGCCCAAGACACCGAAACATGAGATTAATGAAATCCAAGGCACATAGCATGTGAAAGTTCTTTAAAATCCATAATAAAATGATGGATGAACTCACATTAGATATATTGATGGACTATGCATGACTTGACCACTATGAAAACAAAGGTGTCTATCAATTTCATTGAATATATATATCTGACCATAGACAATAGCCTAACAATTAATGGATCTAATGGTAGAGAATAGCTTGACCATATGAGACTAATAGATTCTAATTAATGGTGGATCATGGCCTGCCCTCAATTGGGATTGTTGTTGTTCAGAGACGTATGCGTGAGTATTGAGAGATTTAATTGATAATAAAGTTATGCATCAATTCTGAATTGATAATAAATGTGTGCATCAATTTATTTTTCACTCTTTCTCCATTCTATTAAAGGCTCTCAATCAATATTCAGCCGACATGGATTAATGAACTCATGTGAAGAAGGGAGATTAATTTAAGCTTTTTTTTATAACTCAAATTCAGCTAGCCCTGATATATAAAATTAGCATATTTTGTTATTTGATTAATGTAAATAAATTACTTGTTAAAGATTTTTAGCATTTCACTTGGAACGCACTTACATGCATACAACTTTAATCCCTATATATCCAATATATAAAGCGATGACCAAAGATCAAATCCTGATTGTTCATAGGGTGATGAATATGTCCCATCACTGAGCTATCACTTGATTAGCTTGTTATAAACATATAAATGAAGGATTCATTTTTCTTTATTTTCTAAGTATTTCTAAAATCTAACTTTGTTAAAAGAGGGATTGAAAAAATCCAAAATACCAACCAGAAACTAGAATGACATAATAATGATTTAAAGGTTTTGAAGGGTACAATATCGGAAACCATGTTTTAAAGTTGTGACCGGTGAAGAAACCGGCGTAGCCACCCATTCGGTTGGATTCACTTCTACTAGGAATCGATTGATAGGTTCCTTTTCTGCGTGGTAGATGCTTCTTATTGTAGCATGATTCTCTTCCTTTGCATGGAGTTTCTAATGGGTTATAGCCCCTTAGCTACCAAAAAATCAAGATACAATAAAATAGAACAAAAACAACGTTGATGGGTGAAAAAGAGAATTTATGAGACACCAATTCAGTAGCAGGCTCCTAATGGTCACTAATGGGTACAATTCATATGGTGCTCTACAAGATATAAGGTCCACAATGTCAAAGGCACATGAACAATTTTTATTCGAATAACAGGGCTTATGTGATCGGTTCATAAACCAATGTCAAAAGCGCCTCTCAACTACATTGCAATGAAATATTTATTAAAAACGACATCTTATTTTAGTGGTAAGATGTGTCACTTCTCACCTGATTGGCCAAGAATCGACCCCTAAGCATGCAAACACCTTGCTTTATCTGAGGACTCTCTCACCTCACATCTGAAAGCTCCCTGACCACCTCCAGGTCTCCTTCCCTCATCTGAAAGCTCCCTGACCTCTCTCGAGGTCTCCTTCCCTCACCCAAGCCCTACTTGAGTTGGTTCAATGGGGTCCCAACACCCTTAGCTGGGGTACCAAAAAAAAAAAAAACCCAAAAAAACTATGTTGAAATATAAAAAACTACTTTGAATTGGCACTTGCATCAATTTAAAAGTTGATTTGTATATGAATGAATAATAGAATTATTAGTCTTTAAGTCTTTAAACTCAAGGGCTCATTTCTTTTGATTGGATTAATATTATTAGCTCCATGCCTCGTACGACTTTTTTCCTCCCTGCCCCGGGTGTGAATGGAGTGCATGAGTTTGAATTCTCGAGATAGCAAAAACTCACATTGATATCACATTTGTAAAACCTCATGATATTTTGAAAATAATGTTGAGATATCATGATACTAATCTACTTGGTAATTTTCCTGAAAATATTGAAATAATTTCTTTAAATGCACAAGAAATCACAATAATATCAAAAGGAAAAATGGAGAAATTTGAAAAAATCTATAAAATATATTTATCAGAATTAATTTTCCATGAGATCTTCTTTCTAATATTTCAGTATTTTCTGGAGAATGATATCTGAGACACGGTTGTTTGTCATCTACTGTGTACCTGAGGCCTTTCATATGAGAAAAAAGTATCTATAAAGCTTCCCATAAATTTGTCCATAGTAGTGGGCTCCACTATATAATTCTGTCGAAAGAGAGACGTCAAACAAGACTTTCTAAATTTTCAAATGATATGAGTTGATCAAGAGTTGATAATTGTGGACTCGATCTTCTAATAATATTCCTTTTTAATGTCTCTCTTTCATAATCATGTAATTAAAAAGGATGAATAAAATTCTCATCAACCTAAATAAAAAGAGCAAGCTTTTGTTGGAGCTTTTGGAATCCATTTTTTATCCTATGATTTTTTCTCTGTTGAGACAATGTCTTCACCAATGAAATTGTGGGTTGTATTGAAGTGTGATGGTGACATTGTTATAAAAACCTCATCTTTGATTTAGTACATATTACATGTCTTTTTAATTTATGGAAGATCCAATTGCTCTAAACTTAGATTATTGTCATTCTTAGACTTTTTCTATAAGCACCATTTTGTCTTAACAACTTTTATTTCTGGACTCATTAATTTATTTGTGTGAAAATGAATTTCTACAACTTCATGGTAAAATCAGTTCCAAGAAAGAATTCTTAAAAGAGATGAGGGTAAAAGATGTGTGTAGATGAAGATAGGGGACCTTAACTTTCTTAGAATTTTCTCAAAATATCTTTTATTAAAGAAAAAAATACTCAGTTTTTATTTTAAGGGTCTTCTTCACATTTGTTTCTTCAATTTTATCAACTTTTATGATTAGTCTCTTATAATCCTTACAATTACAATTACATCAAAATTGTGGAGCCCTAAAAATAAATGGAGAAGTAATCAACCCTCGTATACAATCTAAACTTGAAGTCCCTAAATCTTAATTCTTTTATCAGCAACAAAACTCATATTAAAAGAAAGAAGGAAACAACACGGATGAAAGCAAAATAGCGAGGAAAGGTACATTTAAGTAATTACGAGTTGAATTTGATTTTTTTTTTCAAAACTTCTTTATAAATCTATTTAAATAAATCTATTTTTACATCTAGAGTTCAATTAAATAATTCTTCATGTACTTTTTTTAAAAAATATTCTCCTAATAAGAAAACAGTGGGAGGTCTTGGCTTTCCTTTTTAATTCATGACAAAGCAAATAATTTCCATTGGACCCCCTGCTGCTATGGGCTTATAAATTTTACTACTGTCAAATGTAATGGGTGTTTAAGTCTGTTTCAGAGTTTGGACTTTCAGAAAAGGGCAATAATGATGGTTTCCTTGAGGCCTACACTTCAATAAATGCAGGATTGCGACACCATATATAGTCCTACCCGATCGGCCCCACTTACTAAATTCTTACTTTAGATACAACTTGCAAAAATTTCTTCAATTGGGTGGCTGGTGAAAGGTTTCTTGCACAATGGTTTTAACAACTTATAAATGCTCGGAAGAAACAAAGAACATTGGTGGATTATTAAGTAGTGGCGGTGAAATGATGGTCTCAATTTGTAAGATTGGTGGATTATTAAGTAGTGGGAAGAAACTAAGAAGATTGGTGAATTATTAAGTATGACTTCACTTTTTTTTTTTTTTTTTAATTGTGTGTTTTAAATATGATTTATTTGAGGTTGGGTTGAATTCCCAATAAGGTGAAACTTGGGCCAAATAATTACATTGAGGATTGTGATTCTGAATTAGTTGGATTTCAATGGTGGACCCCGCTGATTGTTTCTTTATTATTAGGAGAATTACTGACAAGAACTACTCTAAACACAATTAATGTGATGGCTTTTTCCTTGGTATTTTGAAATATCATTTTTCTTTAATAGAATTTTAAATTTCAACCACTTTGAAAATCACTTTTAACCTTTAAAATTATCAAATTCTACACCCTTCAACCTTGGCTCTTAAACATTTCTGAATGCTCTTGGAGGAAAATTTGAGAAGAATTTCATGAAGGGGACATAATATTTGGAGAATTTCATATTCTTCACATATGAATTCCTAGAGTTTTATTAAAGAAACAGGCCCTTGGGCACTATAGTTGGCTTTAAAGTAAGGGGGTTCATTGGCTGAGTAAGGCCAGCTTGTACAAGCTGGGACCATTTATATTATTGGCCCTAAAATGAAGCACCAGATCTAGCTTGCGGGGCAGCATGCTTAAAAAAGTATACATTGTATATGCATATGTTGGGCTTGGAGGGGCTCTTAAATATATATAGAGGTTATGGCACAACTCACTTAATATTGTGCCAGAAAGGTCGGCTTGATTGTGGCCTACGGGCCAAAAAGAGTCCTGCTACATGGACTAACCCATGGACCGATTCATGGACTAACTCCATGGTTTTGGAGGGAAAATCACCTGACATCAGGTGATTTTCCTCCCAAAACAATGGGATCTGTCCATGGTGTAGACTTTTTGGGCCAAAAATTAGAATCTAACTTCAACCCAATACATAGTGGAGTCAAGCAACCCCAGCCCATGGGTACTCCTACCACAAAGAGTCTTGATTCTATGGGCTTGGCCGTTTTAACTCAACTTGAAACTGGTATAGTTAGATACTAGCTGCATCCCTAGACCCGCACCACAAAAATACCAGGTATAATCCCAAGTTTTCACTTGATCAGTTAGATCAGAGCCTACAACCCTAAAACAAACAAATCAAATATTACGACTGTAGACCCATCTTTAGTCTTGAATGCGAGAAGGGTGAAAAAGTTCTCTTCATGCTTTTGCGGGGAGCATGCATCCCGATCATCCCCAAAGGTAGGACCCCTCTTGAATTTCACCCGATCCCACCATATAGCGGAGTGCATGCATGAGAAAATTGCCCTTTAACATTATATTACTACTTGTTTATTTGCCTGATAGTTATTTCAAGTTTAACTTATTAACGATGGACCTGGACCTGATTAAATATAAAGGTCAGGCTAGGACCCAAATCTTAGAAAGTGGACCCGAACCCGACCTGATTAATGACCCAAAATAAATTTTGACTCCACCAGTTGAAGAAAGGCGGCAAGTTTTCATCTTTTATACAAACAAAAATTGTAGTGGCATTTTTGTGAATTCTTAAGAAAAAGGCGGGTGAATGCAAATGAATCTGTCCACGTTAATTTTCCGGCTGGCGAATTCAATGTTTCGTGGCCTCTTCAACAAGAGTTCGTTGGGGTAGTTGCCTTCCCAGTTCCTCTCTCTCTCACACTCTCTCTTTCTCTCTTCTCTCTCTCTCTCATCTCACCTTTTAAATACTTTCTCCCCCTTCGAATCACCAGCCATTCTCTACCTTAACTTGCCTCCTCTTCTTCCCTTTTTTCAGGCCTTTCATCATCACTCACAAATCCTCCTCTCTACCTTAACTTTCCTCCTCTTCCAAATTATCTCTTCATCTTTTCAGACCTTTCATCCCAAACCCAGTTCCAGTTTTAAGCAGCAGATTGCAGCAACTGCCTTTTACCTACCTCTATCTATCCAAATTCAAATCTTTGTTTTCCTTTTCCTCTTCCTCTTCCTCTTTTCCTTGTCTTGGTCTCTTCAAAACTCACTCTCTCTTTTTTTTTTTCTCCTTGATTCCATGAATAGAACAATTTTCCATCTGGGCATTTCTACTTGTTAGTTTGATTGTCTCTTAATTGTACTACAAACACATTTCTACTCCAGCCCCCCCGGCCCCTTTTTTTTTTTCAGTTATGGCTGAGAAATCCCAAGAACAGGAACCCCAAACTGTTTCAACTGATGAAACAGCCCAGAACAAAACGAAGAGGAACCTCCCCGATTTCCTCCAATCAGTGAGGCTAAAGTATGTGAAACTCGGCTACCATTACCTGATCAGCAACGCCATGTACCTGTTCCTTATTCCTCTCATCATCTCCATCTCCGCTCATTTCTCCACCTTTACCATCAAAGACCTCCACGACCTCTGGTCCCAACTCCAATACAACCTCATCACGACCGTCATCTGCACCACCTTCCTCGTCTTCCTCGCCACCCTCTACTTCATGACCCGACCCAGAACCGTCTACCTCCTCGACCACGCCCTCTACAAGCCCGAAAAGGCTCGCATGTGCCCCAGAGAGACCTTCATGGAGAGGTCCGGCCTCACGGGGACGTTCACAGAGGAGAACTTGGCGTTCCAGAAGAAGATCTTGGAGAGGTCGGGGCTGGGGCAGGAGACATACTTGCCGGAGGCGGTGCTGAGGGTGCCGCCGAACCCTTGTATGGCGGAGGCGAGGAAGGAGGCGGAGATGGTGATGTTTGGAGCTGTGGATGAGCTGCTGGCGAAGACTGGTGTGAAGGCTAAGGATATTGGGATTCTTGTGGTGAATTGCAGTTTATTTAATCCGACTCCATCTCTATCTGCTATGATAGTGAATCATTATAAGCTGAGGGGGAATATTATAAGTTACAATCTTGGTGGGATGGGTTGCAGTGCTGGGCTCATCTCTATTGACCTTGCCAAACAGCTCCTTCAGGTTTGTGTTTTCTTTTTTTCTTTTTTTCTTTTTTTATAGTTTTTTAGAAATGGAGCATTTTATGTTGATAGGTCAGTATATGGTTTCTTTTAGGAGCGACCGAGACGGGGAATTAAAATCACTTTTATAAGATTTTACTCCAATCAAAATTATAACGACGGTGAAATTGATAATGTTTTAAAAGAAGTAGTTTAACTTCATGTGCTATCATGTGTTGATCACATAAATTTCACTCTTTTTATTTATGTTGCATATTCTTGTCAACTACTTTCATTTTATATTAATATAAGATAGATCTGAAAGTTGGCTCAAACCTGTTTGGAGCGAAATTTGATCATAATTCGCACTAGTAAATAAGTTCTCTATATGGGGGGCAGCTCGTAACTAGGCAAAAAGTGGGGGACAATGACTGGACACCAAAACTCAATATAACGCGGTGTATATAGTCTGTATACAACTGGCACATGCACGTGATAATGAATGCAGGAGATGACTCTTGGTGTGCCCATCTTGATGACACCAATCACGTGGTTTCAGTTCTGTTTTTCTGATCACATTGCTCTTCTTCAGATTCACTATGTACTATTAGTCTATTTACAGCAAGATGGATTTTTCCTTAGTTGAAATAGATGAATTGGTGTTGGTGTTGGGTGCGTTGGATCCTATGTGTTGGGACTTTTTTTTATCTCTTACCTTTTTCTTGAAAACCAAAGATCCAAAAAGACCATTAAATTTGATCTGTTTGATTCTTTTGGGTACTACACATCCATATTCAAGGCTAGGCCGGTCATGATTTCATACATGTGCCATGTAGCCACGTACATAAAATCATAGACCCAATTACCATTTTAGCATAAATATCTACCCTAAGAGTTGCATGGATACTGTTGTTTGATAATTATATGAAGAAGAAACTGATTTCATTTCCATACATGCATTGTATGTAATATGAACATACAAACAGGTGCATCCCAACTCCTATGCGCTGGTGGTGAGCACGGAGAACATCACCCTCAACTGGTACTTTGGCAACAATCGATCCATGCTTGTCTCCAATTGCCTCTTTCGCATGGGTGGGGCGGCCATCCTTCTCTCTAATCGAAGGTCTGATCGCCGCCGTTCCAAGTACCAACTCATCCATACCGTCCGCACTCACAAGGGTTCTGATGACCGTGCATTCAACTGTGTCTATCAAGAAGAAGATAACACCGGTCGGGTTGGAGTCGCCCTATCGAAGGACCTCATGGCGATCGCCGGGGAGGCTCTCAAGACCAACATCACCACATTAGGCCCTCTAGTCCTCCCCATGTCGGAACAACTCCTCTTCTTTGCCACATTGGTTGCAAGAAAGCTGCTCAAGATGAAGATCAAGCCCTACATACCGGATTTCAAGCTTGCATTCGAGCATTTTTGCATCCATGCCGGCGGGCGGGCAGTGCTAGATGAGCTGGAGAAGAACTTGGACTTGAGTGAGTGGCATATGGAACCCTCAAGGATGACTCTTTATAGGTTTGGAAACACTTCTAGTAGTTCTTTGTGGTATGAATTGGCCTACACAGAGGCTAAGGGAAGGATTTCAAAGGGAGATCGCTTCTGGCAGATTGCATTTGGATCAGGATTCAAGTGCAATAGTGCGGTTTGGAAGGCACTGAGGACTATTAATCCTGCAAAGGAGAAGAACCCATGGATGGATGAGATTGATAACTTCCCAGTTCATGTGCCCAAAATTGCATCAATTGTATCTTGAGCAATCACCACTCTCTATATATTAGTCTCAATTTATTGCTGATTATTCAGTGTGATTTGAGTCATACACGGAAGTTTTTTTTTTTTAGTTAATGCGTCAGAATGAATGGACAAGAAAATGATTGGACTTGTTATTTTATTCGATCAATTAGTTATATCTGTCTTTTTTTGGAAGAAGTTATGTCTGTCATTTCTCTTTTCATACATGCATTTCGCACTTAAGCAAATACTAAAATAAAAAATTAATAGCATATTGGTATGTAGTATGTAGTATGTACATGAGTCCCTCTAATAAACATAAGTTCAGTGAATTATTGAAGGTCTACCTAGTCATTATTAGACATTGAATTTAAGTTGTGAAATGGATAATTACCAAAGAAAACGTAGTGAATGGGTTGTATCTTTGTTATTGTTATGATATGATGCTAACATAATTTGATGTGACTGATTTTGATCACTAATTTACAAATTAAACGTTTATTTTTACTTCGCGGGGATGATATCACATGCTAACATGCCATGCTTCTCAATAACATGATCTTAAGGTCATCAGAAACCGAAAATCATCATGCTCATTTTTTTAATTTTTATGTCTATGAATAAGAAGTAGATAACAAGCATTATGACCTTTGGATTAAAATAACGATGCTTAAAATTGTGCAAACCATAGGGCTACTAAACTCGTGTGTCACACTAAAACTTTTGGAGCAACAACCAAGACAGCAATCCAATATTTTCAAAATAAGTTTTAGCCAGTTAGATATACAACCAACTTAATTTACCGGATGAGACAACTTATGTAGAAGAAATATCTCCATATGGTTTCTTTTGGTTGAAAGATATGGTTTTCTAAGCCAATCAATCCCGCGAACAGTGAGAAAAAGATGCATACTGCATTCATTTTCGGGTCTGATATGCTGTACCTACCCTTAGAAAGCCCCTGATCCTGGTGCCCACTTTTTTTTTTTTTTGGTAAGGTGGTGCCCACTTAAAAGCATGAAATCATTGGTGGAGGGGTTTTGAAGGGTCCCCTTATAACCTAACTACATGCAGAAACGAGAATCATCATATCAAGGAAGGTAATCTTTTTGAGTGTCTTTAAGTTGTCTAAATCAAAGTCATTAAATGAAATAAATGGGTGTCAAAGTTTGCAGGACTGGTTTAAGTGTCTATCCAATTCAGCTGAGTGCTAAATTTGGGAGAATGCTAAATTAACCTTGGTGGAGGGTAGGAAGTGTTAATTCATGGTGAGGGAGCAAAGCAGAGAAAGGCTTGCAAAGTATTAATTAGTGATCATTATATGTCAGTCAGACAGCTAAAGCTTGTGGTTGAGATAATGTTGCTAAGATAGATGTATGTGTAAAAGGAAAGTATATATGTAAGGTGAAGAGATGAACAGGCAGCTGATCTAATCCAAAAGAAAATCAGATGACTGTAAAAATGGTGTGCTAAAAACATGAAACAATCATTTTTATAAACAAAAAATTAATGTGCTGTGACAATAAGATGATTAGGAAAAGGAAAGGTGAGGAGCCTTGGTTTTGAAGATGACTTTGAAAGGAAATACTAAAATACAGTTAAGTTATTTGTTAACATTAGTTATAGCTCTAGGAGGGAATGACAATAGAAGTAGAAATCATTGATCTGATCTCAAATAAACGGGAGAAGGCTTTGATAATTATGATAATCTCCGTAGTTATATCAAATGTATTTCCTAATACGTAAACTTATAAAATATTATACTTAAGGAAGGATAATATTCATGTGCATCCATCCCTCACCATGTTATGGTGAGAGACAACATAGTAGGGTTGACTTTATGACATCTGAATCAGCCACACACATGAAACCCCCTTAAGTACACTAGACCCACTGAATCCTCACCTATCCAAATGGATTTGACCGTTGGATCGATGGTCAAGTTTTTTCCTTTAATATAAAATTATTAAATTTATGGGCCACGGATGAAGGGGTTAGAGGCATGAGATTGACCCCAAATTTGATATATGGTCTCATCCAAGATGTCTCTTCCCATGACCCACGAGTCCCATGATCAGTGAGTCCCTAGATGGGCCCCATTAAGTTTGTCCCTCACCATATGATGCGGGAATGATGTACATGAATATCCCTCCTTAAGGAATAATTAATTAAAAGGTAAGTACCATTTGTGCTCACAATGTTCCTATATTTTATAAAATATTTCAAAATTATCTAACTCCAAGAATATCTACAATATATAAAATCATAACTACAATATACTATGTTTTGAAGTCATCGATGAAGATAGGGATAACATCAGATCTATCCTGGTATCAAAATTAGAACACCACTCCCATCATAGTGAGGCAATAGAAGGGAGAGAAAAAAAAGTTCTAAAAGATATTTGGGTTGTTGAAAGTGGGGTTTGATCAATGCAGGGCGGCTCCAGGAATTCGAGTCAGTGGGGTCAACAAAAGACATATCTTCAGCAAATCGAATAAATTTATTTTCTCCTTTATCAACATCTGTCATCTACTTTCGATAATTCGACAAACATAATATAAAATTCTCAAATAATCTATTTTCGAGGATCCGACAAAGATAATATTGAATTCTCAAACAAAAATAAATAAAAATTTTAATACATTATTACTAATAGTTCTTAACTCAAAAAGAAAATTCAAATGCATAAACTCCTAATAGCTATGAACAGACAAACTGAATGGCAAAAGAAATATTAAATTTGACATGTATTAATGTATATGCACATACAATGAAAAATCAATGAATTGTAAAAATCATTGGTTCAGATCTGTTTGAAATACTATACCTGGAAGGTTAGGACAAGATAAAGTAGTACTGTAGTAGTTTAGTCTCTTAACCCAACAAGGCACCGCTTCAATCACGGCCAAAAGAAAAGAAATGTAAAATGGTTAGATAAAAATAGTTAATAAAATGACAAAAAGATAATAAAAATTTGAAAAAAAAGTTAGAAGACAACTTTTGCAAGCGAGAACATGTCAACAATAAGAAGTGGATGTTGGAGGACTTAAAAAGGATTAAATTTTTAAATTGAGTGGGATCAAGAAAAAATTAATATTATTTCATATATCAGTGGGTAGACCAAGTAGCGCCGCCCCTGGATCAATGGGTGGGCCATGTTTGATGAGGTTGAGTACCAACGTACTTGTAATGCAGGGGTTGGACATCTTCAACCTTGTAGTGTAAGTATCATAGTGAGTGCAAGCTTCTATGGTTGGTAATCTAAATATGGTAGGGTAAACGTACACGCACACTGACACACACATCCAATGCAGGGAGATAGGGTTCCTGTCTGCATTTATCATGTGGTACAAGTCAATGGGAAGCCTATGAATGCGTATTACCTAGCAATGCACAGGTGGGCAGGTAAGCTATTATGGACTCCACACCTCATAGTCAGCGCTGACGACCTAAGTCAAAGACAATGTTTGCACAATCTTTGAGGTGGTTTTGAATGTGTCAGATGTAATTACTCCAGATATTGAATGCCTTCTAGAAGATGCAGGTGGATTACTGGATTAGGGCTCAATATTTGCCAGTTTACTATAAGGGTTGCCTGTTGGCTGGGTACTCGATTTTAGCCCAATTGCCTATGGTTTGATCATGGGTTCCTCTTTTTATAACCTAGCTCCTATCCCCTATAGGAGCAAGCTTTTTTTCCCCACATCTAGGGTAGGGTCTCTAATGAGTCCAACACCTTTGGGTGAATAGCAAAATGTGTGGGGGTGTTTTCACTAAGCCGAGATCAGCGCTAGCCCCGGCCTCAAGGCAGAATGATTATGCCTCCCCTAGGCCAAGGCTGACCGCGGCTGAAGGACCGCGGCATTCGCCGAGGTAAGAGCTCCCGAAGTCGGACCTATCCGACCTCGGCATCGACCCCCGGCAATGCGGATTTGACAGAGATTGATAAAACCAACGGCAGGACAACGGCGCATGCTAAGGCATGCCCTGGAAACTATCATTACTGACAAAACGGCGCATACAGAATACGTGCGCCCCCAGAGCATGGCTCCGGGCCAGGCCTGATGGGACCTGGCCCAAAAGTCAGAACCGCCGCCTGACCCAGCAAGGCTAGCATTTAATGAGGCACGGGTCAGCATTTAATGCATTATGGGCTGAGTGGACGCAGCCACTCGAGTGGCTAGCCCAGTCTTGGGACTCGTCCACGATAAGTTATCCCCATCGCCTATAAATAGCATCTCCCTCTCCATCCTAAAGGTACGCTATCCATAATACACACTCTTACTCTGCAATTTGCTCTCCATCTCCCTTGCTTGTTTCCTGGACTAACTTAAGCATCGGAGAGCCTTGCGCTGCCTGCAGCCAGGGTCCTCTGACGTGTTTTCCTCTCTTCCTCTTCAGGTCCAGTCGGAGCCTTGACAATCTTCATCCAAACCACCCGAATCAAGGATCCTAATCCCTGATTTAAAGTCCTTAATTTTTAGGCACTTACAATTGGCGCCGTCTGTGGGAAAGTACTAACCCACACCTCAAAACCTTTCCCAAAACTTTTCTCAAGACTTTTCCAATCACTATGGCTCCGAGAAACAAGAGAGGCGCAGAGCACCCGAAGTCCCTCCCCGCAGGACCACTGGTTCTCCCTGGGCCATTGCCCTACGCGTCGGGGGAGGCCGCAGAGGTAGAAAGCTACCACACCGAGTCCGCGTCGTCCCCGCTAGAGGTGGGGGGTCCACCGCGGCTGAACGCTCCCCTTCAGGAGCGCTTCTCGAAGGGCAAGGCCCCGGCAGCGGCGGGGTCGCATCGATCCGGACGCCACTCGGGCCGCGAGGGCAACAGAGCCGACCCCGCTCAAGCAGCAATCAGGGCTCAGAACCTCGCCCTCCAGGAGAAGGACGATCTTATCCGCCAGCTTAGGCAGCAGCTCCGAGAAAAAGAAGTAGTCCCCGGGGGCGGTGATCCCGTAGGCAGGAAGGATCCCGTCACCGGCAAAGACTTAAGGGAGCATCTGAACGATAAGAGTCGCGAGCGGAGTCACGTCGGGAGTTCTTGCCACAACCACGAGGACAGGGGCTCGATGCCGAGATCGGAGGCGGCAGATCAGCAAGCTCTGATCGACCGCCTGATCAAGCAGGCTATCCAAAATACCCTAAGGGAGGCAGGGCTCGCTCAAAACCAGCCAGACATCCCCGACTTCGCTGGCCTCGACTCATCACCCTTCTCCAGAGAGATAATCGACTATCCCCTCCCCAAGAAGTTCAGCGTCCCAAGGTTCGTCCTCTACGACGGGACCTCGGACCCAGCAGCCCATCTCCGGCATTTTACCCAAAAACTATCCGTCTGGGGCGACGTCGGGCACCTCAATTGCAGAGTCTTCTCCTCCAGCCTGGGGGACCTACCCCTCAAATGGTTCTGTGCGCTCCCCGAAGGATCGATCACGAGCTGGTCTCAATTGCGGGACTCCTTCCTTGGGAAATTCCAGGCGCACAGAGTCATTCCCAAGACCGACAGCGACATCATGGCCCTCAGAATGAGGTGGAGTGAAAGCATCACTCAATTCGCCAAGAGATTCTGGACGGTTTACAGTCAAATCGACAACTCCTCCGAAGATGTCGCGATCAAGTCCTTCCAGCACGCCCTCCTGCCAGGATGCGAGCTTCGGAAGGAGCTCGTCCGAAACCCTGTGCTCTCTGTAACAGCCCTTAAGGCAAGGGTAAACAAGTACATCGAGCAGGAGGAGGACGAGGCGCGGGCCAATGAGAGCTTTGGCGTTCCTAGGGGCAAGTCTCGGAACGAGAGCCGTTCTCGGCAGGAGGACCGACCGCGGCAGGAGGATCGATCTCGACGGGAAGATCGAACTTCTGGGGGGGAGAAGAGCACCTACCGCAGAGAAGAGACGAGCCGAGACCACCACTCTGGTGGCCAGTCGTCGGCCCAGATCCGGGCTCCAGGAGGAGGCAAAAGGCATAGACCGTCCTACTCTTCGCGCGAAAGGGCCAATACGGTCTTCAAGGAGCCGATTCACCAGATACTGGATAAGATCCAGGGAAAGCCATACTTTAAATGGCCGCTTCCTATGAAGAGCGATCCCT
Source organism: Litsea cubeba (assembly GCA_012931725.1). Classification (NCBI taxonomy): domain Eukaryota; kingdom Viridiplantae; phylum Streptophyta; class Magnoliopsida; order Laurales; family Lauraceae; genus Litsea; species Litsea cubeba. The sequence continues at coordinate 126,770,414 of CM022947.1, forward strand.
CCACGAGGGATCAGACAAAGTTCTGCGCTTACCACAAGCAGAATGGGCATAACACTGAGGGCTGTTACTCCCTCAAGGATCATCTCGAGAGGCTCGTCAGGGACGGGCACCTGAAGGAGTACTACAAGGCAGCAGGCAGCGGGTGCAACGACCGACCTCGACGCCGAACTGAGGAGAATCATGACAGCGACGGGTCGGAGAGGATCATAAGCGTCATCCACCTGGCCCCTACCAAGCAGAACAGCGGTCAGGCCTGCACCGAGGCCAGGAGGGCCTCCCATGGGAAACAGGTCATGTCGGCCGAACACGGACCAGCTTCTAAAAAGGCTCGCAAGGAGAGGCCAAAAATCTGGTTCTCAGACGAAGACCTGAAAGGGGTGCAGCTTCCTCACAATGACCCACTGATTATGACTCTGAAGCTGGGGAGTTGCAAGGTGCAGAGGATCCTCGTCGACCCCGGCAGTTCGTTCGAGATCCTCTACTTTGACTGCTTTACTAAGATGGGGCTCACAGAAGAAGACCTCCAGGAGGCGCGGACCCCCCTGATAGGGTTCAGCGCAAAGCCCGTGTATCCCAAAGGGAGAGTCTCCCTCAAAGTCCAAGTCGGGGGCACATCAGTGGTGGCTGACTTCCTCGTGGTGGACACGCCTTCCCCCTACAACGCCATCGTAGGGAGGAGCTGGCTGCACCAGATAGAGGCTGTCCCCTCTTCCTACCACCAGAAGCTTAAATTCCCTTTGGAAAGGGACGGCAGAGTCGAGGTGGTCACAATCGACGGGGACCAGCAAATGGCCAAGCGTTGTATGATGGCCGTCGTGTCCGGCGAGGAAGAGCCGAAGCAAGTGCACATGGCAGAGCTGGAAGCAGAGCTGGACAGGGTCGGCCGCGATCCAGGAGAAAAGATTATCGAAGATCTCACCGAGGTCAGGATCGACCCCTGTGATCCCGAGAAGCACTTCCTTCTTGGGAGTCAGCTCGCCGAACAGGAAAGGTCCGAGCTGCTCAGTTTCCTGCTGCAAAGTAGAGACGTCTTCGCCTGGACCCCACAGGAGATGCCAGGCGTGAGCCCCGAGGTTATGAGCCACAGACTAAATGTAGACCCTCAAGCCAGGCCAGTGGTCCAGAAGGCGAGAAGATCCGGAATCGACCAGTCTGCAGCCGTGGTCGAAGAGGTGGAGAAACTGCTAGAGGCGAACGCCATCAGAGAGGTCCAGTACCCCAAATGGCTGGCGAATACCGTGGTAGTGAAAAAGAAACGTTGCGAAAAACGCTCGGATCAAACCTACATCACATTCTATAAAAGCCACATCTTCTAAGCACGGTTAACCGATCGTGGATCTCCAAGGTACGAAAATTCAATCATATAGCCGATGCGAAGCACTTAGACACATTCCAAACAAAAGGGAGCACGAAATAGAGACAAAAAAGGATTTTTCATTAAGTTCGGTAGCTTCATACATGAGCGGCGCAATGCGCCTAAGGAAAAATTACATTTAAAGGAGGGAAAGAAAAACAACCAAGGAGCCTCATGCGGCAGGTGCCGGAGCGGCGTGATCCGCGGCAGGAGTCGCGGCGTCGGAAGGAATTTCGGAGGAGGAGGCGACGGTTGGTGTCGTAGCAGCGGCGGGAGCCCCAGTCGTCGACGGGGCGATCTCCGATCCCGGCGCGGCTGCAAGTTCCCTCTCAGGGTCTGCCGTGGGAGTCGGGTCAGCCTCGGAGCGCGGAAACTCGTCCGGGCTCATATATGCGGGATGATCCCTGGGAATCCCCGCCCTTGCGAGAGCCGCTCTCCACCCCATCTCCCAGGACGAGGCCCTTATATCGTCAACCTGCGCCGCGTACTCCTCACCAGCTACATCGACACCGTCCTGGAAGGCCGCGGTGACCTCGGTCTGAATCCGGAGCTCGAGCTCGGCTTTCTGCCTCTCCAGGCCAGCATCCCTCCTCTCCAGCTCAGCCTCTCTCCTCTTGACCAGCTCAAAGGCCGACTTCGCCTTGTCGAGCTCGGAAAAGAGGGCTTGGTGAGTTTCTTCATACTCCTTCTCCCTCGCCTTGCCCTTTTCCAAGGCCTTCCTGTGCAGCTCACAGTTCGCCTGCATCCTCTTGAGCTCATCATGACACTTTTGGACCCGGGACACCGAGACCTGAGCCATCTGCACGATCTGCAGAAAACCACGCCATCAAGTCAGGGAAAGCTATAGCTGACAGATGAAAGGAAAAAGACTTAGAAAAGTTCAGGAACTTACGCTCAGGCTCGCCCTCATCTGCGACGCCAGCAGAGAAATGTCGTCCAGCTCATCGTGCTTCTCCATGTCCCGCGGCAGGGCACATGCACTGCCGAGGCTGGCGATCACCAGGGGACCCCCAGAGAGGCGGTCCTCAACCGTCATTGGCCTCCCGGGCTGGAGCATGAAGCTCGGCCTCCAGAGGGCGGGCGAAGCCCGCGTCGACATCCCGCCGCCCGAAGACTCCCCCGCGGAGCCTTCGACCCTTGCCCTTTTTCTGGCCAAGTCCTCCCCCTGCGACGCCGGGGAGGGGATGACCGCGGATGTGCTAGGCCCGGCCGCGGACTGAGGCATCGACGTCCGCACTGGAGGTGGTGCGGAGGAGGTTGAAGGAGCGCCTGAAGGAGGAGGCGCGCGGGAAGAGGACGCGGCACCCCGACCTCTGCCCCCAACGGGCAAGGCCCTGAGATTTTTGAAGACCAGCTTCGGGCGGGTCCTGTCCATCTCGCCCTCGGGATCGCTCTCTGACGATAGGATGACTCTTCCAATCGTCTCGGCGTCGTCCTCTTCGGACCCCGAAGTCGATGCCTCGGAGTTGGATGCAGTCCGATCCCCGGAGTTAGCCGCACTGCCTTCTTCTTCTACTTCCGCCGCGGCTTGGGTACGGTGGGCAGTGTGCTTCTTGCTCCGATAACCGCGATACCTGGGTTCGTACCCCAGTAATCTCCACGCCGACCTGTCCCCGTGGCCGTGGTAATTCTCCAAGGCGCGAATCCAAGCCTTGTTCAACTTCCAGCCGTCCCGGAAAGCAGCCGCTTTCCTCTGACGAACACCTGCAAGGGCAAACGAAAAACGTAAGTCCGGCAATACGAAGAAACGAAAGAAGTGAAAAAGTGTGCCAGGGCTGTAATTACTTGGAGGGGTGCCGAAGTGACGAGGGATCTTGAAATTTCTCTCCGCGATGGCCTCGTCATCACTAAATTCCCAGCTGCCCGTGACCATCAGACGGTCGTCTCCAGCATATTTATTGGAGTCCTCCAGGGCTTGCACAAACGGTCTCCGACTCGGCTTGACGCGGAGATAATACATGTCCTTCCCGGACTTACAGATATCGTAGGCGTCCTCGATATCGTGGACGCCGAGACCGATGCCCAAGATTGTATTAAGAGCATCCGTGCCCATTACGATCTTGAAACCGTTGGGCATCAGGTGACAGGGGCAGAGATTCCACGCTCTGAGGCACTCCCTAAGCAGAGGGCGAAGGGGGAACCTAACCCCGCCCTCGATTATGGCCACTAAAGGAAACGGCATCCAGCCGTTGTAAAAATCGCCTAAGATGCTGGTAGCCAAAGGGGCCGCCATGACCTGGACCCCGTCCGGGATGTCGTACTTAGCCCTGAGATCGGCTAGTCCCCTCTCAGACTCTACCCAATGACTAAAGATACCCATCTCTCAGAGGAGAACGCTAAAATAAAGGGGGAATTTGCTAAAGGGCAAAAGGGAACCCTAGACAGAAGGAAAAGAAAGGCAGAACAGAACCCTAGAAAAAGGAATGGAACGGAGATGAGAGAAAGGGAACTTACGAAAGGAACAGAAAACGCAACGAGGTCCTGACAGCACCTCTTTTAGACGAAGACCCGAGGAATCTCTGCACCAGCTTCTTTCGTTCAACGAAGGCGAAGGCAGGGAAGAGGGGGAAAGAGCTCCAAGAATGGAAGAAGAAGGAAAAGCAAAGAGAGATAAAACGAAGGTAAAAGAAGGAAAGGAAGGGGAGAGCCCCTATTTATAGCCAAAAATTGGGCGCCTAATCATGGTGCCTGTTCGAATTTCGAAGAGGGCGCGTCTTTTCACTGCACGCGCCGTCGTGAAAAGACGGGCCAGCCAGATAGGAGGAGACACGTGGAAGCGCCAGCCTAATTCTCGTGCGCCATTTAATGCCTCGGGTACAGATGCGACAGCGGATGGAAGTAAAGACGCCAGCTACCGAAACGACGGTGGGATTCCAAAAACTAGGAGACGTTTGGGCTCCCCCAGACCCCGGAAGCAGAGTTATTGAAGCACCACGGCATACTGCATCTCGGCAAGACCTATTCAGCTTCCGACCTCAAAGAGTTGGGATACTCTTAAGAGCTCGCAAGACTGGGGGCCAATTGTGTGGGGGTGTTTTCACTAGGCCGAGATCAGCGCTAGCCCCGGCCTCAAGGCAGAATGATTATGCCTCCCCTAGGCCAAGGCTGACCGCGGCTGAAGGACCGCGGCATTCGCCGAGGTAAGCGCTCCCGAAGTCGGACCTATCCGACCTCGGCATCGACCCCCGGCAATGCGGATTTGACAGAGATTAATGGAACCAACGGCAGGACAACGGCGCATGCTAAGGCATGCCATGCAGACTATCATTACTGACAAAACGGCGCATACAGAACACGTGCGCCCCTAGAGCATGGCTCCGGGCCAGGCCTGATGGGACCTGGCCCAAAAGTCAGAACCGCCGCCTGACCCAGCAAGGCTAGCATTTAATGAGGCATGGGTCAGCATTTAATGCATTATGGGCTGAGTGGACGCAGCCACTCGAGTGGCTAGCCCAGTCTTGGGACTCGTCCACGATAAGTTATCCCCATCGCCTATAAATAGCATCTCCCTCTCCATCCTAAAGGTACGCTATCCATAATACACACTCTTACTCTGCAATTTGCTCTCCATCTCCCTTGCTTGTTTCCTGGACTAACTTAAGCATCGGAGAGCCTTGCGCTGCCTGCAGCCAGGGTCCTCTGACGTGTTTTCCTCTCTTCCTCTTCAGGTCCAGTCGGAGCCTCGACAATCTTCATCCAAACCACCCGAATCAAGGATCCTAATCCCTGATTTAAAGTCCTTAATTTTTAGGCACTTACACAAAATAATAACAAAATAGAAGCATCCCTTGGTCCATTTTTAGAGGGTCATCCACCCCAATAAAGCCCGACATTGAATTTAAATCTCTCAAGATCATCAGTATATATTCTTATAAAAATTCATTTCAATCAAAGTTATGTCCACCATCATATTATACATATTTAAAATATGTGAGTAAGAAAAATAGAGATGAATTGGGTATTTATATTTGATCAATCTAACAACCAGCATATTTCTGATTAGGGTAAAATTTATCTTAACAATAGAACAAAGTGGTATAATGATCTTGAGTTGTTTGGATTTCAATAACCCAACAATTTCTAGCCCTTGTAATTTGCACCTAGAAAGTTAACACTGAAATTCGTTGCCACTCCTCCAAATTTAAATAGAGAGTTGCTAATGTCACACAATAAGCTTCTCCTTCCACATCCATTCTCTTTTCAAAATTTCTCTCTACATACCCCATTATTTTCAAAAAAAAACTTCACCCTCATTTTTCTCTTTCCGTATCCCTTCTTCCGCCTCTCCCTGCCGCCCCCCCTCTCTCCCTCTTTTCCTCTCCTTCTCCCTTTGTTTCTCTCTCGCCCTCTTTCTCTCTCCCTGCCGCCGCGGTCCTCTATCCCTATCCCTCTCTAGCTCCCTCTCTCTCTTTCTTTCTCTCTCCCCCTCCAGTGGTGCTGTCGGAGGGGACGTCGGTGGTTGGGAAGGGGTGAGTGTAGAAAGAAGTTGGGGGAGGGAGAGAGTTTTGATAGATGTTCTTTTAGGTAATTTTACAAAATGACATATTGGTCATGCAAAAAAGGGACGTGAAATGAGAAGCTTAGTATGTGACATTAGCCGCTCTCATTTAAAAATTGAGAAATGAAAGAAGAAGAAGAAGAAACCAAACTCGAAGCATCATATTTGACTTAGATTTTTACTAAAATGATCACAAATGCGATAAATGGGCCACCAAGTGGCAAAGCTGATTGTGCAAAAGGAACCTTGAACGAGCCGTTCTTAAGTAGGATACAAATATCTTAATATAATAAAAAGAACATTTAAGCAAAATCCTGGCCATTAATATAGATATGTATTTGAGGATTTGGGTTCACTGATATGAAGCCATCCAATTGAACATGAACCCAGATTTTAGCTGATCGATTCAGTGGGCCTTCATTCTTCCTCGAATCCACGTTAATGGCTCCTAATCCCATCAGTACCCCACGATTGATTGACATGCACCAAGGTGGTCCCCCAAGAGGGCCTTTGATCTGTTTGCAGCTAAATTATCAAATCTCAATAATGTGGAAGATCCAGGTCCAAGCAGATATGTCATGGGCCTACTTCTCACTTTGTTCACAAAGATTCAAATTGTCTGTCTATGCAGAATGAATGATTAGATTAATGTAGTTGATTTTATAATGCTTTTGGTGGAAAAATTAACCGTTCAGCCAATGAGTTTTATTTACCAAATAGCTAGTATCCCATTTAAGTGGTGAGCCAAGAATTATTTAATCCTGGTCCAGAAAATCAAGGTGGTCCACTCATCGAAAGCTTAAAAAGAGAACCAACATTTCCTTACAATGTTTATTTCCAGTTTAACTAGAGCATAACATAGGGATGGTTACAGACCTGCACATTACTCCACATTCCAACCCCGGACTCGGCCACATTCTGCACTTCTGAAAGTGATCGGCGTTTGGCATTTTACTTTTAAAATAAAGTTGAGTGAGGTGAAATAAAAAGAATGAATAAAATATGTAGTGGGTTATGATGATATTTTATTTTTAGTTGTTTCGATGGAATATTTTTGACTTTTTGTACGAGAAATGGAGTTTTTTTTATCTTTTAGTTAATAAATGTAGTTGCTTTTTGACTTTTTTTTTTAAAAGATGGAGGGAATGTTGGTAATAAGTGTTTATGATGTGATGTTTAACTTGACTTGACTTTACAAGTAAAATTACCAAACCTAGGGTGACCAAACAAAGAAGACATCATACTGGTGACCAATCTTAGCAACCAAATGGGCTGCTTGATTAAACACCCTGGGAACATAGTCAAAACTCAAAACTAACACTATCAAAATGCGAGGCACACTCCAAAATATCCTAAGCGATGTGAACCAAACAGCTCTAGGCCCAGAGGCATTAATTTTAAACAATAAAGATGACTGGTTGATTTATTTGCTCAGGGGCCTTTCAGTATTGAAAGACCCTGGCCCAGTCATTTATACAGAAAACAGAATATCAGGACAGGGCTCAGAGAACAGACCTAAAGCATAGACCAAATCAAACCACATGGGTTGGACCCATGGTGATGTGACTCATGAACAGGCCTAGTTCTAGCCCACGAAATAAGCAACAAATATCTGTCAGGGAAGCCACACTCATACTTGGGCCCATGTGGGATTGGGCTGAGCATCGAGTTGTGCGGATTAAGTCCATGTTCAATTTTCCAGCCAGATAAATGAAACAGGTCTAGACCTGTGTCTACCCAATGACCTTTGTTGAGAACAAGCCTAACATATATATTAACAGGTCAGGCCGTATTTAGAACTGGAGAAGTGTTTAAACATTTTAAGGGAACCAACAGAGTGTTTAACCAATCAGGCAAGTGCCTGTCATGGAGGAGAATCCAGATCCTCTGATGCTGGGTATAAGAGAATGCATTGAGGTTGGGCCTGTCTGTCGGTAGAGCCACTTAACTGCTCAAATTCGTGTACAGAATGTCATGGGCTAGGTCAATGCTGAATCCAATCAGTCTTGGGCTCATTGTCTGATTGATTGATCACATGCCAAAAATGTGATATTTACTCCCTTTACTTTGTGTATCTTGGTTAGGTGCTTAGGTTTAACAAGTTAATTCGATGGCGAGCCCATTCTTTTAAAAAAAATATCTTGTTTGCTTCTTCTCTCTCTTGTGATGACCCAAGTTTCATAGTAGAGATGGCAGCAGATCCTGTTTGGTTCTTAGAGCCCGCTCTTTTGCAAGAATTCAAAGAAACATGAAATTTACAAATCCTCATAGTCAGAAAAGCATTTATAAATGCTGAGGAGGTCGCAATTCAAAGAAAAAAAGATACCTTTTAACTCTGCAGGTAATTAAAATAAAGAATTCTAGCAAACAGACATATCATTTCTAATTACAAATAGGACAATTGTATAATTAATGTCAGAAATTTGGGACTCTACTAAAGAAACAGGCCCTCAAAGAATTTCTAACGGGTTTTCCGTCTGTCTGGGTATTTTGGAAAACCTGTCAGAAATTCCTTGTTTCTGTGGTAGAATTTGAAGGAGTTAGGAATTCTGGCATTTTGAAAAACCAAAAACCTGAGGTTTTGAAATCCCTTTAAGCCATCGAGGTTTTGAGAAAACCAAACTAGGAGAGGAACTCGGCACAGATCGACCTCGTCGTCACCGATCTTCTCCAACAGTCTTCTTCGTTTTTGCTTCTCAGAGCACGGCGAGAGTTTTAAAAAGGTATGGTTCTTCTTTCCTTGTTCTCCTCCATTCATCTCTCTCTTTATCTTACAAACTAGAGCCCCAAATGTTTAGATCTTGATCTTAAAGAGGGTTTGATCCAAACCCCATTTCCCGATCAAAATGGAGAAAGATAAGATCGACCCATTTGAGATCAGGGCCGTCTCAAGATAATATGTGGCCCCAGGCAAAAGTATAAACGAGGCCTCTAGCTTTTATGTGTGACATGAGAAAACCCTCATCTTTAATCCGGACTTAGGACCGGCAATGTATACTATGAGTAGTACATTGGAGGACTAAAAAAAAAAAAAAAAATTTGTTTTTTCTTTTGTTTTTTTGGAACTTGTTGAGGGATTCATTTTTTTTAAGTGAATTTAACCTTTCTTGCCTTTTGTGATGCAAATTTATTGATCAAGTTTTTGTATTCAAGGTTTTCCAAAATTTTCTTCTCAATAGATAAAATGGCTAACCCGCTTAATCTCTCTTGTGACATAGTTGATCGTAGATAAGATTTTATTAACTTTAATTTCGAAAAACTTCTTTCGGCGGAAGCAACTGTAACAGGTACTGTTAATAATATTCTATAAGCAATATATGAGTTTGGAAAAGACTCAATTTTATTTAAATAATCTAATAATTGAAGTGCACTTTGAATTCCTGCTGGCAAAGCTTCTCTTAATACTTTTAGTTCTCCAAACAAGTCTATACCTTCAATGTCAGAATGCTCCCCATGTTTTAGGAATTGCTCAAGATTAAGACAACTATGTTTCAAATCATCATCATCTAATAACTTCAACCTTTTGATATCAAATAAAAATCCAAACATTTCTTCGTAGCTCTTAAGTTGTTCAAACCTATTTCTAATAGATGAAAGTGCTTGATCCACAATACATAAAAAATAAGTAGTTCTAAAAGACTCTTCTGGGGATTGAGTCACCTCGTTATCGGCACTCTCATCAAATTGCTTTTTCCTTCGGATTATACGTCTTTCACGAAATATTGGTTCAACATTCATTTCACGTGCTATACTTTTTGCAATATCTATAGATTTCTCAAATCCGTTTTCTCTAAACTTTTCAAAGAATGTGACAAGACCTTTTAATTCACTAATGGCAGCATCAATATGCATTTTTTTAGATTGTAAACTTTTACTAACCAAATTAACAGAAGATAATATTTCATACCAAATAACCATACCTAATAAAAATTCATAATCTCCTATATCATGTATAGCTAAACTTTCAGCTTCACTTTTTACTTTTGGATCGTCACTACTCTTTGCTAACTCAAGTAATGCATCTCTTATTTCTGGAGCTTGATACCTTATTGCTCTAACACTTTCTTCTCGACTCTCCCAACGTGTTATTGATAATGTCTTAACAGTAAGCTTTTTCACATTGTCTGTAAATATTTTCCACCGCTTAGTTGATGAAGAAAATAAACAATAGATATGTTGGACTACTCCAAAAAAAGACACCGCTTTTGTACAAGAGTTTGCCATATCACTAATAACTAAGTTAAGACTATGACATCCACAAGGTGTATAAAATGCTCTAGGATTCAAATCTAACAATCGTTTTTGCACACCTTGTTGCTTACCTTTCATATTCGATCCATTGTCATATCCCTGCCCTCTTACATCATTAAAATCCAGATTAAATAGTTCTAAAACTTTGATAAGTTCCTCAAAAAGTCCTTTTCCCGACGTATCATCAACTTTTATAAAATCCAGAAAATATTCTTCAATTTGTACTGGGCTTATTGAAACATTTACAAATCGTAAAACAAGGGTCATTTGTTCATGATGACTTATATCCGGAGTGCAATCAAGGATAACAGAAAAGTATTTTGCTTCTCGAAGTTTTGTAATTATGAAATTTCTTACTTCATTTGCCAACAATTGTATCAATTCATTTTGGATTATGTGCCCAAGATAGTGATTATTAATTACACCTTGTTTGATACGCCGAACATGTTCTTGCATAACTGGATCGAATTCAGCAATCATTTCAATAATACTTAAGAAAATCCCATTATTCTCTTCATAAAGCTTCTCATTGCTTCCACGAAATGCCATGTTATTCTTAGAAATAGTTTTAATCACAGCAATAATTCTTACTAGTACATTTTTCCAATGTTTTTTTTCCTTATCAATCTGTTCTTGGATATCTTTATCAATTGTCTTATTATTTAATAACCTTTGTTTTAAATCAATCCACAAAAGCATGTTTTTAGCATGTCCAGTTGAGTTTTCATGACGTTTTAGTTTAAGACTAATATTTCTCCAATCTTTGCATCCTTCATTACTCAATTGACTTTTCAAAGACTTTGAAAATAACTTGCAGCAGAAACAAAAAACCTTATCACAATGTTTTGAATATACCAACCATTTTCTATCAAACTTTTCTCCATTTGGCGCTATTTGAGTATAATGTCTAAATGAAAATCTCCTTGACTTTTCACCGACTGGATATTTTAAACCAATTTCCCTAACTGGACCTTTTTCTACTAATAAATCTCTCAGTTTTATGTCAACATTATTCCATTGTCCCGGGTCGTATATATCTGTAAGTAGAGTGTTAGATGGTTCACCGGGGTTCTCCTCAAACGACGAAACTTCCGTTGAGTTTAAGTTTATGTTACTATTCTCATTCAGTTCAGCACTTTCATTAGGTTCTATGCTAGGAAGAACATGTTCAATTTCATCGTATTGTCTAATTGTTTCATTATCATCGAGTTCATGTTCAATTTCATCGTTTTGTCTAATTGTTTCATTATCATCTAATTTATGTTTGTCATTACCCTCTACCTGTTCATTCTCTACAGGTGGGTTCACTATCTCATCTTCTTTATTTCTTTTAATAAATTTATACATTGCATCTTTTTGAGATTGAATCAACTCTTGTTCTTTTTTTTTTCCGTTGACGTTTTTGAGCACCAGATTCAAACTTACGTTTCATAATAATAACAAATAGATGAAAATCACATATATTGTAAGAGTATATTGGATGCAGATTTGATAATAAAAAAAAGATGGCAGTGGCACTTAGCTGTTTGGAGAAAAAAAGATGGAGAGAGTCAGAGAGACTGCCTGCCTTAGCTGCCCGCCCAAACTGGCCTCTGGGCTTCAGGCCTCTGGCTCGGAGTCGGATTTAGTAACTAGGCCCAAAAAATGTCTCACTAAGTCACTGTCCTCTGTCTCACTGAGTCACTGTCTGGCACACTTGGCACGTCACACGTGTTCTGTACTTCTGGCACAAAAGTGACAGAACTTGGCACAAAACCCTTCTGGCCTTCAACGTTTTTTTATTTTGCAGAACTTGACAGAACGTTTTTTTTTTTATGGATGGCCCTGCCGCCCTGGTGTGGTGGACGATGGTGGGAGACTGGGAGTCTGGGAGTGAGTGACCGAGTGAAGAGCGGCAGGCCGGCAGCCGGCAGAGCGCTGGGCAAGGGGACGGTGGACCTGTGGTGACTAGTGACGACCGGTCACCGGCGACCTTCGCCCTTTGGTCGGCGGTCTTTGCCCTTCGGTGCGACGGTGCCAGGTACTTTCTCAGTTTCTCCAATTCCAAATCTCCAATCTCTGCCTCACTGCTTCAGTTCTACTTCTTCTTTCCTCTTTCTACAGTTCTACTTCTTCTTTCCTCTTTTCTTTTTTTTTGCTGTTTGATTCAATCAGAGAAGTGGGCAAGATGGTGTTGATTGAAGGTGTGATGATGAATTGATAATGATCAGATGATGATGGCCCTCAGGCCCTGTGCCCCTGTGCTGATGCGATGAGCCGATGACGGGGATGGAGAAGATGGGCCGCTGGCGATCGGCGGCGGTGATCAGGTGATGGGCCGCTGGCGATCAGACCGACGATGCTTGTTTTCTTTCCTTTTCGTTTGTCTCTTCTTCTCAGATTTGCTATTTTGCCTTTTGGTATGGATGGATCATGGAAGAGCTCGATTGGGTGTGGGGGCTGGAAGCTATTGATACCAGAGAGGCAGAGAGCAATTTCTATTTGGGTTGTTGTTTGCTGGTTTATGAAGAATAAAACGATGGGTATTGGGTAGAGGAGATTGGAGATAAATAAAGGCTTAGGGCTGTAGAGAACGAAGAGTTGCAGACTTACAGTTGCAGATTCTTTGGGATTTGGCGTTGATTAATAGTGTAGTTAATGTGTTTACCGTTTTTTGATAAGAATTGGGATTGGAAATTGGGGTTTTGGCAAGTGGGAAGAAAATCCAACCAGATTTACAAAATTTTTCAAAATTATGAGGCCCCCCTGATGGTGAGGCCCCCACCAGTTGCTTTACTTGCTTATAGGGTGAGCCGGCCCTGTTTGAGATTAACAGGTTTGATATCTGATTTCTTTCTGATTGACCCAAATGTTTAGATATTGATGTTGGTTTTTTGTGATGGATTTTTTCTGGTTTCCATCTTCTGGTGTCTGCGTCAAAGGCGAATTGAATAGTCTCTACATCACGGATTTACCTATGTGATTACATTATTATGAGCAGGGGGTGTTTGCATTCAAAAAGCAATTTAATTGTAGAGAACAGAGATATAGTAGAAGATAGTAGTTTCTGGGAGGTTGTTCATTTGGTTGATCCACAAATATGTTGCACGCACCCCATTAAATCAAAGAGGAAACACACGGTGCTCTGCCAGCAACCATGCAGGTGGATCCACTCTTCATGATGTAGGTTGCTATAATGGACCCATCATGGACTTTGGTCACTGCAAAAAGTTCTCCTCTATTTCAGAGAGATTGGGGCATGCAGTTTATTGTTCCCCTTGAGAATTGTTGGTCTCATTTCCTGTTTTCTGGTCATTTGTAAGATAATTTAAATTGGCCAGTACAGATTTGCTATGTGGCCAAACCATGACAGGGCCCACCATTAATGATTGGTTTGGATGAATGGATGACACGTCTAATATATAACTAAACATTCATCTTGATGTTGGTTTTTTGTGATGGGTTTTTTTCTGGTTTCCATTTTTTTTATGAAGAAATGTGTATGAGTTTTTATTATTTCAAATGGATGTTTGATGAGTGTTTGTAGAGAAATGTATGTAGATTAGCTTTAGAATCATATACCATTATGTTAGAATTCTAGTTGGCTAATTCTCTTTATTTGAACAAAACTCAAGTCCTAATTGAGTTGTATTTTTCAATTTCTTTTAGAAAAAGACTGTAAAGCAACCCTTTGGTAATTGAAAACATCTTCTGAAGATCAAGATAAACTTTGAAGTCTTCTAAAGTATCTTAAAGACCTCTAAGAGACTTTTTCGGACAAGTTCGGCGCGCATTAGATTGCTAGACAGAACCCAGTCTCGCTATAGCGAGATTGAACCTCGCTATAGCAAGGCACAATCCTGTCAATACCAGAAGCCAGTCTCGCTATAGCGAGACTGAAGCTCGCTATAGCGAGCTGGGACTTTTCAGTCTGAACATGACTCTTGTTTGCTGATTCTCCAAACCTCTTATAAGAGTCCTGTTTTGTTCCTGAGAGTATCTTGCACGAACCTTGGACTATTTATTAACCCCTTGTAGCCACAAACAAGATATGAAAAGTTATCTTATTCTCTTGAGCTTTAAGATTTTTTCTTTGAGAGTTTTGTGGGCTTAATCGTGCAAGGGAGACTGCGCTGAAGACTTATTCTTTTTCCCTGATACCAAGCACCTTGAAGGGGCATTCAAGGTAGGTTTCAAGCTAGCACGTGGAAGGTGAACGGCGGGTCGTCGGCAAGTTCTTCACAGTCTTTTTAGGTTGAGTTACAACTGCGTCAAAGGTCTAGTGAGTTCACTTGTAATCGTCGTTTTATAGTGCTTTGCTTTCGATGGTCTCTATCACCCGTGGTTTTTTCCCGAGTTGGATTTTCCACGTAGAAATCCTGTGTCTCTTCCTATTTTGTAGTGATTTATTCATATTTGGACTTAGGTTAATTAATTAGTTTAATTACCTGTGTTTGAAATTCATATAATAATCTGAGAAATGACCTTAGCCTGTGTTAAGGCTTAAATAGAAGGTTGATCTAGGTTTAGTCAAACCTTCACATTAATAGGTGACTACTTCAGGCTGTTGATTCAACAACTTTCTTCCTACATTGATATCTACTGTTACTGCCAATCAATGGAATTCATATCTGATACTTCTGAGAGTCATGTTCTTTGGTTAATTATTTGATATGCTAGAAAGTGGAAACTTGTTATTATCTAACCTAATTAGGATAGTATCTTCACTATGTTTTTTGCCTTTTATATTGTATAGTTTCACATTAATGTTTCTATTAAAGATGTTACAAAAGCTTTGATGCCCAAATGCAAATACTATACATATTCCTAACCCAACCTTATTAGAATAGCATCTGAATTATCTTCTATTCTAATGGATGACATGTATACTTGGGGTACAACAATTCAATATAAGTCATCATTCTATTTTGATCTATTTTGAGATGGGATTTCTCATGAATGGTTCTGGGCTGACATCTACGGTGTAGTTGGATGGTTTCCAATTGAAATCTATTTACATATTTTGGTGGAGTGAACTTATTCCCAGTGGGGGATGCCAAGGGGTTGATAGTTCAAGGAACTAGAAGTGGAAAATAGTTAAGGCCTTGGGATAAGTTGCGAGGAAAGACATACTAGACTGACTTATAGAAAATATGCGCTAAAATGAGGATGAAAGCAATGATGTCAATCTGGGGGCACCTTCTGCCTTTTATTTTCTCACTCAATCACACTAACAATTGCGCACAATTAAAGGGAAAGACCACTATAAAAATAGTTCTTGAAGTTCAAAGTAATTTGAAGTTTAAAGTATTATTTGTCGTTAGATTGATTGAAAGTCAAGATGCAAATATAGTTAATTTGGTATTTTCTTATTGCAGGATTGAACCTAATTAAGTTTGGTTATTCAAAGCTGTAGTCTTAACACTCAATGGAAGGTGATTATTTCTTCCTAACTTTTTTCTTCCCTTTAATATGATACTACCGGTTCCATGATATGTACAATTCGTAAAATTGACCATTTGAATATAATACTAGCTGTAGTCTTTACATTTGATATGTTTACTCGCCTGGTTAATTTTTTTTATTTTATACATAATACCTTCTCAATTACAACAGAATCCTTAAAATTGCGTTTAGTATCTGTTGTTGGTGCCGCTGTCGCTGTATGTTGTGGGTTTGCTGAACAATGGCTAACATTATAAAAAGAGCAAATTATAAAGAAACGTCGAATGTCATATTTATCAGGCAAATCATGGGTAGAAGAGCTTTTGTCAAGTGAGGGCCTTAAATGTCATGAAAACCTACGCATGAGTCCTAATTGCTTTATAGTATTGAGTGAAACACTTATTCATCGTGGACTCCTTCAAAACACAATAGTAATTTAAAGTGGTTAGATGTTTAAGTACTTTCTGCCTTTTGGATGGCTGTAGTAAACATATTTTAGATTTTTAAGCACTTTCTGTTTAAGACCTTTGGTGTCTATAGGTGATTGCATTTGATCTATATTATGTTTAGCATGTTTGATGCGGTTCTATGCATTTGATATATATTATGTTTGGCATGTTTGATGTGGATCTATATTATTTTTGGCAGGTTTAATGTGTTTTAAATGTACAACTCATTCAACTATTTTAGTTATTTACTGAATTTCATACACTGAATTCAGTGTTTGGTTGTTGGCATTCTAGGAAAGAGACCCACTCTTTGACTCATGGACATGTGATTAGTTTTTGCATGGATATTATTTTTTATTTTTGCTGCTTGAATTGTGAAATTGGTATATAAACAATGCATACAGGAGTAAAATTTCAGTCAGAAATCCTTATAGTTATGAAACAGAGAATTCAGAAAATCCAGGAATTCATGAATTCTCAGGTAGAAATTCAACCATAAAAGAAACAAGGAATTCAGAAATGACAGAATTCAGCAGCATTTCAGAATTCCAGCATTTGAAAATCCCATACTGCAGCCACCACAAATGAATTCCTAGAATTCTAGGAAAGAAACGAGCCCTTAATATTATTGATCAGACCAAATAAACAATGATGGCCGAGTACCATATGGTTATCATAAACACGGGAGAATATTGTAAAATTCAATATATGATTTGGATAAGGCAATGGGACCGACCATAAAATATATAATAAATGCATATGTATATATCTGGTGCAGTCAAGTGTAGAGCAGCCACAGTAAGCAGGCCTTGGACCAAGTTGACTCACTAACATGTGAATTTTGTTGGCACGCTCAATATCGAAGGAAGAAGGATAGGAAGCTCAAAGTTATCCTTCCCAATGAATCCAACTCCAAAGTAACTAACTACCCATTTTATTTCTCTCTTTAGCTTTTTATATATTGCCTCTGTTGTGCGCGTGCATGCGGAAACGTGAATCAGTGATCGAATAATCAATCAACCACACAAGAACAATCAATCATACACAAGAGAATTATGTGGTTCGGCAATCTTGCCTACGTCCACAAGAAAGAAACTCGACTCTCCTTTTAGGTTCACGCTGTATGATATGCTCTCTATATCATGGGTTACATATTACATGAATGAATATATAATGATCTCTTTCTTATTATCGAAGAAACCTATCTTAGTCAATAAGAAAGTCCCGGTACAATTACCAAAATACCCATGACCATGAACCCACTTGGTCTGGACCCACTAGGCCCAACAGCCTCTTCACCACTACCATATTTAAAAATACTAGAAGGGGCACAAATGAAAAATAACAATAAAGTGTTAACCAGCATTAGATGAAACTTGGAAATCTTGGCCCCAATGTGAAAGGGTGGCTTGTGTTGCAACGCCCTTTGTGTGGATCAACCTTGAGGCTTAGGTACATTTGTTACATCACATATGTAGATAATACATAAAGGGAGACCATTCTACGAGAGTAACTCTCACAATACTATAAGAGTAAAGGTGGGTGCCCTCACATCCATATCCAATGTCAAAAGCCTAAATGTGAAGGCCCCACCTCTTACTTTCTTAATAAAGTGAGAGTAACTCTCACAAGAGCATTTCTCATACATAATCATATTACATTTATAAATGTGTGTTTTCAAGTATTAAGCTCCATTCCTATTTACCGTCTGGGTACAGATCTAAGGTCTCTAGATCTTGAGCCAAATGCTTGACCCTGGCCCAACAATTCAATAACTGGAATAAGTAGTCATATATTAATTAGGTTAGAGTAAATGGATATCCATTCCTTTCCTGCATGTAGCTTAGTGATTTTTTTTTCAATCAAGAAAGGTGAAAAGATGAGAGGGGGGGGTGATTCTAAAAAATGCCTCAGTTTAAAAACGCCCTAGTTTTTACCCTTTTTTTTTTCAATTATGGGGCTTATATTGAGTCAATCTAGTCTTTTCACACACACTACCCCCATATGAATAGTCACTAGTCCAAGTTTGACGCTCGTCTAACTTTTCATCACCATTAGATTGAAACCATAATAAAATAATGCTTCTAAACCATTAAATTTTAAGGTTATGAATCAAAAGGTTGGGATGATATTATAGACTCAAGTTTTTGCATATTGGTAGGTCCCATATGGATCTTTCCATCCAATAAACTTTCATGATCATCATATATTTTAGTAGGCCGACTAGGAGGGACGTTTTCTCCTAAAAAATACCCTGGCGTCGTATAGTATGTATAAGTATATATTTCATAATGTACTCCTATCAACTTAGTTGCAATTTTAAGATTTTCTCTCCCTGATGGGCCATAGTTTGAGTTACTGAAATTTTTAGCCATCGCTCCCCACGTGCTCTGCGTGGGCGCGTGCAGATTTTGAAGGTGTGACATTTCCACCAATATTTGCACCTGCAACTTTTCCAGCCGTGCACACACTCCAATATTTGCACGTGCAGATTTTGTGGTTCTCGTTTGGTACACTGGGGCTCATGTCCATGTCCCAACCAATCTCATAAACTAGTAGTATGAGCAAAATATCGATCAATAGGCACCGAAATCAACGATAGGGAAGAAAACTAACTCCTGATTATACCATGTACAATAGACTAATAAGTTTAGGGGCTGCCTCCTCTGAATTATGTACGACCTGAGCAAATGTTTTGGAGTGCATTTTTGATATCCATAGCACCAGCCATTACATAAAGTCATAAATGGTTTGTTCCAAAAAAAAGTTGACTGTACACAATGCAATGAGACAATGCACCAATGGCCCAATGTTCCCTCTGGTCTGAAGAATGACCATGTTTCCAATTTATCATTGTGAGCAAAGTAAAATCTATAAGTGGAAAAATTAAATGAACCCGACTCCACCTTGACCTTGATCGGCCAACTCAAAACTCATTTTAAAAGTTAAGTTGAATCACAGAAGAGACGGATTGAGTGTATCAAGATTTGGATCAAACTGCCATGATTTAATCCAGCAAGTTAAGAGTTTTCAAACTCCCATCGGTCGAAATTAGGTGCAAGATTACACCGTGTTCAATGATAGAGAGTGTACCCCCACATGTACAGGATTAGATTTTGCCACAATGTTAATCAATCAACCATTCATTCATCATTCCTTAATACCATCAATTTAATCATCAATCAAACTCGAAACCAAAAGTCCCTCATTCAGAAACTGATACTTGTGATATGAGACGTACAGCTGATACTTGATATGATGCAATAATGCACATGATAAAAGGGAGACGACGCTTTCCAGTAGAACTGCAGACTACGTTTTTGTTGGGACCATATCCCACACTGGTTTCACATGTGCTCACTATTACATTACATCACCTGCGAACACTTTTTTATCCCCCTCACTGTGGGTGTGGGGCCCTTTATGTCGCTCACATGCACTTGGATTTTATACTGGTTCTTTCATTCTCGATTTCATCGATGTTTATTCTTCAATTTAGAGCTTTTAGTTTTTTTGTTTTTCTAATTTTAAAAGAACAATTTTCTCCCCCTGATCAGATTCTTGTTTTTGTGCCTGTGCGGGATTTCAAGTGCATTGGTTTTTTTGGTTTGTGGCCTGTTTATTTGTATTAAAATACATAAAAATTGAATATATATATATAAGGTGATTAAAAGTAGATTTAAAAAATGAATATCAAATAACTTTTTTTTTAATTCTGATTTACTAAAATAAAATATCATTAATTTGATGTTCACTTTTGAAAATTCATCTTTAATTTTTTTTTAACAATCATAGCTATTCAATTCATATGTATTCTAATGCGCAGATAATTAGGCACAAAGAGAAATGATCATTTGATTATGGCATGAGACTTTGGGGTTTTCTTGATCTATTCAAACCACTTACTCCCTAGTGAATAGATAGTAGCTCAGATTTCACATACTTAATTTGATGTACACATCTAAAATGGATAATGCGGATAAAAACAGAATTTAGGTTATTTAGTTTTATTCTCCGGACATTGAATTTAGTAGTGAAATGAAATTTGGACTACTAATTATTTACTGAGAATAGTATGATGCGAATGGCTTAGATGAATCATAAGTAAGTCCAAATAAGTTCATAGGAAATCAGTCCAGATAAAAAAAAAAAAAAATAAAAAAAACTCTCCTGTAAAATAAGCATGCAATCAATTTTCTAAAATGTATTTTTTTTAATACCCCAGCTACGGGAGCTGAGACCCAAGAAAACCCGCACATATAGAAAGAACCTGCCCAAACATTAATCCCTAAACAGTCCAGCTGAGAGGCCGAGTTTCCAACCAATTGTCCCACATTCTCTCCCATCTAATTTCTTGTTAAATATCCTGCAGCGGATAATGGAACGTAGACTGATAGACACAAACATTATAATAACGAAGGGAGAATATTTGTTTGAAGATAGGAGAATGGATAAGTGGCCAGGGGAGTAGTGTTTCATCTCCACATATATGACTAATCGGTTCTATCCATGTGCAGATTTAATTAGTTCTATCCAGATGCAGACGATTCATTCATCTTGTCAACACTTTATAGCTCACCGTGCAATAATTGGATTGACTAAATGATGAGAACTTGTTTTCACTTCTTATGCTCAAAACTCTCTTTCTTTTCTTTTCTTTTTTAATTGGAAATTTTAAATAAGATCTTAAATTTTTTCCTTATTTCAAAAAGGAACACATATTTTAAAAATTTTCAAATTAGTCTCTAGATTTCCCAATACGCTCTAAACTAAGAACATACGGCCATTTAAATGTATCTTATGGTGACTTTCCCTCAGTATTTAAAAAATACATAAATTATTTTTCATTTAAAGCCATGACATGGTTTTAGCATTCACTATATGTAATCGTCATGGAAACATTGGTTGTCCTTGATCTACGTGAGGATGCCGGTGAAGGAAATGAATAGAATATAGAAGGAATTGAAAGAGAATTTTATTTTAATGAAGGAGAATTTAGGTACTTTAAAAAAATTGCCGAAAAATAGTTTTAAATGGACAAATGTCTTTAATTGAGAATTTCTGAGAAAATTAGGGATTAACTTGAAAAGTTTTGAAACTTATGTCATTTTTTTAAAATAAGGCATTTTTAAAAATCTTCCTATTTTTACAAGAATTTCCCTATTATATATCCAATAGGACCGTGACTTTTGGATACACACGAAATCCACACACAAGCACCGGGTAAGTCGGGTGAAGACACATGGTTGGTAATTTCTGATGGGTCCATTAGAACCTGTAGTCTATAGACAACCTCGGCCCTCCAAAGAATTGATTGAGATGGATCAGCAGACGTTTCCTTTTCTGTTTAGGATATCAGCCTTCTACCATTGGAAGGCAAGAGCCAAGTTTTGATGATTATCCAAATGAATTGCTTTTTTTTTTTCTTGGCTTGATGAACTTGATCGGTGATTTGAACAAATAGATCAATTTAATTGATTGAAGGATCCGTTTAGAGAAAAGAAGAAAAGGAAAGTATTTGAATCTTGATGGGCACCAAGCCCTACAAGATGCATAAGTGTGCCCTAAACTAGGGTGCACAATTAAACCCGACGGAGGGATGACTTAGTTCATTAGATCATAATTTGTTGCATGTCTTTTGTATGTTGTGGTTTGCTTCATGTTAGGAATCTTGATCTGTTTGGAGTAGGATGAGATATTTCATATTTAGTTGGCTCATACGTACGAATCCATAAGTCCTTTAACATTTACAAGCTGCCTCAAACTTTTGATGTGATACTTCAAGCTATCATATTATGAGTCATGTCTCAATCCTAACCAATTTGCCATTTGGATATTGATTATAAAATCAAATCACAATTTTATTAAGAGGAATGGTTCTTAACCTTTAATTTGACAGGGTGAGTTATGAACAAAAACAATCTCTGAGCTATTGTAACTCAAAGGGAACAAATTAAGTCATGATCTTGTTCATTATGACTCAGATCATAGATGAGAGAGAGTTAGCCAATGTCGAGGGGACATTGTGGACATTTGCATGTAGTTGATTTAGGGTAATAAAACCAATAGTTAAAAAAAAAAAAAAAAAACTAATTTCGACCATCCATATAATTTTGTCAAATGAGATGGTTAGAAATCATGATGACTATGCTGGGAAAGCTCCACTCCTTTACCTTCTATGTACAAATCTACGGAGAAATGGAGAATACAATAATAATACATAAGTAATATATACTAATAAGAGAGCAAGAGCACATACTAATTTTTACATGGAAAACCCTTCAATGTAAAGATAAAAATCACTTGACTAAGTTCAAATCTTCTATTATTATAATTTTTTTTTTATAACGTAGAGTTCTTAGTCCTTTGGGCTAAAATAATTCCTACTGGCCTATGAGAGAAAGACGGGTAAAATTCTCCTGTGGCCCCAGTGTGGTAGTGTAATATTGAACCACAACCTTCGGATGCAAACCGTGGTTCTAGACCTACTTAACTACCCCTCAAGGTTAAAATCTTTTATTACATAAAATGGGATTACAAATATCTTCTTAAGACACAATTAGAAAATATTAGCACTACAATCGTCATCAATATGCAAAGGTGAATTACAACAAGAAAACAGGCAAATATATATAACACTTCAAGTAGAATTCCTCCAAATCAATAGGCCAACTTGCTGCCCCTTGGTGTTGAGTGGATTACCGTCACTCTTCCTCCAGTATTAAACTCCTTCACTTTCAACGTAGCATGAGAGAGTTGGGAAATATTCTATTTCTTAACAGAGCTTATGTTTTGGGCCAGTTTGACAACTCTACTAATAGAGTCGAGTGAAGTAAAGTGAATTTTGAAGAAAGATTAAAATATAAATGAATTATGATGGTATTTTATTTTTAATTATTTATTATGTAATATTTTTTACTTTTTGTATGGATAAATAATTTTTTTTTTGTATTTTAGTAGATAAAAGTAGTTCCTCTTTTACTTTTTTTTTTTTTTGAAGATGAAAAGAGTTTTTAATTAAAATACTTTTAATGTCACATCTTATCTAAAAAAAAAATTTATTTAATTTTTATATAAGTTAACTGTGCATCCACCATTGCTTAAGGCATACCTATTTATGAACAATGTGCACGAAATTTTTTTGACTTTTGCATTCCTACATGTCGCCTTCGGCACACAAAACTAAATTGCAGAACCTCTAACCTGCCAACCTTAGCCAACAAATGTTGGCTTTTCACATTCACCTTCAGCCTGCAATTTCACCGTCTTCTACCTTCTCCATATCTTGAGTGAGCCAACAAGTCTTGACTTTGTTGCCTTCTCCATCATGAGACATGAGAAGGAAAACCCAATGGATTAAAAGTCTAAAACTAATTTAATGTCATTGTTAACTTACACACCAAAGTTGGGTTAAGACTAAAGAGCGTCTCATCTCACAATTAGTGTGAGGGACCGACTTTTGCCTTTTGGTACTGGCAGAGCACAAAGGTGGAGCATCATTTGCTGCATAGTACAATGAGCGTACATTGGCAAAGCACATATGGAGGTTCCGTGGTGGAGCATTGAAGTGCAGCATGCACCGATGAAGGTTGGCCAGTACTAAAGTAGAGCACCCTAGAGAGTATAGTTGATCTCCAGGACTTAGCCCCTCTTTGGTGTCACTGTTTTCTTCTCTATGTTTCTCAAAATCTCTAAATCAAATAGAGATTTTGAGAATGTAGGCATTTGAGGGCCTCTAAACAGTGTAGAAAAGTAGAGGTGGTGCCTCAATTTCTCATAGCCCATCATTATATGTATATTAAAGCAAAGGGGGAGGTGGGCTATGAGGGGTGGCACCTCATCCCGTGACCATTCAGAGAAATACCAAAAAAAAATGAGGGAGTGATGCCTTTACGTTGGGCCTTCTCAATATTCCATTCTCAATCCATTCAAATCTCCTAAAATCTCTCCCTTCTCAATCCACTCAAATCTCCTAAAATCTCTCCTTTCTCAACCATCTCACGCCAACTCTCCATCCCCTCCAATCTTCCCTTGCGCAGAACTCCTATCCCCATCATCCAGCACACCATACGATCCAGGTCATTGATAGATTTTTCTCTCTCCACCATCCTCCCCTGCACAGAACTCCTCTCCCTATCATCCAGCATAACGCATCGCATCATCCATCACACTTCTTCATTCATTTTCCTTACTTCTTTTTCTTCCTCCCTTCCTCTTCTTCCCCATTCCAATCCAGGCAGCGAAGAGACTTCTTCCACGCAGCCTCAAGATCTTTCTCTGCGTCAACATCTTTCTCTGCTTCAAGATTTTTCTTTTTCTTTTTTTTTTTTTGTAATCAGATGATTTCGTCTGTCTCTGTTGTTGATATGTTTGAGATTTCGTGATTTTGATGAGATTTATATCGTGAAAATGTCGGAACCTATTGAAAATGCTGGTTCTAAATCTCTTTTAGACAAGATTCAGGCAAAGGTTCATCACTACCAGGAATCTTCTTCTTCTCAGATTCTGATAGTGAGAAGCCCTCTTTGGCACTAAAAAAGAAACGATTATTTGGGAGGCAGCAACCAATGCATACTGTTCTTGGAGGCAGAAAATGTAATTGCATTTCTTCCACTTGGGGTTCAATGATTTTTTTATAGATTGGAATGCTTCTATTGTAAAGCCCTCGACCAAGTCTGTTTTAAGGGCATACTCACCTTGGTTAAGCTAGAGTCCATCTTCTTTTTCTTTAAAATGATTCTAATCAGTGGGCAGTGAAAGCCCTGTACACACTAATATTTTACATTCAGAGTATTTTCTTGGTATTGGTATGGTTGGTTCCACTTTAATGGATACCAAGACTCAATGATATTTTCGACGTATGCTTGGGTCATGAATCAGAAGAATTCATGTTTTTTTTTTTTATATACATTGAGACCAAGTAGAAATTGGGACGCCTCCCATATGCACTTGACCAACAATTACTTCCTATTTATATTTAAATTTACTTTCAACTAAACTCTCTCTCTATCAAATATCCACGCCCCAATGAAATTTGAAAATCACATGTGTTTGTAAGTCATTAATAACCAAAGCCTTTGCCACATTTTGAACTCATACCATCAAGAAATATCCATTTTTTTTTAACGATTT
The DNA here is from genome assembly GCA_012931725.1 of Litsea cubeba. Lineage (NCBI taxonomy): Eukaryota > Viridiplantae > Streptophyta > Magnoliopsida > Laurales > Lauraceae > Litsea > Litsea cubeba. The sequence continues at coordinate 126,795,522 of CM022947.1, forward strand.
CATTGCAAAATAGAATTAACGCCTTCGTATGCTTGGGTCATGAATCAGAAGAATTCATTTTTTGTTCATTGAGACCAATTAGAAATTGCGACGCCTCCCATATGTACTTGACCAACAATTATTTCCTATTTATATTTAAATTTACTTCACCAACAATTCCTAATTGCAATTAAAAAAACATACCCATATCTAAATTTTAATATATTTTTATTTTGGGCCTGGGCTTAGTGTGGGCCTTTCACCTCATCCCTAAAAAAATCTCTTACTTCGGATAAATATAGAAGAAAAAAAAAAACAAGGGAGCCTTTAGAGTATCACCATATCATCTCCTCAAATCCCCTAAAATTAATCTGGACTCATTTGCTAACTATATTTCCTAAAATATATCCTAACAATGTCCCATCTCAAAACCATTTCTCCTATCTTCTAATCTTACCCATATAACGAACGTGAGTGAAATTTGGATAATCAAGATGTTGCTTTACATACTTACTAATGAGTAACAAATCTCATCCTAATACCAAGTCATAATGATCACAATTTTTTTCACTTATAGGTTCGATGTCTGCTTAGGAGAGTTTTTTTTTTTTCTTTCTTTCTTTCTTTTTATTCCTAATGGCTTAGGAATGCACTACAAAAGTGAGCAAATAAAAAATAGATGGAAAGAGATATTCCAGGAAATGTAAGATTTTTTATCGGACATGTACAAGGATAATAAATATATTCAAAGATAATAAATTTCTTTAGTTTAGATTTATTTTATCTTAATAATATTTTAAATAATTTTTAAATCTTAATATATTTTTATTTTTGGCCCGGGCTTAGCACGGGCGTTTGTTGCTAGTAGGATACATGTAGAAAGTAGAGGAAAAAGAATAAAGGCGGGCGAACAATGTTCCTGGCCCATTCACGCCCTAGTTAAATTTTTTTTCTCAAAATCTAATAGTGTAAGTTAAGATCTAAACTGTTGAAAATATTCATAAGATCAAACTCGATCATGAGACCAAATATCAGTTGTTAGATCATCACCAATCACGAGATATGTGCAAAAAAAAAAGTGAGTTGTTGGATGCAACTTTCTGAAATCTATGGGCCCCAAATGCAAGATCGAAACCGTTAGATCTCTTTGGAAAAATGAAAACGACTATGTGGTCAATTTTTAAAGCTTTATATCTTGTGTATCTCGAGATATTTGCAAAACAATATTAGCCATTGGTGTATTATGCTCAATATTGGATTTGTCCACGAACAGTAACATTTTTCTATATCTTTTATTATTTCTGAGATTGTAAATTAGGATCCGAACTGTTGGAAATGTTCACAAAATCAAATACGCCCATGATACCAAATTCCAACCATTAGATCATCACCAATCTCAAGATATGTGCAAAAAATGTGACTCATTGGATGTAATTTTCTGGATTATGTGCGCCTCAAACACAAGATCTAAACCGTTAGATCTCTTTGGAAGGCTGAACACAACCACAAGGTCAATTTTTAAGGGTTGATACCTTGTGGATCTCGAGAAATTTGTAAAAAACTTTCAACAATTATTAAAATAAAAAATTATATCTAACATAGATCCTTGTATTACCAAATACTTCTTTTTATTCTAGCCCTTTTTTTATAATTATTTTTTAATGTCGCTATCTTGATGGGTTTATTCACAAAAGAGTAAAGATATCAAAAAAGGCCTTAGACTAGGCTAGTTTAGGACTAGGATAGTCTACCATTCCTCCCAATACAAATTACAAAAAGAACAAAGAAGAAAAAAGGCACATAGTTCTTATAGAGCAACCAGTTGGCCAAGGACTATGCGCCTCAGGAAGTGGAGAGGTAATGTGTTCGACACCTACCTCCATTGGCTACCTCCCATAGTTTTACCCAATGCCTGTGGATAGAGGGGTTTATATGTGACCCAAGGTATTAGTTCTTAATCGTTCAAAATCAAGTGTCCTCCGGCTTAGGACCAAAGGCTCTGAGGCTGAATTGGAAGGGAGCTGAGTTATAAAAAATAATAATAATATGATGGGACCTACATGACTCTCTTGGCTAGGATTTGAATTTGGTAATGTCTATCCATGAAACTGATAATTGTGAAGAATATCCATCCGTTCGGGAACGTGACAGATTCCCAGCTAGCCTGTAAATCGAGCGACCGTCCAAAAAACTACGCTCCTATCAATCTAGCAACGGTCCTATCAATATAAGCAAGTTGATATGCCTTGGAAAACAAAAATCCCCAACATGCTCCAAACGATGATAAGTATTAGAAGGCGATCCCATCCCCAAAAATCAAAATCATATAAAACTAAGTAAAAAATTACTTTGTAGTCCTACAATTTTATTTTTATCTGTCAACTCCTAACTTTAAGTTTGGATAATATAACTATCAGTATTAAAAAAATAATTATATGTGAACGACTCCTTACTTAAATAGTTCATGATTTAAACTTTAGATATACCACCTTTTCCGTATTTGGACTTTCTCGTTGGATCCAACCTCCTTAACTATGGTGACAAAAGGGAGAGGAAAAAAAAAAAAAAAAACTCACCATGGAAAAGAACGATTAACTTGCTAAGCCATCTAAAATAGACGGTAGATGTACAGATCGAAAAAGGAAAAAAAAAGAAAAAAAAGATGGTAGATGCTTGCATGAGTAGAATATTAGGTACTCTTGGGGCTATCTTAAAATATCTATTTAAACCAATTCTATTATTGTTAATTAATGCCTTGTGAGACTCTGATTTGGGAGAGGAACACTAGTCATAGATGCTCTCTTTGCTGGCAAAGTCTTTTTTGGAAGATAAGTTAAATATATTTCAATGATGGAAGAAGATCTGAAGATCCAAACAAAATTATATTCCAATTTAGATGGCAGATATCTGCCCATGTGGTTTTAGTGCTGATATTTAAATAAGATTTCCAAAGCTTGTCAATACTCATGTATGCACGAGGGCTACTAAGCTTTTAATTAAAAAAAAAAAAGGTACATGCATGAGGGTTGCAAAACTCCAAAAATATATAATAGAAACGGTCGACTCAGTGCCAATCCACTTGTGGCACATGTGGCATGGTATCTTCCTTTCAATAAATAAAAAATCCTTGGGGCTGCTGCTGACATAATTCATCTTTGTATTTGGCAGTAAAAAATTTTAAAGTAAAACTAAATTAGGAAAGCTGGCGACATAGTATAAAGCATTCAAATATTTATTTAAATTAAATTCAAATTGATTAAACATAAAATATAAATTTGACAATAGGGTTGTAAATAAGTATCCGACTATCTGATTACACGAAAGTTTCAATTAAAAAAAATCGGGTCTGAAACCTATTTTAGGTTCCCATTTATGAACAGGTCTAGGTTCGAAACCCAATTTAGGTTTCGATACATAAATGAGTCTGGATTCGGAACCCAATTTAGGTTTTGATTCATAAATGGGTTTGGATTCGGAACTCAATTTAGGTTTTGATTCATAAACGGGTCCCGTTTCAGATCCATATAGGTTCCGACCTGTGGACCCAAGACCCAACATGAGTCTTTGATATTATAATTGTAACTCAAAATCAAAATTTTTTGCACACTTATATGTATAATACTAGACCTAGTGGACTTGATGCATCGATATAAAATTGAATGATATACTTATTTTAAGAAAAATAAAAAAATCGAAGAGAAGTTAGAATTGATTTTGAAAGCAGATGTCAATCCTTTAGATTTCGGAATCGAGTTTTTCTATCGAAACTGGGTTTGAAACCAACAAAACAGGTTCAAAGTCAAAATCGGATGCGGAATCGGAACTGTTATTTAAAAACAGGTCCAAATCCAATATGGTTTTTAACCCAAAACCATCCCATTTGCAATCCTACTTGGCAGGTGACACCTTACTAGAAAGAGGCCAACTATAGTTGTAATTTTTTTTGCTAACGGAGGGTTCTCAATCTTTTAGGCTAGAGTTGGAATAATCCATATGGGCTAAGAGACAAGCCGAATAAAACTCCGGTGACTCCTGAATGGTAGCACTAGTAGTCTTAATCTTAGGTCCTAACTCCTAAAGATGGAAGAGTAGGATACAGAGTCGGATATCTGAACATTGTGCACACCGAGAAAGAAAGTTAACTGGGGTCCTGACCAATTGTCAAATAGCTCAGTTCATTGGGACATAGAGGTGTGGCTCTAACTATGGCAATGATTTAAACAAACGGACAATGAATATCCTACTAATACATCAAAGTGGTTGAACAATCGATGTAGGCCTGCAGAAATCTCAATTTCCAAAAATTGTGATCCTGCCCCAAGATGTTTACATGTCGATGTGGATTGTCGAATGAGATGGGAATAATGGTTTTGACCGAGCAAGGTGGGTTCCCATGGGGGCAAGTGAAATGCCAAGACACCCGCGAACTACGATTTTGAGTAGTACTTCGAATCTTTATTTTTTAATAGAACTCAAGTCTCAAACAAGACCTAGACCCCTGCTCTTTTCTTTATTTTCTGGAAAGTCCTCGTAATCCTCTGCATATAAGAAAAGGTTCTACCTTTGGATCTCCTCAAGGATTCTAAGCTTTTTTGCTCATTATCTCTTCGCTCTTCTCTCTTTCTGCTTCAATTGGTTGTCTCTGTGGACTTTCTCTAAAGGTAGATAGTGATTGTTATTATTATTTTCTTAGAATTTTCTAGTAGAACCTGATTCCTTTGTTGTGGATGCATTTATAGTAAAATCGTTGAGTTTTGATTGCATTTACGATTTGGGTTTTTGGTTTTGACAATTATTTCTGCCAATTCACTGATTTGAAAGGCATTAGTGGTAAAGTTTGTGTCTTTTAAGTGGGTTTTGATACATTTATTGATTCTGATTTTGTTTTTCCTGCTCCATCTAATCTCAAGATCTTTCTCGTTTTCACTGTGTTTCTTTGTGGAGTTGGGTTTGATAGATAGGTTTAGATTCACGTGTTCTTTATTTTTTTTATTTTTTTTTTCATCTGTTATGACTTTTGGATTTGAAAGATCTGATTTTTCACTTGGTTTTGGTGGTCTCTTTCATTGTTTGATGGGATTTCATAATTATAAAAAAAGGGTACTTATTATGATATGTGGTTGATTAGTTTGAGACTGTTAGCACTGTTTTTTTAAAGAAATTGAAATATTGATTCTGTTACTTTCACTAAGAAGATCTCAGTTGTTAGATTCATTGGTATTTTTTTTTTAGATTACGATTCTCTTACTTTGTTTAGGATCTTAGAGTCTGAATCAGTTGTAAGAAACTCATATGGGTCATTGGAAGATTCTGTGATGTATAAATGGTATAACAAAATTAGGTGAGACATTGTGTTCAACCTTCCCCGCCACAAATCATTATCAGTATCTACTGATAACGTTTTGCATTAATCATTATCCAATTGGTTTGACTTCAATTGCCTGTTGCCCCAAAGCACTCATTAGAATTGCCAACAATATCTGTACCAACTCTGATATGGGGTACATCCAAACACTTCCACTTTTGTTTATGACAACTGATTTTTTGTTCTAATTCAGTTTTGGCAGAATGGGAGGCGCTGGCTATGGGGAATACACCTATGAGAATTTGGAGAGGGAGCCTTACTGGCCTAGCGAGAAGCTCCGGATCTCCATCACTGGTGCTGGTGGTTTCATTGCCTCGCATATTGCCAGGCGTTTGAAGAGCGAGGGGCACTACATCATCGCCTCCGACTGGAAGAAGAATGAGCACATGACCGAGGACATGTTCTGTAATGAGTTCCATCTAGTCGATCTGCGGGTCATGGATAATTGCTTGAAAGTTACAAATGGAGTGGATCATGTTTTCAATCTCGCTGCGGATATGGGAGGAATGGGTTTTATCCAGTCCAACCATTCAGTTATCATGTATAACAACACGATGATTAGTTTCAACATGCTTGAAGCCGCGAGGATTAATGGGGTGAAGAGGTAGGTGTCTTGGATTGTTATCTTTAGACTGTACTTTCAATTATCTGTTTGATTTTGATAATAGGTGTCTTGATATTGGTTATTTCCTCTTCATGGGTGTTGGTTATTCTGCTGATTGAAGTACTTTCAAGGGTCAGTTTGATGTGGATAAAAAATGGAGAAAACTGTCTACAGGGGGCAGTTTGCTTCACTTGTTTTCTCTTACCTACTTTCTCTACATATCCCTAAGTATTCAGCACCCATTGCTTCTAACAATGTATACCCCTTGCATTTGGTAAGTTGATGCTCTCTCTAAGCAATACATGTTATTTTTTGTTCATCATCATCAATACCATCATCAAAGCCTCGTCTCAACTATGTTGTGATTGGCTACATGAATCCTAGTTCTCCATTCCAATCTATCCTAAGCTACATGTTATCGTTAGTTATTAAAATCTAAAAGATCTTGAAGAATATGAACATTGAATAGTTCCTGCATGAAATAATTCTCTTCACCAATAAAATATAAGGTATGGTACATGGTAAGCTTTAAATACTATAGACTAGGTAAAATATTGCCATAGAAGTTTGATATTTTGCATAACATGCCCAAGTATTGTGTTTTATATGTTACCAGTAAAGAAAAGTAATGCGTGATATTTGAATACTGATACCAAACCAAACCAAGCCTTTTTCCACTAGGTGGGGTCGGCTATATGGATTTGACGACGCCAATCAAATCTGTTTAGGGCCATGTCCTCCATTAGATCCATGTAGGCAATGTCATGTTTAATAGTTTCTTTTCAACTTCTCTTGGGTCTCCCTCTCCCTCTTCTACTCCTGGCAATCTCCATGCTTTCACACCTTTTAACAGGTGCTTCCGTTGGACGCCTTCTAACATGGCCGAACCATCTCAGTCGATTTTCTCTCATTTTATCTCCAATCGGTGCTATTCCTACTTTGCCCATAATCTCCTCATTCCTAATCATATCTCTCCTTTTGATCCCGCACATCCATCTTAGCATTCTCATCTCCGCAACTTCCATTTTCTTGACATGATTATGCTTTACTGCCCAACACTCTGATCCATATAACAACGCTGGTCGTCCCGCCACCTTATAATACTTTCCTTTAACCTTGAGGGGACTTTCCGATCACACAAGACCCCAGAAGCACTCCTCCATTTGGTCCACCCAGCCTGAATCCTGTGACTTACATCAGTATCAATCCCTCCATCCTGTTGCACCATAGATCCAAGGTACCTAAAATTTTCTTTCTCTACAATCTTTTGTGTGTCCAAAGTTACTTTTATGTTAACAGGTATCCTACTTTGACTAAACTTGCATTCCATATATTCCGTTTTGCATCGACTTAGCCTAAACCCTTTTGTCTCTAATGTTTTCCGCCACAATTCTAGTTTAGTATTCACTCATTCTCTCGTCTCATCCACTAAAACAATGTCATCTGCAAATAGCATACACCACGGCACCTCATCCTGGATATGTCTTGTAATATCATCCATAACTGGGGTAAACAAGTATGGGCTTAACGCTGAGCCTTGGTGTAGACCAATCGTGATAGTAAACTCGTTAGTTTCGCCGCCAGTCGTCATTATAGATGTCACGATTCTATCATACATATCCTTTATCGCCTCAATATATGCGACACACACTCTTTTCTTTTACAGAACTCTCTAAAGAATCTCCCTAGGAACCCGGTCATACGCCTTCTCCAAGTCAATGAACACCATATGTAAATCTCTCTGACCTTCTCTATACTGTTCCATTAACCTCTTTAGGAGAAAGATAGCCTCCACGATTGATCTCTCAGGCATGAAACCAAATTGATTCTCTGAAACGTTTGTTGTTTTTCTTAGTCTTCTCTCAATAACTCTCCCATAATTTCATCGTATAGCTCATCAATTTAATCCCGCGGTAGTTCGCACAGTTCTGAATATCTCCTTTGTTCTTGTATATGGGTATAAGAATACTTTTCCTCGATGCATTAGGCATCTTCTTGCTCTTTAGCACTACATTTAAAAGCTTTGTCAACCAACTAATGCCATCCTCCCCCAAGCACCTCCAGACCTCAATAGGGATACCATCTGGCCCAACCGCTTTCCCATTCTTCATTCTTTTCAATACTTCTTTAACTTCTTCCCTACTGATTCTCCTATAGAACATATGATTCGCTTCTTCTCTAGAAATGGTAAGCTGCCCCAATTGTATGTCACTACTATTGCTTTCGTTAAATAACTTGTAGAAGTAGCTCTTCCAACGCTCATTTATCTCCTCTTCCTTTACTAATACCTTTTCATCCTTATCCTTAATGCATTTAACTTGGTTTAAGTCATTGGTCCGCCGATCTCTGGTTTTATCCAGCTTGAATATCTCTCTTTCGCCTTCCTTAGTGTCAAGTCGCCTATATAGCTCCTCAAAAGCCTTTGCCTTGGCCTCCCTAACTGCCTTTTTGGTTTCTCTTTTTACTTCTTTATACCTCTCCAAGTTCGCTTCATTTCGATCCTTTTGCCAAGTTTTAAAGCACTCTCTTTTAACTCTTATCTTGTCTTGGATGGCTTCGCTCCACCACCATTCCTCTTTCTGTACCGGAGCACCCCCTTTGGATTCTCCTAAGACGTCTTTCCCTACCCTCCTAATACACTCTGCTACCTCATTCCACATATTATTTGCACTCTCATCTATCGCCCAAATGTCTTCCTCTAGTACTCTTTCCCTTAAAGCTAGTTGCTTATCACCTTTCAGGTTCCACCATTTAGTCCTTGAGCATCTATACCACTTCTTTTTTCTAGTCTACCTTTGTAGCTGCACATCTATGATCAACCTATGTTGGGAAGTTAAGCTCTTCCCCGGTATAATCTTGCAATCTTTACAAGTTAAGCGGTCTCTTTTCCTAGTTAAGAAGAAGTCAATTTGTGTCCTCGATGAGCCACTCTTATAAGTCACCAAATACTCATCTCTCTTCCTAAAAAAGGTGTTAGTTACCATGAGATCATAAGCTACTGAAAACTCCAAGATATCCCTCCCTTCTTCATTTTATTACCGTACCCATGTCCCCCGTGATATTTGAATACTGATGTGGTGCTTTTTTTTTTTTTTTAATAATCAGTAACAGAAATTATAGAGTAGAAGAAGTGCGATAATAGATAAAAAATTACAAGTGAAGTAAATGATTCTCCAACAACAATGCAGGTCTAAGAATCCCTTTTTCCCACTGTACACAATATTCAAGACTATATTCCCTTTCTGTAGAGATTGATAAATAGAATTTGAAACCCCTGCCCAACTTTCTATTTTCGCCAACCCTTTTATCCAACCTCGATGGGCAGACATTGTTGAAATTTGCCATCTGATAACATTTTCTGGGCCTTCTTTAATTTACCCTAGCAAAAATAAAAAAAAATAAAAATGGTATAATGAGCTCCTCAATGCTTGTCAGAAGATAACTTCTTCCATGGCAGAATTCACAATACCATTCCAAATAGAGTAGACTAAAAAATTTTCACACATGATTTCTGATATTTTATTCTCCTTTTGCCATCTTGAGTTTTTTTTTTTTTCTTGGGCAATCATTATTGTATAAAACTTATCATATAGATCTTGCATTATAAAAATTAGAAGTGATCTTCAATTCTATATATGGGAAAAAGCTGATGAAATAGTAAAAGTTGTTCTCTCAGGACAGCTCATTTTTTTTCCTAGAAGATTTCTGAACTTCAGGATTTTACCTACAAAATGGCTCTGTTTCTTAGTGCAAAATGAATTTATCTTCTTGTCCTTATTACCAGTTTCGCAAAAATTATGGTTTTGTATCAGATCAGTATATCTCCTATATCCCAAATTAAATGAATGGTTTGATGATGCTCCCAATTCAATGCATGATGATTTCATGATTTTGTGATCCTGATTGTTGATGTGCTGCAACCCACACTATGTACAATATCCCAGATATCTCGTAGATTGGAAATTCCTAATTGTTCAATTAGTGCTTATTCAATAAGCAGTTAAGAATGGATTACATCATAAATATTGAAAGAGTCCAAAGAATGGATGACTAGGGTGCTTCAATGTGGGAGAGTTTTGAATAATCTGCATCTGAATCATTGAAACTTGTATGCTAAATTGTAAGATTATCTGGCTTCATCCACTGCCTGGTTTACTCAGACCTTATTTGCAGAATAAATCTTCTTTTCTTTCTTTCTTCTATATAGTGTTACATAGTGTGCTTGAGTTACTGCTTTTGTTTAAGTGTTATGTATATCATTATATTGAATATTACATGACTTTGTTAAGAATAAGAATCTGAAAAAATGCTTGACATGATGGTCTGCAGATTCTTCTATGCATCTAGTGCTTGCATCTACCCAGAGTTCAAACAGTTGGAAACTAATGTGAGCTTGAAGGAGTCTGATGCATGGCCAGCAGAGGTTTGTCTTCAGAACTATTCCAGAAACTGTTTCTGAAATATTTTGGTTCTATTATTTTGCCCCTTAATTATTACAAGCTCGCATTAGTTGTGTTCTTAGAAAATATTGTGTGAATTAATTTGCTGGATTTTGTTTTAACGGTGTAGCCTCAAGATGCTTATGGTCTGGAGAAGCTTGCAACAGAAGAGTTGTGCAAGCACTACACCAAAGACTTTGGAATTGAATGTCGGATTGGGCGGTTTCATAACATTTATGGTCCCTTTGGAACATGGAAAGGTACAATGTGAGACATTACCATATCTTTAAGGTTGTTTCTTTAGTTATGCATATGAACACTGCATCTTCGGTATGCACCATAGGTGGGAGAGAGAAGGCCCCTGCTGCTTTCTGTAGAAAGGCTATTACATCCACTGATAAGTTTGAGATGTGGGGAGATGGGCTGCAAACTCGATCCTTCACCTTTATTGATGAATGTGTAGAAGGTGTCCTGAGGTATATCACCTTCTCTCTCTCTCTCTCTCTCTCTCAACATAATAATAATCAATTAAATATAAAAAAAAATGTAAAGGAGGCTTATCGCTGACCTATAATAGATTTATTGCTTACCCGGTCCTCATGGTGCAAAATTTTACACTAGGACTATTGTTAGATATAAAGCTTGCGCATTCAATCATTCTTATCTGATATTGTGTTATATTGAGGATAAGGCCTCTTCGGTGTAAATGAATAGCTGGATGGGTAGAGACTGTTCTGCAGACAAAGGAGGATCCACATTCTGCAGAAGAGGACAAACTACTCTGTTCTTCAGAATGTGGATATAAGGATTCACTTATCACCTTTTCCTCATTCCTCTAGTATATCCAAATTAACGGGCCCTAAAGCCAGAATATATGAGCATTTCTCTTCCTCTATTGGAACACCGGTTACCAACTCACGTTGCATGTAAATGAAAATAAATGTAGAGGCGAATGAATGACTGGTGGCTTTTCTTGATTTGTTTATTCTGCATAGGCCTAAAGTTAGCTGAGCTGATTCTTTATTTTTGAAGTGCTTCATCTTTGTTAATTTCCTTGTGCACATCCACGTTGTTGTGTTTTTAGATTGACAAAGTCAGACTTTCGCGAGCCAGTGAACATAGGAAGCGATGAAATGGTGAGCATGAATGAAATGGCAGAAATAGTCCTTAGTTTTGAGGACATGAAGCTCCCTATTCATCACATTCCTGGCCCAGAGGGTGTACGTGGTCGCAACTCTGACAACAATCTGATCAAAGAGAAGTTGGGATGGGCTCCCACAATGAGATTGAAGGTACCTGAAAGGCTGGTTTGGTTCTTCATTTTGCTATTTTCTACTGCTTTTTACTACTAGAACCTCCAGCTTCTAATAGGACTGTTTGATCTTTATAAATTATCTTGGACAACTTACCATTTTTCTCATTTGTCTCCTGATTTTTACAGGATGGGCTGAAAATCACCTACTTTTGGATCAAAGAGCAGATTGAGAAAGAAAAATCTCAGGGTATGGACCTGTCGATTTATGGGTCATCCAAAGTGGTTGGGACACAAGCCCCAGTTCAATTAGGCTCACTTCGTGCTGCTGATGGAAAAGAATAAGCCAGGGTTGGGCAAACTGAGTTTATTATTTTTGTGATGATGCTTATGTATCCTGTTGGTATTGGGTATGAGTTTAATTCAGATTGCTATCTAATATGTTTAGCTTTGCATTAATATTTCCTAGATCTGGAAGGGTTGCTTTTTATGGTAATTTATTTGTGTTATTTTTCTTTCTGAAGTTGCAATGAATAGAATATAGCTATTCCTCTTGTCCCTTCCAAAAAATTGATGGAACGCCAAAAGATTCCGCTTTGATTTAATGCGAGTCCTGTTCCACATTAATTGGATATGATCACTTCACTGTTGGTTGGATATAGCCATTTTTCTTGTTAGAGATGTGGAATGTGGTGGAAACGGGTAGGATAACATATTAAGGTGAGGACTTGATTCAGAAAATGAAGGTCATTGAAGGTTACATAGATGAGCCATAAGGAGGCTAGATGGGTTTCTGTGAAGGTCCAAGTGTGATGAGTACCTTACTATAAAAAAATATCTTCTCTTTTCACAAACTTTTTTTTTCTTTTTCTGTGGGCTGGACTGGACGGGAGATATTCTGGGTTATAAAGAAGAAAAAAATACGAGTGATGTTGGAGACGTACATAAAACAAAAATTTCCTTTACTGGACTAGTGGCTCTTAGCAGAGCATGATGCACTGATATTTGTTGCTTCTGGGCAGGGGCTTGCCACATGATTTTAGGAGTTGGGACCAGCCATGAGGCATCTTTTTTGCTTTTTTATCTATTTATTTTTTGTGGTGTCTCCTTGGGTTTCTGTGTGTCCAATATCTTCATTTCAGCATCTTTGCATCAAAGTAATGGGGACCATTGGAGGCTCATCTCTTGAAAAACTAAGAATATCAAGACTTCTGATAAACTTGGGGAGTGTTACAAAAGTTGGAAATGTCCTGAAATCTCTTTAGGATAATTACTATTGCCCAGATGTCTTCAAAATACCAAAGACAGATGAGAGAGATGCCTGCCTTTTCTTTGAATTAAACTTCTGACTTGGTGTTTTTCATTAGAATGACACTAGAATATATCCCTTTTCCTATATTATGAAGTAGATAATAGGTGCTAGCAAGTTCTTCAGAATATAGAGGGAACAGTCCCTAACCCATAATTTTTAAAGCCTTTTCATTTTTTTTTTAATATTTTTGCATGGATAGGTGAATTTGGTTTCAAGCATATCAACTATGATCCCTTTTTTATTTTGGAACTTCTCAACTATGATCTCTCTTTTTACCCAAAAAAAAAAAGCTATGATCTTTCTTCTGCTGAAAGCGAATTATGTCCTGATCTTGTATATCTATAGAAACTTAACTTCAAGTTAGCCCAGAAGGGACATTTTTCCATTGATAAGGCAATGGAGACATTAGAATTTGTACAAACTATCAAAGATGTCCAAACTTATCAATTTATGAAACATTGGGGGAGGGAGAGAAAAGTTGTTTTAGACGAATAATCCATTACTTTTTAGAATTGAGAACTAAATTGGGTTTTGATTCGAAGCAAGTCTACAACAAGGGTTACTTCTCTAGTGTAATAAGTTAATGCAAAAGTTTGGAAAGAAAAGAGAAAATTTACATGACACTCAGATTTGCAGTAGGCCTGCAATAGGAGACAGGACTGGGGCATCTAATTCGGCAGGCATTGATGATCATATAAGGAAAAAAAAAATGAGATCAAGACATGTATTGAGGGACAATGCTGCGCATTATAAAATAAAATAAAATAAAACGGAAAGTGAAGTGTTGGGACTGTACATATTTATAATTGATATGTCAATGTACACATACATTGTTATGAAGGCTGGCTGGCCGCACAAATGCTCCAACAAGGAGACTTTCAGCAATCTGACATGTCCTGGCCGTGACCTTTTGAGCTTATTCTGGTTTCTGAGTTACATTGTGGGAAGTGAATTAAGAAAGGAAAGCGCGGCTGGAATACAATTCCTAGGAATTTGAGGTGTGATTGTGGGCCTGTCATTGATGAACAGCACCATTGAAAACCATTGGATTGTTATAATTTTTTTTTAAAAACCATTGGATTTGGTATGGATGTTGTTGGATAGGGCACAAATGGTAAATTCGCCTTTCTGAAAATCGTAATTATTTAATGGACAGCCTCATATTGACAGTAGAAATTAAAGCCCAAGAGCCCAGTCTGGGCTATTTATGAGACATTGTCTATACATGGTTTTGCCTTTAAGATTAATGGTTGGAGATCCTGTCGCCGCGGGGCGTATCAGCTGGACAACCTCAAGATTGAATGATGTATTTAAAAACTCAATCAATGAAGGGGGAAAAATTCCATGCTCAAGTATGGTTGTCAATTAAATGGGCCCAAGCTTTAGAAAACCAATGGTCTCAATAATCACGGCCCAATCTGTTTAGAATGAGGTCCTGAAGATACTATACACTGGCCCATTAACAGCTTATTTGGTCAAGTGAAAATGAGTCCCTTCTATTGGTGGATAGGACCTTCACTGTGTGACAAATCCATGGTGGGCCAATCACGCCCCGTTTCTAACCAATCTTGGCCCATAATATTTTGAAATTTGTCGCCCTGATTATGAGTTGCTGACACTGGTAGCCATGTGGATGAGGACAGGATAGTGACATAGACAAATGCTGATAGTGGATGAGCCACATGATCTAGTGGCTGTCATATTCCATTTTTCAGCTGCTGTATAGGTTTAAAAGCAGGAGTGTCTGCAGAGAAGCCCGTTAATCAGCTTACACATGAAGATGTGCCAATGACCCACGTTTGCAGTAGGGATCTGGGCTGGACCATTTCCAGCCTAACTAAATGAGTTTCAGGCATCTCAGACATGGTCACAGAACATGATGTTCATTGATGTAGAGATGCAAAAGCCTTTTCAAAGCTTTGCCCGTTTGCTTGTCGGGCTAAAACTCATTCCTTGCTCTCATGGGTTTTAAATATCGGTTTTCAAAAAGCAATCATATGCGGTTTCAGGCATTCCATTAGCAATGCTGAAACCTCTTGTGCCTGCTTATTTACCTAACATACATTTTAGCTCATGTCATGAGTAGTTAAAAATGAAGAACCAAAGGTGGATATAAATAAGGACGAGAAAAAAAACCTCTCTTTTAAAGGTAATAGAATCAAGAGAAGATGAGAAATGGTACACGACAATCGCCCTAGTAATCCAAGTCCTTGGAAAGTCGATCGAGGTCAGATCTACATTTCTACCTTATTTCATTCAGCTAACCCTCACCTCATATTATTTACACTTCACCTTAAAATCTCTCGATGGAGTTCGTTTGACCTTTTTTTTTTTTTTTTTTTTTTGCTTCAAAGGGGGAGAACATTTGACCATGAATTCCTGTATCATTTAATGCGAAAAAACATGCCCTAGAAATCTTTCAATATATTGGTTCATGACTAATATGTTGTTTACAAGAAATGATATGAAAATAGAAGTTTGCGACTCTTCATTTTAATTGCTTTTAAACTGTTCTTAAATGTTAAAAAAAAAAAAGTACGAAAAGGCTGTAAGAGTATTCCAATATATTCTTCATTTTAGCATGAATCAATACTTACTCTATTGATCATGGCCAAAACCTTTATATATTGGGCGATATTCGGTCTCAACCTAAGTTTTGAAAACAATGAAACCAATATAGAATATTATCATGATATTCGATTAGCACATTTATCACTAATAAGCCACACTGTGTCATAGATACGCCAGTAGGTATAAGCTGTATTGGATATCAGTGCCCGTGTTTTCTATGGCCGAGAGTCAATTAGGCAGGCACCCATGCTTGAAACTATGGATCTTAGTTTGATCTCTGTGTCTACTACCACCTCCTTGTAGGATTAAAGGTGCCAAGAGAAATGCTTTAGTTCGTGATCTTTTAATTGGACCAGTCATCCTTGTCACCAGTTTAGAATTAGATGAGTTTGAAAATATATGTTAAAGGAAGTGCTAATTTATTGACTTCATGAGTACTATGTAACCAAATATTCAGGAAGAGGCTCAGTTGCTTCAAATACATGGTTGTGAGGAAACAATGATGCCTTTCTCATCAATTTCTTGCACATGCACATGGGTTAAAAGATTGTTGGCCATGTTGGTCCATAAATGATGCAGGGCTGAGAATACTTAGGCCTAAATGGAATGGGGTTCAAATTCATGGGTGTTTTCTTTTATATGGTTAGAGTATTAATAGGCTCTAGAGTTTGATAAATGACTTGGATTTGGCTGATGGTGCAAGGATAATGGTTTTTTTTAATGGGTTTTGATGAATTTAAAGGTTTGATCATCTGAGAATTTAAAAAAAAATCCAAGTGATTTTATTGGAAAATGAATCGCGTTCTTTAAATCCGTTGATTCGAATGCCCGCATTGGTCCTTAGGTTAGTGTGTATTAGGTGTCATTATATAAATTAAGTTTTGCCCAAAAGCAACTAAGCAAGGTTTCTATGCATCCTGTTAGTTTATTTTGGTGATTAAAAACCTTATCCTGTATCCTGAGTTTCTCCCTTGTGGTCATAAAGCAATTATTCTCATATTTCGCTTTCCTAGTTAGAATGGCATTCAAGTAAGAAGCAAGTAGTCAACATCTTTGGCAACAGCAATTGATGATATCTTTATTCTCATCCCATCTGAAACATCAGGTTTAGCGACACACCAGCATTGGCGTTTTTGGATGTAACCCAAAATTGTGAGGCGGTTTGAATTTTGAGGTCTAGTGGATGGTGAGCACTTTTCACTCAAAATCATTTGTGGGTATGTGGCACCTTCATAATGGTATGACTTATTATTTAGGTACGTCCAAAGGTACAATCGTGTTTTCTTATCTAGGTTCGAAGTATGATAGAGGAGAGAGCTAGGGGTTTCCCAGATGGTTGGGTCACGGCAGTTGTGGCTTTGTCTACTTTCGGAGGTCGAATATATTGGCATCATGGAAGCTTGCAAAGAAATATCGTAGATGAAGAGTAGGGTTGCAAACGGGTATTTGATTCTTCGATTATTCAGAATTTCCGACCTGCAAAAATCTGGTATAAAATATATTTTAGATTCCAATTCATAAACGGGTCCGGGTCTAAAACCCAATTTAGGTTCCGATTCATATACAGGTCCGATTTTTTATCCATATAGGTTCCAACCTGTGAACCCAGCATATAATCCTTTGATATTACAAATTGTACCTGAAAATTTTTTTTTGACATTTTTATATATAATACTGGAGGTAGTAGACTTGATGCACTGTTATAAATTGAATGATATGCTTATTTTAAGAAAAATGAAGAATAAAGAGAAATTAAAATTGATTTTGGAACAAAATTCAAATCCTCCCAGGTTTTCTTATCGAAACCAAGTTTGGAACCAACAAAACAGGTTTTGAATAAAAATCAGAACCATTATTTAAAAACAGGTCCGGATCCACTATGGTTCTAATCCGGAACCGTCCCATTTGCAACCCTAATGAAGAGGTTCTTTAAAAGAACTTGGCATAATACAAGACAAATATGTTGCTCATTGTGACATTCAGACTGCCATCCATTTTAGCAAAAACTCAAGTTTACATTTCAAGTCTAAACACATTAACGTGAGATATCATTGGATCCAAGATGTTCTAAAAAAAGAAGCCTTTAAGACTTGGAGAAGATCCATACCATGGATATGATGGTTAAAGGCTTACATAAAGACAAGCATGAATTTTGCAAAACCATGGCATGTGTGGCTATGGTAGAACCCTCCTCATGAGCTAAGAGAGAGATTAAGAACCTGTTTGTTGTGGTCAACGTCCACCCTCGCTACTTAGTGCTCATAATTGTGGTCGAGCCCGAGCTCTCACCATAAAATTATTGTCGTGTCGTTTGTTTCCCATCACTAATTGGTTTTAGGATAAGTGGTAGCTCAATGGGATGTAAGATCTTACACCGTTCTCACCTTAGCATTTCGGGTTTGAGGATGTTTTATCTCAAGGTACAAAGTTTCTTACAATGGGAGTGGATATTATCTCCCAAGGATGGGTCTTTAATGGTCCCCGCCCCTTAGTTGGGTACCAAAAAAATATATTATATAAGAGTGATAGCACCACTTATCCGCATTTCACCCCTATCTATGTTAGAAATGTAGAATTTAGTATCAAACCCATGCCCTGTTTCAGTTTCTTGAAAAGCCGATATCATGTATAGCTGTAGCTACAAGACATGGGGACCGGTTGATGTACCCCAAATCATTTTGTAGGTTATCCAAAAATGATTTAGAAGTATTGATTGGTTATGGGGGAATGAAGATTCATCTTGCATCATATCATGAAAACTGATTCTGCACCCAGAAAATCCCATAAGGTCCAAAATCTATCTTATATGGGATTTTGGGTCTTATACTTGAATGAATCACATTCACAGCCCATACACTGAGGAAAGAGGACACACCCAAAGGATACTCCAGAAATTCTCATCCAATCTCATGAAAAGGATGCATCCAAAAAAGTAGAGAAACGGAAAGGTTAGAGTGGAGTAGTCACTAGATGATGCATCAAGCCAAGAACTGACACAAGAACAGATTTCAGTTTCTCCATCAGCTCAAGACATAGTGAAATTTCACTCATGTGTTAGCCCTAATATGGATTGGAAAGTTGGGGCATATGAGATGGACGGTTTAGATGAAACCATGTGACGGGAATGAGAAATGTACTGATAGACTAACAATAGCACAGATTAAAAGCCATCTTCCTAAGATTGAATGTAACATATTGATAGAAACCATCTACCTCTTTTGATGGGAATGCTAAAACTACTGTATTTAGGGTGAAATGGTTTCAGTTTTTTTTTTGGTAAAACAGGTGTGATGGGTTGAGTTGGATTCATAAATTGGACCTAATTCAGATTTGAATTGTTTATTTTTGGAGTTGAAAATGTAATTCAAAGGCAGTCTCAAGTTTAGAAGAGTTAACTTGAACAAGAAAAGATTACCCTGACTGATTTAGCTATGGTTGATGGGTCAAAGTACAATAAGTTGCTTTGAGTTCAGGATAATCGTTTGTTTTTTTTTTTTTTTTACAACAATTCAGGGAAGTCTTGTCTTGGAGAATTCTAGAATGCTCCAAATGTTTTCCCCAAACTTTGAGAATTTCCAAGGTCATTTGTCACATTTTTCGGTGGATTAAAATCGTGGAAACTTGTAGAGAAACAAAGCAATTTAAAATGCTAAGTGGACAAGCCATTATATCATGTCAGAAATTTTCAACGTCAGAAATTCTCCTCAGAAAATTTAAAAGGAGACAAACTTAAGGCTGTAAAGGGCTTGAATCTGACCGAAATTTGGCCCCGGTTCAAGTCCGTTTAGGCAAACCTAGACATGTATCTTAGTTAGATAGGCCAGACTAGATTGTTCGAAAGCGTTAACAGCTTGGATAGAGGCCTAGGGTCACTCTGTATATATGAAAAAAAAATTATTATAAAGATATATTTTTTCTTTTATTCTTATTTCCGTATTTACTAAATACGTAAATTACATTAATTTGAATTAATTATCATGAATTCTTAACAAATTATATATTCTTAACATTTTATAAATATTTAGTTTATTCCAAAGTATTTTAAAATGAAAAATAACTTTCCCGTGACCACATTGACTCTTATTTTTCCAACCTTGTGTTCTGCTGCCACATACGAAATACGAAAAGGGCTTTTTATGATGTTCAAAGTCTCTTCATGAATTTGGTCTTCAGTCTAAAAGTTGGATCCAAAATTGACTGAACCAATGAGCTTTAATAGGCCGGCTTGAATTCAACACAAATTTTTTCAAACAATGGAGTCAGCTCAAGCAGTAGAGACTATGTCAAACACATTAATATCTATTAAGATATTAATATCACAATAACATCAACAAAAAGTTTAATACATTGGCAACATCCGTTACACCAGATCCCACCATAAAAACCCATTGAAAAATGTAGCTTAATCAAAGGTTTATTAGATTACAGACAAAGGACAATCTGAGGATGATCTGATTTCTAATTTTATATTTGAGTATTTGCAATCTGCTTTCCAAGCCACGCAATGCAAATGCTACTAAATTTTCTTGCAACAAGCCACCAGTAATTGAGGACCACATGGCATCATCATCCCATACTATTAAAATTCATAATCTGTAAATTGATGTGATCTGACAGGTTGTGGACCACCAATCTAATACATCTAATCTAATATTTTATGAGTGCAATCATTTTCATGGAATTCTGGGGGTTTCAGCAGTTTAATCCTCTTCAGCAGTGCACCTGCAAACTAATTAAGGAGCAAAGAATCCTGCAATTTTTTTACCCTCTTTTGACAGCATGCCAGCACCATTTATGACCCAAAAAGCTGATGCCATTCTAACCTGGACATCTTCATGAATCAATGGCTTGACGCTTCTTGATTATTGGTCATTGATCCATCACAAGTTGCATCAAGAATTCAACATGCCAATTGGATGGTCTAAGGTTTCCACCATTACAGGTTTCAGAAACAATTTTCCTATTGGGTAGGTTCGAACTTTGTATTTTTTTTTTGAGGATTTGAAAAAACCATAGTTGGACAATTGTGAATCATGAAAAAATTAGGCCAACAGAGATTCTCATTTGTTAGGATTTTCATATCCAATTTTCATATCTAATCTTTCTCATGAGATTGGAAGATCATCAGTTTTGCAAGTTTGTGATCCAGCACTTGTGTTTTCTCAAATATAAGCGCCGATGGCACTTTAAAATGCATTGCTTTTCCTTAGTATTTTTGGGTAATTCACTTCGTGAAGTGAATGATCACTTTAAGAGATCAAGAAAAAAAAAAGGATCATATTAAGGAATACCAAATTTAAAAAATCACATCTTCCTCTTTTTTTTTTAATTAAAAATGTCAAAAATTTATTCTCTCATTCCTCTAAATAAAGAAAAGGAAAGTCAAAATGGTACCTCGCATGCCACAAAATGACAAAAGGTCAATAAAGTAAATTTTAAGATTTAGTATTTTTTTTATTTGGCCCATCTTCTTTCCATGTCTCTTAATATGAATGCTCAATTCAATTCACATCACATTTCACATTGCATCCAATGAAGAAAAATGAATGAAAGAAAAAACACATCTCCATTCCTTTCCACTTTCGCGGAAATGTGGCTACACAAATGTACTCTAAAATCTTAGGGATAGTTTCCTTTGAAGGAAAGAAATGAAAATGAAAATTTTAAATTCTTCAATTAGGAGGGATAATAATAAATCTAACTTTGAGAAATACTAGGCACCCTAGTGATTAATGGTATATCATCTCACATAGCCACCCAGGATCGGTCCTTGGGCAAGCAAATTATCACAAGAATACTTTACCACTCACTCGTCTAGCCAAAAAGAAAGGAAAAAAAGAAAAAGCTTACATTTTGCTTTCTTTATAATTTATTGACAATAAGATGTAGGATCAAGAGAATCAATCATATAGATTATTTTCTTAACTTTGAAATAGTAAAACATATCAATTTTCAAATTCAAGGATGAATTGACTAATAATGAGCAAAGGTGGTTTTAGTAATAAAAAAAACAAGAATGCATGAGTCTTTTCATTGTTATTCAATAATAGAGGGGCTCTTTGTGAAAAGAAAAAATCTATAAAATCAGGATTCAGGGTTCCCAATTATTTTAATTTACTCTCCATATCTTAAATTTCTTTCTTCTAGAAAGAAAGTCTATACAAAGTGAGATAATACTTCTTAACCAATACATTTTCCAATATAAAAGGTTTTGCCTTTGGCTGATACAATGTTCAAACCATGTTTGAGACCATGCTTTACTGGTGCCATAAGTGTACTGTTTAGGAGCAGGTTCAGGGGCGGACCTAGGATATTCAACTTAGGGGGGGCTCTATGTAAAAGAATTATTGGGGGAACGGAAAAATATTTAAATAAAAAAAACATGTTAATTCACATAATTTGAAGGGGTTTTTAAAAATTTTAAACTTTATCAGACATGAGTGCGGGGTTCAGCACCATACCCTTGTACTTGGATCCATCCCCGTCTAGGAGGCTACTTAGAGAAATCTACCAAGACCTAATTGAAGACTCCGTGCCACCTTCTAGTATGCTCCAAATAAATTATAAATTACAATAGAGAAGGAATATATGATATATAAAACCAGGAGTATGATGATTGCATTTTATATAAAACAGATTGATAGATGATTAAGGTTGTTTGAAAGCTTTTCCCTGTTTGGTAGCACTGACAGGCTAAAATAAAATTTGCAAGAAATCTCGGATTCCCGGCAAGGATATTTAAAAAGGGAAAGAGGAGGGCAGGAGGGCGTAAAGGATTAGAGTAGGTAGAACGTTGCTTTCTTACTCAATTATTTTGTCAAAACTTTAGCAACCAGTGACTTTTATTATTGTTTGCGGTTACAGGAAAGAGGCCCACAAATAGCCTGATGAAATGACGAAATGGTATACTTTCTGAGGGTCACATTGATGCTATGGGTAACTCTCACCTGCCGGACTCCACTAAGACTGTCCTGTGATTTTTTTTTTTTTTTTGTCAATGCCTTTAATTCAAGGGATTCCATTTTTATAAAATACATGAATAGAAAATCACACACCGTTCACATGGGAGACCCCACCGGAGGTGAGAAAAGCGCATTGTAGGTGATCTGTTGTAATACATTGTACACATCGGAAACCAACATTGATGCTGACTTTTTATTTATGAGAAAGGATGAAGAGGATGGATTTGGATTATTATAAGGTCTATTGGACTGAGAGTCTGAGCCTAGTTTTTAGTTTGGTGACATAAAAGCATATGCCATATGTTGCAAAAGCCTTCGTTGGTTGTCCAAATGTGTGTGATTAAAAAAGAAAACAGAAACTGTTTGGATAAGAAGTAACAGTGAAATTGAAAATTGCATTTTTACAGGGCTCATTATCTCAGATGCATTTTTTCCAACCAGGCCAACTTCAAAATGCACTTGGGTAAGTTATCCAGATGTGAGTGACTAAAAAAGAAAAGAGCAACAGTTTGGATAAGAGGTTACAGTACAATTGAGAATTTTGCTTTTTATAAAGGGTCATTATCTCATCTGCATTTTTTCCAACCAGACCAACTTCAAAATGGCCTGCTACCTTTTGCTTTAAACTTAAATTGCACTTGGGTGAGGTGATCTAAATGCATAATAATCAAAAGGGTAGGACAGCAAATTGAGCAGAATGTGGATGGAGAGTGGGCCAAATACCCCAAGTCTTAATCACTAATGCCAGATTATTTTCAAATTGGAATAAGTGGTGATTCACTGGGATAGATGCGTCATGTGTGTGCAGGGGCCTGATCACAAAGGGCAGATCCCCTGTTGAGAAAGACAATACAGAGTCCTAGACTCCTAGTGTAAGAAGAGAGTTTTCCAGAATGCCTGCCTCCTTGTGAGTTGTGACATTTGTTATGGGGGAAGAGAATCTACACTTCAAACAAAGGGGTATTAATTAAAAAAACAACCCCCTCCTTATAATATATTGAGAAATAAGGACAATGATTGGGGGTGGAAAAGGAAGGTCCTGCTTTGGTAATCTGCAAGTGCATTGAGATCTGGAAGCAATAATCACAATTTGAATTGTATCATGGTTTAAATTGTCCACGATCGTTAGAACTGAGATGAGTCAGATATTTGTTCCTTATAAACGGTTTACAAGTGAGGATTTGTATACATATGACATCTGTAAATTTTAAAAATGAAGCCCCACAGGGGAAATTCTCTCCTGTGAAGAAATCAGTTTTTGTTTGAATGATCAATAAAGGCAATGGGCCAAATTATTTTTTCTAACCTTTAATGAAACTCAAAGTTAGGGCACCCACATAAACTGCACTATGTTCTTAACCAGCTGAGAAACGGCCAATAACAAACAATGGTCCAATTAACAAGAATCATATTGTATCGTTCCGTTGTTTTGGTTTTTATCTACTAAATTTGAAAATTTTTCAAAATAGTACCTACATTTTTATTTAATTAAACATAGGAGTTTGATGAATCATGAATATCATGTTGCCATTTAAATCGTTAGAATAGCGTTAATAGCAGATGTGAAATGACCTAACTGCTTTCTCTCTCTCTCTCTACAAATTTTAAAATTGAAGTCTTAATACTTAGATTTTCTATTTTTTTTATTAAATCAACTCCAAATGTGCCCAAACTTACCATCTATTAACTAAATCTGTTGGGGTCCATTGAGCACCATATATCAACCATATTCACTCTTCTCATGAAAAACTGAAATTTCCAAACTAAGAAGACTATTTGTTATATCACAAATGACCAGTAAGAATAAATGGACTGCATAGAGTGGGCTCCACTTGCATTCATCATCGACAGTAAAACTACAGGCCAGTAGTTAATCAAACCTAAAGGAAATAATGATACTTCTCTGACATTCTTTATTTTACTCATGCATGAGAATGACTTTACTTTTCCATAATTTACTTTACCTGTTCTCGATGTAAATGCGATCACACATCCGAGGTTTGAGTGATTATCCAAACTGTATCAAAGATGAAGATTCACCGTTACGTGGCAATGAAAAAACAACCATACTGAAGAACTATAGTTCTCAGACTACCAATAAAACCGGAATGCGATTAGGTAGTTTTGCAAGCGCGGCTTGATCTAAATCTGATAAGTTTGGGGGCGTTTTTTTCACAGTGAATTTAGAAAGAGAGAGAGGATCATACCAATCTCATGGGATTTTGGTCTTACCTCAGCAGCCACGGAATTCGAGACGGCACGAGCATGCCGTCATCACAGAAAGAGAGAGGCGAGAGCTCCTCCTGGTTTCATGTCTTTTGTTTCTTTTCGTGAAACCGCCGCTGCGAGGAGCTTTCAGGAACCACAAACGGAAACGATTTTAAAGTAGAAAACAAATTGCTGATTTCATGAGAATCCAAAGTGGGTTTTTCTGAACCTGTGGTGCTGAGTGCAAACGAAAACAGATGGTTACAAGTTCTCAATGGGATTTGTATATACACAAACAGACTAAATGAAAGATATAAACGGTTTAATTTACCTGTGAATTTGAAGAAGAAGAAGAATAACAGCATTGTTGATATCATTATTACTATGTACTGTGATTTTATTGTATATAATATCAGTGAAATTAGAAGCCTTCTTACAGCCCTTGCGAACAAAAAAGGAAAGGGGATTAAACGTTAATATATCCGATTGCAGTTACTCTCTCAAAACAAACACAAAAAAAGGAGGATTTATGGTTTATCCCTGAAAAGAGAAGCTAAACCGGTAACGATCTTCCCTCCTGAAGCTCTAGGCTTGATCGCCGGTAGCTGCCATGGCGACACAACAACCGTTATCTTCTCCTCGCCGGGATTTTTTTCCGGAGTCGACACAGACTCGCCGGAGTTCTTCTCACCGAAAATCAGCTCGAATTCGCCAGAGAAATGTCTGGTTTTGATTGCGCAGGGCGAGTTCTGGCATTGGCTTTCTTCGACTGGTTTCAGGCGTTGGTAAGGAGAGAGCCATTTCGCTCTCATGTACTCTGGTTTCCTCCACGGCGGAAAATGCAGTCCCTTTTTCTTCAGGCTCTGCTCCGCGGCCTCGCAAACGACGGAAACAATCTGCTGCAGGCGGTCTGGCTTGCCGACGAAGATCGACGGCAGAGATTGCAGGATCGCTCTGTAGTTCTTGGTTGATCGCGCGGTCTCGAATTCCGATTTGAAATCGATATCTATCAACAGACGCTCGCCTTCTACGATCACATCAACGTATTCGTATTCCCCTTAAATCCAAAAAAAAAAACCACGAAAAGACATGAACTCAAAAGCTTTCTCTACAATACTAAAAAGAATGAATCCAAGTAGAAGAGAGAGATGAGTACCAGCTGGGAAGGAAGGAGATTTCTCCCAACGAGATCTGCAAACTGAGGCATCGTATCCGAGAGACGAAAGGCCGTCAGTAACGATCCTTCTGCAATCGTCTTTACGCTTGCAGATCTTGTTCTTCTCAACGATTTTGGCCGTGTCGGCTAGGAGATTTCGCTCCGATACGCTAGAACATGGAACCAAGCTCTGATACAAAGGGAGAAATGATAATATAAAAAGTTAATTTCTACTGCAATGGTATTGATCGAGCAATCGATGAGAAATTCAGGCGATCTCGATCATTTTTACCTTGAGAATCTCGCAGGCGTCGAATGCTGGACCATCAGCAGTGCCTCCTGAGAGATCTAGTTCGTCATCAGAACTGTCGCTGCAGTTTCCATTGAAGCAGTTGCATCGGTTTCTGTTGCATTTGGCCTGCTTTTCATTGCTTTCCTCAATGAAATTCTGCACCATCTTCGCTAAGCAAACAGAGCTGGGCTCGAGATCGGTGCTGCAGCCTTCTTTGCTGCAATGCTGCTCTACGCCACCGCCTGCCAGCTTTTCTGCCGACGAGACGCGTAGGAAGGCAGGGAATTGCCGCTCGAAGAGTCGCTTGAAGCGCGATTTGGCGACAGGTTTTGCCTGATCAGTCCGAGACGGTCCTTTCGGAACAGGGGAAGGATCAACTGGCTGGATCTTCATCTCGAAAACGAAGTCGAAACTCGAAAGCGAGGAAATCCCTCTTGACTTTCACCGAGATCAAGAGAAATCACTAGTTAATCCATCCTATACAGATCAAGCGATGGCGATCCTGGAGAAAAACCTCAATTGACAGCAACCAATGTAAACTCTAATCCAACGAAGTCAAAAACATCAAAAAGATCCTAAACAAAGAAATTTACAAAACATGACGACATCATGACTCTCTCCGATCGTCCCTTTTCTACACCAAAATCCCTAATCAAACGCGAAATGGTCCTATTTCAACACAAATCAACCGATTCTGCTACAGAACGATAGAATCGTAAGAAGAAATTTTCATTTTCATAGAAATACAAGACGCGACAAGGAATCCGATACTCTTTCGAGCGATCCTCTAATCGCTTTCTTTTGTTTCTCGTTACAAGCAAGGAATTGCTTCAAAACCTCTGCTAAATCCGCTTTTGCTTAGTCTTTTCGAAAGCGATCGAAGCAAATGACGAGTTCGTGAGGAAATTTTCAAAGACCGGCGATTTCCGGCAAGGAAATGACCGAAATTTTCATTTTTTCCGATGAGGGAGGTCGCAGATCCGGCGTCTTCTGGATTTTCCGGCTAAGTCGTCCGTCGGGAACTCGGAGATTTGTGAGGGGGAAAAAACTGGAAATGATTGACAGGAGCAGACGACAGATATAAAGATTGTAGAAAAGTGCTGACTAGGATGAGATGCCACGTGGCGTCTACGTGGCGATGGAGGGAGTCTAGTGTGTGTGGATAATCCTAAGCGGAGGCCCGGAGTACGTGGCATTTTTAGCCTGGGGATTTCTTCTTGCCGGTCACAGCCCGACACGTGCACATCTCTTTGATGTGTGATGGCCCTGATGGGAGCTGCGTGACGAGAGAATTGGTTTATGGGCACCAACATGCCAGTGTAAAATACCTAAACTACCCAACTTGTATTTCTAAAGAATACCGAAAATGCCCCTACTTTGTCCACTAGTGGTTGAATTGAAACGCTTTTAAATCGCAAGTTAGGAAAGTAGACGAGACTTTTGAGTGGAAGTCCTGACTTGACAGGGGTACCCCCGTACTACCTCTAGCATGTGGGGCCCACTGTTGCATATCAAATGCATTGGGATGTGGGGTCCACTTCGGTATCGATCTGCGTCGTCGATATGTATTTAATTAGGGGTGAGAAGCGCTTGGCAAATTAGGACCGTTGGATTTTTTACCGTCACTAGAAACATGGATGTTCTTTAAATTTCTTGCATCTTCGTGGTACCCGATCGTATTAATTGCAGCATTCTTGACAAAATCATCCTCCTGAAGCATTTAATTTTTCTTTCACTAAGATCGAAATGGGTTTTGGGTTTGCCACAATAGCAATTTCGATTTTAAAAAGTAGTGATCTTATCTTCGACATTAAATTGTAATTATTTCTGCCACCGAATTTATTAGATTATACAAGAGGAAAAAGGCTTTAATTTGTTTTGCCTTATTTCTTAAAAAAGAAATAAATTTTATTAAACTTTTCGAGTTAGTCTTTTAGTTTTCTAAGAAGATGACAATTTAAGACATCCAGTCATTTAAAGGTTTTTTTTTTTTTCGCCACTTTACCTCTCAATTTTTTAAAATATCCACGTTACCTTCATTTAAAGCCATGAAATGGTTCTAGCCGCCACTACATGCAACCTATCGTACTTGGAGACGTCGGTTGCCCTCGATCACTATGAAGACGCCGATAAAGAAAGGAATGAGAATATAAAGGAATCTAAAGAAGCTTTAATTGAAATGTTTTTGAAAAACTTAGTGAACTAATTTGAAAAGTTTTAAAACTTGTGTCAGTTTTAAAAATAAGAAAAAAACTTAAGGCCTTATTTGTCATTTTCCTACATAAAATGAAGAGTGTAATTTGCTAGAGGATAGATCTAGATTTCATTCAAATTGAACTAGTATAGACCATTTAATTGAATAGGCTTTCCTCATATCAACCCACTGTTATTTAGGTTGTTTTCGTCCCTTTTTAAAATCGAGGCTAGCTTACTTTTAAGCTTTAAAATATAGGATTATGATTGTTTCATCACAGGACATTTATTGTGTGTACAATCTAATTTTGTGGGTTAGATGTGTACCAATCATCTTTTAAAGAATACACTTAGGGGTCATTTGCATTTTATGTATGGAACGAGAAAATGGGTTTAACGTATCTAAATGTTACACGTATAAAAGACATTACATTATTATGATTGTCGAAATCACTGCTTTCACATGAGTAAGTACATCTTATGATTTTAGTTGTATTTGGATGTTTCATGTGTTTTTCATAATTTTTTTAAAATTTATAAATATTTAAAATATGAAACTAAACATTCTGAACAATGCAAATCATAATTGTAGCCCATAAAAAGTACAAAAAATCATATTAATAGATATTTTTTATAAATTTAATAGACATTTCTCATAAATTACTCAAAATCTATGAAGATTTAAGATGGTCGACTTCAAATTCATAAAATTTATTAGTTTAATAAGCAAAAATGACGATTTCATTCCAAATATGAAGCACACGAAGTTAAAAAAAAAATGGTTATGAGATTTGGTCGCATAACCAAAATAGAAGCAAATAAAAACACCATGGAAAGCATGTACAATGTTTGCAAGCAATAAAAGAGATGTAACGAAGTCTCACAGTATTTTAGACGTGAAAATGGCTAATATTTAGATATCATTTTTACACATGTAAATGAGCACAAACACGATGGTACATAATTTATATTTGTAAATGAGGGCACCCGTAGAGTTGGCTAAGAAATACCTCTAACTTAACATATTAAATATCCAGTTATAGCTACACTTCCTTTGTGCTATTAGTGCATTGAGTGGATATCATTCTAGTAATTGAAAATTAGGGGCTTCGACCGGAGGTCCCTCAAAGTATGACTTTGTTGCAAACATTTCAAAAAAAAAAAAGTCATAGAGCCAAAGGTCCCTCCCACACTTTTTCATACCTGAAAGCCTAATTTACCCTTTCTTCAAATAATAATCCATGATTGGTAGCATATCCCATTAATAATAGCCAACTAACATTTAATTGCCCACGATTAATGGAATCCCCAGATTTTCAAATATTATTTCTTGGTTTCGTCCAGTCATTAATAACTTGATTATTTTTAGATAATAGTAGATAGAAACAACGCTCGTAAGGAGTCCTATTGAAACCAAGAAATATAGGCCTGCCTGCCATCCACACCAGAATAGATGGAGTTTTCCGAAAAAACCTGCTAGTGGAGGAAGACCTCCTAGGGATAAGAGACATAGGGCTGAAGAGAGAGCCAAAAAGTTCGCGACCCAGGATTCAATTTTATCATCAATCCAATCACCGTTCACGTTTTTCTTTTTCTTATCAATGAATAGATCTCTTTACTTGTACGACTTAGATGTCTCGTATTTCTCGAAAAAGTGATTCGATTGATGGGATTTGGTATGATACTGATGAGATCGATGAGATTGATATTCTAAAAACACACAAATAAATTTCAAAATAACGAAAATAAGTTTTAAAAAATGAAATAACTTCAAAAAATGCAATAAGTTAAAAAAAAGCAATATATAATAAAATAACGCAAATAAATTTAAAAAGATGCAAATAAGTTTCAAAATATCCAAATAAATTTCAAAAAATATAAACAAAATTTAAAAGACTCAAATAAATCCCAAAAGATAGAAAGAAATTTTCAAAAAATGCAAATAAATTTAAAATAACGAAAATAAATGTTAAAAAATGCAATAATTTCAAAAAACGCAATAAATCTGATAAGATACAAACACAAATAAATTTAAAAAACACATATAGATTTCAAAAAATGTAAATAGATTTGCGATAAAACTCAGATAAATTTACCAAAAACACAAAAAAATATGATAGAAAACAGATAAATTTGAACAACATCCAGATAAATTTGACAAAAACTTGGATAAATTTGAACAAAACTCAGATAAATTTACCAAAAACTCAAATAAATTTTGAAAAAAACTCAGATAAATTTACCAAAAATACAAAGAAATATGACAGAAAACAGATGAATTTGAACACAGATAAATATGACATAAAACAGATAGATTTGAACAAAACTCAGCTAAATTTGACAAAAGAGATAAACAGAGCCAAAAGCGATCACCGGGGAGATGTCAGTCCTTCACGGAATTTGACCAAAAAGACAAAAATAGAGCAAAAAACGACGAACACAGATCATTTATTCTATCTACAATCCGGAATCCTTCCGAGATCGATCTACCTTCCCTTTTATCCTAAGACGAAGATTCCGTGCGACGCATCTTCGAATCAGTCGCTTCATGTTATTGGCCACGGGATTTCAGCCGATGAAATAAAATCTGTGATCAGCGGCTCAGAACAGATACTTCTGATCTGGGAAGAGCAGAAAGGGTTGAAAGTCGAGGCATTTGGCTTCTTTCACTGCTTTGACGTTGAAGAGTGGAGAATGGAGATGGTGAAACGGGTGTCAGGGCGATGGCGAGCAGGCGAGAGTGGCAGCGGCGAGATGCAATGGGCGAGCGGCAGCGGCAAACCAGGTATGCCACTCTCTCTCTCTCTGTGTTACTCCTTGGCTTCTCCTCCCATCTTCTGCTGTTTCTCTTTTTCTTTTTTTTTTTATCTGTTGGTTTGAGCCTTACGACGAAGGGTCTGGGTGTGACGAGCTTGTCCGGCTAAATCTCGCCGGGAACAACTTGATCGGCCATATCTCATCGGACTTCAACAAGCTGACCCGCCTCGGGACGCTGTATCTGAAAAGCAACCAACTCTCCGGCAATGTCTCCTTCAACCAGTTGAACGGATCTCTGACACAGGATCTCTGCCGCATGCCGGCGACGTCCTTTTTAGGGATGTCGCTCTGCCGACGGCCGTTGACACCCTGCCTCGACGAAGATATCAACGCATCTCCATGATCATCTAAGAAGAAGAAGAAGCTGTTCGGTGGAGCGATGGCCTAGATCGCCATCAGATCGGCGGTCGTGGTTCTCCTGCTCCTCACGATTCTAGTTTTTCTCTGTCGGAAAAAGAGAAAGAGAGAGGGGTAAGCGGATTTCAGATCCAAAGGAAGGGACTCTTCCTCTTATTCTTTCCCTCTCTCTATCTCTCGGTCTCTGTAGAGAGTTTCAAAGACCATTTGCCTATTCAAATCTAGGCTCGTTGTAGAAGAAGAGGGATAATATAAAATTTTAAATGTATGCCGAAAATGGTTGAAAGGGCAATTTAGTCCTAAAAAATGACATCATGTGGACCCAGGGACCTATGGTTACAAACAGTCGAGCTGAGTGGACCATAGTTTTTTTAGATTGAAAGCTGGATATATTTACTTGCGGGGACCTTGCTAATTTTAGCTTGAAAATATGGGAGCTACCCATGCATGCTTGAGCATTGAATTACCAGCGGTCTCGCCACATAAGTCAAAATCATTTTGCTGTACCGCTAGAGCAATTGGAACGGTCGCCCTCTGTTTAACTCTTGTCCTATTGATTACAAAAGTCAAGATAAAAATTTAAGAGTTTGAACGAATATAAAAGATGAAAAATATCAATGCTCGAGTCTATGGCCCAGCAAAAGGAGCGATTAAATGACCATAAATACCACATTCATGACTTTTTTGTTGTTGTGTAGTTTGTGGGACCCATTTAGATGTTTGTTTATTAGTGGCTCATAGATGAAAAGATCTATTTTTGATAATGGGTTAAGGAAGGAGAAAAAAAAAAAAAAAAACAGCCCCCCGAGATCATCCTAATCCTTAATTTAGTTATTTTTTTTATCATATACTTTTTAGAGATTCAATCCAACAGTAGATAATGGTTTCATGAGCGAAATTAAGTCTAGTACCTAATCGGAGATGGGAGCGTGCAATGGCTTGTGATGATCGCCCAAGTACACCCCGTGTAGCTGGAGTGCAAAGGTGGTTGTTGTGGTAGGAAAATATTTTTCAATAATGCTGACCGCTCTTTCTAAACAAAATAAATAAAAAGAGGACGTGGGATTGGACAACGCTTTCCTACAAAATGAGTTAAATAAGATGGATTAAGATTAGATTAGAAAAATGGATAAAGTACGTTGCTCCAAATGAAACTTGTTTTAGCATTTTCAAATTCATTACTTTATTTTTATTATTTTTTATGTATTCTAATCCCAAATTCTTACCTAAAAGGCTGAAAACATAACCTCATTTACTCAGTCTCGTGATAAATCTAACCAACTTGATCCAAATATATGGCCTTATGCTCATTTTGAGTCTTATTTGTTTGCATATTTATAAAGAAGTAAGTTTTTGAGAAATTTTAAGAAAAGAAACTGAATATCATATTTATGATATCTTTTGGAGTGTTTTGCATGCATAATAATCTTAAAAACTGACATAAAAGTCATAGAAAACATACTCTAGAAGAGCCAAAATACAATTTTAAAAACCTATACGGCATCGACAACCAATATGTAACAAGTCAATATAATTAGATACTTTGATCTATATCATTCCTTTTTTATGTTATTTCTTGCAGACGAGGGTATCCTCATCGCATTTGACCTAACTAGACTAATCCCCTAGGCATGTACAAAACTCTACAACACGTGTATCCTGTAAATTTGGGAAGCATCGAACACACAATGTGAGCAGCAAGCCCACGCCTTATGCCAATGAATCAACACTAGGACTCTATATGCCAATGATTCAATACTACAACACATGAGTACCATGTAAATTTGGAAAGTGTTGAACACACGATGTGAAGAGGTGAGGAGGCCTTGTGCCAATGAACCAACATCCGATGCCAATAATTTTTTTACGGGAATATAAGATCTGATTTTCTTTGCATTAATATAAGTCCAACAAATGTGCTAAAATTGAAAGCTCGTCTGTTAGGCCAAAAGTGTCAGAGGCAGAATGTGGTCTCGCTATAGCGAGAATGGCGCTGAGAGCCCAGTTGGATCCGGACTCTTGAGTGGAAGTTTAAGATGACTTGCTATTCTAAGTGGATTATTATTAAGAGCCTTTTATACGGATTTGGGGCTATAAATTCGATGTTTCTCACAACCCAAAGTGAGATAGATCATCTCTCTAAGTACAGAATTAGAGATATAATTAAGAGAAATATTCTCTAGAGATTTATTGAAGAGTTGTGCTATCAAGTACTTTAGAGAGTTAAGTTCTGCATCCCTGGTAGAAGATCATCTTTTTGCGTAGAAGATTTTAGAAGTCAAGCACTACATTGAGACTGTTGCAATCAATGGTGTAAAGTCGTTGAAGCGTGAAGCGACATAATGTAACTTTAGTCTTTAGGTAGGAGATATTTTGGGAGGAAAGTTAATTTTCTTGTAATTACGAGATTCATAGTGTTTGATTATTGATCCAATTCGGATTTGCGGTTTTTCACTCGGTTAGGAATTTTCACGCTAAATCCGGTGTTCTTGTGGTGTGTGCTTGTGGTTTTATTTTCGCTGCTCAGATTATTATTTTTTGCACACTATTGTTCTGATTTATTGAGTGGATGAATCTAGAGATCTTGTACCCTAAACCCTCATCGTTCATTAATACCATGAGCTATGTATATTTTTGTAAGTTTAGAGAAAATTACTATATCAAGATTGGATGGTAATTTTGCAAAGAGTGTTTCCATATGGTCACTACTAGCTATTGATTTCCGCACATGATGACCAAACTTGAGATATATCTTTGAAGTTCTCTTTACTATTTCAGTTTTGCAATATGACATAAAATTTTATTGAATTATATGATATTGCATAAAACCAATGCTCAATTTCAATTATCTAATAAAATTTTGTGATATCGTAAAAAAATAAATAAAAATAAAGCAGTGCCTAGAAGGTTTGGGAAAATATCTCGGCTGACTTGGTCACGAGAGTCCATTAATTTCGATCACAAATTGTACAGATCAAATAGTACGGTCAAGGTCCAAACCGTCACAAAAACCTTCTCCTTAGTGACACGTGGCACAATGACGAACCGCGCGCTGCGTCCGTGACAAGAGAGTCGTGTCCTTACTCTTTAGAATTCCGACACCTGTCATCAGTACAAAACTTCGCTTGTTAGATACGTAGGCGAACGACCGAAAAGCAATGAAATGACCAGACTGCCCTTACAATTCAAAAGAATCTTTCCGATCGTATGATGATAACTTCCGCTAATCGTTGATATTTCATAGGATTTTCACAAAATCTGAGAGAGTTTTTAGCTCTCACGCATAAAACGCTCCAATTCTTTTCGTATATGTAATGGTAATCCGTACACCAATCACATTCTCCATTATGTTTTTGTATTCAATTCAATCTCCGGGAGTAATCACACTTACCCATAAGACCAAACCACATAGGATAAGATCTCCCTCATTTTAGGCCTATTTAATTTCAAGTTTGAATTTACATCCATTGGCTTGAACCCCAAAGGACAGAGACATTTTGGGTTTGAGTCCAAGTCCAAGTCCAAGTCCATGTAGTTTTAGAGTCTTGGATGAAGATAGGGATTTAAATATACCAAGCAGTTTTTCCTTGTAAAGGCACCATGAGCCATCGATTTTCATGCTTGGTGATCAAAGTCAAAGTATTTCGAGAGATTCTCCGCACTGTTCTATTTTTGCGATGTCGTAAGACTTTATCATGATTTGCCAAACCTTATTAGATTATGTAGAGAAAAAAGTGCATGTTGAGCCTCTACCAAGATAGTTTTTGCGGCATAAATCATTTTGTGGATTATGCAATAAAATTTTGCAATGTCACAAAAAATGAACAGTACCAAAAACCTCTAGAGAAATATCTTTATTTTGGCCACTAGATATGTTAATCCACATCCAATGGTGACCGTGCATACTACCAATAATACATGCTATTCTTCAACCTGGCTCAACAGGTTGCTATCCCTACACCCATCTTATCCTTTCAACGTTTTCAAGTATACTTTAGTTGGTATACCTTTTGCGTGTATATTGAAGCGACTGTGATGTTATGTGAATTGCTACGTGGCTTTGTCGTTTGGTGGCCCCAAAAAAAATGTAAGAAACTTATTGATGTATAGCCATGTTTGGAGTGTAACTATAGCTAGCGTTTGTATGAGAGTTTTTATCTTGACATATCATTTTACTAATTTAATTATACAGTTTGGAACATTTAATAGACTTGATTATTTGTATATGAATAATTTTCAAAGCTAATGGACCCTATAAATTCTGTGGTCGTCCCAATTTAAATGGAAAGGGAGCTTCGCCTTTTTTTTCTTTTTTTTTTTTTTTTGGTAGAAGAGAGCTTCATTTTTTATTTTTATTTTTGCTAGCGGAGGGTTTCAATCATTTAGGCTTGACTAATCCCTCCGAACCCAGAGGAAAATCGGGTAAACACTCCAGTGGCCCCAAGTTAGTAGTACTAGTGAACTCAACTTTCAATTCTTAAAGAAGGGGGAATCGGGAGTCAAAACCAAGACCTCTAACTCCAAAAAAGGAAGAAAATGTGGTCTTGATCATTCGGCCAACTCCTTATAATTAGGAGGGAAGCTTGATCTTATGAGGACCATCATAACATTGAAACTTGTGGTGGATAAAGCATCATTTCTGTCCTTGTCCAAAGAGTTATGGAAGTCATGAAGCTCAACCAATGAAATGATTAGCCATTTTATAATTGCGGGCCGTCCATTGGATGCTTTGTAGCTATGAGCCAAGAACAGTTGAGTGTAGAAATAGTTAGTGGTGTTTATGTTTACGTGTTTATTAATTCTTTTCTTTCTAACATGAAATAGATGATCAAAATATCAACTTTCCGTTGTTTTGCAATGATTTGAAGAGTGTGTCAAGTGAGTCAAAATTGATTTTTGCCCAAATCACTAAACTGCTCCAGTGGGGGCATGTTTGTTTGGATAATATATACAAATTGAATACATATAAATTCATGGTGAAATAAGCTCTATAAAAATTATCATACATGTGAAACATAGAAGTTGTAGTTGTGGGATCTTGGCTTTCCTTTGCTAGATTTTGAATTACTAAGGTAAGAGTAAGATTGGGTTTTGTTTGTATCTCTCCTCAGATTCAATTTCCTTTGGTTCTTCATTTTTAATCACTTATTTGAAATGATCCAAGTATTCAATCATTGTAAATGAAAACGGCCACAAGATTTCCCAGGAACCAAGAAGATAAAACTGGTTATTCTTCAACTGAAAAAGGGCAGTATTCCCTTTCTAAATCAGATTCAATGATTCATTTGAAATGATTTATAAGAAACGATCAGGATCACTTGGTTCCAATAGCAATAATGTCTCCATCCCATCAACGGTTGTGAAAGAGTTCCTTTTACAGATAATTCCTCCTTCAAATTCAATACCCACAAGGAAGATATCCATTGGAGGAAGGAAAAGTTGGGGAGTGTCCCTTTCTATGATGTCATTGCAGTTGGGGTTGATAAATGACTGATAGTGTTGTGGGGGACTGGTGGTGGATGTGGTGAGAGGTGCCAAAGTCATTGGGACCTTTTTGTATCATTCACGCTTTTGTTCTTATAAAGCTAGGACAAGGACTTCAACAGAAATAGTAATTAAGATGCTACATGGGGGAGGACCATGATGATTGATGACCATACACATGCACCTCCAAAACCTTGGGCTATATGGGTGTTGGGAGGGTGGGTCATGTATTCTATGATTGATAGCTACGATTAACCAATGGTCTGATCATATTCATTATCATCGTGGTCGTCGTCGTCATAATAATAATAATAAAGGGAGGCCTACAATTGTGAGGCATCCTTTGGTGGTGGGGCCCACAACCATTTTAAATAGGACATGCTAGGGAAAAATGTGGCCACCCTAATGTCTATCCTACAAAAAACAACACAACTCACTTCCTTCCAAAAATGCTTATCTAGGCTAATACCTACCCTAGTTTTCTTTAATCTGACCCCACATATCCTAATTGTTTCTACAATCTACACACTAACCAAACCTGAAAAAAAATTACAATTGAATAGCTTTCTTTTCCTTCTTGTTGCCTTCATTAATAAGTTTATGAAATCATATTCATGTGTCCTAATCATATAAATGTAATCTGTCTATAGGGGAAGAAAACCCAGACAAGTTTTTTTGTTGCCTTTCGATTGCATCTAAGCGACTGTGCATTGCTACAGATGTGATTGTGGATAAATTAATCATATAAATGCAGATCAACCAATTCCTTTTCCCTTTGATCAGTCAGATTTAAAGATTTGTAATAGTCTAATTGAATACAAAATAGAACCCACAATTCATATATTGACTAAATCTAAAACAATGAGGCCCACCATCTCTATCAAAAATCAATTTTAATTCCTTTGATCTCCATCGTCCAATCAACAGCTGCCTCCATCAGCTCTGGCTCCATATATATATATACATATAATCGCATTTTTTCAAGTATTTTCATTTTCTTATGTTATTGACACTGAAAAAAAAAAATCATTCTTATAACTTGGTGTTTGCAAAAAAAAAAGAAAAAAAAAATTTGTGGTGTTGTGACAAAGACTTGTAACTGAAATACTACCGTGTAACGGCCGTTACCCAAGAACAATGATTGACATTGTTATTGTTACCTAACATAACTATATTTTAAAATCTTTTTGTTTCAGCATTTCCGGTTCATTGAGTAAACTTGTTGTAGATGGCCTTAGTGCCTGAAAGCAACACCAATATCATCTTTACATTAAAAGTACATATTAGGTTAGTAGACTGATTCTAGATGTGCAAAAAAACTATATGACTCAGTAGAGTAGGTGGGGTGGGTCATTTATCTTTGTACCCCTTCCATGTGGTTTAGATGCTGACCCATGGTTCTTTAATCCAAACTTTTGATTTGATTGACCCACAATGAATGGAAGACTCCACAAATAATAGCTAAAACTATGGACATATTAAATCTGTATCCAAATCAATGTACATGTTGAATACAGAGTTAGAACCTGTATGTTAAAGACAATGAAAATTGGGTCCAAATCTTAGACATATGATGCATGTTGGATTCAGATTTGGATTCTGACCCAGGCATAATCGGATCTGACCCCCTTGAGAGTAACACTTGAAAAAAGTATCATATATGGGCAAGTGGTGATTCGTTGGGCAACCAAATGCACCCTAAAACCTCATAATCCAGGGGCCCATGTGGCAATTCAAGAATCTGTTGTCGGTTGGTTTGATAAAAGATGAATTTAGTCTATGCCCAAAAATGAAAGAGCATGGCAAAATTTAAAGGAAGTGCTTGATTCTAATTGAGAGAGAAATGTGGCTTTTGAAAGGCCTGAATTCCAAAACCAATTAATGCTTTTGGATGCCTTGAGATGTTCATAAAGAGAAATTTATCTTTAAAAAGGTCCTAGTTCTGGAGCTACTAGAAAAAGCTAATCAATTTATTAGTAGTAATCTATAGTAATCATCATTATCATTTTTTTATGCAGGACCCATATTTCATTTCATTAGTTGTGTGGTCCTGCCATTGTTGTTATGAAAGATGATGATGATTACTATTGATTACTGCTTATAAATTGATTAGCTTTTTGTAGTAGCTTCAGGAGTAGGGGCTTTTACAAGCTACATTTCTCCTTATGAATATCACAATGCATCTGAAATGCATAGATTGGTTTTAGAATTATATCAGATATCGATGTCTTGCATCGTGCGAGACAACGTATGGGGCCCCTTGTGATCCATCTAACTTTATAACACAGTAAGCCCTGTTGTGGACTTCGTTCATTTCTATTTTGAGCCATCCGTGCAGTGTCTTACATTAGAAGAGGTGCATGGTTGATGACTTGATGTGAATGCACCATCTTTATTCATGGCTGCTCAATCACAGCCATCTGTTTGTTGTGTCTTCCATTACAAGAGGTGCATGGTTGATGACTTGATGAGAATGCACCATCTTTATTCATGGCTGCTCAATCACAGCCATCTGTTTGTTATTTGATGTTTTTTTTTTTTACTTCTTAACTATCTATTATTATTTTTATGCTTCATTTTTTAAGAAAAAAATGATGAATAATGATGGCCATCAATGGTTTTTATGCTGTTATCTATTTGTAAAATATTGGTTTTCCATTGGTCCTGATGATTCTTCGATTGTGTTGAATGGTTCATTTCTTAAATTCGTTTGCCCATTGGGTTGTCCTTTACAAAGAGAAGTAGCATCTAGCTATCTATTTATCCATCCGAGTTTTCTGATCAGTGAAAGAACTAGCTAGTCCCAGATGAGTGTCGGAACCGAATTCGCCGAGAACCTTGTGCGTTCGGGTGTGGGGTAGACCTGCGAACTCGCTGCGAATGCTCTCAGATCTACTGCATAATCAAGCAAGGGTTTCCATCTTCCTTATATAGAGCAATCCCTAGGAGTCATGACTGCAACGGACTCTACCCCTCTTGAAATCCCACATCTCCTGATCAGCATGGGAATTCTGCCAACTAAGAGTCTGAACTTGATCCAAAATCTACCACCAAGAGTTTGATCCTTATCTGACTCACCAGATCAAGGCTTGTTGGGAGTTCATCCGTGGCACACCGCCGGGCTCAATCTGGCGTGGGCCCAATGGCAGTCGGGCCACACAATTTTCCTAACAATCTCCCACTTGGCACGAATGCCATGTAATTCAAACGTGCCAATGTACATCAACATATACTCTAGTCCCTACATACATCTCTGGCCAAGGAAAAGGCTTAATGAAGGAATACACATCAATTCCACCAGTGGGATCCTCGATATTGAAATCTTAAGTTTCTCTCCCACGTTTTAGGTATACAGATATTACAATTTAATATCTTAAGGGATTGTGAAATTATGGTTCTATTCACCAATGTGATGGCGGACTTATAACATTTGCACCGGCTCATCGGTTCTTACCAACTTCAAATATCGATGAAAAGATCCAACCTGATGGCCACTTGGTTTATACTGCATCGCAGGTTGTATCCCAACTTCTGTTCTCAACAGAGCTACCATGTGTTTGTTTTCTTTATACCAGAAAAATCAAGACCTTTGCCGGACTCTCTCTCGTCCAAATCATCATCCCAAGAGGCAACCATACAACCATGCAGTTCCAGACAACAACCGTGCCACAAAAAAAAAAAAAAATGGTGTAGCAAATGTTTTTGATGTATCCAGATTCCTCTTATTTACTTGCCATATCAGGCACACCCAGATAACTTAGGAATCTGATTATGAGACCAACGGCGATCCATTTCTGGTCTCATAAATCCGGAATTACAGCATTTTATGCATGATGAGGATGTCATACATTATGCACCTCCAACTATCCTCGAGTAAGGCCTGTCTCTGGTCATGAGCACGTCCTTCTCACTAATGGGATTCCGATTGTTGGGCTCTGATACCACTTGTTAGGACAGTGGACCACTACAATCAGAAGTGCATTTTTTTTCATATTTCTCAAACTCCATGTGTGTTAAATAAAAGCATTACTTATGAAATGCTGTTACACTTTAACAAGAAAAACACATGTTAGGGATTGAAGGGCTTTCCTTGTTCAAAAGGAAGTAAATAGTTTTTATTGAAATGAGGAAGATGGTATGTAAAAAGGAGGAAAAGAAAGAGTTATAATGGTGATTGTGTCATTATATATCTCTTGACTTTTATTATTTTGTTTGGATGGCAATTGTGCCCTGCATCATACAGGCTTTTACTTTAGTATGTGTACAGAAAATGTAGAGGAAACATTAATGGATGATGAGAATAAGATGCATGTGACATGAAACTAGCATAGATTATGGAAGAAGCAAGAGGAAGTGGTCAGTCTTGTGAGATAAGTTCGCTAGAGTCAGGAAAAAAATTATACACTTGTGTCTGACATTTTCCTTTGTTTTCTTCTTCTAGGTGGAATGATACTTAGGGAAATGAGAAAGTTAGCTATAGTATAATCACATTCCTTGCTGTGTACATTCCTTCACGAGTTTCTTCGGCGCTTGCTCTGCATCCACTTGAACTCTTTTTCTATGAAGAATCTTCTTAGAAGTAATTTTAGCTAAACCTATCTGTACAAGACGATTTGTAAAGATATAAACCTGAATTTAAGGTTAAGATTAGTGAAGAAGAAAACCTTGAGTTGAATTGCCAGCAGCATTACGAAAACCCAAATCAAAGTTACACTGTTGGAATGGATCATGGGTCATGGGTGTAAACCGCGTGGTTTTGAAAAATCTGTTGTCAATCAATTGAAAAGCAAGATTTTGGTGTTTCTCTTCTATTCTCTGTAATTTCATTGAGAAAGCAACTCTAGTTTTTCATGTGTCCCAGAGTCAGATAAATAAATAATTACATTGTTTTGAATTTAGAACCTGGTTTTTCATGAAAACGCGTTATCCACCATACAGAGCATTGTTGATAACTATGAACCTGACAAAGACTAGAAGTGAAATTAAATATAACCATTCCTTTGAAACATGGAAAGTCTTGCAAAATGCTGCAATTTCCAGGGTAATGATCCAACTGCACATGTAGATTGTCCTGATCTGATACATGAATTCCATGTGATTGGAGATAAAGCTGCATGATAAGTAGTTTATTCACTTAAAAAGGTACTAATTAGCCCAGCCCAGCCATCTCTACTTGAAAATGAGAGCCCATGTTGGTTTGTTCACATAAAAATTCTCAAAAGGAGAACATCTAGTACATGAGGTGTTTGCTTTCGGCTGCTAATTACTGTCAAGTTCCCCCCTTAAACTTATAGCAATAGGTACACCACTAGTTTACCACAGGATAATATCGTGTTAAAATTGTCGCGATAATGTCGTGGAACTTTTAAAATATGTATGATATTTGTGACATGAATCTTCTGAAAAACTCACTAAGGTATACCTTGCCATCTAATCAAGGTGATATTCCAAGATGGCCATGGATCCTTACCAAATTTGTAAAACCAGTACCCTTCAAGTCTGGACTCGGCCAAGTTAGGACTAGTAGAGTCAGATTATTTAATTGAGTAAAATGAACAGCATCTTTGTAGCAAGAGAGCTGGGTCCATTGGAATCTCTGAACCATGGCTCCACTTGTTCAGTCTCATCAATGGCCCTGAGTACATACATTGTATGTAATGTATATACATTATTCTCTTGGGCCTTGTGAGTGTGTGTCTTACACAGACAGACTCTCTTCTCTTTTTATCAGACAACATGATTGACAAAGGAAAGGATTAAAGCTTGGGTCCCTGGCCTTTTCCTTTTGAGCTTTTTTCAGACAAAGCTTCTCACTTTTCTTTAAGTAAAGCTGATCCTTTGATGTGCATACATTTCAAAAGAAATGAATTTTCTTGTCTGTGCAGACAAACACCTTCTCCAAACCTTCTTTTCCAAAAGTTGCCATTTGATATGGCCGTTTTAACTGCAACAGGAAACATGTGATCCAACTAAGATAAAGTTCTTCCATTGTATTTATGGTTTAGATTCATTTCTGTATTTTGACAGATGTAGTTGTAGAAATAATTTAAAAAATGCACATTAGGGAAATGGTCTTGATTTATTCTTCCAAGAGTTTATAGTAAAAAAAGGGTGAGGAGTAAGGCATCTTAGGTGGGTATCCAAAGGGATTTGATTCATGATCAGTTGATGCTGGGTTATCAGCTCCTGCTAAAGAGGAAGACAATTTAATGGCCATTTGTGGATTTTCACCTTTATAATAAATGGCTCTGAATTAAATGATTTAAAGTCACGTTAACCAAAAGGATAGGTTTATGAGAAACATGGGACACTCTAGTAGAAAGGGGCGTCTCATCTCACTAAGTGACCCAAGGATTGATCCCTCGGCGAGTAGGTTGTCCACATGTAATGTAGTACCATTGATCCTACTTAATGGGAAAAAAAGGCATAGCCTTCTAAAACTTGATAGGACCGATGAAAAACCCAATTAACTCCTTGCATTAGTACAATGCTCAATGCAACTTAGAATCAATTTTATCCACTTGCAGACCTCTTTTGGTGCTGATGTTGGACACCAGCCTCTCTATAAGAAATGGTCTAAGTTCCACTTTCAACTAGGTTTACTGCCGAAAATCAGTCACATGCATAATGCCTGTTTGTTTCATTCACTGTACTTTCCAGGAATTTTAAGAGTGTATTTTCGTAAGTGGTTAAAAATGAAGACTCAAAGGTGAATACTCTAAAATGACCATCAAATAATGAAATGAATACATATATGTTCTTCATTTGATTGATTCATTGATATGATAAGCGGTATGAAATTAGTGGATTATTACGTGCATTATAAATAGTTATAATTTGATGGATAATTATGTGCATTATAAAAAGTTATAATTTGCGTAATCAATTCAAAAACTCGATCGTAATGACAATGTCTTTTGTGCATATTATTGAACATAAACTAAAAAAATAATTTGCTTTGAATGTTTGAGATGAATTGTATCATAAAAACGAGCCGTTTAACAATAGCTATTTGTTTTATTAGTTGCAAATTGATCGCATCAAAGTAGTATCTCTCTACATCTCTTTATAAATATGTTGCAAAGCTCAATCGCTGGCCTGCCCCTTCTTAGCACCGGCACTATTTGCTAATTACAAATGATACAAAGATTGTTTAGTGTCCACCAATAAGAGCAATCTTAGTTACTTTGAGGTGAGATCTACCTTAAAGATATTTGAATTTTGCACGTGTATATTAACACAGTCACATGACAGGGGTATGGGGACAGTGCCCAAATTTGACTTTCATTCACAGTTGGAACATTGTCAAAGGTGGCCATGTAACTATGACCACATTATATATTTACAATGAAAGATAGAAAAGGAGCAAAGTGTAGAACATCACATGATAGCAGTCCTAAGTTGATTTATAAAAATCTTTCAAATGATCAGATGTGCAACAAAAACGTGCACTAAATACTAATGGCATTGGTGTCAACACAATTCATCCACCCCACTGGTTGTTGACCCTTTGGTGGGTTATCTAGAGGGCCAGGAACCATTTTATTATGTTCAAAGGAGTAATGTGAACCTTCTTGAAATTATTTTAGATGCTAAAAATATGATGTTTATCCCCAAAGCTCCAATTTCAGAATGTATTGGGCAAAAGCCTGG
Organism: Litsea cubeba; assembly: GCA_012931725.1. Classification (NCBI taxonomy): domain Eukaryota; kingdom Viridiplantae; phylum Streptophyta; class Magnoliopsida; order Laurales; family Lauraceae; genus Litsea; species Litsea cubeba. Next base: position 126,840,166 of record CM022947.1, read on the forward strand.
TCTGGATCCATGCTATCAATCCATGGGAAGCACAAAGGGGCACTGTATTTCCCACACTGGGTAGGCCCAGGGCGAAATCTCTGACCTGTGGTCTGGGCCAAGGCATATGCCAATAACTAAATGAGATGGGGGCTTGGGCAAGGATATATTGCAAACAGGTTTGTTCTGGGTAGAGAGACCTGTGAGCTGGGAGAGGCCCAGACCAAAACCTAAATGGTGGAAATCTTTTGTTTTTATGAAAACATAAATGAACATTGTGATTAGTCTAATTAAGAGGCTCCAAAGGGATGACTAGTAAAGTAAAATAAGTCTATTCACAGATCAAACCTCAAAATCATTGGACACTTAGGATCAGTGAATCTTCACAAATTTTTTGGGCTAAGACTCATCGAGATGACCCACCAAATAATCAGCACAAATAGCATCCATGTTTTTTTATGCTGTTTACGTCGGATTCATAATAAAGGAGTGTCTAACCATGCATGGAAGTGGCTTTCGTACGCATGACTGGATGTGCAGGGGTGGCACAGTTGTTGCAGGATAAGGTCATCTTCAAGGTGGGCCCAACAACGTAAATTACATGGCCCAAATCAGAATTGACTGCACCTCAGGTCTGTCCATGTATAAAATCATGGCCAGAAGTTTAGCTACCGAAATAGCTAAATTACACATGCAGGGCCCAATGGATAAACAGACTAGCTAGCATGATTGTTGCAACATTTTCTACATGAATGTCCCCAACCTGATGGACGGCTTTGATATGTGTCAGGTGGCACTTATTGGGTGGCACAGCAGAATTGAATGATGATATGCGATCAATGAATGCAAAAACAGTACACAAATCTGTGTGTGTTTGTGCATTCGTCGATCGCAGGTCATCGTTCAATTCCACTACGCCACCCAACACCACTTTCTCATGTGGCCATCATCCAAGGGTAATTTATCCAACATCTACTTTGCTGGGGGTCAATTTGCTTTCAATCTTTTTAAACATACACGTTTTTATATGGTCACAGTTTAATGTTGATGATGCTGCTAGGAGAACTTGGCTGAAGGGTTTGGTGGGATGTTGAATGACAAGATACCAAAAGATTAGTGATCTTCGTGGTTCTTGGAGGTATTGAGAACTCTCATAAGGTGGAATTTGATTTCCTTGAAATTCAGGAAGCCTTGAGGACTTTTACAAGATCTTTTGTGGGCCTAATCATGATTATGGGTGATTGGACTAACATGCCAAGATGTGTTTAAACTTTAAAACGATCCATACGTAGCTGCATTGGCCAAAACCTGAGACAAACTGGGAGAGTTTTTAGTGAATATTTCCGGATAGTTGTCATGGTTGGACTCGCACTTGACCCGAATCAGGTGCAGAATTTACCCGGCCAAGGGTAAATCCCGAGGTGTGACAGTTGGTATGGAAGGTAAACTGCTTTTGATATTTAGGCATTAACTAGGACTTATACATAGAGAGATTTTGTAATTTGTATTGACTTTTTTATTCAATACAACATATTTTGGGTATGATAAAAGTACTCTGAAGGTTTTTTAGGATCCACTAAAATGAATTACTAGTTCCAATTTAACCAAACAATACAGCGGAGATAACCAATCAGACAGTATAGAACTAGCTATCTACCAATCACACACCACAAGAAGGCAGATACAGGTTTTATCGTAGAAACCCTTTCCGGGAGAAAAACCACGAATAAAAAATCAAGAGTTCATGAACAGTTTACAAGATATACTCACAGGCTCCTTTACCTCAGTCTGTACCTCGACTTAAGGACCATAGTTGTTCTTGCACAGAATCCACTAATACGACTTCCACCGTGCACCGTTCTCCTTACTTGTAGGGGTGATCAACCGGATTTTCGGTCCGGCCTAAATGAAGGACCGGACCGGACCACTTATAAGTGGTCCGATCCGGTCCAAACCGGTCTAGTTGGACCACTTAAAGTGGTCCGGACCAGTTTACATTTTTTTTCACTTTATTTTTTATTTTTTATTTTTTTTTCATTTTCACCTCACATCTAAAAAGTGGGCAAATATCAAATGAATGAATGATGGATTTTACAAATGAGTGTTGGGCTCATGCATCATGGGCTCATCTATATAAAAAAAAAATTATTATTTTAAAAAATGCAGTCCGGTCCGGTCCAGACCGGACCGGATTTGGACCGCTAAGACCGCAAATCCGGTCCGGTCCGGTCTGCAGTCCGGTTCTGTGCAGCCCTACTTACTTGATCTCCTCGCACTTTGCCAGTTAAGATGAACTATCTTCTCCTTCGAAAAGTAGAAGCAACAAAACCTTCTAGAGCAGCCCTTCAGAACGATCTCTCAATAGCTTTAGAGAAACAAGGAAATCTCTCTCACGGTGTTCTAACTTCAGATCAAGAGAGAGAATTAACTTCTTATGTGTACCCTTTGGGTTGAGAGAAACACCCAATAAACAGGGCTAAGTTCGTGCTTAAGACTCCTAGAAATAATCTCATCAGGAAAGAAATCCCTTTGCAACTCTTAAACTAGAGTCCGGAACCAACTTGGACTCCTGCGCCCAGCTCGCTATAGCGAGCATGTGTCTCGCTATACGAGGTAGTCCTCTGTCTCGGCTCGTTCTGTCAACAGCGTTTCAACGTTTTTGGCTTTTTAACTTGGGCATCTTGATCTTTTGGCCTTATCTTTTTCTGACATCATACCAACTAATAAATATTCTAACAATCTCCCCCTTATGGCAATTCTTGGACAAAATCCCCTAGAAAAATATAATTTGATATACCCAAAAGTAAAACCCAAAATACATTGAATTTTAAAATAAATAAAAACTCAGCTCCACTATAGATCTTGTATTGCCTTTGCTTGAACTTTCATATCTTGAATTGCCTTGGCTTGTAAAGCTCCCCCTAACTTCATTCTTCTCCCCCTGTTTTTGTCCATAATTGACAAACAAATATCATCATGCAGCTTCTGTCAATCTAGATGAAGTAGCTCTCCCTCAATATTGACTTCCCCTCAATATGATCTTTGTATCAGCACCAGGGAAGGGGCTTGATCTTGTAGATCAAGGGTGATGAAGCTTAGGCACACACACTTGTAAATTTAAATATTTCAGCAAAGTGTGTACCAATACAAAAGGTAGGTCTTCTTTCTTGACCCAGACAGCTTTGGTATTCTTCTATTTCAGCTCAGCCTTCTGCGTTTTCCATTGCTTTTGATTCGGTAAACTTTGCAGCTTGTTGCAATGGGGTCGAATGTGTCATTTAATTCCACAATGATGACAAGTGGGTATTCGTTTAGGACGTGGCACATTCTGCTTCGTTGGAGCTTTCTTTGCAACACTAACAACATAATTAGTAATAACTAATTTTTTTTAAAAAAAATTACCTTTGGCATTTGAAGTGGATGCTCCGTTAGCGTAGTCAATGCCATGCTCGCCAGTGTTTGCCTTTTGACTGCACAAGATGTCATCTAATTTTTTAGACCTGGTATTCATCATGTTCAATGAAGCTTTAGCAGTGTCTAAGTCAGATAGAACCATCTTGAGTCTTCCATTCAGATCAGAATTCTCTGCTTTCAAAGTCTTCATATCAAAATCGAGTAAGTCACACTTTTGTGATTCTGCTGTCAATTTGTCAGCCAACTTGTTATTTTCATCCTCCAATTTTTGTACTTTTACAAACGCTTCTGCAAGTTCAGCTTTCAATGAGGAATTATGCTCTTCAAACTCTTTCCACTTTTTGGCCACTTTTTCATTCATCTTCAACATCTTCATGGTCTTTGGAAACAATGTTTAATATTCAGCTTGCCAGTCATGCTCTGTTTCTAACTCACTATCATTATGATCAATCCCCTCATCAGAAGAAATTTGTGGAGTAAAAGAACCAGAAGTTGCCATGAATGCGATGAATTCTTCTTTGCTAGCTTCAGGCTTCTCAGACTCAGATCTTTTCAAATTAAAAGCCTTTTTCTTTGATTTTCTATTACCACAATCACTAGTAATGTATCCATAACCTTCACACCTATAGCACTTAATCCCTTTAGAAGATTTCTTCTTTACAACAGATTTAGGGATTTGGGTAGAAGTGCTTTCGCGGTAGATATCCATTCTAGCAATATTTGGATCAATATAATAAAATAGTGTAACAAACTCTGATACCAATTGAAAGTTTTTTAGGACCCACTAGAATTAATTAATAGTTCTAATTTAACCAAACAATGCAGCGGAAATAACCAATCAGACAATATAGAACTAGCTATCTACCAATCACACACCACAAGAAGGCAGACACAAATTTTATCGTGAAAACCATTTCCGGAAGAAAAACCACGAACCAGAAATCAAGAGTTCACGAACAGTTTACAAGATATACTCACAGGCTCCTTTACCTCAGTCTGTACCTCGACTTAAGGACCGTAGTTGTTCTTGCACAGAATCCACTAACACGACTTCCACCGTGCACCGTTCTCCTTACTTGATCTCCTCGCACTTTGCCAGTTAAGATGAACTATCTTCTCCTTCAAAAAGTAGAAGCAACAAAAACCTTTTAGAGCAGCCATTCAGAACGATCTCTTAATAGCTCTAGAGAAACAAGGAAATCTCTCTCATCGTGTTCTAACTTCAGATCAAGAGAGAGAATTAACTTCTTGTGTGTACCCTTTAGGTTGAGAGAAACACCCAATAAACAGGCCTAAGTTCGTGCCTAAGACTCCTAAAAATAATCTCATCATGAAAGAAATCCCTTTGCAACTCTTAAATTAGAGTCCGGAACCAACTTGGACTCCTGCGCCCAGCTCGCTATAGCGAGACAGTCCTCTGTCTCGGCCTGTTCTGTCAACAGCGTTTCAGCGTTTTTGGCTTTTTAACTTGGGCGTCTTGATCTTTTGGTCTTATCTTCTTCTGACATCATGCCAACTAATAAATATTCTAACATACTCAATGGTAACTTTGAGATGAAACATGAAAAAATCACAACTCATGAAATACTTCTCCCTTTTTCATTGAAGGAGACTTGCTTATTGATGCTGAAGGAGACTTGCTTATTGATGCATAAGGTATTCTTTCCTCTGTGCAGCTTCACTTATCCTTTTTTGTAAAACCATTTCACTTATCCTTTTTGTAAAACCATTCCCCCCCCCCCCCCCCCCCCCCCCCCAACCATTTCACTTATCCTTTTTTGTAAAACCATTCCCCCCCCCCCCCCCCCCCCCCGCGTTGTGCTCAAGTTGACATTGATAAAAGAACTGGAGATGGCCCAAGGTCTATAGGGATTGGTGGTGGTGTTCTGCATCATCCCCCCCCCCCCCCCCCGGTTGTGCTCAAGTTGACATTGATAAAAGAACTGGAGATGGCCCAACGTCTATAGGGATTGGTGGTGGTGTTCTGCATCATCCCCCCCCCCCCCCCCCCCCCCCCCCTCGTTGTGCTCAAGTTGACATTGATAAAAGAACTGGAGATGGCCCAAGGTCTATAGGGATTGGTGTTGTTGTTCTGCACCACGCAAATAAGGAGATTCTCATTGTATTTTCTTCTTTGATCTGTATGAAGGATTCTATTGGGCTGAGGCTTCAACAATTAAGGAAGGTTTAAAGCCTTTCAAGATTTATTTTACTCAAGTAGACCCGTGGTGGAGAGTGATCCTTCCATCACAATAAACCGGGTTTCTTGGAAAGCAAAGGTCCTTGGAGAGTGATCCTTTCGATTTCAATCCCTATCGAGTGATTTGGATTTCAATTATTAAATTTTGTGATGATAACGACTCACAAAATTCTGTCGAAAGGATCCAAGATTAGAGGAGGAATAAAAAAAGGAATTTGGATCCTTTGAGTCTTTGGGGATAAAGAAATTAGTACGATAAATTAAAAAATCTCTCAGCGTGGTTCATCTTTGGGGATCCAAACTGCTCAAAATTATTCCCTTGTATATTGATTTGGGCCAAATTTCAATTCATCAAAGTTGTCCCTACATTTGATTGCTGAAGAAAGTTATCTATAGTCAGTACCTTTAAAAAACAATGTCAATAGTCAGTATTTATGGATGCTCATCACAATCCAGGCCCAGCCTGCCCAATCACAATCAAGGCCCAACCCGATTTTGTCAGGCTTGGATTTGTAATTAGAGTCAGTTTAATAATTGGGCTAGGCTTGGATTGAGTGATAAAAAGCCCAAGCCCGGACTGCCCCATAACTTAATTTAATTAGTCCAAACAATTACTTGAATGCCCACAAATTTGATAAAAAGGCAGGATCGTCCCAGCCTGATTAATTAAATGGGCTGGCCTGGACCTGACTTTTCCAACCAGTGTCGAGTTTGGGCCTGGCCTGGATATGCCTTGGCCCAGCCCTGGGCCATGAACAGCATTCGCTTGGCCCACTTGCCTAATGCTTCAGATTTCACTCAATCTTTCACATGTGTCACCGAGAAGACGACTTCATATACTGCCATCCACAGCGGACCCCACCTTATGGACATGGCCCCATGTCGAAATCTTCCTCTGCCCACAAAATCATTTTCTAAATAGAAATTAAACGGTTTGCAATAAATTAAAATAGGAGTGTAGGGCTCTGGAATTATTGGACCCGTTTGGCACTTTACTAGATTAGTAAATGTCAAGTAAAGCCTCTATTTTGCAATAAGGGGTCAAATCAATAGCACTTTAATTTAAAATTTCCTTAATCTTTATTAAAAAAAAGTTCAAAAGTAATCTTATTTTTCCACTAAATGACAAAAAAACTCAATTTTTCTATATAAAAAGTCAAAAGTATTTCATATCAAATAACTAAAAATAAAATATCATCATAACTCTATTATATTTTATTCTTTATTGATTTAATGCTTTATCAAACTTTATTTTACATATAAAATTATGAAATGGGGAGTTAAAGAATATTAAATCCCTCATACAATGGAAGTTCCATTTCTTGATGAAGCAAGAAAACCCTTTCCCTCTCTTTCCAGTTCTGTTTGATGTTTGCAGCTGCGATTGAGAAACCATCTCCAAGAAGATGTAATACTATGCTAACCACTTTCTTTAATGCCACCGCAATTGTTGTTGTTCCTTGATGGTCTTGGGACTGGTGAGTTTCCCAAATATCAAGTTTTGGTTGGTATTTGATGTGTATATATCTTGAAATGAAACGGCCTTTTGAACTTCAGTAGTGTATGGGTCTTGATGGTCATCCTAAATATGCCAATCTTCCATCATTCTGGTCTGCTTAAAGAGCTCACTTTATAACAAGACTTGAACAATTTAGAGGCATTTGGCGACAGTTTCTTGAACATTTGATTTATGGCCAGGGCCGGCTCACTATATAGGCAGGTGAAGCAAGTGGTGGGGGCCTCATAATTTTGTAAGCCTGGGTGGCTTGGTTGGGTTTTCTTCCCAGTCCCCACTTCCAAAGTCGAATCCCAATTCCCAAACTCCAAAACCAGAAGCAGAGAAGATAAATGAAACATAAGCACAGTAAAGTTACTATTCTAAAATAAGTCCGTTTTTAAATGTATCAAATCTCACCGGGAATCATCTGAAATAAATTCAAATGAACCCGAGCTAGAAGAGAAAATCGATCACAATTTGACCCGTTTTCTAATGAAACTGAAATCATTGAAAAATTCCATCATTGAAAATTTTCATAAAATCAGAATTACAAATAAGTCCTTTTCTTTATAGAAAATACTCTTTTTTTCATAAAATGGCATTTCAAATCAATATGGCTCCAAAATAAGAAATGTCCAACACAATTCTATAAATTCATTGATACCAATAATTCCATATTATCTTATCATATAATTAATCTAACACATTAATCAACAATAATTAACAACTAATCATGCTTAATTTGCAATTAAACATAATTAATTAAATAAAAACACATTCCCAAAAATCATAATCTAATGTCTAAAGGCCTGTTGGATTGGTAACATTAACATGATAATAGAGCTCTTTCTAAAAAAAAAGAAAAGAAAATGAAAGCAGGGCATGTTTGCCAACGAAAACCACATATGCTGATATGCGTAATAAAAAAAAATGAAAAAAAAAAAAGATGGGTTTCGAACCCATGCACTGTTGTGACAGAACGTCACTTGTTCTGCACCGTCCGCCGTTTGATGTGGTTTTATTTCATGTGCAAATCACATGCGATTCATTCTACCATCCCCTCACATGTGAAAATTAAATCTGAGTACGAAATAATACCTTTTTACACATCAAAATTTCACACGTGATGTATAAATGACCTTAATTAAACATGAAGGTGTATAAATAATTCACATATGAGTTATTTACATACGTAAATGCTCTCAACCAAACAACCCCTAAAAGAATTGTATATGGATAACTCTTGACCTCTCATTGTTAACCATTACTCTGATAATTCAGCAGTTTTTGTCATCACCATTAATGATTTTATGCTCTTTTCGGTTATTTCATTTAGCAGAAGGATTTAAATTGAGGGCTGCATTTTCTGCTTGGATTGGATATTTGGACTTTGCGTGCTCTTTTGGGATGAGGGTTTTCTCACGTCACACATAGAAGTTAGGGGCCTCGTTTATACTTTTGCCTGGGGCCACATATTGTCTTGAGACGGGCCTGTATGGCCTTAGATACACACTCTCTTTTCATAGTGTGTAGGTCCTTTTTTCAAATTTGAAGATCTAAAATGCCCAAGTTGCCCTTTTTTTAAAAGCTTTTATCTATTTAAAGATAAATCATATCCCATGAATAGTGGGATATGCCATTAATAATGGCCAGCTACTATTTAATTTGACGCGATTAATGAAAATCCCATTGATGAGATTTTCAAATAAATTTTAAAAAAATACAAATAAAATTCAAAAGACGCAAATAAATTTTAAAATAACGCAAATAAATTTCAAAAAAGAAAATAAATTTCAAAGGAATGCAAATAAATTTACAAAGATGAAAATAAATTTCAAACAATTCAAATAAATTTCAAAACAAGCAAATAAATTTGAAAAGACGCAAATAAATTTCAAAATACACAAAGAAAATTTAAAAAAAAAACACAAATCTATTTCAAAAAACGCAAATACATTTGCCAAACAACATAGAAAGATTTGTTTAAACACTCAATTAAAAATTTCAAAATTGAGATAAATTTGTTAGAAACTCAGATAAATTTTACAGAAACTCAGATAAAGATGCCAAAAACTTAGATAAATTTTCAGAAACTCAGATAAAGATAAATTTGCCAGAAACTCAGATAAATTTGCCAGAAAATCTAATAAAATTGAGAAAATCTCAGATAAATTTCTTAGAAACTATGATAAATTTTCTAAACTAAGATAAATTTGAGAAAAACTTAGATAAATTTCTAAGAAACTTTGATAAATTTGAGAAAAAAACTCAGATAAATTTCTAAACTCAGATAAATTTTCGTAACTAGCCGTGGATCACCTGCTGCTATGTGCTAGGCTTCTGCTAATGGGTCGGATGTACGCGACCCGAACCAAGACTGGAACCGACCCATGCTACAGTTCACAACTGTAGCATTTGTTTTACGTGAAACAGATCAACTGCCCAAGCATTCAAAGACCACCTGATATCAAGCATTCAAAGACCACCTGATATGGTGATCGGGACTGCACCATATGAATGAAGCTTCTCTAAGACGTGCACGGCTATCTTTCCGACTCCACTCACAGCACATTTGCACATTGAAAAATGAAAAGATATTTGAAAAAAAAAAAAAGACACATGGATTCCATCCTCTCGTCCCCAACTTGCCCACATCATCATCTCTGCTGGCCTTGCAAGTGACCCTCTTCCCGAAAGCCGACATCTCTATTGGCATCTGCCTCCACTACGTGTTTGCCGACGGACGAAGCCTTACCCACTTCATGAAATCATGGTCGTCCATAAATAAAACCGGAGACTTATCTTCATCGCACACTCCATGCCCAACCATCAAGACCAAAATTTAAACAATCGTGGCCCACCTTGAAAATGAGGGGGAGAATCAAAGATTTAAAATTTTGAAATTCAAATTTTTATGCTTAAAAAGTTAAAAGGGCAAATCAGTCATGAAAATATCTGATGTGGCGTATGTAGGGATCTCTCGCCAAACTATGTATAGCTGTATGGTCCATAGGCTTTAGAGGAAAATTTGTAGGACTGGAAGCCTTACAAGACCAATACAAGGGACTTCTCGCAAATTTACCCAACAATTTAAGTGATGGCCTAAAGATGGAGGGTTGGGAGTACCATCTGTTGGACTAAGTGAGTGTGGCCCATGTGACCACATAGGGCCCACTTCTTTTTCGAACATCCAATAATGTATATTTTCTCATGTCAAAGGATTTTTTAAAATTTGCCTTTACAAGGTGCTAAATTAAGGAGACATGATTGGAAAGATTTTGAATAATTGCATTGATGTGGGGACTCTATCTCTCTATAAAAAAATTTCTTGGGTTATTTCTTTCTTATAGTGAATTATCTACGCTTTCGTCACTTTGTGAGAGAGAGAAAAAAATGGTTAAAGAAAGTTGTAAATCCCTCTTCAAATCTAGCCCTCTATTGGTGTTTGAATCACAAAAAGTCATAGAATCAGGTATGATTTTATTATATTTCATATTAATCGTATTAGTTGTTCATACCTAATGAGATTTTAGACGTATGGAAATTCTAACCTGATCTGCATACAATGTGATCCAAAATTAGCTCGCCACAAATATTAATTTTGGGAGACTCAGTCCAAGGTGATATTTCAATAATTTATTAAGAAAGTAAAAAGATAATGCTTGTTTAAAGAAGTATATATACAATTTGTTTTGACAGTATAAAGTAATTTGAAGTTAACATGAAAAGTTAACCTACAAGTAAAGCAATTATTTTACTTGTATTTTAGGAAGTACATTTTTTTTACATCCATAAAAGTAAAAGTAATTTTTTTTATGATTGATATTTTATTTTTTTCACTTATTATTGTGACCAACCAAATAAGATTAAGAGGATTTAACCAGAAAATCCCCTTAGACTTGTCAAAGCCAAAAAAACGCCATTAATGTCTTATAAAGACCATAGTGATCACAGGAGCTCTATTTGGTTTTTTTTTTCCCTCAAAGCAGGGATATCCCTGCTCCTTTTACTTTAAAAAGTCCCAAAACCCTTTTTCCCCCTTTTCGTTCTTCTTCATCTTCTTCTCTCTTTCACAATCATCAAGCTCAACCACCCCTTAGATCCATATCCTAATCCTTCTTCTGCCATTACCAACACTAATGAAGAAGAAGAGACGGGAATTTCTCTAGCTTCATTTGAAAAAGGCGGCGAACTTCTTCCTAAGCAAACCTAGGCACTAAAACAGAGTTATCAACCAAGAAGATGGTCCAGATCCATCATCCAAGTGCACCAGTCAGCAATTTGTACTCCATAGAGGGGGTCAATTTGTACACCTCCCCCACCATTTTCCTTCTTTCTTCTCTGCAATGTATATGTACAATAGAAATAGAAATAGATGATGGTGATTATATTAGAGAGAGAGAGAAGTGGGTAATGGATGGGAGAAGGGATAAGTTGTAACTGCAATGATCGCATTCTCCTTTTGATCTGGTCTTTTGGTGTTCTTTTTCTTTGAAGGGTTCTAGCTTCAATGTAGTGGAAGGGAGAAGAAGTTTGGAGAAGAACGAAAAGGGAAAAAGGGGTTTTGCAACCCGGTCTTCATGTGGGAGGGGATATCCCCGTCTCAACTGATACCACTTTGAGAGACAACACCCAGGGAGCCGGGGATATCCCCGCCCAAATTAGTACTGTGAACGGGGATATCCCTGCTTGTGTTAGTGCTGTGAGCGGGGATATCCCCGCCCACTAGAGTATTGTGGGTGATATATGTCTCTCAGAATTGTATCTCTCATTTGAGGAATTATGACCAAATGTCCATTCCTTATTGAGCTAATGCCCATGTGTATGTAACTGATAGTATCCCAAAACTATTTTCAAAGTTTAACCATTTCTATGTTAGTCAATGACCATTCCCATCCCTATATCCAACCATTTCTATGTAAACAAAAGCTGATGCCCAATTCTATCATCTTCTATTACGGCCAAAGCTAATGCCCCTTTGTATTACTCTTTTAATTAGGAAGGTTTGGCCATAATAAAAGATGATAGAATTGGGTATCAGCTTTTATTTATATAGAAATGGTTGGATATGGGGATGGGAATGGTCGTTGACTAACATAGAAATGGTTAAACTTTGAAAATAATTTTTGGGATTCTATCAGTTACATACACATGTGCATTAGCTCAATAAGGAATGGACATTTGGTCATAATTCCTCAAATGAGATATACTATTATGAGAGAATACACCCACAGTCTTCGTGTGGGCGGGGATATCGCTCACAGACTAACATAAGTAGGGATATCCCCGTTCACAGCACTAATTTGGGCGGGGACATCCCCGTCTCAACTGATACCACTATGAGAGACAATACTCAGGGAGGCGGGGATATCCCTACCCACACGAAGAATGGGGTTACAAAACCCTTTTTTCCATTTTCGTTCTTCCCCCTTCTACTACTTTAAAGTTGAGATCTTTCAAAGAAAAAAACATCAAAAGACCAAATCAAAAGGAGAATGCGACCATCACAGTTACAACTTATCCCTTCTCCCTTCCATTATCCACTTCTTTCTCTCCCTCTCTAATATAATCACCATCTCTCTAATACAAGCGTCGGTGAATCACTTTTCTTCTCATCGGTTTTGTCCTTTTCAATCAGGGGATCTGCAAAGTCCTGCAGCTTTCTTTCTTCTTCAATGAATCCCTACTCATAGAAGATGAGTCTCTGCTTAGATAAAATGGGCAAAAGAACGAAAATGGATAAAAGGGTTTTGGGTTTGAAATCTTTTTAAGATAAAAGGAGCAGGGATATCCCTGCTCAGAGAAAAAAAAAATCAAACAGGGCCTTTGGGACTACTATGGTCTATATAACACATTGATGGTGTTTTTGGCCTTTAACAAGTCTAAGGGGATTTTTCCGGTAAAATCCTCTAAGATTAAAGTAGAAAAAAAAAATGACTGATTTGGTGTTTCTTGATTCTATTGAGACCAAAACGAGCTCCACCAATTAGAGGTAAAGTTTTAGTTGAGTCCGTTCACCTATTGCACTTGATGTAGGCTCACCCTCTGTGTATCATTCATGGTGGGCCACGTCATCCAAACTCAAGTGACTTTATTGGTGCAAAAAGTTTAATACGGATCACATGGCTCTTTGTGAATAGTCCACTAAAGGGCCTGTTTATTTGTAAGAATTTCTGACAGGAATTCAGGCTGCCTTGTTCAATGTTCATTTATTGGAATTCCCAACATTTGAGGTAAGTATTATTTCGAAATTCCAAAAAAAGTAGAATTCCAAAATACTAGCCCTTCCTCCAGCATTTACGAATCCAAGCATTCTGATAGGGCTCATTGGAACTCAGACTCTGTCTGACGGTGGAAGACCATCTTCTGCACCTCTAAAAGAAAATCAGATTTGGTTATCTTCTTTCTTTGCACTCCTTTCATATATCTGGTTCCATGAAACCCAAAACCCTCAAATCCACACCTTCTTTTGATCTAATCTTAATTTCATTTTGATCTGACATCTTTCAAAACCCGACCATCCTCCTCATGCTTAGACAAGAAATCCATCTCCTCTTACATCGAGACCGAATAAACCCCAGAATTCATGCATCCAACCTCTTTGAACAGAAACGTGAGACAGCATGCAATTCAAGAGGATTTGTAGGGGCATCATTGTGATATCGATTTCCTTCGAGGCAAGCGCTCCGAGCTCCTGGATCTTGATGATGACGATGGAGATGTTGGGTAAGGAATATGAGAATGGAATGAGGATCATTGCTATGTACAGAGATTCAAGTACTTATGAAATTGAAAATTTGTGGAATTCAAGTTGCATGAAATTCTCAGGCAGAAATTTTAGGTATAAAAGAAACGGAGAATTTAGGAATGCTAGAATTAGAATTTGTAGCATTTCAAAAATCCAGCTTCTCAAATTCTACAAATTCAAACAGACATAAATTCCAAGGCCCTTAAATATAGCTATAGATAGAAAGGGGAGCAAATAAATATCCCCCAAAAAAATTTGTGGCCATTAATTTTGATTTGAGAGCCCAAAAAATAATTTCGATTTGGGAGCCCAAAAAATAAAACTCCAGTCAATGTTTTAAGTGAACGCACTAACTTTATGAGAAATAAATCCAACTTTGAATATTTGTGCACCATGGGTATTTCCTAGTCATCGAAATCGTTGAAAGGTGGGCCACATGACTTAATTAAACGTCTCATGCTCGAATCGGTATCGTCAAACACATGGTACGACTATGAAAACACAACTATTTGTGAGTTGGATTATACTTGTCTTATGTTTCTTAGAATTGTATTACATGATAGTTGTTTTGTAGTATCATTTTAAGCTTTTAGTTGTATTTATTTTTGTGAAAAATGTTGGTATTATTCTACATGAAGAGTCAAATGACAAAGATAGATTTTTTTAAAGTGATAGTTAATTGTAACTGAACGATCTAATACGGTTAACCGTAAAAATCGATTACGGTTTTTAAAAATTAAAAATCATAAAATGCAATTCGATTAACGATTTAAAAAAAAAAATAAAATAAAACGATTAACCTAACTATTGCAACCCACTTGAAACTAGGTTCAACGTTTAAGTGAACGCAACAACTATGTTAGAAATAAATCCAACTTTGAAAATATGTGGACCGTGGGGTAGTTCCGAGTCAGCCAAATCGCTGAAAGGTGGGCCACACGGCTTAATAAAACGTCTCATGGTCCTATATACCACCCTCATTCATTCACTCCCATCTTACACATGTGGTGCCTTTTGCCCACGTGGCGATCGTCAGATCAGATCTGAAACGCACATCCGTTGCCCATTGGGACCCACCCTTCGTTGTTTGCTTGGAAAGGTTGCAAGCCCACGAAAAACACCTGTCCCGCGGACTAACTTCACTTCTCTATATATTTTATAATTACAGCAAGGGTGTCTCCTGATGAGAATATTACAGCGATGTTAGTGAGGCCGTTCCGGTAATATAAGGCAAAATCCAGGGGCATTTATGTAATCGTGTTGGGAATTTGAAATAAAAAAGCCGTATGCCAAAAGTCACGGCCCGGTCATTTACTTTTCCCCTTCCAAATTCCAATACAAATATAAATACCAATCTTTCTTTCCCATCTCTATCTCTTCCTTTCTCTCTCTGGAAGCTGCAGAAGATTTCAAGGTAGTCTTCTCTTTCTTCTTCTCTCACTCTTCTTCTTTTGCTTCTTTTTAGTTTTCACAGTTTTTGGATTTCTTTGTTTTTTCTCCATTTGGTGATTTCTTGGAAAAGATTAGGGGTGAAAATGGCGGGGAAAGGCGGGAAGGGGCTTTTGGCTGGGAAAACAACTGCGGCTGGAAAGGATAAGGACAAGAAGAAGCCGGTTTCCCGGTCATCTCGAGCCGGTCTCCAGGTTCTCCCTCTCTCCCTCTCTCTCTTGCGTGGATTCGACGCTGATTTGGGTTTCTTTTCCTTGTTTGTGGAAGAAGATAGATAGGGTTTATTGCTTGTAGAATAAACAATGTTTGGTGATCTGGGTGACCCTTTTTTTGAACTGGGAATTTTGGGGTGCTGATAGATTTCTGCTTGTTTGGTTGGGGAAAGTGTTCAGGGATTCAAGGAGGGTTTTGGGAGCCTTTTTTTTGTAATTGTTGGTAAGTAACTGTTGATGGGTGGACAGTTGAAATAGTTTGGATAGGGTGGTTGGAGTTATTATATATAGATACTAAAGGTACTTGTTGCATGTGAAGAGGGGTGAAACTAGAAGTGTTCTAGTGGGGTGGGGTGGGGTGGGGTAGGCAATAAAGATTTATTGGATAAAAGTTTGCAAAGATGATTAACTATCCTTGAGAGAGAAACATCTTTTTAAAGGGGAAAAAATGTAATAGTTGGAATGGGTAAAAGTGTCATAATCTTAATAACAATTGTAAACAATGAAAAAGGTCTTGTGCAGAAAAAGAAGAGGGAAAAAAAAAAACTCCACTAGGGTTCTAAAAGCCCCCCAAAAATTGTGATTGTATCATCTGGATTTTATCAACTTACAAAATAATTCAGAACATGGTAAAACATTATTGTGAAAATAGAAAAAAAAAATATCATACACAGTACCATAAAAATGAGTTAGTCTCAATTAACACATGAGAGAGAGAGAGAGAGAGAGAGAGAGAGAGAGAGAGAGAGAGAGAGAGAGAGAGAGAGAGCATATAGTAGGGAGATTAGAATTTGCAACTATCAAGACAGATAAGAAAGGTTTGAGCAAGTAAGGAAGAAGAAAGATCTTGGAGTTAAATGAGATAGAGTTACTAGAACTTGAGAAGTATTTAAACTTCAAAGTATGTCATAAACGACACATGACCAGATAGTCTTCAAAGTAAGGAGGCAAACGATAGAACACACATAGGAACCAGAAACAGCCACCCACAAAACAATGAAGCCAAGGAAACCACCAAGAAAAAAAGAAAAGAAAAAAGAAGCAAGGCTTCAGAAAGAAGTACATTCACTAAAGCCTATGATGGTCAATTCATAGATCTGTCAGATTGGATGATGCTGTAAGCAGTATTATCAAAATTATCCGACAGATTTAGCCTTTGAAATCTGCAAATCTTGGCCCAACCGTGGATTCACAAGAAGGTGATACTATCTAGTGATAGTTTGTTAAAATTATCTGTGCCTCAAGGAGGCACAGCTTGCTTTGTATATAGATGTACTAAATTAACAATCATTATTAGCAGTCATAGCTGGCTTCTGGTCAGTGTAGTCAAAGGAGTGTCTGGGCCGAGGTCCCTTTGCACCTCATCTAGGGGTCATGTAAGGCACTATTATTAGCCATGTGTTCCTGCACTCTGCTTTGCCTAGGCGATTTGCTAGTTTTGAGGGTCGTTTTTTTAGATTGGCTTTTATACTTACCCCTTTATGCCACCTTTGTGCATTCCCTCTTCTACAGAAATGACTTTCTGAGCACCCTCTCACCCAAAATAGGAAATGCTTTTTCACTCTAGTGCTGAAAATCAGTTGCAAACATTTAACTTTTCCTCGAGAACATGACTACAGGAAAAGTACCCATCATGGATTTGTGACAACCTTTTCCATTGTCTGCTTGAACAGTGCTACACAAACATGGTCATAGAGTTTTATTTATTTATTTATTTTTACGGAATAGAGAAGGAAAGTCTTTGTCTCTCTATCGTAAAGAGAGAGAGAGAGGCTACCAAGGTTTTAAATCCGGTGTCAGCCTTCATGCCAGTCGGGATCAGGACAAAATGTGGACACCCCATGCCGGTTAGTGCCACCCTTGTTGGACCGGTATTGTGTTAAAATATCGCAAAAAACTCGAGAAGAATTAATAAATAATAGAAAAATGCCAAAAACTTATAAATTGATATTTTAATTGTATCTTAAATCAGTTATAGAGCTATTTAATGTTTCTTATGTCTGGCATGATTTTCATTACTTTTTATTGCCAATGGAAAAATCATTTAACACATACAGAGCACAAAATTACTGATATATAATACAATTCATAACTTATCTCCGATGGTAACACTAAAATAACAAGCCACAAACCATAATAAATTAACTAAGGGGTGGAGGCTTGGGGTCATGGGGGTAGTAGTTAAATCTTCAACATCGCACTGTTTTGGGCTAGCTCGAGCCTATATTTATCATGGTTATCATTGTCTTCTATTCTTATTGGATTATTGGTGAAGTACTTATTGGATTATATAATAAAAAAATAGCAAGCAACTTTAGTTTCTTCATCATAGTAATAGATTACATGTGGCATTGACAATCAATCTTGTACTGTCTATTACCATATCAATACTCTGTGTAGGCCCTAATATCGATATTGGTCAGTAAGAATTTGTTTCGGGTATCATATTAGTACTTGTCCTTATAACTTCAAAGGTCAAATTCAATGAAAAATGAAACAAATGAGTTCATTTTCATGTTTTTGGTTGAGTTTTTGTGTGCCGACCCCAACATAGTTGAGACAAGGCTTTGATGATGATGATGATGATGTTGAGTTGTTGTGACTCACACTGTACCAATCTTGTACCAGTCCATGCCAGTCCCATTCTATTCCTTGCCAGTTCGTACCAGTCTATGCCTGTCCAACTCCATCGAGTCAGGGTTTTTCCAGATTTTAATATCCGACTTGTACTATTACTGACTGACTTGGTACAAGATGAAGTTTGAAACCATGAAGGCTGCTATAGCTACATATTATTGCTTCCTCCTCTTCTTCATCAACATTGCCTTTGCTGTTGGCCATAACAGTTGACTAACCATTTTAGTCAGTTGTAACAAAGTACAACAGCAATTGTTACATAGTGTAACAGTCAACTATTTTTTCTTCTTAAACTATTTTGCTTCTCTTATGATTCTTATTTTGTCAACTTCCAACCGTCAACTGCAACAATCTGGATATTTTGTAGTTTCTTCTATCTTCTTCCCTTTCTGTTTTCATCATCATCTTTTTTCCTGTTTTATCATTCTTCTCCTTATCCTTATTTAGTTGCTTCTTTTTTTCCTTTTTACTAATCAATGATATTTTCAAAGGCTAAATAAACTCATTTTGAGCTAGTGAATGAAGGAGAGAAGGATGAAAAGGAAGAATATATCGAGGAAAGCAATAGCACAAGATGATTACATGGAAGGAGAAGACGATATATAATTTATTAATTGAGATCAGTGGGTGTAGTGATGAAAAATTGAAAATTTTTTTTTCAAACTTATGAAATTCTATTTCTGTGACGTATTTAGTTTCATCGCTTTAATGTAGTGATTATGACGACTGATAGTTGTTTGTTAATCTTATAAATTATCATTATTCTAGTTGGTACTATAGTTCTTTTCATGTTCTCATTTTGTTATATCTATATTTCAATTTTTTGTAGAGTATAAATTGAGCCAAATGGCTCTAACTATTTAATAATCATGTGGTATAATGATAGAAGTTAACAAAATAAATATATGTATATATATTAGTTATTTTCAAGTTTTTTTGTTGGAGGTATGCCTAGCAAGGTTAGGCTTACACCTGGCCGCTCAGCCTCCCAACAAAGCTTGGTGCCTAGCTTGCACCTTGTATTTGACTACATAGCTTGAACCCCGGCTAGCAAGCACGTCTAAGGCTACATTTGGCTATAAAAATTTGCATGGAAATCTACCTGCTGCATTGCGTGAAAATAAGTATTGTATTTCAATAAAAAAAGTGCATTGGAATAAAACCACATTTCTCCCTGATTCTCTCCCTTGGAATAAAGGAGTGGAAACTTGGAAACAAGCATGAGACAAGGAGCCATTAGTGGGACAACAATGCACTATTTGCAAAAAAAGAAGCAAAGAAAATCTCTTTTTTTTTTTTGGAATGTAGTATGAGTCCATGGATACAGATAGCCAAATGCACCCCGAGGGAGAATGGATGGTGGCAATAGTGTGAGATATGAACATGGTTCAAAATCGCGGTTGACCCTGGAAACCATTATTACGCAGCATCGTTTTGCAGTTTGCGGTCATCACAGTCCATTGCGGAGCGATTTTTTTTTACTCAAAAAAAAAAATCTGAAAATATCTAAAAAAACCCATAATATATAAAGGCCAAGGCTCCCCTAAGCTCGAGCTTAGGGAGAAAATTTTGTAAGCTCATGCTTGTGGGGCCCACCTTTGGTCCATCCAAATGGACCAAACACATGACCCCCTTAAATTGCACATGTCCACCAACTTTCGGTAAGATCCAAATTTAGTGGACTGTTGGATTGACTATATATCAATCCGAATGGATTGTTGACCATTAAACTCTTGGGCCCATATGGAGATGATAAAAATTACGGTTGGGGCTGCTGATTTTTTGCAGGAAGGAAGATCTTAGGGAGTCCTTGAAATCCCCCCCACTCCCATCCCCATGTGGTTCCCTAAGTGGGCCCCACCACACACTTGAGCTTACCTTATCCTAAGCTTGAGCTTAGGGGAGCTGGCCTCATATATAAAATGTTAGAAATCAATTTTTTTTTTTACCCACAAGTAAACACTATAAAGCAAAATATCGAAACACTATAATGGTAACTAGCATTAAGATATATATTGGGAAGCTTAGAAGAACGCCAAAAAACAAAAGACGCTAATCAAAAGGGATCTCAAAGGCCCAACTGCCTCAACACTGAACAGAAAGGGAGACGAGCATGCTCCTTCCCAAAAAGTTAAGTAGTCACCTCCCTCCAGTTGAGAAGGATAACATCTATTGGCACTCCCCAAAACTCCGGGAGAACAGAAACCCAGGACGCTGTGAGGAATCTTGATTTGTGAAGAACAGAAGCAACAGAGGAAGATTTGTCTTTGAAACATCTTTGATTTATTTCCTTCTAGATTGCCCAGATGATTGCAAAGGAGGCATGCCAAAGAAGCCTTCTTTTTTGGACGAACCTGATCCATACTTCCAAGCTTAAAAAAGGTCATGAAAGGACCAAGGGAGGACCCAATTATAATCGAAGCAACTTATAAATGAATTCCAAATTTCTTGGGCCATAGCACATTGAAGAAAGAGATGGTTAACCGATTCCCTCCGCCGAGAGACAAAGGAGGCAAGCATTAACCGCCATCACTTTTTGGTGACGAAGGTTATCCATAGTGAGGATGCTATCTCTAAGCAGTAACCGCCCAAAAGCTAGAACCCTTGGCGTCACCTTAGATTTCCACAAGTACTCGAAATGATTCATGATTTGGGAAGAATGACATTGCCGAGAAGAAGGAAGAAACTGAGAATACTCCGTCTCGAGAGGGAACCCAAACTCTGATATCTTTCCCCTCTACAGGGATGAACAATGGCTCTAACATATTCAGAAAGTGAAGATGGTGGCTTGCTTCATCCTTCTTTAAGTTCCTCATAAAGATCGGACCCCAAGTAATGCGGTCTTCATTCCTTTCCATATAATCTTTGACCTTGGCCAATTGATTTCTGGCACACATAAAAAGATCCGGGAACTCTTCCTCGAGTGGTCTGTCCCTAGGTGAGCCTCATTTTGTAGCCAACGTATTAAGCTGTCAACATTACTTGATAGTAGAAAAAAGAAGTGAAAAAAAAAAAACCCACTTGTCCTTTCGTTTCATATGAAACAGAAAGTGTGGAGGGACCGAGGGAATGTAAAGGGAAAAAAGTAGGGAAAGGGAAATGAAGAAGGAAGAGGAGGGTGAAAGAACCAAGGGTACACAGCGAAGGCGGCAACAATGATTCTAGCAGCGGTGGTGGTGTTGGCAGCTCCATCATCCGGGTACATCATCTTCTTTGCTGCTCTCCTTCCTCTTATCTTTCTTCTTCTTCTTCATTATTATTATTATTTTTTGTTGCTGCAACATGCATGCTAGAGGGAAAGAAAAAGGCTTTCTTTGTTTCTTTCTTCTTTTTTTTTTTTAACTTACTTCTCTCTTCCCCACCCCCCCCCCCCCCCCCCCCCCCCCCCCCCCCCCCCCCCCCCCCCCCCCCGCACACACACACACACACACACACAACATTCATGGCCTGTGGGAAGGAGGGATCGGGAAAGGAAGATGAATATAAAGGCTATTTTAAGGGCTTATGGGCTGATATTCTCAAAATATAAGTCGTTACATCGGCCTTGGCCGATATTTTTTAAAATATTGGCTGTTATTGACTAATATTTTGACCTTTTTTTAAAACCTTGGGCCTTAACGTGACTGTTTAATCAAAATAACGTATACAGTATGGGCTGCTGTTACTGTTTCATATCAGCCTTTATTAAATGGTAACGGCTAATAATTTAAACCCTGGATATGAATCATCTAAACTGGATACAACAAGGGCTCAAAAAGTGCTGCTATCTGTTTTCAGCAGATTAAGCTTTCAGAAGATAGAAGCTTTGCTGAAAATTGAAGAAGCATTGGTAAACTTGATCCACTTCTTGTCACTAAGGATATAATGCAGAATATGATATTTTAGAAGTGAAGTACTCAAATGTTCATGTTCTTATGCCCTTTAGCAATAATTACCTTAGTTATTCAAGCGAGACAATTATTTTCAGTGATAGAATTTGACGCTGCCAAAAGGATCGCCTCAATTGGTTGGAAAACCGAATTCCTGCCCCTAACCTGAATCCAGAAAAACTCAAGAAAACACAAATTAGTATAAAGCTTAACTTTTAAATCTACAATCTACCACTTGAATTGTCTTCACTCCTTGGGAGTAGGGTCGCAAACACGTATCCGATTCTCCGATTACCCAAAGTTCCGACCCAAAAAAACCGGGTCTGAAACCTATTTTAGGTTCCGTTGATAAACGGGTTTAGTTCTGGGTCCATATAGGTTCTGACCTGGGACTTGGCATATGAGTCTTTGATATTGCAAACTGTACCTCAAAATAAACTTTTTTTTTGGACATTTTTTTATGTATAATACTGGAGGTGGTAGACTTGATACACTGTTATAAGTTGAATGATATACTTATTTTAAGAAATAATGAAAAAACGTGAAGAGAAGTTGGATACAGTTTTGGAACTAGATCCAGTCCTCTATGTGGACTCGGTTCTGGAACCGGATCCAGGTTTTTCTATCGGAATTGGATTTGGAACCAACAAAAACGATTCTTAGTCAAAACCGGATCCGGAACCGTTATTAAGAAACAGGTCCAGGTCCAATATGGTTCCAACCCGGAACCATTCCGTTTGCAGCCGAACTTTGGAGACTCTCTAACTAATGGAGAAGAAAGATGATTGCACACCAGAGCAATGATAGTGAAATAATCCAAGCATGGGTTGGACGTCCCATATGCAATGTATCTATAATTTATTTTTTCCATTAAGTGCAATGTATCTATGTTGTTTTCCACAAAACAAAGGCCTAGTCTATTTCTAATTGTCTACGTTGATCCTATCTAACCAATAAAAAATACTAAATAAAAGTCCTTATTACCACTCAATGCTCAACTCAAAAGCAAAAGAACAAAAACAAAAAAGCAATATGACTTGGACATATCTTTCGTAGATTCATGGCCCCATGTTTTCTCTTTGTAACATGCCACTTGTATTCTATTTTATAGCCAATTTTAACTAATAAATATTTTCATTTTAATTTCAATTGAGATCTAATTTAGGAAAGGAAGCTAAACAATGGTAACTGCTTATTCACCTAGCAATATTGGCATCCTCTTCAGTGGGGATTGTGGACCCCACGTTTGAGAATACTGGTACCTGCCGCATGATCAGTTTTGTGGACCAGGCCTGGGTGTGCAATATGTGCCGGGTTTTGAGTTTGGTTTGGGTTATGAACATGCGGGTTCAAGCTAGACAATGTGCAGTCCACTGTGAGTGGGGTGTTAGAGTTGTTTGGGCTTTGGACATGCCTGATTAGATGGTCCAATCGGATCATTAAGCTGCTGATTTGATCCCTTAATTAATTTAGCAAATTTCAGAACTAGTTTTGATCCATCCTGGCTGTCCATTCTAAGATTTGACTCCCTTTGTTCTTTCCTCTTTTAGCATTAATCTTGAACTCCTCGGTCATTATTTCTACTTCTCTCTTGCAAATTATTACATTGCAAATAATTACCTTAATTAATGTCCTAATGATTAGAATGAAGAATATGTTATGAGTAATATTTAAATATAATTAGAAGAATATTAGCTCTTAATTAGATGAAACTAAATGAGTTGTTTAAACAAATATCGGGATGAATTCAGAGAGTAAGTAGATGTTGATGGTAGTTGCATGGAAATCATTGTGCAATGAGGGGCCACTGCATTAGCTAAAAGTTTCCTGGGGCTTTTGAATATAGAGGGGGGCCACCGTATTAGCAAAGCAGTGTCATTTGAAAATTAAAAATTATGCCCCTATGCCATCGAGGCGGTGGCTCAGTTGGTTTGAGCCTTGGGTTTGCTCTCCAAGGTCTCGAGTTCGACTCCCACCCCTTGCATTATCTGGGTACTATGCGTGCGACCATGTATGTACCCTTGCTCGTCAGAATGTGTAACCCCTGGGCCGGAGGCCGAAGGTCGGAAGGCTGGGCTGCCGAGGGATATCCTGGGTCATCCAAAAAAAAAAAAACCCTACCAACCATGCAGTTCTATGATTCCTGCATCACTTGAGGCTCATTTGGGTATGTCCTTGGGACATGGGTTCCAGACATGCCACCCTAGCTTTTTGCATGAGAGGTGGAATATTTGTTCCCCTCCCTTGAAATATAATTTCATTTAATGCTGGAGAGGTATTACACCATGTCAGAAAAATTCCTTTGCCTTTTGGGTTTCTTGTTCATTCAAGACGAAGGACGGCAGAAAATTTTCTTCTTTTCCATTTCTACCACATATAAAAATGGACCCGTAGTGTTTTTTGGTGGAAACTGTATTGAAAATGTGTTTCTAAAAAAATGGATTTACTTGTCAAATAATAGGTGATGGCATGATGGTACAACTGGGACTTCCTATGAAGCATTTGAACAAACAAATCAGAGAGAGAGAGATAAGAAACTCATCTGAAATATGAAAAGATTGTAGTAATTTCCTTTATTGTTGTTTCAATTGTCTTTTGTGTATGCTGTAAATTTCCTGTACAACAGCCTCATTTTGTTAAGTGTCCTCATTTCTTTTTGTCATTACCATTTTTGTATTCTGTTAGATCCCATGAGAATGTCTTTATATCTATCAGTATGTTCACTTTTTCCCTTTTTGTCACCACGGATGTCTGCAGGTCAGACCATCGCGCTAGGTCTTTTGACCCATAGAGAGGCCAGGACTGGGTTGTTCTTTTAACTCTGTAGTTGGGGGCAATTTTTTAATATGTCGACTCAGTCCAACCCCGGCTGACTTTTGAAACATAAATGCATTTAGTGTCTTTAAAGGTTGCTCTGTGGACGATGTATTCTAGCATGATTTGGGCCTCCTATAGATGGTGTATAGCCTGAACATCAGTGCAATAGATGATCTTGATCATTTAATTAGTGTCCTTTGTAGAGGTGGTTCAAATAACAGTGGGAGTTCGCATTCAGCTGAAATATTTGCGAATGCATTCTGTTACTGTCTGACATTCAAATTTGAGTGAAAGCAGCTAAGATCTTCTTGCTTGGTCCCAAGCTGTGTCAATGTTGGGCCCAAAACTGAATGTTGCTGAGACTGGGCTGACCATTTTCTGGTCTCTTAATATTCAGCAGTGGAATTCACTCATCCTATTGAACTTTAATTGTTGGGCCCAAAATTGAATGTGCTGAAATTGCACTTGACCCTTTTCCGGCCAGTTGTGATATTCAGTTGTGGTGTCCTCTCATCCTATTGAACTGTGTACTAGTTCATGATCCATACATATGCCCCTTCATCTTGTCGATCTAATTTCCATTTTATGTTCCGTGTTGCCACATCCATGATGGCCTTGTTCTGGGCAATGGATCTGATGCCACCAAATGCAGTTTCCTGTAGGTCGTATCCACCGTCAGTTGAAGTCAAGGATTGCAGCAAATGGGCGTGTGGGTGCAACAGCAGCTGTCTATTCAGCAGCTATCTTGGAGTACCTTACAGCTGAGGTTTTGGAGCTGGCGGGGAATGCAAGCAAAGATCTGAAGGTAAAGCGCATCACACCTCGGCATCTGCAGCTTGCAATAAGAGGGGATGAAGAACTGGATACACTGATCAAGGGCACTATCGCTGGGGGTGGTGTCATCCCTCACATCCACAAGTCCCTCATCAACAAGTCCTCTAAAGACTGAGATGGGCTTACTTTATTTGGGTACATGTCTGATTTCTTTTCATTGGTAGGCAAAATTAGGCTCCAATCTTGAGATGTTCTGAGATTTTATATACAAGATATTAGAGAATGTTCTTGTCTTTGTTAGATAGAATTTCCTATTTATTTTTCATTATGAAGTAGGACACTTGGGCTTTAGTTTTCTTTCATGAACTTATGTATACATAATTTTCTGCTTGCAATCTAAGGTAGAACTTGTTTGTTGTCTAGGCGCTAGTTTTAGTTCCAATTGTAGCAGTCCACTGGACCATTTGATGCATTTATGTGGGTGGATGGACAGGATAGATTATGGCTATGCTGTAATTTATCTTCTTGAAAGTGATTCCAGGCTTTTGATGAATGCAACATTTGTAGCACAAAATGCTACATCATCTAATTGTAACTCTTTTTTTATGAAGAGGACTAAACACATCTCTTGAATAAAAGATGAAGTGTAGAATGGGCTGCTTTTTCCCATTCATGCCTTACTCAAAGGATCATTAGGACTGGCCAGAAAGGAGCAGTGTTTGGGTATTGAAAAAAAAAAAAAAAGAAAAGAAAGAACCCAAAGGGACAATCTGTCTGATCAGTTTTCAGCAGAAATTGGTTTTAGAAACTGTTGAAATTTGTACAGACTGTTGAGCTGCAATGATGGTGGTTTTCAATTCTCTTGGGGCAATTAGGGTTGGTTGGTGATGTTTTCATAGTTCAGTTTTAAAAATGGTTGACATAAGAACGATTCATGGGTTTTGGTGGTTATCTTTGATCTCCACATGGTGGATGAATGCAGTTTGTTAAAACTTTTTTCTTTAGGTTGAAAGTGGATTGAATGCTGTTGCACGTAAAGTGGATTCACAGCCACATTTTGGTCCTCAAGCTGTCTGCACGTACTCTTTTTGTGAAAAGGTATCAACTAATTGAGTATGCATCCTCAGAAATATTTGTTATGCTAAAGCTGGATTAGGAACTTTACTCAGTGTCAGGGAAGGCCATCTCGGTTTAGTAACTCTGGTGATTTGGCCAACTCCTTTGGAACGCTCGGCTCGGTTAGACTCATTTGCTTCCATGCTCTTGGGAATCAAGCTGACCCGGCCGAGTCAGGGAAAGTCTTATCAATTCAAGTTATTGAACTTTCACTCTGTGAGCCTTGAAAACATATTAAGTTTTTGTACTATTTTATTTGCATGTTTCTTTTAACATTCAACCTTCAAGCTCATGGTAGGTCCAAACTCGTATTGGACAGCCTAATCAAGGAGAGCAAAAGTAGTTTTAGTTTTCAATAGTGGGCCCACTGAGGAGCCCTATGAATTTCTGAGCCTTACCTGATTTGGACTATAAATAAGATGGGGACTATTAAATATTAAATTATTAATAGCTTGGCGACAGAGAAGGAAAAGTTAAAGTCTTGCGCTGTCTCAATCTTTTCATCCTTTTTTCACATATGAGAAGTTGATGGGGAAAGTGAAGCATACTTTCTCCATTTTCAGTGTAAAGTGAAAAGGATCCCTTGCACCCTCGGAAAATCACTACACCCATTGTGGAGGAGGAAAAAAAAATGAAACGAGTTTCCTTTCTTTCTTCACACTGGTATGGTTTTTATATTTCCCTATTTTTGTCCGTGGAAGAAAGTGGGAGAAACGCTATGAAGTGAAGAAAATGAAGAAGATTGAAGTCATATTTGGCAATCAAATCTTCTCTCCATTCTTCTCATAGTTGCTATCCTTACGATGGATTCTTCATGAATGCTATCCTTACTAAGGATTTCTCATAAAGAAAACTCATTTGGATTTTAACATTTGGTAAATACCAAGAAATAAGTAGATTTATATATATTATATCCAACGGTCACAAGTTTTTTGCAATTTTCTCACAATCTGTGATGAATTAACCTCTAAAGTTTGAACCCGTAGTGATACATGGTTATTTATTAGGGATGAATTAAACTCATTGTGGATCTCACAGAATTCAGAAGTTATTTATTAGGGTGTGGAATCTTTTACAAATATCTCAAAATATATGGGGAATCAACGGCTATAAATTCACCTTCCAGACGTTTTGGACCTTCTAAACATGATTAATGGTTTGGATTGTGATGTGGGGCCCATAAGATAGAGTTTCAAATAAAAAACAGTAACTTATATATATATATATATATATATAGAGCCCTGCTACTTGGAGGGATTATTGGGACCGGTCCTTGGACTGATCCCAATAATCCCTCCAAGTAGACTTTTTGATATATATATTTATATATATATATCACTGCACTCAGTAGCCATTTTTGCACTATGGATGAAGAAGGTCATCGGTTTTTCCTTTTTTTTTTTTTTTTTTTTTTGCCATTTTTTCATGTTCCATAACGAATTAAGCTACCAAATCTGACCACATAGCCATTTTAGGCCTTTTGAAGAAATTGAACAGACCTTTTATGGTCTTTCTCATATGGAGATCAGACCTTTTAAGTTTTAAGTTTAAATTCATTTGAGGAAAGAGTAATTTGTGTAGAGATTAGCTGTTGTCCTAGATTTAAGAAATTTCCATTGTAAGCTTTATCAAGTATAATTTGCAGGTATAATAGGTTCTGAACAAAGATGTGGATCAAGATAGCGCATGGTACTTCTAGCCTACTAATTTCATAACAAATGAAATCCAATTTGGATTAGTGTTTTTCTACTCGGAAACTTGACTCAGCTGATCTGGTCTCAAAAGACCATGAGTGAGTTGTGCCTCTCGCTAACCTAGTGAGTCCTGCTGAATTAGCTGAGTTGGGCAAGTCACTTGGGGTTTGTATACACTTTTAAGGCCATGTTTGGCACTTTTATTTCCAGCTTCTACTTGTCTAAATGTCTAAAGCGGACAGAAGTTATGAAAATAAGAGCGTTTGGCGCAACATTTTGGCATCTGTGCGTTTTAAACATTTAGAGGCAAATCCTCTATAAATTCAAATGCTTAAAAAGTAGGCAGCCTGAAAAATAGAGCTTTGGCCTCTTCTTTGTATGGCTCTGCTTTTATTGGGTCTGTCAGAAAAAGAGTAGAGATACCAAACATGGGCTTATCATCCGAGACTTATCTTGATTACTGTCTTCAAGAGCGTCGTTTGTACTTTCCATAGGGTTTCAATTGGGCCATGGCACAGAGGCCCGGCCCAAGTCAATCCTGAGTTGAACTGTATTTTTTAAGCATGTGGGATCGAAATGGGCCTTCATGTCTCAAAAAAGAAAATTTTTTTTTGCCTGAACCATTTAGCTTAAATGCCCAACTAGATGGGCTCCTTAACATCCAACACAAGTGGCCTTTTAGCTGCTACAAAATTGGTGGGCCATACCCACAGGGCCCATGGGCTGGTTCTTCTGTGTTAAACATCCCTTGAAGCAGTCGACTTGGATTCGATTTGGAATTTGCAAGCTTAGCTTTAAGCTTGTACACTGGGATCAGAACATCATGACCAAATCTAGCTAGCCCATCTGAGGGTAGCTGAGTAGGTCCAATCACAAGCTAAAGCTAGGCCCAGAGCCCAGCAGTTTGGCTTGGCAACCTCTATAAACATAATTACGGTTCTACCCAAAAGGCCTCATACCAATATGGATTACTTAGTCCAACTTATATGCGCATGATCTTTTCCAATTCTAGCCGTTGTGCACATCCCCAACAAGGAAGTCACCCCAACAATGGCATTTCCAAAAACTCGTAAGAAAGTTCTGATGGCTGCAACAATTTCAATTGATACAGAAAGCAAGGTCCAAGTCCTGTTGCTGTCGAGTTTGGGAATGATCACGACTATTCATTGTTGCTTCCTTTGACAAAAACTTAATAAGCACAGGAACCACCCATAAAACTGTGTCTGCAAGGGGGACCATGACCGTGCTTGGGGAGACAAGCAGGCAAACATAGACTTACTAGACCTGGTACCCATTGGCTTTTGGTGGTGACTTTTCGTTTTTGAGTACCACTAGTACAGCCCATCCCCTTGTCGGTAGGACTGAGTTTTTGAGAAAAATCATCATAAATTCTACATCAACCAGCCCTGCTAATTCTTTGCTTAGAATGGCAAGAAGCCCCATAAGAAGTAAAAGAAAAAGAAAAATTAATTGAATGATGATGAAGATGAAGAAGGCCAACTATGACGTAGAGTTGGACCCCAAACCCGACTCAATCACCAAGAAGTTAGAGCTGGGAATTGGATTGGATTTTGTCACCATGCACTTATATTCAAATCTGTTTGTTATGGTGCCATGGGAAGAATATGTTCTGCTGTCACAAGCACGTTTGCTCGGGTGAACCAGTTGTCCTTGAAATATGGCACGGGCTAGATATTGAAAGCTGTGGTTATAGGGGGAGACATGAAATTTAATTGTGGAAGAAGATGGTAGGTGGTCATACATGTCCAATAAAGTACTGTAAAAAAGAGAAGCTTGGTTGTTGGCTAGCCACATCAGAGAGGAATGTGAATGTAGGCTGCCATGGCACAGCTCTGAAGGAGCTGTGTAGTACGTAGTTGCAGGTTTCCGTGTCTTGGATTAGAGAGCATTCAATATGATGGAAATGCAAGAGGTACTGGTGATGTCAAAAGAAATACAAGGTGGCATGGGCAAAGCAATGTTCCCTTTAACACTTAAATTTATATGGGGTAGCATTCGGTCCCTGTTTAGACTTTCTGATCCATTGGGCACATGGGGCTGACTCATGTGGACCATTTAGTGGGCGATTGAGTTAATGGACTTCATCGCCTTTGATTTGAGTCTGTTTCAATCTCTCCGCTCTCCAAACCTTTTCTATCAGTTTATGTAGAAAACTAAACTACCCATCAGGGGCGGACCCAGGATTTTATCTTGGAGGGGGCCAAATTTAAATAAATATTTTTTTTAACAAATCAAGATAGCTAATATTTTTTTCTGGACATATCTGCAAGTTCAAGCATGATAAATATAATAAAATCAAAGACTAAATTTCGCATTAAAAATAAAACCAGGATCTAGCTGACATAAATAATTGTATTTTTGTACATTCCAACTTCTATAATCCATCAAAATGGAACTCAACGTTCTTTTAAATCTTGAAAGTCTTCAATGATTAATTATGTGCTAAACTTCTCCGCAATTTCCCTCTCAATGTACACAAGACAATAGTCTGTGAAAAACTCATCCTCTATTTTGCTGCAAAGTCTAGTTTTAACAAGGCTCATGGCTGAACATAATTGTTCAATAGTTGTAGTGGAGACTGGAAGAGTAAGCACAAGCACGATCATTCTAAAATTAAGTTGGTAGACTGTTGATCTTCTAATCCTTACCAATCATTGGCACAGTTCAAAAATAGTTGACAATTCTTTGAAGTCTTTATGTCGAACTACATTATGCTCATAATATAATGAAACAATTATATTCTCAACTGCATTTTCTCATGATCTGTGAACTACATTATACGCCGATTTGTACTTTTTTTTTTTTTACTTTGTGCAAACAATTAAGGGGGGCCACTTGTTATAAAATTAATATATAAACTAATTAAGCATATATAATATAGAAAATAAAGATTGGAGGGGGGGGGGGGGGGGGGGGGGGGGGCGTGGCCCCCCTGGGCCTACACCTAGGTCCGCCCATGCTACCCATTAGAAGAACAGGCTAATTAAAGCACCAAGAAATCAGAATCATCTCACTTAAAAGTTGGCAATTGGATAATTTAAAACATATCAATTAGCAATCAGACATTAATCGGTTGGAATAATATTTATGAGCCAATTCAAAGTAAAGTTGAAGATTGTATCTTTGTAAAGTTCCTAGTTAGTGCAATATATCTACAAGATCGAGATCCGACCGCTCATCCCGCGGGCCCAATTATGAATGCCCTACTGCTCAAAATCACATTGATTAGATCATAACCACTTGATGGGGTGTTTTGCACAGGGAATAAGTGCTGATGAACAATATCTATAATCTGAGCACTGTAAACTAATTTCCCCAATGTTGATGAGGAAAACCCGATCATACAAACTATGCAACATATTCTATTGGGGATTTCTTTAGTTTCTTAAAACAGAAGATTGCAATGTAATGGACACAATTGGGCCTAAGGCTGCAGACCTGAACTGATCCTCCTATTTATATACGAATTCATACCTAAAGGGCCTGAGTACCATTTGGGCCCCCAGTACGTATGAAGCCAGTTAGATATCAACGTCTGTCCAAGAGCTTGCTAAAGTCTAATGATCGGACCCAAGTGTAGGGTGCGATTGTAGTAATAAAACTGGTGAGACCAGGTCGATCCACAGGGAGCAATGTAAATTAAGGTTCCTTCTCAACTTGTACTTACCCTAAATTAAAAATCTAAATCTAGCCTAAAAACTAAAAAATTACAACCATCATTCTTACTTTCCAAAAATTAAATTAATTACAATCCAATGAAAAGTAAACTTCCTAAATCTAAGAATCCTAAACTAAAAACTAAAATTGCTACAAAAGAACAAACAAGTTAGAACGTCAAGAATAAAAAGTACCAAAATTAAAAATAAGAAACTACACTAGAAACAAAAGAAACCTAAGTTAGAAAGTTAATAATGCAATGCATGCCATGCTATCTAGTTCCAAACATAAACTTTGTAAAAATAGACATAAAATTGAATTGATCATAAAAATAAAGACAATAAATAAAAGTTCAAGAATTTAAATGTGTGGTGAAAACAAGAATTTAAATGTGTGGTTTTAACATAAATTTAAATGTGTGGATGAACATAAATTTAAATGTGTGGAAGTGTATTCTTCTCTTTCAAAATTCTTTTCTAAGCGGGGTCATAATTTGAATCATGCTCTTAGGGCCTTTGGGTCGTCAATCCAAATACCAACAAGAAAAGAAACATAAAACAAGCACCAATCACCCAAGGACAAGAAAGAAAATTGAAAAGAGAAAGTAACACTTTTACTAATATGCAAAGTCTTACATAAGATAAAAAATAAACCAAGACAATTACATACTAAGATGAGAAGCCTCTTCTAGATGAAAAACCCAAGGGTGTAGTGTGATTTCCGGGCCAAATCTCCTTAAGGACTTCAATGGAGAGAAAGAGAAAGGAAGAAGATGGAGTGTAGTAGTAATTCTAGAGAGAGCTGGTCTATCTTCCCATAGGAGGAGAGGGATGCTTATGCCTTCAATTTATAGATTTTTGCTCCCTTTCTTTCCTTCTTTGTTCCAAGCTTGTAGCATGCAATCTTGTTTGTATGGCAAGTCCTTTCCTTGGCCAACAAGTCTTCAAAGAAATAGCAAGGTGAGTGAGAGATTCTTGGTGCTTTCCAAGTGCAAAAATGCAATCCCGAGTAGAAATTACAGCACTAACTTCCAGAGGCCATATCATCCTAATTTAGCTCCGATTGACACAATCTTGGATTCTAAAGATATCTACTCGAAAAGAGCTTTCCAACGGTGTATGAATTGCACCAATCCGACGGTTGGATTAAGAGTTATGACCATTTTAATCTTGCTGCCCCTGAAAAATCCGAGAATACTTGTGCACATATGGAATGCTAGTTGTGCAATGGGGTGTGTGGGACCCATGTGGACGTCCAAAGGGATCTTGGGATCTTTCTTTCCTTGTTTCTTGACTCTCCTTCCATCTTTAGTTTGCTTCCAAGCTTCTTTGATTGACTAGTCAACTCTTCTAGCACACTTTCCTTTCTTGATTTTTGAGTTTTCAAACTTAGTAAGAATCAGATCTTACCAAATCTGAAGTTTTCTTTCTTGATCTTGAGATCACAAATCTAGCTTTCATTGTTGACTTTTCAAACTCTCCAAAAATACCAAGATATGTGGATCCGCTATGAAAGATGTCCTACCCTTGATCTCTCTCAAATTTCACCAATGTGGGTCCCATTCTTGATTTCTCCTACACAAATTAAAACAAATGGATTCAAGAATAATTCTATGTAAGGAATTTAAATGGACGATGCATGGGACCCTACTTGATGCACCCAAAATAACCGACTTTCCAAAAAATAATTCTCCAAAAATGACAGGTTTCATGAATTTATGCAAAAAGTGTGATTTTTTAGCAAATTACGCATGAAAGCACTACAATGGACCCTAAATACATAAAAACATGATTTGACACTAAATAAAGCTCTTTAATATTAATAAGCCCTTAAATTGGTCCAAAATGTGTATGAAAATGTGTGCTTTTGAGGACTCATCACACCCCCCAACTAGCATTTTGCTAGTCCCTAGCAAAAAACTACGAAAAACATGAGGCTTTCATCCTTACTAAATCTAAAACTAATTTAACAATAATAACTAAAAATGAATGCAACGCCACTTTCGCTGGCACTCTCGACTCTATTTAGCGTATGCAGTAAGCCGTTAAACCCCTAGGTTCCCCCTAGTGGACGAGTTGTGTCTCGTGAGGGTTTGCAGTGAATTTACCCACAAATTCTATTTTTTTTCTTTTTCTTTTTTTAATATCAATAAAGAATCCTAGTAGAAACCTAACAAAAACAAAGGATCTTTTTCAAAAGAAGATTTACAAACACCGGATATCCTTGATTATCGAAATTCTCAAAGCAAAGGCAAATTTGAAACTCGGTTCACAAATCCCATCTTTTGGTCCGAAATTCTCGAATTCATGCTAAATTGATCATGCACGGTGAAATAGTGTGTATACGTAAAAACAAATAAGCTTCAAATGATCCGCCATGATTCCCATAAAAACAATTTTCAATCCAAAATTCTGGGTCACTTAACCTTAGCAAAGAAAAACAATGTTCCTCTCAAGGCAACCATGACGGCTTTCGCACTACTGTTTTTTTTTTTTTTTTTTAACACACACATGTGACTGTGCAATGCCTAGGTCGCTTAAGCTTTCTAATTAACCCATGTAACGAGCTTTAGGCCAATGACTCCCAAAACAGATGTCTTTAGGGCACTAGGTGTGTAAATACCCCTACGGGCTTACTGGCTCGGGTTAAAAAGGCTATAAACCCAAACTAGTCACACAAATTTTTACTCTTTTCAAGACTAAACACTTTTTTTTTTTTTTTTTACGGTCCGCAACAATAGGCAGCCCTTTTCATGTGCCCGAATTAATTCACTAGCTCTGTGGCCAACAAAACCAGATGAACTAGGAAACTGTGAAACTAAGGGTTAGTTTTCCATCATATTTTCAATCCAATTGTTAAAGAAAAACGGAAATCATGGCTTGGCATTCAAAAACTTTGAAAACATATACAGACTGTATGAAAGTGAGGGATCAAAATTCAGCACTTTTCCAAAAATCCTTTCCATAAACAAAACAGTAAACCATGGTTCTCTTTCTTTGCCCAAAGCACCAAAAATTCCAAAGTCCAAGATATCTTTGTTTCATAAAAATCCTCTCGAAATTTTCTTTTTTTTTTTTTTTCGAAACCTAAAAATCAAGAACAAATTGTGTAAAACTATTGTCTAAAGATGGACAAGTGTGCTTGTTCCCACCCCCCAACCTAGCATGAACATCGTCCTCGATGTTATGAATGCGGTGCAAAAGGTAAATAGAACATGAGGAAAGTAAATGACAAGAGGGTAAAGGGGAAGAAGTCACCTGAAGATGCAGCTTTTTCGATCTCTGTCCATGGTGAGACAAAACAAAGAAAACAAAAGGGAAAGAAGCTACTCTACTAGCAGAAAAAAAAATCTACAATAAAAAGAAAGAAAAATCCTACACTACTTGATCCGAAACCATGAATCCACCCGGATCCCAGATGAAATTTTCCTCCACACAATTCACATGAAGCACAAAAAAAGATGTTACCATGGAAACGTGAACCACATTGAACATAAGGACCGCATGATATGTGTTGTAAATGTGTGTAAAAAGAACCACCATGAAAAATGAATCCTCCTCCCTTAAAAATGGGTCTTTGAATGGAAGGAGAGGAGGACGCAATGAACAACTGAGTGGCCCCATTTCCTCCCATGCCACAAATTCTTTTGAATTAACTTCCACAATGTCCTTAGGCACGAGCTCAAATGATTCCAACGTGTCAGACTCGAAGGTCTGAATGGGTCCAATCTCCTTTAATTCCAAAAGTTTCCCTGAATTACATTGAGGGCCAAGAAATGTGAGTGCAATTTCTCTAAGGGTCGGATCATCAGATTTCATGAAGAACTCAGTACATGATTCCAAAGATTCCACATTGTCCAAATCAGAAATCTGAAAAATGGGGTCATCCTCCCAATAGTAATCTTTCATTTGGGGCTCATTGGGCACATTCGCGGTTCCGTTAATCATGGGAAGATCAATTTCTATGAAATCCGCAATGCGAAAATCATCAGAAGAATTGGACCCAAAGTAAGGATCAACATAGAAGGGCACGGTATTTTCTTCGAAGGGGTCCACATTCTCCTTCTGATCAGAAAAGTGAGGGTCGGAGGAATGTGGCTCATAGGGTTCATAATCTGATTCATGCAGCGAACCATCATCCATATCCATAGGTGCACCCTTGGATACCCTCTGCGTATTTATGTAATCTATATCCGTCGGATTTTCAATGAGTGATGGATCATCATGTTGAAATTCTTTCTCACTACCAAGGGTGTCATTTACTTTCTTCATTTGAAGTGCAGTTAGACTAATTGAAGTCATTAGTCTTTCTATGGATTGTGCTTTGTTCTGAATGGATTCCATGGTGTTTTGCATGAATGTGATGAATCTGGCTAAAGTGTCTTCCAAGGATCCCTCCGGGGGTGGTGGTGGTGGTTCATATGACCATTCAGGCGGTGGGGTGTCATTAGGTGCATATGAACAAGGGGAAGAATGGGGTGCATATGAAATATCCTGTGAGGGGTAATCATACGACCCACCCGGAGTAAATTCTTGGATATAAGAATTTTCCATATCAAACCCATCTTGCCAATTATCAAGAGCCTTATTGCCCAGGCTACTCATGTTACTCATTTCATCGTGGCAAGGCCATTGATTTGCATTTGATTCTGCTTGCCATTGAATTCCCACATCCATATTTGAAGGAGCGAATGAGTGTATGGGGTATGAGTCATCTTCAATTATCATTCCATTGATACCCTCCATGCACTCCTCATTATAATCATGACCATAGTGATTGGCCCACTTCCGTCCATATGTGGTACCTCTTTCCAACGACCATGTTATTTGATGTATATTTGCATTCCATTCTTGTTCACGTAACTCCCTTATGGATTTTTTATTATTTGAAGCATCATCGGAGTTGCTTTGATAAAATCCCCACTCATTCGTATATGAGTTAATGTAAGTTGATAGGTACGAATCTGTGGGGTGTAGGTACTCACGCCAGGACTTCTTTGGGCTATCACTATCAGTTTTAACCTCATTGGTTTGTCCAGAATTTGGTCTCCTCATGTTTGTGGATTTCCATTGGTCCATTTTTGGAATCACTTCATCTTGTTTTTTCTTTTTTTCTTTTTTTTTTGAGTTTTTTTTTTAATGAGAAAAGAAAGGAAATTAGCCTACACAAGCAGCTACTAAGTTAATTCCTAAAGTTGAAAAGTTTTCCAAAGTTTACCAACCCGGCCCTATGAAACCAGCTCGGCAAGTTCAGCCCCCAGGTAAGGGTAGGATCACGAACGGACCCGTTTGAAGGACCCTTGCCTCGAATAGTCTGACTATCTCCACACTCTGGACAAGGCTTTGTTTCAGCACCAAGATGATCAAGGACAGCAATTAGGTCACTTTGGTTCACTTTCTTCTAAAAAGAATTAAAATAAGTTGAGAAAAAAAAAGTAACTTTGCCAATTTTTAGAAATTTTCTAAAAAAATTCAATGACGTGTCCTTTCTAATTTAGCAATCCATGCACTTTCCTAATCCAATTTAAGGCGGTTTAACATTCCATGCATGCACCTCCTATATCTACAAAGATGTCAAAAATAGCACACCCATAAAGCAAAGTAAATAAGGAAAGTTAGCAGAGTTACCTTATATGGCGCTCCCCGGCAACGGCGCCAAAAACTTGATCGGACCCAAGTGTAGGGTGCGATTGTAGTAATAAAACTGGTGAGACCAGGTCGATCCACAGGGAGCAATGTAAATTAAGGTTCCTTCTCAACTTGTACTTACCCTAAATTAAAAATCTAAATCTAGCCTAAAAACTAAAAAATTACAACCATCATTCTTACTTTCCAAAAATTAAATTAATTACAATCCAATGAAAAGTAAACTTCCTAAATCTAAGAATCCTAAACTAAAAACTAAAATTGCTACAAAAGAACAAACAAGTTAGAACGTCAAGAATAAAAAGTACCAAAATTAAAAATAAGAAACTACACTAGAAACAAAAGAAACCTAAGTTAGAAAGTTAATAATGCAATGCATGCCATGCTATCTAGTTCCAAACATAAACTTTGCAAAAATAGACATAAAATTGAATTGATCATAAAAATAAAGACAATAAATAAAAGTTCAAGAATTTAAATGTGTGGTGAAAACAAGAATTTAAATGTGTGGTTTTAACATAAATTTAAATGTGTGGATGAACATAAATTTAAATGTGTGGAAGTGTATTCTTCTCTTTCAAAATTCTTTTCTAAGCGGGGTCATAATTTGAATCATGCTCTTAGGGCCTTTGGGTCGTCAATCCAAATACCAACAAGAAAAGAAACATAAAACAAGCACCAATCACCCAAGGACAAGAAAGAAAATTGAAAAGAGAAAGTAACACTTTTACTAATATGCAAAGTCTTACATAAGATAAAAAATAAACCAAGACAATTACATACTAAGATGAGAAGCCTCTTCTAGATGAAAAACCCAAGGGTGTAGTGTGATTTCCGGGCCAAATCTCCTTAAGGACTTCAATGGAGAGAAAGAGAAAGGAAGAAGATGGAGTGTAGTAGTAATTCTAGAGAGAGCTGGTCTATCTTCCCATAGGAGGAGAGGGATGCTTATGCCTTCAATTTATAGATTTTTGCTCCCTTTCTTTCCTTCTTTGTTCCAAGCTTGTAGCATGCAATCTTGTTTGTATGGCAAGTCCTTTCCTTGGCCAACAAGTCTTCAAAGAAATAGCAAGGTGAGTGAGAGATTCTTGGTGCTTTCCAAGTGCAAAAATGCAATCCCGAGTAGAAATTACAGCACTAACTTCCAGAGGCCATATCATCCTAATTTAGCTCCGATTGACACAATCTTGGATTCTAAAGATATCTACTCGAAAAGAGCTTTCCAACGGTGTATGAATTGCACCAATCCGACGGTTGGATTAAGAGTTATGACCATTTTAATCTTGCTGCCCCTGAAAAATCCGAGAATACTTGTGCACATATGGAATGCTAGTTGTGCAATGGGGTGTGTGGGACCCATGTGGACGTCCAAAGGGATCTTGGGATCTTTCTTTCCTTGTTTCTTGACTCTCCTTCCATCTTTAGTTTGCTTCCAAGCTTCTTTGATTGACTAGTCAACTCTTCTAGCACACTTTCCTTTCTTGATTTTTGAGTTTTCAAACTTAGTAAGAATCAGATCTTACCAAATCTGAAGTTTTCTTTCTTGATCTTGAGATCACAAATCTAGCTTTCATTGTTGACTTTTCAAACTCTCCAAAAATACCAAGATATGTGGATCCGCTATGAAAGATGTCCTACCCTTGATCTCTCTCAAATTTCACCAATGTGGGTCCCATTCTTGATTTCTCCTACACAAATTAAAACAAATGGATTCAAGAATAATTCTATGTAAGGAATTTAAATGGACGATGCATGGGACCCTACTTGATGCACCCAAAATAACCGACTTTCCAAAAAATAATTCTCCAAAAATGACAGGTTTCATGAATTTATGCAAAAAGTGTGATTTTTTAGCAAATTACGCATGAAAGCACTACAATGGACCCTAAATACATAAAAACATGATTTGACACTAAATAAAGCTCTTTAATATTAATAAGCCCTTAAATTGGTCCAAAATGTGTATGAAAATGTGTGCTTTTGAGGACTCATCACACCCCCCAACTAGCATTTTGCTAGTCCCTAGCAAAAAACTACGAAAAACATGAGGCTTTCATCCTTACTAAATCTAAAACTAATTTAACAATAATAACTAAAAATGAATGCAACGCCACTTTCGCTGGCACTCTCGACTCTATTTAGCGTATGCAGTAAGCCGTTAAACCCCTAGGTTCCCCCTAGTGGACGAGTTGTGTCTCGTGAGGGTTTGCAGTGAATTTACCCACAAAATTCTATTTTTTTCTTTTTCTTTTTTAATATCAATAAAGAATCCTAGTAGAAACCTAACAAAAACAAAGGATCTTTTTCAAAAGAAGATTTACAAACACCGGATATCCTTGATTATCGAAATTCTCAAAGCAAAGGCAAATTTGAAACTCGGTTCACAAATCCCATCTTTTGGTCCGAAATTCTCGAATTCATGCTAAATTGATCATGCACGGTGAAATAGTGTGTATACGTAAAAACAAATAAGCTTCAAATGATCCGCCATGATTCCCATAAAAACAATTTTCAATCCAAAATTCTGGGTCACTTAACCTTAGCAAAGAAAAACAATGTTCCTCTCAAGGCAACCATGACGGCTTTCGCACTACTGTTTTTTTTTTTTTTTTAACACACACATGTGACTGTGCAATGCCTAGGTCGCTTAAGCTTTCTAATTAACCCATGTAACGAGCTTTAGGCCAATGACTCCCAAAACAGATGTCTTTAGGGCACTAGGTATGTAAATACCCCTACGGGCTTACTGGCTCGGGTTAAAAAGGCTATAAACCCAAACTAGTCACACAAATTTTTACTCTTTTCAAGACTAAACACTTTTTTTTTTTTTTTTTTACGGTCCGCAACAATAGGCAGCCCTTTTCATGTGCCCGAATTAATTCACTAGCTCTGTGGCCAACAAAACCAGATGAACTAGGAAACTGTGAAACTAAGGGTTAGTTTTCCATCATATTTTCAATCCAATTGTTAAAGAAAAACGGAAATCATGGCTTGGCATTCAAAAACTTTGAAAACATATACAGACTGTGTGAAAGTGAGGGATCAAAATTCAGCACTTTTCCAAAAATCCTTTCCATAAACAAAACAGTAAACCATGGTTCTCTTTCTTTGCCCAAAGCACCAAAAATTCCAAAGTCCAAGATATCTTTGTTTCATAAAAATCCTCTCGAAATTTTCTTTTTTTTTTTTTTTTCGAAACCTAAAAATCAAGAACAAATTGTGTAAAACTATTGTCTAAAGATGGACAAGTGTGCTTGTTCCCACCCCCCAACCTAGCATGAACATCGTCCTCGATGTTATGAATGCGGTGCAAAAGGTAAATAGAACATGAGGAAAGTAAATGACAAGAGGGTAAAGGGGAAGAAGTCACCTGAAGATGCAGCTTTTTCGATCTCTGTCCATGGTGAGACAAAACAAAGAAAACAAAAGGGAAAGAAGCTACTCTACTAGCAGAAAAAAAAATCTACAATAAAAAGAAAGAAAAATCCTACACTACTTGATCCGAAACCATGAATCCACCCGGATCCCAGATGAAATTTTCCTCCACACAATTCACATGAAGCACAAAAAAAGATGTTACCATGGAAACGTGAACCACATTGAACATAAGGACCGCATGATATGTGTTGTAAATGTGTGTAAAAAGAACCACCATGAAAAATGAATCCTCCTCCCTTAAAAATGGGTCTTTGAATGGAAGGAGAGGAGGACGCAATGAACAACTGAGTGGCCCCATTTCCTCCCATGCCACAAATTCTTTTGAATTAACTTCCACAATGTCCTTAGGCACGAGCTCAAATGATTCCAACGTGTCAGACTCGAAGGTCTGAATGGGTCCAATCTCCTTTAATTCCAAAAGTTTCCCTGAATTACATTGAGGGCCAAGAAATGTGAGTGCAATTTCTCTAAGGGTCGGATCATCAGATTTCATGAAGAACTCAGTACATGATTCCAAAGATTCCACATTGTCCAAATCAGAAATCTGAAAAATGGGGTCATCCTCCCAATAGTAATCTTTCATTTGGGGCTCATTGGGCACATTCGCGGTTCCGTTAATCATGGGAAGATCAATTTCTATGAAATCCGCAATGCGAAAATCATCAGAAGAATTGGACCCAAAGTAAGGATCAACATAGAAGGGCACGGTATTTTCTTCGAAGGGGTCCACATTCTCCTTCTGATCAGAAAAGTGAGGGTCGGAGGAATGTGGCTCATAGGGTTCATAATCTGATTCATGCAGCGAACCATCATCCATATCCATAGGTGCACCCTTGGATACCCTCTGCGTATTTATGTAATCTATATCCGTCGGATTTTCAATGAGTGATGGATCATCATGTTGAAATTCTTTCTCACTACCAAGGGTGTCATTTACTTTCTTCATTTGAAGTGCAGTTAGACTAATTGAAGTCATTAGTCTTTCTATGGATTGTGCTTTGTTCTGAATGGATTCCATGGTGTTTTGCATGAATGTGATGAATCTGGCTAAAGTGTCTTCCAAGGATCCCTCCGGGGGTGGTGGTGGTGGTTCATATGACCATTCAGGCGGTGGGGGTGTCATTAGGTGCATATGAACAAGGGGAAGAATGGGGTGCATATGAAATATCCTGTGAGGGGTAATCATACGACCCACCCGGAGTAAATTCTTGGATATAAGAATTTTCCATATCAAACCCATCTTGCCAATTATCAAGAGCCTTATTGCCCAGGCTACTCATGTTACTCATTTCATCGTGGCAAGGCCATTGATTTGCATTTGATTCTGCTTGCCATTGAATTCCCACATCCATATTTGAAGGAGCGAATGAGTGTATGGGGTATGAGTCATCTTCAATTATCATTCCATTGATACCCTCCATGCACTCCTCATTATAATCATGACCATAGTGATTGGCCCACTTCCGTCCATATGTGGTACCTCTTTCCAACGACCATGTTATTTGATGTATATTTGCATTCCATTCTTGTTCACGTAACTCCCTTATGGATTTTTTATTATTTGAAGCATCATCGGAGTTGCTTTGATAAAATCCCCACTCATTCGTATATGAGTTAATGTAAGTTGATAGGTACGAATCTGTGGGGTGTAGGTACTCACGCCAGGACTTCTTTGGGCTATCACTATCAGTTTTAACCTCATTGGTTTGTCCAGAATTTGGTCTCCTCATGTTTGTGGATTTCCATTGGTCCATTTTTGGAATCACTTCATCTTGTTTTTTCTTTTTTTCTTTTTTTTTTTGAGTTTTTTTTAATGAGAAAAGAAAGGAAATTAGCCTACACAAGCAGCTACTAAGTTAATTCCTAAAGTTGAAAAGTTTTCCAAAGTTTACCAACCCGGCCCTATGAAACCAGCTCGGCAAGTTCAGCCCCCAGGTAAGGGTAGGATCACGAACGGACCCGTTTGAAGGACCCTTGCCTCGAATAGTCTGACTATCTCCACACTCTGGACAAGGCTTTGTTTCAGCACCAAGATGATCAAGGACAGCAATTAGGTCACTTTGGTTCACTTTCTTCTAAAAAGAATTAAAATAAGTTGAGAAAAAAAAAGTAACTTTGCCAATTTTTAGAAATTTTCTAAAAAAATTCAATGACGTGTCCTTTCTAATTTAGCAATCCATGCACTT
Source organism: Litsea cubeba (assembly GCA_012931725.1). Lineage (NCBI taxonomy): Eukaryota > Viridiplantae > Streptophyta > Magnoliopsida > Laurales > Lauraceae > Litsea > Litsea cubeba. The sequence continues at coordinate 126,883,520 of CM022947.1, forward strand.
TCCTAATCCAATTTAAGGCGGTTTAACATTCCATGCATGCACCTCCTATATCTACAAAGATGTCAAAAATAGCACACCCATAAAGCAAAGTAAATAAGGAAAGTTAGCAGAGTTACCTTATATGGCGCTCCCCGGCAACGGCGCCAAAAACTTGATCGGACCCAAGTGTAGGGTGCGATTGTAGTAATAAAACTGGTGAGACCAGGTCGATCCACAGGGAGCAATGTAAATTAAGGTTCCTTCTCAACTTGTACTTACCCTAAATTAAAAATCTAAATCTAGCCTAAAAACTAAAAAATTACAACCATCATTCTTACTTTCCAAAAATTAAATTAATTACAATCCAATGAAAAGTAAACTTCCTAAATCTAAGAATCCTAAACTAAAAACTAAAATTGCTACAAAAGAACAAACAAGTTAGAACGTCAAGAATAAAAAGTACCAAAATTAAAAATAAGAAACTACACTAGAAACAAAAGAAACCTAAGTTAGAAAGTTAATAATGCAATGCATGCCATGCTATCTAGTTCCAAACATAAACTTTGCAAAAATAGACATAAAATTGAATTGATCATAAAAATAAAGACAATAAATAAAAGTTCAAGAATTTAAATGTGTGGTGAAAACAAGAATTTAAATGTGTGGTTTTAACATAAATTTAAATGTGTGGATGAACATAAATTTAAATGTGTGGAAGTGTATTCTTCTCTTTCAAAATTCTTTTCTAAGCGGGGTCATAATTTGAATCATGCTCTTAGGGCCTTTGGGTCGTCAATCCAAATACCAACAAGAAAAGAAACATAAAACAAGCACCAATCACCCAAGGACAAGAAAGAAAATTGAAAAGAGAAAGTAACACTTTTACTAATATGCAAAGTCTTACATAAGATAAAAAATAAACCAAGACAATTACATACTAAGATGAGAAGCCTCTTCTAGATGAAAAACCCAAGGGTGTAGTGTGATTTCCGGGCCAAATCTCCTTAAGGACTTCAATGGAGAGAAAGAGAAAGGAAGAAGATGGAGTGTAGTAGTAATTCTAGAGAGAGCTGGTCTATCTTCCCATAGGAGGAGAGGGATGCTTATGCCTTCAATTTATAGATTTTTGCTCCCTTTCTTTCCTTCTTTGTTCCAAGCTTGTAGCATGCAATCTTGTTTGTATGGCAAGTCTTTCCTTGGCCAACAAGTTTTCAAAGAAATAGCAAGGTGAGTGAGAGATTCTTGGTGCTTTCCAAGTGCAAAAATGCAATCCCGAGTAGAAATTACAGCACTAACTTCCAGAGGCCATATCATCCTAATTTAGCTCCGATTGACACAATCTTGGATTCTAAAGATATCTACTCGAAAAGAGCTTTCCAACGGTGTATGAATTGCACCAATCCGACGGTTGGATTAAGAGTTATGACCATTTTAATCTTGCTGCCCCTGAAAAATCCGAGAATACTTGTGCACATATGGAATGCTAGTTGTGCAATGGGGTGTGTGGGACCCATGTGGACGTCCAAAGGGATCTTGGGATCTTTCTTTCCTTGTTTCTTGACTCTCCTTCCATCTTTAGTTTGCTTCCAAGCTTCTTTGATTGACTAGTCAACTCTTCTAGCACACTTTCCTTTCTTGATTTTTGAGTTTTCAAACTTAGTAAGAATCAGATCTTACCAAATCTGAAGTTTTCTTTCTTGATCTTGAGATCACAAATCTAGCTTTCATTGTTGACTTTTCAAACTCTCCAAAAATACCAAGATATGTGGATCCGCTATGAAAGATGTCCTACCCTTGATCTCTCTCAAATTTCACCAATGTGGGTCCCATTCTTGATTTCTCCTACACAAATTAAAACAAATGGATTCAAGAATAATTCTATGTAAGGAATTTAAATGGACGATGCATGGGACCCTACTTGATGCACCCAAAATAACCGACTTTCCAAAAAATAATTCTCCAAAAATGACAGGTTTCATGAATTTATGCAAAAAGTGTGATTTTTTAGCAAATTACGCATGAAAGCACTACAATGGACCCTAAATACATAAAAACATGATTTGACACTAAATAAAGCTCTTTAATATTAATAAGCCCTTAAATTGGTCCAAAATGTGTATGAAAATGTGTGCTTTTGAGGACTCATCATCTAACAAACCCAATCTGTTTCAGGTTCCATCCACTGTCAACTTGACCTGACCCACCCTACAAAGGTCCATTTCACCTGCTCCCACTACTGTGATTCATTTGAATGGGATAGAACTTTATATCATTATCCGTCCCAAGATTTTTACCTAATTGCATACAACGTATACTATAGTGCTTATGCAGTTCTCGAGGGGCCCACTTGATGCACTCCTAATTCCAATAATTGGAGGTAGAATAGATGAAATGATCACCACGCAATAAAAAAAAAAAGAAAGAAAAGAAAAGAAAGAAAGCTCCATCAGATTATCTGAGCTATTGTTTTAACAATTTTAAAGTTTAATATTCTCTTAACTATATAAATTTTTTCTAATTTAATCCAACTTTGAGTAGAGGTTCGAAAAGCATATAATTGGACATGAAGCTAGATCATTGGGATAATTGTGTGTGTGAAAGGAGTTACAATGATCTAATATGTGCCCAAGTGGGACCTATCCAGCTGTCCACTTGTGGGAGAAAATTCTCCTTTATCCATGTGGCCGCCTAGTACCTGCCATATTTCCTTGGCATCTTTTTTCCTTATGGAAGATAGGTCCACGCAATTGTATGGACTTCTCTTCATATGGGGATGGACTTCCTCTTTACATGTGTGATGGCTCTGTGTCCCAAACGGGGTTAAAAATAAAAAAAAGATGGTTTGAGAGAAGACTCTCTATAGGCCTTGCTGTCTGGATTCTCACTTAACTCTTTTTTCTTGCTTGGTTTCCAGGTGGTCCCGTCAATAATTAGAGTCCATGCAGATGTAAGAATTTGAGCTGTTGATGATTTCTCCACTTTCGTTTTTATTTGGATTCTTATGTGGATGATGAGAGAAATGTCAACAAACTGCAGCTAAAAATCTGTGTAGGTTTAAAATTCTGTTTCTCATTTTTTTCAATTTTCACCCAAGATATTATGGAGAATTTAGCGTTAAAAGTATGAAACTAGTACAAATAAATAAAATTGAGATCATTTTCATGATATTCTGATCATCAATAATATAGTGTTCTTAAGAAATAAGGTTACCCCAGAGAAATATCAAAATGATATCACTGCTTTTCCTTGGTTGCTCCAATTACAAAATTCCAAATGGGTTACAGTACAGCATATAATAATACTAATAATAATAATACTACCTAACTCAACATCAAAATAAACCACACTTTTCCTTTTTACAACACAACTTGTGTATCAGCTCAGAAACCCTCAAGCTTTTTTATCTATTTTCTCGACAAATTACCATGATAACTCGCGCAAATTAAATCTCGCGAAACATCCTTAGAAAAGAACGCGAACTAAGGGAGACTTCAGACTTGCAATTTCCTCACGAGAAATAACACCGTTTGAAATCTCAAACACGCGGGAAACTCAAAACGCCAGCTTCCTCCTTGGCGCCGAGGCCGTGCATTTCCCGGCAAAACTAGCCATATCATGGATTGCCTCCACCACCAGATCCTTGAATACCAGCCGTTCGATGTCCAGAACGACCTCCGACATCTCCACCGACCGGTCACCCCATCCATCCATTCCATCGCAACCGTCCATATCTCTGGCGAAGACCCCACAGGCGGCATCAAGAGCGTCTTGGGCTGGGGGACCTTCTCTTATCTTCACCAATTCGGACCAAACCTGACGGGCCAACGCCTGTTGATCGAAGATGATGATGGACGATGCAGATCTCGATCTGACAAATGCCTTCCATGAAGAAAGCTGCTGCTTTCTGTCGAGGATTTCCCTCACTGTATCAAAGAGGAGCCTTCTATGGAGTCTAGAGGCTTTAGGGGAATAGGAAGAACAAGAAGACAAGGAATTCTTCCTCTTGGTGAAGTGCTGTTTCTCTAGTATGGCAAAGAGGCCAACATCTTCCTCTTCCCTTTTGTGGGAGAGAATCTCTGAAATGTAGAAGAATTCGATATCATCCGACTCCTCCTCATGCATTAATGATTGTACTGGCGAGATCTCAGGGCTCCAGTCTTCTTTAACTTCTGCTGATTGATCTGCAATGCAATGGCAGAAAAAGAGTTAGAAATGAAATTACAACATGCAGTGCGTGTATTTTGATGAACCAATCGGATGGCCTGGTTTATCTTTAATCAGCCCACTGTGGATGGTCGGATTTCACAAATTTCCAGATTGGGAACACCCATCCACCAGGCACCAGTAGGCAAAGATTAGATGGACATTATATCTTTAATTTCATTTCAGAAGTTAGTCTCTTTCCTATTACATTGGACCATCAAATTGATAATGTTTGATCAATTACAACTAATCCAAGTGGAGATGATGCAAGTTTGTCTTAATAATAATCAGCAGTCCAGTATAATCACTTAATATAAGATTAAATTACTATAACATCAAAACTGAAAACTCAGTCTATTTAAATAAAATAAAAGGATGACTAAATAATCAAGAGAAGCTTCTAAAAAACATCCTGCTAAGGTGCACAGCCGGAATTTCATCCGTTTCCTCCCCCTCGTGACTCACGTTTTGGATTTTACTCGATATGGAATCCAAAAAAACGTTGGCTTGAGCCCAAAAAGCACACGTTCCACAGTGATATGGTGTATGCTCGGCGGAAAATCAGGGACCTAAAAGGGCCTTCTCCCAACTGTTATCGTGCGCCGCATCCGAGCTGAACTCGGACCGAATGCGACTCGGTCCCGTGTGCATTTGCTACCGTTTACTAATCAAAATCAGGGGGTCCCACTCCCCATGCATCCGAAAATCGACTTATCAAATAGAGTCACGTCATACAGGTGGCCATCATAATGGTATTTAAAGACTACAATAGAGGATCCAAATACCAAACACAATAAGCCACAGCAAACCCACAACGGCACCATCATTTGTGCTGTGAGGACTGAAAATCATTAAAAAAACGCATGCCATGTGTAAACCAAGTGGGATTGTCATGAATAGACAGTGGCGGACGCACACCCCCGCAATAAGTCTCTACATCTGCCGGCTTCAAGACAGGGCCTGACGATACGTTCTATTTCCCCTCAAGTACTAGTACTAAACATGGGGCCCAACAGGCCACATGATCAAAGCCATAGATTTCATCGAAAAAAATCCCTACCTTTGAAGTCGATGCATCGCTGCTTCATGATCGGCGAAGGAGGGCTGTCTTCCTTGTAGAGAGTCGAGTCCAGCACTGACACAGGACTCGGCTGCTGATCCGTCGCTGTTGATGTAATTTCTGCAATGCTGTGAAGCAGCTGATCACACCGTTCCAAAAGACTCCTTCCTTCCTTGTAATCCTCCATCTTCGTTCTCTGCACCTGACAATTTTCATAAATCACTGTCAAAAACCAATACGGAAATTCACTAAAACAAACATAAAAGACAACACAACACAAAACTTGTTTTGTTTCTTTTGGGTTTTTACCTCGCAGTCTGTTTGAGACGATGCACTGATGCTGCTCTCAGAAATGGTCGAGGACTCGTCCTCTGTCTGAGCAAAGATCCGATCTTTCGGAGAAATCTCAGCCGTCTGTTTCCGGATCCTCGGCGATCTGTTTGATGAGAGATCGGATCCGGATGAGAATTGCTTCTGGCCGTTCTTGGGAGAAATGCTGGAAGAGCTTCTCCGATCGTTCGAATCCTTCCCTCCTTTCTTCTTCTGCGTCTCGACACTCAAAGCTTTCCTCCTCGCGAGTGAACTCGGACTCTTGGCACTACCGCTCTCGATCGCGTCAGATGGTCTTGAATATCTGCTTCTCCTTTCTGTCTGCGGATTTCGATCGATTTCGAACCGATCTCGTCTCTGCCTCACGTGAGGCAGCGGTTCTGCAACGAAATTTCGCCTCATTCCAGGTTTTGATCTGGAATTTGGAATTGAAGGTTCGTTTCCAGTCCTTCGGTTGATCGAAACAGGAGATCTTGCTGGCTTCATGATGACGATCGGAGATTCTCCGGAGCCGAATTGCCGATCGTAGACGAAATTCCGCCGCTCGCTGATCAGTTGCTCTGTTTTCTTCGAATGGAGAAGGCCTTTAAGCTGCAGAGCTTCGAGGATCTGCTTCAGCGTCTCCAGATCTTTGGCTGGCTCGTCGATTCCTCTCATCTTCAACCGCTTCTCGATCTCTCCGTAGAGAGATCCCGTCCGCCTAGGCTCCGGAAAGAAATCCTGCGAATCGAAGAAGCTCTTCCTCAAGTTCCAGGGAGATGAAGCAGCAGCCATTGGATCTTTCGCTAATTCGCATTTCGATGTCCTGCAATGGATTTCCACCGGATCCGGCATTCTTGAAGCTTTCGATCTCCCATCCACAAAGGCATTATCTCGAATCGCGTTGCAACGAACAGTTCCCGAACTCGGAAGCTTCTGAGACTGAAGAAGAAGCTTGTTCTGGAAGCCGTTGCCATCGAGATATCGATACTGCAACAGATCTCTCGAAGCTCTAGATTCCGAAGCCGATCGACGGAGCTCGGCGTTCTTCGGAGGCTCGTCGCAGCCGGAGCCAGGAAGCGCTTCCAATCCCATGAGCCGCGCCACAACACTCGGAGATCGACGCTGCTTCTCGTTTTCCTCCTCTGCTTGTGATGAGATGCCGCGGTTTGCAGCGGCGGCGAAGATCGCTGCATTTGTTCGGATCTCTCTTGGAAAGACGCTTCCTTTTCCATCGACGATCGCTCGGCTGTCGAGGGAGAGCCTCGGAGCTTCTCTCAGCTTCCATGAAGATCTGAAGCCGTCCTTGAATTCGAATACTGGAAGAGGAAGTGGCGTTCTAGTTGGAGTCTCCGCCGGAGGCGGTGTCGCCGGCGGAGTAGATCGGACTTCAGGCGCTGGCGATCCCTTCGGCTCCCGAGCATCATCTCCGATGGAAGGTTTCGTAAACTCGGCAGGAGATGGGGACTGATGCTTCCGCTGCTGTGATTCTCCGGATGATGTTGGAGACGGAACGAATTTCTCCGACTGAGGTGACGAATCGACGGCCTGAAATCGAAGAGAAAATATCAGAAAAATGTGTTTTTTGTCATGATATTTGAAGAGAGATTTCACTACTAACCGTAGGTGGAGGTAGGCGTTTGGAGGAATGGAGTCGTTTTCCGGCGAGAATCTGGTGGCGATCGAAGAGCTGACGGAACCCGGCCATGCAGCCCATCTGCTTCTCCATCTGTTTCTCCAAACTCCGGTCGTCCGGCATCCCCGTCAGGTAGCCTGGCGTCATTTTCCGGCGAGCCCTGTCGCTTTTTCCGGTAACTCTTCTCTTTCTTCAAGTCCCTCTGTTTTTCCTACTCTGTTTTCAGATTTTTCATCATCTCCCTCTCACGTATGGCCTCGTATGCAAATCCCGCTTTGGGTTTTTAAAGCGGAGAGTCGCGGCTGGGAAACAGATTTCCCTTATTACCCTTGTCTTTCCTCAAAATGACGGACATGTACTCATCTTTATTACTTAAGAGGGAGAAGAGAGAGAGAAAAAAAAGGAAAAAAACTTCCGTGGTTTTTGTGATAGTGGTACGTGTCAGAGGCAGAGACCCACCATCTTGAATGACGAAAGTTTGACTTGACTGGAGAGGAAATTGACGAAAATACCCTCGTTGGACTGTGGACTGTGGGGTCTTTGGATCATCAGATTCCACTAAAAGAAAGAGAATCACGTGGCCTGAGCACAAGTTTTCTGGCTCGGAATCTTGCGTGGCATGCGTTTAACTGGTTTTGAACTGTTTTATCTAGTGGGCCACTGTTTGTGATCATCAAGCTGGTTGGTAGATTTTAAAACACTTCGCTTAATGACACATGCTAACGCCAGTATGGGTTGTCAGGCATTCAGAAACTACAGTTTTTCATCGTTTTTTTACTATCTTCATCCTGGTTTCATTTTATGTATTGGGGCATTATGTGGATTTCGATGTCATAGTTGCCTGCACATACATATACATATACATATACTATATCCTTTTAATGATTTATGTATATGAATATCATCTGCCATCTACACATATATTTAGAGATTGTTTGTCTACATCCATTTACATATATAAATGATGAATATGCATAATATATATGCATCAGTAATGTTTGTCTACAAATATTTACACTGTAAATTAAATATGTAAATGGTGTGAAAATGATTGAATATTTGTTCAAGTGGGAAAAGAAAATACCAAAGCACATATGATTTCAAAGAATACTAATAGGATGTGGACGGTTTGATTTTGGGGCAGTTTCCATCAAAAGAGGTTATAGGTTCGAAACATTCTCTAAGGCATTTAGAAAAATAATAATAATAATGACATTTTCATCAAAGAGGTTCTGGGTTCGAAACCCCCCTCCTACGCATTTACAAAATAATAATAAAAGATGCATTAAGACAGATGAAATATATGAATGAAAACCCTTACTGCATCTCATTCACTTTTATGAAGGTAACCTCTCTATTTATATCTCTTGCCTGTTTAAATATATATATATATATTTACTTTGTAGGTTTATTCTTTCAGAATTTGATTCTTTATCTTCTCTTCTCCTTTTAGATTTTCTTCCAATATCTCAATGACTTTTCTAAAATTAATTATTATTGTATTACTTTAAAAATATTTAAATATGTATAAATGAATGTAAGAGAAAAGGAATAATGTATTTTATATAGCATTATGGTATCATTCAAAAATAATGTATAAAAATAATTTTATCTAACAATAATAAATTTGTGATATTTTTAATATAATTGGACTTAGCAATAAAGTACTCATTTTAAGAACTTTCTACAATTGATTAATATTAGCATAAAACATGTTCTTTTTTAAGATCCAAAAATGAAAATGAAAACTTTAATATAAATCAGACATTTTTTGTCTTCTTTTTATATCATTATAGTAGAATATAATTTAATGATTAATAAGTATCATTTACAAAATCATTATATATACACATATCATTGAAACAAACATATAAATATGAATCACATGTGTAAATGATGCGAAAATAGTGTTATTAGACAAACGTTGTAAAAGAAAATACATGTGTAAACATTACACACTTAAAATTTGAATATTCATCTTTTACATGTGTAAATTGTATTTACATATCTCACGTGTAAAAGACAAACGACCCCTAATATTGAAATGCTACTCCACCCAGAAACCAAAACAGTGGAGGAGGTATTCAGATTGAACTAAAATCCATTAAATGCTGAGCTCCGTCTAGGGCACAGCTTAAGAAAAACTCACAGTTAATGGCCTCTGTGGTCTGTAACTGAAAATTTTAATTGCTATATCTTTTATTAGATCTTGGTATTATTATTTGAGTCCTGCTACACGGCCTGATGCCAGGCCGGATAAGTGGCCTGACACCAGGCCTGTAGCCATTGGATCTCATGCATGTAAATGAGATCCAATGGCTACAGGGTGGGCCTGACATCAGGCCTTGTAGACTTTTTGTTATTATTGTCCTATCCATGTGATTTGTGGGGTTGGGGTACCTTGATGCTGCAGTGGCTTTTCTGAATGTTACTCATATAAAAGATCCCATTCCATGCTTAACATGTAAGAGAGAACAGTACTAATAATAAAGACGTTTCTCCTGTGATTTGTGAATGTACGGGTGCCTTTTCCTCCATTTTAAGGAGGGGTGACCGTTGCCATCAACTAGCATGCGTGTGAAATGAAGTACATACAATTTTCAGGGGGGGCTGCACACTGTAGTGAGCAATTCCTATGGGTGCAACCTCGTCGTCTTCTTTTCAAAGGAGATGAACTTTTTATGACTGGACCGTTCATTCGGCTGCATACCCAAGGTAGGGTGATGTCCTAAAAGATGGATATGGCTTGTCATACTATCCATTCTACTGTTGATCGTGTCACGGATGTGGAATATGGCCCGATGATGACGTACGTACATGATACCATAGACACAATTCATGTTCTTAGAAAGGAAGAGAATTGTCAAACATTTATAAGACAAAAATTAGGAAAGTTAGGACCATGTGATTGCAACAACACCTTAAAATTAGGAAAGTTAGGACCATGTGATTTAACCTATCGTGATCATGAAATGGTGTTAAAAACTTTTTCTTCGGGCCTCAAAAGTTTAACAGTCTGGTAGAATTGATAATTTATGAAATCTGCCTAATGCGAAGGAGTTTCAAGAAAGTTGGCCTCCCTCATGTCTCAATGGATGTGAGGCGTCCCTATATGATTGGGACAGCAGAGACAAAGATGTTGAGATAGAATACTATGTAATTTGTTTTAGTTAAAACAAGATTTAACTCCTAATTTAATGTAATAGGACTTAAATAGGACTATTTTCCAAAAATTCTAAACCAATAGAGAGAAATCACAAGTTTTTTGTTTGATTACGTTGCTTTTAGATAAGAACTTCCAAGATTGAATTACTCCAAAAGAATTTCTTTTTCAGAGAAAGATATCTTCGGAAGAATATATATATGGGAGATGCTCCTGTGAGAGATATCTCTCACCTTATACGAGCAATAGGGGCGGGGCCCTCATATTTAAGTTGTTGGCATTTGATATGGATGCGAGGGCCCCCACCTATATATATATATGATTGCAGTGTGAGAGTTACTCTCATAAGAGAACTTTTCATGTATGGGTAATTCTCTAAAATTCATACCTTAAAAACGCCCTTTTATCTGTTACTTTTTTTGCCCACCTTGAGTCAATCTAGTCTTTTCACATAGACTATCCTCATGAATAGTCACAAATTCAAATTTAACACTCATCTAACTTTTTCGCACCATTGGATTGAAATTATAATAAAATAATACTTCTTAACTATTAAGTCTTAGGGTCATGGATCAAAAGGTTAGAATGATCTTATTAAGTGAAGATTTTGCATATATATAGCTTTTATATAGATCTTTCTATCAAGTAGCCTTCCATGAACATCATACATCCCAATGGGCCCAATTAGGAAGGGCATTGCGCTGTCTAGGACTGTCGTGTGTGTATATGATTCGGTATTGATATTTACTAGTAATTTCACTGATTATTTATGTGTTTTTTCTTTTTTTCTGTTTTTGATGTTTTAAGCCCTTCCTAACAAGGGTCTTATAATGGACAAGATAAGACTTTGATAATAATAATGATGATGATATGATAAAAGATTCCACCATAGGTGGCTAATGTGCATAAAATTTATTATTAGGCAATTAGAATTTATGTCGTATTCTATAGATGCTCAAACTGAAGATTAGAAAATTCAAATTCATTCTCAATGTTAAACTATAGTTGATGATGTCATTTGTATGACAATTTGTGATGGTGTGCTATCAGATGAATTAGTCCTTTTGGGTCAAAGGCCTAAGGGATACCCTCCTCAAAAAAAAAAAAAAAAAAAAAAAAAGGAGAAGAATCTTGTTTGTGAAATTTCTTATATTGGATGTCTTAAACATATTTATTACTTTTTAATGTGATTTAAAGCTTGTATTTTGGTCATAAGATTTAAGTTTTTAGCAAAATGAGTATAAATGAAGTTTTTAAAAACTATTAATGGATATGGCTGTCACTATGTATCATCACCAGCTAATATCTATAATTGAAGGGTGTAATTTCTTAATTTGCTAATGTGGATCCATACCGTTTCTCCTGTGTTTCCATTCCAGTAGGCTTTACAGACAACCATTCTGAATGTCTGATATGCATGGCTATACTCAAAGTTTAAACATTAACAAGTGTCAAAAGACCCAAATCTGCACTCAACAAGTGAGGAGCAGAGGCATTCGGCAAATCTGAAGTGCTTTTTACCATATATGATCTCGTTCTTACTTAGGTTTTATGGACATATCAAGCCTACAAAAGCAAATTATATTACATCATATAATTAGAATAACTGTTGGACAACCAAGAATAATGGTTCTAACAGCCCATAAATCTAATTGGCCTTTCAATGTACAATAACACAGTTGTGCTGTCTCTTTATCATATCCTTAAAAACAAAACAAAAGAGGATTGGTCCATTGGATCTAAGTAATTATCCTTAGATGAGCTTCCATAAGATATGGTGAAGATTGCATCCACCTATCCTCGGTTGAGACTTGAGACCCAAAGGAAATCAGAGTAGGTAATGATGTAAATATTGCACTTAAATATATGTCCATCCATGTGGTCTTTCCCCCTTATCTGTTTGGGTTAAAATCTTGATCTTTAGTTTCTGGATAGAAAAGCTTATAAAAAGTGTTAAAAATACCAAAATCATAGTGCAGCTTCAAACTGATTCAAGGTAAGATCCAGACTTTTATGTTAAAGGAAAACCTTTAATCAGACCACATTAACCCACTTTCAACCAAAAAAAGAAAGAAAAAAAAAAAAAAGAAGAGCCAATCATTAGTGAGTCACAAGTGACTATTGATTGGCTCATTGACGCCCAAAATTCACAAGGAGGTTAAAACATTATTCACCCATAAAAAAGTGTGTCATTTGAATGTCTTGATAAGAGATAGTTTCATTCAAATTGATTTTGTGCATCTCTTTAAATAATTTGATAGCTAATAAGCTGATTTTTAGAAGATGACTAATCTACAACTCCTCTTTAGTCTTTTTGTACTTGTGGTCAACGTTCATCCTCGCTCGTGAACGGTCATAATTATGGTCGAGCCCTCGCCCTCATTGTTGTGCCATAACCCCTCACAAATTGAGTTTTAGACAAGTGATAGCTCAAGGAGGGTATAATATCCTACACATTTTCATGGGTCAATTGTTCCTAACCAAGAGCAATTTTGATTCTAGCGTATCACGACACCTATAGTTAGGCTAGTGCGGTTCCTAAAATATAGTGTCAGCCTAAACAAGAAGATCATGTTGAGAATATTATAAAGAGGGTTATGAAACAAAACAAGAAGATGGCAACATGTTCATCTGATAGAAAGGATCCTGGGTTGCTTTCATTAGCCATTTGTATTGTGAACATATCGCAGTGGTCCTTCATCTGCTGTAAGGGGATTTTGTTGACAAGGATACGAGAGAAAATAATTTACGTGTCTCACGAGAGAGGCCAGTGCTGAGTGGAGGGGCGGCCCTTTTCGAAACGTTTGGTACCGCCACCCGTGATGGGAAGAAATCCTTCTTTTTAAATTGTGTCCGGATCCTCACAGGCTTTGATTTTTTTAAAAAAATTCCGATCTGAAAGAGTGGCCACCTACTGCAAATCTTTACCACATGTCTCTGGCACCTTTGTGTAATCCATTTTCAAAGAAATTAAAGGTATCAATTTTTATGAAAAACTGATTTTTCATGTGACTTTCATTTCTACACAAGTCACCCACACTTTCCAAGCCCCATTTCTTGAGAAACTACCATTGAATGTGAAACAAGAAGGGTTTGATACCCCTGCACATCAAGAGGTGAGCAAATGCACTGGAGAAGCAATTAGGAAGACATTGGTGATAGCAGAGGCTCTCTCTGTATGTGTGATTGGGATGGACGAATTTGGGTGGCGAAAGTGAAGGCTTTGGTAGAGGTGATGGATACATGGAGGCTTGGTATAGGTGGGATGGACGGATTTGGGTGATGATGATGGAGGAGGATTTGGGCAGTGATTGCGGATGATGGGTGCTGTATGGATTTGAGGATTTGGGCAGTGATGCTAGAGGCTTTGTATAGGTTATGGTTGATGGTGATGATAGATGGGTAGATGATCACTATCACTTCACTTCTCAGGATCAAAGATTAATCGGACCCATCTCAGATGATGGTGGATTTGACAATGGGTTGTGTAGCGTGTATCTGGGATGATGATTATGATATTGACCATAATTGATGAGAAAATGGAGGAGATGATGGGTCCTGTATTGAGACTCTGGATTGTGGCTAGCTAGGTAGAGATGTGGTCCAAACAAGGAATCCGCAGCCGCATATAATTCAAACCAATTCATTATCTCAAACATGATATATTTTTTTTTAACTTCCGCTAAAATCCTTTTCCGTGGTATTCATTTGCTAAAGAATTTGTTAATGTGGTAATTTTCTCATTATGTGAAAAATTCTTGTACACAAAGTGCCGACTACCTCAAATTTTATGTCAATTAGAGTTGATCTCACTGCAAAATTGGCCATTTGACTAAAATAAAATAAAATTAATCAATATACATAAAATTACATTAATCATATTCCCCACTCCCCCCCTGGTGAGCACACTTTCTTGTGGGGGCCATGTGGGGATGTGATTGGGGGATCGATCACTTACTTTTATATGGTAACGGAGGTTCGAATAATCATCCTAACCACTTAATCAACGGCCAATTAGTTTTCACCTTTCAAAACAAGTATACAGTCAATCCAACGATCCAGTCCATTAAAAGGGGATGCTAAATCTGGAATTGGTGACTACTAGGAGGTCCCCATTTTATGGTCTTCTCGAAAGGGTCATAGGTAAGCCCCACTACATGGCTGGCCACGTAGTGCTCACTTTATCGTGACCATCGGTACTAGGCCGGAGGTTTCTATAGCAAAACCGACAATTTGGGGACCCAAGATGGAGTTCTAGAAAAGTGTGTGCTGGAATGAGATATAGCCAATTTACAGAGAGTCCCCACAAGTTACATGATACATGGTCCCATTGATCGTGTGTGGGCCAGACATAAAAGTTCTCTAAGTAGACAGCTACGCCCAATCAATAGTTGTCTCATGGAGATTGAGAATTTAATATGGTGAATGGTCCGGTTTTGAAGGGATATGAATAATTACTTTAATTTACAGACTTCTTGTTGCATTGATATTGAAATCTGTATTCTTTAATATTTGACTGAACTATAACCTGACACATGAGGCTGAAAATGAATCTGGCCCACCTTGAGATCTGTTTGAATCCAACCCAATAAATACAGGATCTATATCTACTTTCAAACCCAACAAGTCGAATCTGGGTCCAGAGTCAAATTTAACAGCCCAGATTACTACGTGGGGACCATCTAAGATATCACTATCATAATAATAATAATAATGTACTACTATAGTACATTTATTGTTATTTCTTTCAAATATAACACAAAGATTCAACTATATCTGAGCTAATAGCATCAATATATGGTACCAAGTGTGAACCAAATTGGATCTATTTAAGGCAATTTAAGGACCCTCTTCTTGTTTCTTTGTTTTAGATTTTAGAATTGGACCGAACTTGGGCCTCCCTTATCCATTGTCGATCCCAAGATATGGATCCTGGGATCAAGAGTCCATGTTGTTCAATGGGTGAGATCCTGGCCCTGCAATCCTTATCATCCCATGATTGGACCCAATTGGGCCTACTTAAAAGAGTCAGATAAATGGACCAACCCAAAATGGCCATTGCTTCTGCATGTAGTTTGTTGTCAACATTCATTTTTTTATTTTGTTGGTTGGTCAAGAAACAAAATGTTGTTTAATCCTTGAAAAGAAAGGCCTTGATTCTGGTGGGCCCCTCCATGAAAGAGTCAGATGGAGGGGAATTTCTCTTGTTATTAAAGTGGTACAAGAGACATACTCTCCATTCCATGTGATCTCTCTGTGTCTGTGACTGCTGGACTGTGATGAGTTGGGCATCTTCCACTTCCCCTCTCTGTTCCCCTCTGCAATGTGGGGCAGCCCATCATAACCACAAAGGAGATGATGAAAATACCCTCCTCCAGGCTCCATCTAATCCTTCTTAGAAGCCCCACCTAAAATCATTTGGTCCCTTCTACAGTTCTACCTGCACTAATCACCCTAAATCTGACACTAATCCAAACATTAATGATCATTATTGGATCATAATTAATGAACCATTTGCCTATTTGTTGCTCAGGTCTATGAGAATTATGTGTAATTAGGCTTACAAGTAAATCAAGTACTTTGGCAGCACTGGGCCCACATGTGTGGCTAGAACTAGAAGAGCTTCAACTGCTCCCGTTGACAAGTCAACACAATTATCAATAAATTACATAAATTTTCTCCCATGCATATTGCCATAATCCAAGAGGCCATTTCATACTGATATGGGCAACTTGTAAAGGTCATGAGAGTCAGACCACTTTAGATTGTATGACAGTCTTGGCTTCAACTGCGGATGGCAACGGGTCAGATTTGATATGGGTCGGGCCTAAACCTGAATTGAAATACAACACACAGAATCCCCCATGAAGACGAAAACAAATGTAAGAGTTATAATATGTATATCATCTTACAAATTGATCGATGGTCGAGAACATGGTATTAAAACTCAGTTTCGGACCTGCTTAAACCAAACTCATGACCTAGCAGCTAATATATAATCGGATAAAAATAGTATATCAGTCCATGTTTTGTATTTTGTATGAAGGCTTTAAATGTTGCCAAAATTAAAAATGGGTTAAAGAACTCATTATTTTGTTTGTGGTTACTAAAATGTTTTATATCTATGCAGAAAATCATGTAGCCCTCATGCCATAAGTCGCACGTCAAATCAAGTAGATGGTAGTTTCCAAGAGAGATTAAATATCCCACTAAGATTAATACTTGATCAGTGATGTAAATAAGATGGTGATCCACGGTAACCAAGGATTAGCGATTAGTGGATCAGATCTTATCGCCATGCAGGAAACTCATAGTAGGATCAGGGGGAATGTGTTTCTTGGTGGAAAAGTCCCTAAGAAGAAAGACTTTTTGGGATCGTTAAACGATATGAGAGCTCTAAAATGTGCATTGCACAAGGATTTAGACACAGGAGATCATTAGAGAATTTCAACCGTGAGGAACGCGCATGGATCTTCGGCCGCGCATCGTAGTCTTCTACAATCCGATCCATTAAAAATTTTAGATAAAAAAACTCATTATGAACAATGAATTTACTACCGACCAAGTAGAAACCCGAATGCATCCTGCAAATAGATAAAATTTCAAGTCTTGAAACAATATTGGTTAAGGGTCCTAAGAAACAGCCCGTCAAAAGAGAAAAAATGATTGGATTTGTAGGTCCCTGTCTTACTGTTTGGCTGTCATCTACAATTCCTGGACATCCATGAAACTCATTTTGATGTGGATAAAATGGGAGGGAAACACATGGAGAAAACTGTTTGCTATATAAACCTACCTCCTTTTCTCCTTATCTAAAAAGACCCTTGAGTTACTAATAATGCCTTTTTTATTTATTTATTTATTTGTAGGTATTGAATAGTAAACTAGCATGTTCCTCAAAAATATAAATTAAGACTTGTGTTATCCAAACAAAAAAAAAAAAACTTGAGTTATCTAGAGATCCAAACACAAAAACTTTGAAAAGAAGGAAAAAACACATTTTTCCAAGGAGATAGGCAGATAGCATTGGTTTCTTTGTCAAGAAGTTCATTTATTGGATAAAGCTGTCTCACTGAGGGCCACTGGGTGTTCTTGTTTGTGACCTTAGCTGGCTCATGTGGGCTCTGCTAGTGTGACTATGTATGAATGTGACTTTGGCTTCTTCCCCCACATTTCTCCCCAAGGCGCATTGCAGCTCAAAGTACCCCACATTGCTCAAAACCAGTTTTGAAAGCATCTACTATCTCTACATTATTACAACCTTGGGGCCCCACCTTGACCCACCCATGAACTCAAATTCCACTCGCTTTCTTTCCTTTCTCATTCAACTAATTTTTACTATTTGCATTGCATTTGGAAAATAAAGGAACTCCTCACAAAGGTAGGCTGCAAAGTCATTTTATAGAACCCAAATGCCCCTATTGCAATTCACCTCACAAACTAGTTTTGATATAGCACTGTGCCCTAAGGAGATTGCAAACATAGAACTTACTGTCGGATGGTAAATGTTTTCGGCTTTTCCAAGTTTTTCTAAGAAAAATCGAGTATGTAAACATGCCCTTAGACTTTAAATTCTTTATAGAATGAAAGACAAGACGTTGTCTCTTGTTTTTTAAAATAAGATACGTTGCAGAGTTTGAGGGAACCCCTTCTCCCTTATTAGATATAGAAAGACATTAGTTATATTCAACTCGTATTTAATAGATCTGATTTTCTTCCATATTGTGTTTGATAGAACAATGTGTCCCACAAATTTTGATTCTAGAATCTAATCTTGGGAGGACTCATCCCACGACATGTGAAAATTTTCAAATTGTATTTCTTCATGTGGGTACAAATAAAACCCAAAACAGATGAGGAATATTCTTAACTGAATTGGTTTCTAATTTTATATAAAATGCTTAAATAGGGGACATGCCAATTCAGCTAAATGATGAATATGGTGAAATTAACAAGAAACATTCGATTTTTGGCGTATAGCTGCCCAATCATGGCCATCGTCTTTTATTTAATGGTCACAAGATAGTGGGACCCATCATGCTCATGCCTTTAGGAGATGTGGGCCCACCAATTAATTCAGTAGCTTGAGCAATAGTTGGGCCTTGTTTTCAGATTCGATGATGATGGTTTCACAATGGACCACGTTCTCCGAGGATGCAAAGTGCAAACACTCTGCACATCACATAGCTCATGTCAGTTCTCTAACATGTGAAATATCCATTCCCACTGGGCAAGCTTATCTCTGTCTCCTGATATCAGATAAGTTTCCAGTTTCTGTTCAATACCAGAGGCTTAAATAGAAGGTTTTGAACTTACATTCTTGTTAGTAATATGAAAACAACATTGTCAGGGGGCATGTTGGTCTTCTGAACCTCAAGAAACACCTCCATATGTGTTGTCTTTTGACAATAACATATGGGATAATGAATATTAAAGTAACAACCTAAATGGGTATTCACTAGGTGGTCTTTCTAAGTCTTTGAATCTAGATCTTTAGATTTCCTTAATTTGAGTTTTAAACCCAACATTGAAACCGACCAAGGCAGGCATATCATAGCGATGTAACCTTTAATAATTGTGTTAAGCATTAATAAGATACAGAAATCCAATTTTGGGTTGATTGATTTTTTTTTTTTCTATTTAGAAATCCAATTTTGGGTTGATTGAATTTTTTTTCTATTTAGTTTAGCATCAGGGTTTCATCAGGGGTCACTTGGGCCTTGGCACATGAATGGTGGGTTTTCAATTAATCCAAGAGTCTCTCAAAAAGGAATGAAGAATGGACCCTTTAACACACTTGTGCTTACCATGGGCAAAGTGACAAGTTTTTAGGGTTTCCAAATGTACTGTGTAGATATATGTATATCATAGCATTATCAATCTCTGCATGGTGGTGGTGGGCTCAGTCCATCACAAAGGGGTCTGGTCTGGCAGCCAGCCCATGTGGCCTGTCCTGAGGCAAAAAAAGACCTCATCCTTTTTCTGTTCCATGTGGGTCTCTCTATCCATTCTCTACCCTCCTCTTCCATGTGTCT
Source organism: Litsea cubeba (assembly GCA_012931725.1). Classification (NCBI taxonomy): domain Eukaryota; kingdom Viridiplantae; phylum Streptophyta; class Magnoliopsida; order Laurales; family Lauraceae; genus Litsea; species Litsea cubeba. The sequence continues at coordinate 126,902,905 of CM022947.1, forward strand.
TTGGCCTAATTATTATTATAGAAAGCATGCAGACCTTTTCTTCACTTTTTATTTAACCCACATGGGCATGACTGACCATCACACACCCAAATCCCACAATCCCCCCCAATAATACCACTTCAGTGCCTTTGGCATCTGAAAAGAAAGATAAAAAGGGAACCGTTCCCAAGTTCCTATGCACCAGTTCACCTAATGGGGTGGTTTTGAAATGCACAGATTCCAATCCCAATTCCCATGTTCTCTCTCTCTCTCTCACCATCCTTCTCCTCTCCCACATTCCTCAGATCTATACCCTCCCCTTTCTCATTCTCTGGTGCCTAAATATTATACTAGTGTGAAATTGATTTTGTATTTGGCCATGAGAGATGTGCCTTCATTTTCTTATTATTGATATGCACAAGCCCTTAGATTCACACATATATTTTAGGCTACTTTTTCATAGGCTTCCGTTGGGCATTTGAGATTTGGGAATGCGAATTCAATCATGATCATGGGATTCTGATTCCTTTTTAGGGGCTTGTAGTTGGACCACTTATAAATCCATTGCATCTTTAAGTTGGCGCCTCTTTTACCACACCATTTGCCAACATCAGTATATTTTTTTAAGTGTTTGTTGAAGTGGACACATGCAATAGATGATGATAGATGCAGTGCATTGGAATCACCAAGTCAGGGCTATCTTTCTGATGGGTCCCACCATGAGTCCAATTATGAACCAATCAACCATCTGATCATGTTAATGAATGTTCTATGAGAAATGACCAATCAACAGTGCTAGATATGCAGTCCAAACCAGTTTTTTTACAGCCATTATGATTGTGATCAATGAAAACCCCAAAAAAAAATAAAAAAAGAAAAAAGAAAATACAGAAATGAAACAAATCAAATGGTCAAATCAACAGCCCAAACTGGACTGACTGTGAGTACATACTGGTCACCTATGACAATTTTGACCCTTTATTCAGGTAACCACATGGGTGGTTTGTCTAAACTGGTTACCTCGTTCACGTATCTATGTGCAAAACCATGAGGAAATGGGACCAGTGGTACCAGAATTGTACTGTCCAGGCAATGCCAAATTGACACGACGTACCAAACTTTTTTCCTGAGAATTACCTGCCTCAACAGTAAATAGAGACAAATCTCAATCACAACACTCTCAGTGGTAACATCTCGGCCGCTAATGTGACCACATCAAAGGCTTGGATTGTCTGAGCAGTTTATTTTCGAAATCTAATCTCACCCATGGTCTGTCCCACCTATTGCCCCATAAAAAAATCATCCCCATGTGCTCCCAACAAGGAATGGAACAAGCTAAGGGAGGTGCAAGTAAGTTTAGCCAATGGCATTTTTGATGAGTTCATTGATCTTTGATTTGAAAATATAAAACCTGATGATGCCTTGCCAAGGAGCTGAATCTAAAATTAGAAGTATGCCGGTCAATCTACAGAAAGAATCAGAATCTTTGGAAAGGGTTTCTCTACAATGCAATGTATTTTAACAACTTCCTGTAGTCTTGATCTTTGATCAATTGACCCGATTTTAGTATACCAATGGATAGACCGTTGCCACTCATACTTTGATTAAAGTAATTAAGTTAACCATGTCTTAAGAACATCAGAATCTTTAGAAACTGTAAAGCTCCACATGCAGAGTTAGTCTAAGACAATGCTGGATTAACACAAGCATATCCATTCATTTAGTTACTCTAAAATGAAATAGAATAAGACCCTGTTCATTGGTACAAGTGTTTTTTATTTTTTATTTTTTTGGGTACAAAATTAGTCTCAGTGGTAAAGGAGTGTATGAAAGAGCTTGGTACAAATCAAGAGAATCTAAATGAAACCCCACAAGTGTGAAAATGATGATAGTAAGGTCCAAATCATGTACCTGTTCCTGCTATGTGGCTCTCTCAACAGTGATTAGGGTTTGTATGAGCCAATGAGGACAAAGAAATGGTAAAAGTAACACTCAAAGGTCTTATGTACATCTGCCCCTTTGCAGGCTTTGAAGGGAGGGTTGTTTTCCAATTTCCATCTTTTTAGCTCTCTCTTTTTGCTTGGGAAGTGTAGCTGAACTTGTGGGCCTTTCTATGGGGAGATGCACACATCACATGGGCCTTTATAGATACTTTGGATAGGGAGTAGTCAAGAACAAATTTTTCATTGGGAAGAAGTTGAAAGGGAATATGGATGTGATACTTCATTATAATACATGTTCAATGAAATGAGGACTATTATAATAAACCCATAATGATCATTGTGTTTATTTTAATACCTCTGGTATGAAGTGGATAACCTTTTTTTTTTCCAGTTTTTTACACAATACAGATGTTTATGCATTTGGGCTTGTGTTATCATAATGCTAAATGGTTGTTATAGGTTAACTAAGCTCGAAGGAAGCTGCAAATTGGGTAAACTTTGGGTTATATGTCTATTTTTATATATGGTTTAGGAGTACTCGCATTTTGATAACCAACTCTTTCCCCCTATCTAGATTAACACACCATAGTTTAGGCATTAATAAAGGGGTTTGTATTGGCAAGCACCTGATTCCTTAAATAAATATGAAGTACTGAATTTCTCACATGGGGTGTTCCTCAGTTTGCAAGTGAGGTACATGATGATACAAGCGGATAATAGGCAAGAAAGTTTAGAGGGCTCCTGACATTCTTGGCCGTGTTTGGCTCCTTCCAACTTGGGTTGGGAACATTGCATTTGAAGGAAATTTACCTCAGCATTGTCAGATTCTGTTTTTCCCCACTAGTTTTAATATGACAAATAGTAGAAAATCTGGAATAGATCAGCATAGGACATCAATTGAAAAATGAGATTTTCTCCCGCCTACGTCCGATGTCTTGCAAGAAAGTCATTGAAAGCCGTTCATGCAATGAGGCAGATCGAATTTAAGCAGGTGAGATTGTTTCACATGGTATCTCCTAAAACAGTGAAAACTTTATCCCAAGTATCTACTTCAAGTTTAATTGCAATTTGACAAATTATAACCTACCTACTAGGGGTGTGCATAGTTTGGTTAAAACTGATTAACCGAACCGGACCGACCGACCGTTAACCGAATTTACCGGTTATTTTTAACCGATCGGGCGGTTCGGTTACAGATGTTTGAATATTTCAATTTTCGGTTAACGGTTTGGTTAACAGAAAAAATTAACCAAATTAACCGAACCGAACCGAAATTATAGCATACTATATAAATATATAATGTATATAATAAAATGTGTACATGTATATAATATGAAAATCTATTAATACTTATATAAAAAATTCAAAATAAATATAACATACATCAATTAATAAGTATTAATTCATGTTACCAAGTACCAACTTAGTAACTTACCAAGTTACCATGTAATGTAGCACCTTCAATATATTATATATTTATATTTATCAAGATTAAATATGATAATGAAATTAATAATATGAAAAAAAATATATAAACCATTGACATTAAACCCTAAATCCTAAGGTTAAAGGTCCCAACAATTTAAAACCTTAAATAATTTTTATTTTTTGAATTGGGAACCATAAACCATATAAAACCTTATGAATATAAACCCTAAACTCTATGAACTATATAACTATAGTCATGTTATAAACTTAATAATTTTAGGTTAACCGAACCGACTGAAATCCAAACCGATATTTTAGGTTAACCGAACCAATGGTTAATCCTCTAAAAAATTTTGGTTTAACTGAAAAATTTTGGTTAGGTTAAAAATATGTCAATAACCGAACCGACCGACCGATGCACACCCCTACTACCTACTTTTCTCTAGTTTCTTGGTTCACATGGTATCACCGATGGGGTCAATAACATGATATACCAATACTCAAGGGGGGAAGAAGGAAAATTTTCTTCCGGGGAGGGGCACTTTGTAACAAAAAGATTCTTTTTGTTGGGTGGAAGGCCCATACGGATATATTATGAGTTAAGACGTGTCAAGTCTATTACTTAGACGATGTGGGATGTGGGACTTCCCAACACTTTTAAGGGGTCGACTATAAATTTATTGAAGGAATTAAAAGAATTAGGGGGCATGCCGCCATGGCCATTGGACAGACCCCTGCCAATCCTTGGGCTCTTCCGAAACTGTTATTTTTTTGTACTTCCTAATATACATGTTTCTATTACAATGACAAAAACAACAACAACAATAATAATAATAAGGGCTAATGATCTTCGCCTGACTGTCATTTTGGTCAGCCAGACATATTTCCCTAACATGTGACTTGGGCCAGATGGGATGCAATTCTCAGGCCTGAAAGTATTTGTGAAATGCTCGTCCAGGGGAAATTTGTGTGTAGAATGGAATGATCCAGCATGATCCTTTTGCATCATAGTAAGGTAACAAGATAGTGAAGTGGATAGTAGTTTTTCAGCACACTTTAAAGGTGTTACGGGCCATCTGAGGCTGGGCCGAAGCCTGGAAGGTGAAATTCATTTAGCTACTGAACCTAGTTTTCTGGCTGAGATTCAGGCCACTGGCATGAGAGTTAGGTCCTCGCCCAGCTCATTTGTATGCCTAGTCGTCCATATGTACGTACTAGATATATGGAGTTCTGCTTGGCCTTTAAGCAACAGAGACTGAGGCCCAACCCACTTACTATTGGGACCAGGACTCAGGACTGGGCCCAGCCTACTGCATAAAAAAAGCAGCCAAATCCAGCTCAGTACTGGCCAGGCTTTGGTCATCCATGGATTGGGTCCATGAACACAACTAAAGTCACACAGACACCTTGGATGCCCTAGATCTTCAAATGACAACTTGGGTCAAATTTAATGGAGGCTTATGTTTTTGTGAACCTTTAATGGAAGGTTAGGGTCATATGAGCAAATTATAATTGTCTAAGCATGCACAGTGGGCCCTTTTCATCTAATAACCCTTGTACATGAAACATTTTTCTCCATTATTCAAGGTAGAGACTAGAGACCTACACTGAGTAATTAATTTGCAGATTTTGTATTCCATCATTCATCAGGGGGAATAGATGAATCTCTTTTCAACATTTCTACTGTATGGAATTTACAATGCCGTGGAGTCTACCACCATCTAACAGTGCCATCAAAGGGATGGATTTGGGCCAGAAGTATCTGCCAGGTAGAATCTGGGTCTAATTGCAGCCCAATAAAGATTCAAGGGTCCAAGTTTGAGTACGTATTCAAGACAGACTATAGCACCCAGGCCCTTGTCGGCCCTATAAGAAACATAGGAGGCCCAAACCCGCTCATTTAAAGGTCCTATTTTTATTATATATATAAAGTTAAATAGTTCTTTCTTACCATTCAAAATAAGTGCTAAAAAGGTATTACTATATACATTTATTTATTAAAAACTATATATGGTATACACTCGCGCGCGCACTGACACACAATATAAAATTATATTCAAGGCCAGAACCAGGATATAGGCCATGTGGGGGCCATTGTGAAAAAGCTTTTAAAAGGGCCGAGCTTGAGCTTGAGATTGGAGCTGCCCTGTGCCTAATTTTGCGATTCTTTAATGGGCTATGCTTGGAGACACTACTCTGCTGGGCTCTTAGCTGGTCCATCAGCACCCCTAAACCGAACAAATCCATCTCCTAACTTGTGGCTTGGTGGCGAGGCACAATAAAAAGATCGATCCCCTGCTATAGTGCTGATGGTGAAGGACTTGGGTGAATATGTGTGTGTGAGTGTGAGTATTTTATCATAGCAAAAGTAAAATCTTGTAAAAAAAATTTGTTAAAAAAAAAAAAAAAAACCACAATTGTAAAATGCAAGACAGCTTCATCTCAGGCCTCCTGTACCTGTCTAGGGACTCGCTCTGATCGTTACAAGTACTTTCCTTTTGTTCTTCCTTATATTAATATGATGCCTATCATGTGCCTGGGATGGGCCCACATGGAGGTAATCCGGACCGTTCAACATCCCGTTCCAGTGACATATCATTAGTTTTCACTTTGCTAGGAGTGGGTCCCATTGTTTGGTTGAATACATGATTGAAAATGCAGATGTGGACTTAATCATGTTTCCCTATGTGCTCAATCGGACAGTGGAGCCCGCTCCTATTGATTTAAAATTTTAGAATATACCCTTGAGGAGATGAGATTCCTCTTGAACGGTCCATATTATCTCTATGTGGGCCCCCATAATGAAGATCCCAGCATGTGTTACGCTGCAAATGCATGGGGATCTAAACTCATTCAGGTGAAACTATGAAAGTGAAGTTGGCTGCTATTAATTAAATTAAAAGGATATTATGCATTTGTCGATAGGATGAAATTAAGCCCATAAGAATTTATGGGCTTAAATACAAAATCACTAAATGGTAGGAGACAAAATCTAGATTGATTAAAAAAAAAAACCCAAATTTGCTAAAAGATAGAACTCTAATCCTACGGTGAAGATGGATGATTGTAGTCTTCAACGATGGTTCAAATCTAAGAACATTGTCTAGGCATTTATTGAGTCACGAGGATCTAGCCAATTCTAGAGAAGGGCTACTACTTACCATTTTGGCGTTCAGGTGGTAAGTAATTATGGGTGGAGGAAATCAGTGGCCGACTCAGACATGAAGCTGTAAATGGGCCAGACAGACATAAGGATGTAACGGCCCGGCCCAGCCCGGCCCAAGCACGCGCCGTGCTGCCCAGGGTGCCAGGCCTGTGCATAGGATGGGACGGCACTTGGCAAGGCCCAGGCACGGCCTGTGAAAAAGAGAAGACTCGTTTATTTATTAGTGGGTGAATAGACTTATGGAAGTTGGTAGGATAATAGATGGGTTATTTATGGTATGAAGATTTGAAAATTGAGAAATTCAAATTTCTAATAGTGGTATTATGACCTCATACAAGCTTCAATGTGGTTTTTTATGTCCTTATACAAGTGTCAATGAAAAATGGTCTGGCCCAGCATGACACATGGGCCGGTAGGACCCAGCACATGACTTTGGGCTGTGGTTGGGAGATTAGTGATAAAAAGGAAACCCTCACATTCATGGTAATATACAAAAATTCAAGCAGTCACATGAAGAAATGAAAACCAGTAATTTAGAAAATTGAGTGTATCGGTTATCCCTAACCCCAAAATCACCATCTTTGATTCAATTGGTTGATTATTTACAACATGTCTGTCACGAGTAAGCATGTATCTATCGAGGAGTGGGCTCCATCTGAGGGGGGAATATTAAATAAATAATTATGATGCCTCTACAAATGCGTTGCGGTTTTAATAGGACTGGTTAGCTAAGAAAACTTAATAAAACTTACTAGGTTCTAATTTCGATGTTAACCACTCATATGCTTTTATAAGGGCTTATACATTTTAAGGGCATCGGACGAAGCATTCTTTTATATATATAATTTTGAAAATGATAAATGATTTATTCTTTGTTGTTCTAGATTTATTTTCTTCTCTTCGTTGTCTAAAAAAAACAGCTCAAATTGATATTTTTTTTAGCACGGGCCTAGTTTGCTAGTGTCATTTTATATTATCTATTATTACTTCTACAAGTGATATAAAATTTAATATTATGCTAATATGGACATTCCCATTTTCATGTCACATGAGTAACGAAATATATGTTTTGTTTTTACAGATTAAAACCCCTTAAAGCCAGCTTCCATGACTTAATAATAAAATTTCAAAAAATGTCAGTAGAGTGACTAGAGTCGCTTGATAAGTCTATAAAATTGGGTCATTAAGTCATCATTTCATGCACAATTGTGGACTTAATTAGGGCCAATTGCATTAAAATTTTATGATTCCATGCATATGAACATCAAATTGGAATTTCGGTCAAAATTTACCAATCTTGTATGAATTTGTGACCATAGTAGTCTGCATCACCCCAGGGTCCCACCAATTAGACCTTTTTTTATTTATTTCTGAACACTATGGCACCATGGCATAGAGTCATAAGGCATAAAACTGCATTGAGTAGGTCCCATACACAGCATGCATGCATCCCATTTAATTTATTATCATTAATTTACTTGTTTCATATTTTATAGGAAATTGTCATAGCAAGGGGGCCCACACTAAGAGAAAAAGAGGAAAAAGAAGAAAATAAAATAAAAGGAAAAAAGAAAGAAAAGAAGAAAATAAATGGGAAACCACACCATCACTGGGCGTGGATCCCCATTCACGCCCATTGATGGGTGGGGGCCCACTTGCGCTGCACAGTTGAGGTAATATCCCTCTCTCTCAATTTTCCAGAAATTAGAAAACCTCCTTCCTCTCTCACTAAATTTCAAATTTCGAAATTAAGGAAAGAGATTTCTAAGAAACGATAGAAGTCAGAGTTCAAATTGGAAAGCTCTCCCAAAGAGATTTGAGACAACTCAGCCAAAGAGATAGAGTCCAAGGATGATAAGATCAAGCACAACTGGGAAGGAAGATTAAAAAAAAAGTAAAAAAGGAAGATTCCAAAGGGAGAATGGACCTCCAATAAGGGGGCCCACTTCCCCTTGGACATCCCACATGCTCCCTCTCTCCCTCATCTCCACTAAATCAACACCTTTGGAAATCTATCTCTGCACTACATGAGAGATCTTTGAGGGAACCCACACATGGAAGATCTGCACAAGTAAGAGACTGAGATGGGCAAGAAATCAATTCAAATTTCAAGTCATCTCTAAATGGGGAAGTTGGTTGAAGTGTAAGCCAAGTTAGAGGAGTCCAAGATAGGGACAAAATCCAGGTAGAAGAAGAAGAAGAAAATTATAAAAGGAGCCCACTAGGGGGAATGTCCAAGCCATCTCTCTCCTAGGGATGGACGTCCCACTCCACCCTCTCTTCTCTCTCATCCCTCTTCTAGATCTAGGGCTCTAGTTATAGTTCTCCACTTTGTATTTATTTTATTTTATTTTTAATATAGCTTTGGGTTTTGTCCAAGCAATACTTAATATAGGAGGAACTTGTACCGAAGAAGTTATTAATTAAATATCTGTTGCTCTTCTGTATAATGGCTGGCTAGTTGTGATTAAGGCGCATGATGAAGATAAGTTTTCTATTTTTTTCCTTTTTCATTAAGTATGCTTTCTTGTTCATGTTACTGATTTACTAATTTAATAGGCTTGTCTTCATACCAGTCGATGCCTTCCATGCATTATTCTTAATATTGAAATATGTCTTTGATCATTCATGGTTACGTTTGATAGGCCATGTTTGTTTAGGACTGTGTTTTCTTTAATGGGTGATGCATTGATTTGGTCTTAATCTGAAGCAAAGGATTTAACAAGTTAGTGTTTCTTAATGAAAAAGGGGTTTTTTTTATTATTGAATGAATCCTATATTTAAATCATCATATTACTTAGAAGATGATTAAATGAACCCTTAAAATGATCAATTTCTCTATATTAATTTTTAATAAATGGAATCCTTATGTTTTGTAGACGTACATATATATAAGTAAATGCGTGCCTACATATTTTCATGTACCACTCATGTCATATTTTGTATGACTGGTCCCACTCATAGTTCTCCATATAGATTCGGACTCCATTTCGGTCTGACCTCCAAATAAAAAGTTTCGGCCGATTTAGAATTTTGGTAAGACTTTTCGGAATTATATTCTGAAAAATATATAAAAATAATATATATGTAGAAAAATAAAATAATAAAATAATAAATATGGATTTAATCCATTCTAGTAAAAAGATTTGGAATTACATTTTAGGGGAATATAAAAAATACAACGAATAATATGTATAAAAATGAAAAAAAAAAAAAACTAATTATGAAAAATATCATATCGGCCGAAATGGACCGAGTTTTAAAAAGAAAAGTTTTATGAGAAACTTTGTTTCAGCCACCTGACCGAAACAAAAACTTCAGTTAATAACTTTGGATACCTTCCCCAATTATATTTAGTTTTGACTTACCTAATGAAAAATTCTCAAAAACTCCCCTATCTCAAAAGAGGAGTTTCTGCCCCTTTCTAATAGCCAATGATTTATTAGTATTTTAATAGATCTACCTTTGTAGGAAAATATTTATGAGAGTGAATCGGATATGTGTATCACTGATGACACGTGTCACACTTTTATAGGCTAAAAGAGGGGAGTTTTTCCGAGAAATTTTGTAGCGTAACTCCTAACTAATTTGTGTATAAAAGTCTTGTGACATGCAGCAGCTAGAGTAGCATTTCAAAAGGTCCTGTTTACAAATTATATATTTTAGCTTTTCATTAAAGTCAAAATTGAAATTAGAGAAGCCAAAATCAAAATTGAGACGAGGAAAGACACCAACTTTAATCAATTATACTTAATAATAATAATAATAATAAAAAAGAGGCGCAAGAGGACAGTTGTTTGTAGGCTTCATATATAAAACCACCAATTCTAATAAATAAGAGGAAGCCAAGGTAATCTGGGATTAAATGAAGGAATTTTGACCATATGATTTCTTTAGATTTGATATTTTCTCTGTACGTCCAGATTCTTAACTATTTTATATAGAGTTATATGTAAAAACGAGAGTCCGAATCCAATGACCACGCTTTACCCCACGGTGACTGATTGGTCCACTCTTAATCACCATGAGTTAAATCTCGCGGAGGATCTCATCCGTAAAACAAATATGTGATGTCTTACATCCACCATGGGAATTTGCTAAGCTTCACATGTTAACGGGGAATTCTATTTGCATCGTGGAAATAACTGAGAGTACCCACTTTCTTTTTAAAAAAAAAAGCATTTCCAAAATACCTGTGTGAAATGACGAAAATACTTATGATCTTCATCTTCTCTGCAAATGCATGACGGTAAAATGCAGTGCATAGAGCGAGTGATACAAGCGAAGAAAGAGGAGAAAATGATTTTTGCCTGTGATGATGGGGCAAAGAAGGGAGCTCGCCAGTTGAAGAGAAGATTAGAAGAGTGTATTTTGGATATTATTAGAAACGAACACAACAAAAATATCCTTTCTATTTATCTTGATGTGGTGAGCTCAAAGTGGTGCCCACAAATCAAGTGGTGCAAATAGAACTTAAAAAAATGAACATTTCTCACACGTCACATCTGACTTGTGAGGTATGTCGTGCGTATGTCGTGGCTAAAAAACCAAGGACAAAATGAAGCAGTTCGGTGGGCGAGAGTCCCAATTTAACGTGTCGACGTATGAGACTAAAACACCACCACATGTTCCCATATTGCTGACGTTAGGAACTGCCGACACGAGAACTTTCCAAAAGAGGTATAGGGACCAAAATCGGCAACGTTCCAATTCCCAACTCCCAAGAGGCTCCCATTTTCCACTTTTATCTTTTTAAATGAAGAATTTTCAAAACAGTACTGAGACTTCTGGTTTATTAAAAAAAAAAAAAAAAAGATGAGCAACAACAGCCCTTTGCAAAAATTACGAAATTACAAGAATTGATAAGATATCAAAATAATTATAGAAATATAAAGACATAGATTCATGTATATTTTTATATTGAATAGGGTAAAAAAGCTTCAAACGTCACAACAAATTGGTCCTTAAAAAAAGTGATATATACCCAATAAAAGAATTTGCCTTCTAACCAATGCTGACAAATACTTTTAAAATGAAATGTAATTGTGATTTGCTTATACACATACTCGAGATGCCAATTACATGATAAGTTGTGGATGGGTGGCATGTTGGCATCTGTGATGGGCCCACTTGTGTTTACACGTTGATGGACTCCACTCACAAAGATACAGCCCTCACAAAGAGTCTCGGGTGATATGGATAATGATAGTTTGAGTTTTATCCAACTCTCTACATTTCAATTCAAATTGAGAGAGATTGATATGTCCATCCTTGCTCTTGGATCTTGAAGAGTCATTCAAGCCGACAGCGTCCTTGTGCTAATCCTGATTCAAGTGAGCTCTTATAGATCTATGCAGGGTGTATTGTCTTGAGCTCTTATAGATCTATACAGGGTGTATTGTGTGTGTGAAAGAGACTTATAATAGGGAGGGTCCAATCAGTGGATGTCTTTAGCCTATGGTGGAATTTGAAGACTGGCCACAGGCTTTGTTGCTTTCATATCAATAACATTAGATTAGATGCATGACATTATGGTTCATTGTATTCAATTTGGAAGGAAATATGAAATCATGTGTCGGTAAAGCACTGCGCCTGAGATGATTGAAGTTGTTTGGATTTTAAAAGCATTCACTTTGTCTAGATCCCTTCCTAACTTAGATATCTTAAAATTAAGATGAGAGACCTTAATGGAAACATTGACGTGACATTTGCATGCAATTATTCGGATTTTGATTAAGAAAGGGAGAGATTTTAAGGGAAAGAAATTGATGGCTTGATTAGAGAATGAGATATTTTAGGGGAAAAATCTATTTTGTGATGCCATGTGTCAATTTCTTGCAATGCTAGCTTACATTGCCCTCACGAAAATCAAAAATAAAAAAATAAAAAATGATAGCAATTATGTGGCACCGCAGATTCTTACACGCAGATTCTTACACGTGGCAAAAGCTTTTTCGTCACAGTACTCACTCGCGTTTTATATAGCAAAGCAAAACGCCCCTTATTTTACCGAAAATGTCTACACCGCCCGGTCTCAGGATCGGGCGGTGTAGCACGGCTCTATTTTACCCAATGAAACTCATCCATCTTCTTTGCTAAGTTGGAGTTGCAAGAAATAATGCAAAGGAAGAATGGGTGTGGCTTGTCATTTTTCTCTTTCTTAAATGGCTAAATAAGGATAAGGGAATCTACATCGTGGCTAAAATCTCTCCTTTTCAACCGTATATTATAACCAAAGAAAGATACGCTTCTGTTTTTTCTTTTCTTTTTTCTCTCTTTTTTTTTTTTGAGATTTCACATGTATGGATAGTCATGGAGTTTCAAAATTTGATTAGATTTTTTATGTGTAAATCATTTATATATATATATATATATATATATATATAGGACCCCATCAGAACAATGTCATGGATTGCCAGGTGTGGGCTAACATCAGTAATGAGATGGGCTCCAACGTTTGCCGATTGAAAGATACAAGCAATAACTATATTGCATATCATTTCCCACTGCAAACAAAAAGATGTGGGCCCGCTGAAAAAAAAAAGGCTTATGATTGAAAAATAGGCCATTTTAACATAACAACTTTGTGCATGGCCAACCCAATGTGGGCCCACTAAAAAATATATAAATTACAAAAAAGAAAGAGAGCCCCACATCACATAAAGCTCCATCATCTCGTCCGTTTAAGTAGTTAATTTCTTTTTTCTATGTACTCAATCTCTTCCTTAAAACTAGTTGTATTGTAAAAGGGCTCCTATTCTTTTGCTTTGAACATGTGAGGTGGCATTATTTCATTCAATAAGGAAAATGGGCAAAAACGCCCCTTTCAAAATGGGGAATTCTAGAGAATTTCTATATACATATAATTTAAATATTTTTAAAAAAGTATAGATTTTTTTCACAATTCTTTAAATCAAGTTGTTTTCATAAAATAATCTAAAAAATGACAGAGTACCGTTCCTTTAACACAAGTTTTTGTATTTTCTTAGCCTCTTTCCTCTTCAAAATTATTCATCTTGATTTTGATGTTCACAATAAAATTGGTTTTTTAGAAATTTGAAATTTCTTTTTTCAGTCATTCGTGCATAATGGTAGTTAAAGTGGGCCCCCACTAGGTCATTTGGATTGAATTTAATTATTTCACTTAAATGATTTTTATTAAATAAAAACTTTGAAAGATGATATAAGGCTATTTTTTAGATTATTTTAACAGAGTGAACTTAATTGAAAGAATTTTAAAAAGAATATATACTGTTTTTAAAAACCTCAAATCTTCATGTACTTCTTAAAAAATGATCCAAAAATTATATACCTTCTTAAAACTTTCCCATCCCATTCTCCGAGTGGCCTACGTCTCTGTTTTATCCTTTTGCTTCCGGATTGGAAGAGATGGAGGGCCAAGATTTCATGGTGGATCAGAAAAAAAAAAAACAAATGTCACTACCATCTCCTGATAACTGCCGGCGTGCTGTTCCGAATGGTGCCGACATAAGTTGATATGATATTATGTGGACCCCACCTTTGGCTCTATCTCTTAGAGTCGTCATAATTTGTCTGCTCATGGTCATGGCTCATGGCTCAAGACTCAAAAAAGACTCGAGACTAGAATCCGAAATATAAATAAATGAATATTATTTTCTCTCCATTTTTCTATTCCCATCAAAGAACACTAATTTAGGAATCACACAGTTTGACTTTTAGATGGCACACTTGCCTCTTATAGTTCGCTCCGAGATTCGAATTCCAGAGTGGTAGCTTTCCTTACCATATCCTTACTATTATGTCACCAAATAAAAATATAAATAAATGAACACTATTTTTTATACAATGAGCGGTGCTAAGTCATTTGGATACCTTCTCACCTTTACCTGTCAATAATTGTTATGCATCTTAATAGACCCGTAAAGTTGGATCTGACTATGCTCGTGCATTATATTATATATAATTCTATAAAAAATATATATATATATATATTTTTTTTTAAGATGATAGGTGAGTCAATGAGTACCACGAGGTAATAAAATTGTTACATCTTATAGAAACCATGCATACAGGTACCTTGTTATTTATTTTAAAATAAAGAACTTGTTTTTTTTTTTTTTTTTGCTTTTCATTGGCTAGAAAGGGGTATTTTGTTTACCCACAGAAAAAATAAAACAAGAGGGGGACTAAGCCTTTCCTCTTCAACAATTAACAAGAAGGTATCAAAAGAAACCATTTACCAAAAAACAAGAAGGTATCAAAAGATAAAAGACATATATATAGTAGATAAGTCCCCAAGAAAAGCCTCACAAGTAGATGACCCAAACCACTGCCCGCTCCTAATTAGCCCACTGCATATCCTGCACATAAAGATGCTATACATGTAGAGGTAGTGAATCTATAAAAACAATCATAGTAGGAGCATAAATATTTGCCAGTTGATCGGCAACCAGGTTGCAATCTCTTTTACAAAAACTCACCTTCGAAGAAAGATTTCATTCTAATAGGTGTGTTATTTTCCTCCAAAAAGTTGAGCTTAATCCAATGCCTTCAGGATGAGAAGGCATCTCCTTCAACAATAAGATATATTTTTTAAAACGGCTTCTTACCTAGATGGATAGTCACCTTTCCTCATCCGAGATTTACTTCCCTAAAGAGAGAGTTGGGGTCCCAGCCCCTTTAAATTGAGTACCAAATAATAATAATAAAAAAAAAACATTCAGATCTTGAATTCCTTTTCTTTTAACAACGAGCAGCCTTTCATGTAAAGCTATGAGCTCAGCTTTAAGAGCGTTAGAAGCTGCAATCCTTTTGGAAATGTGCCAACAACATGGTTCCCTGATTTGAACTTAAGATGCCATCAATGCCAGCTGCAGAGCCATCTTGGATGAATGAAACATCAAAATTCAGTTTGGAGCATTGCGTTGGGGGTGGGATCCATGAAGTTAAAGGGGAAGGTTGTGTTTGGTATGAGGTTTATATATTTTAAAGCTGTATGAAGCTTTTTTTTGTATCTCATAAGGGGGTTGGAATCCAAGAGAGAGCCCGCATATACACGGAAAGGTAGTCCACTCAAGTGGGAAGTAAGCCCACACAAAAGGGAATAGGTCACGTACCCAGGGTTCAAACCCCGGGCAGCAAGATAAAAACTGACGCTCCATACCATTGGGTAATGAGCCGTTCTTCAATGCTATATGAAGTTAATAGCTTTAACCACCACAAGTTTTGGGTAGATAGGGGTCCACTTAACAACATAATTATTCCTTGATTTCCATATATACCAAACAATCACCAGAGATGCATCAAACAACAATCGGCGAAGAGAGGAATGGTTAGGGGTATATGTTAATTATCGATAGAATAAAAATGGCCATATACTCAAATTACCCTAGCCTTTAATTTGGAAGATTTAAAAGCCTCAACTATATGATAAAGTGTGTGTATATATAGCAATTTATATTTGTCAAATGACTATCAAAATATGGTGACTGCCAAGGTTAGGTCTATGTAAGGATATATATTCACTCTTAATCCGCCAGTGAAGATTTTCCACAGTGATTCCCATGCTATCTTAATCAAATGAGATTCATGATATTTCAATGAAATTCAAGTATATATCTCACATGTTTCTAAAGTTAAAGATACAAGCAGGTTCTTTCACATATGGTACACTTTTTATGGACCACATCCATGTGAATTTCACGTGTTACCACGGTATATAAATAAAGGTAGCAATTACATACCCATGGCATGAAACGTCTTGTTAGCATGGAATTTCTAAAATGATCGGATTCTCTCCACGGGTGCTACATTGGACCACATGCATGTGGATTTCACATGTCAATAGTCAATTCAATATATAAAGTGGCAATTACAAGTCCATTGCATGTACTTACGTTTTGTTAGTGTAAATATCTCGTAATCGAGATTTTCCACCCCTGGTAATCACCCTAGTGATTAAATACATGGAAAATTAATGGTCTTATATCTCTCTACCTTCACTTCTTATCTTTCACCGTAGAGTTCATTGCACCATTAGTACCTATGTATTTAATTTCTTATGTTCTAATGCAAACAATCATGCTCTTAAAATAGGCTTATTGGCACTAAAATTCTCATAGTACATTTGAAAGTTCTGATTACTTGCTTTGTCTAATAAATTGCGCTTAATTAAATGGCTAGAGTTCAAATTCCCATTATATCTTGTACAATATTTTCAATCTCAATATTGTGGTCGCGTGTCGTACTTTAAAAATAAAAAATGAAAGGTAGGTGAAGCTCTAGAGCCTCACATTATATCAGGCATTTTTCATGAGTGGGCTATAATAAAGAGGTGACTTATCCCAGTTTGAATTTGTTTATCTTCCACGTGGGCCATTTAATGGTATGTTTGTGTACATCTGCCAAAAAAAAAAAAACAATCAGTTTTTTGGATTTTTTTTCCCTCTTGGGACAAAAAGTTTTCGGAACCCCATAGGAGAAGCTTTTCTATTGAATTGTGAAAATTTTAACTTTTTTTTTTTTTTGAGGAAAAAAAGATATAGAGTGGAAAAATGGTTCCACAATTCTCACTTTTTCTAGTGAAAACCGGCTCCAGCCCTAGCCATAGAGGACTTGGCTCGAATCTAATATCTAGAAATGCATTAGAATGGAGAAAGGTGTACCATCAGGTAGGGCCAAATAAAGGTGGCAATTACTCTTAGATGTTAGTGATGATGGTAGTGATAGAAGCGTTTCTCCTCGTAACTTTTATATTTATATATAAAAATATTCACGTGCATCCATTTCTCACCATGTTATGGTGAGGACAACATAGTGTGACCAACTTTTTGATCTATCCGAACCATCCACACACATGAAATCCTTTTAAGTGCACTAAATCCATTCGGTTTTCACCAATTTGAATGGATTGGACAGTTGGATTGATAGTAAATTTTTTTTTTTTTACTATTAAGTTGTTAAATTAGTGGGCCATGGATGAAGGGATTAGAGACATGGGATTGACTCCAAACTTGATATGTGGTCTCATTCAAAATGTATCTTTCAATCCCCCACAAGTTCCATAATCAATTGGTATATATATAGGCGAGTATTTAAGTGCATCTATCCTCACATACGGTGAAAGATACTCCTATTTTTAAAAAGTTTTAAGTATATACCCAAAAGGGGTGAGGAATAGATTCACTTGAATATTTTTCATATATATATACATGTTAGAATCTTATTTAGAGGCCTAGCATTTCAGCCTCATTGTATCCTTCACCTGAGAAAGCCATATTACAGATCATAAGGCCTGGAGAAGGCTGAGTTAGTGGCCATGGACCATACTCTCATGAATATGACAGAAGCTCAGCCAGTTGTGGTGGTGATGGTCCCCTTTCCAGCCCAAGGCCACCTCAATCAGCTTCTCCACTTCTCCCGCCAGATAGCGGCCCGCGGCTTGCCGGTGCATTTCGTGGGATCCGCCGCCCACAACCACCAGGCCCAGCTCCGCGTCCACGGCTGGGACCCTCTCTCCGTCTCCAACATCCGCTTCCACGACTTCCCTCTCCCCCACCACCCCTCCCCTCCCCCAGATCCACTTGCACCCCACAGCTTCCCCGCCCACCTCCAACCCACCTTCGAAACCGCCACCGTCCACTTCCGCAGCCCCTTCTCCTCCCTCGTCCGCTCCCTCTCCTCCACCTTCCGCCGGGTCGCCGTCATCCACGACCCCCTTATGTCATTCGCTGCCCAAGAATCTTCAACTCTTCCCAACGTGGAGGCCTACGCCTTCCACTGCATATCAGCCATGGCGCGCTTCTGCTTCCAGTTGATGTCTCTGGGGTCGTTGATAAACGGCAAGATGAAGACACCCATCTCGTTGCAGGCCGTGTCATGGGAGGGCTGCTTCACTGACCGCTTCTTGGAGTTTGTCCGCAGCCAGCATCCGATGATGGCGTTCGACACAGGCAGTATCTACAATTCATGTTGGCCTATTGAAGGTGAGTTTCTTGATATGTTGTCTCAAGAGCCATTCTTAGGTAAAGGCAATAGATTATGGGCTGTGGGTCCTGTAAATCCAATAGTTGTCGATCGCGGCGTGCGAACAAGTCATGGATGCTTGGAGTGGCTAGATAAACAGCCGCCCCGATCGGTTCTCTACGTCTCCTTTGGAACATTGTCATCTCTTTCCAACGATCAGGTTCAAGAGCTCGCCAAGGGACTTGAAAGAAGTGGGCAGAGATTCATATGGGTGTTGAGAGAAGCAGACAGAGGCGATATATTCGCAAAAGAAGAAGAAGAGAAGGAGACAAACGGATTGCCAGAGGGGTTTGAGAAGAGGGTGAGAGGGATGGGGGTGGTGGTGAGGGACTGGGCCCCACAGCTGGAGATCCTGGCCCACCGATCGACGGGTGGATTCATGAGCCACTGCGGGTGGAATTCATGTCTAGAGAGTATTGGCATGGGGGTGCCGATAGCGGCGTGGCCTATGCACTCTGACCAGCCGAGGAACACAGTGCTCGTGGCGGAGTTTCTGAGAATGGGAATAGTGGTGAGGGATTGGGGCAGGAGGGAGGAGCTGGTGCGAGCAGCAACGGTGGAGACCGTTGTGAGGAGACTGATGGCGTCCAAGGAGGGAGATGAAATGAGGAAGAGAGCGGCGGAGCTGGCGGTCAAAGTGGGTCAAGCAGTGGCACCCGGAGGGAGCTCCCATGCACATCTCCAATCGTTCATCTCTCATCTCTCGAGAAGATGATCTTCCCATATTCTCAAATTTCTTTTTCTCTTTATGAGTTCTCAATCTTCTGTTCCTCTTATGTTTTGACTCAGCAATAAATAATGAGCTAAATGAGTGGAGCTCTACATGAGACCTACCTTTTGAAAATTAGCTTAAAATAATATTCCTCAACAGTGTACTCTAAAATTTACCAAAATAAAAGTTGATCCCACAGTAATATTGATCGCTTAATAAGATAACGAATGATGTATAAAATTATTTTAATCATGTTGCTTTGACAAATAGTGAATCTTAGGGCACTACTAACTTATATGTAAAATTTAAGGATATCTCATAAATTAAAAAGATATTTTTGGAGAGGCTCAAATATTCAATAAGTGGGCTTTGTGATAGAGTTAAACTCCATTCACTTAGGCGTGTTCGGATGTACAGTGGAAATATACAGGGTCATGATGGTCTTTTATTTTGAGTGGCTTGATAGGGAATCCTTTTAACTTTTTATATAAAAAAAAATTGTCATTTAGTGGAGAAAAGACGTTGCTTCTTAACTTTTATTTTTTAATAAAAGCTTATTTTTTTGAATTTATATACTTTTGATATGACCCCTTGGCCTTTTCTTAACTAGATAATGGAGGTTTTACTTCACTTTAAGTGAACTGGTAAAGTCCCAAGCACGCCTGAGAATTTCTCAAGGCCATTGCATTGGAGGTTCCAAAATGAGTTTGCATGATCATGAGTTACATGGTTTGACATTGACTCCCTCTCCCTCGTTAGGTGTCCAATTCTAATCAATTTGGTCAAATGAATGTAAGGGGGTTTTTGAAAATAAGATATTTCAAGCGATTTTGTCATATTATCTACTGGTTTAGAATATAATCTATGCATAAAAAGAAAAAGAGGTGTTTTGATAACTTTGAAAGTATATTACAATATCACACTTTCTTCTAAAAATCTTTTTATTAAATTATTCAAGGATATGCTGTATAAGATAATCTTTTGTCACAAAATCTTTTTTATACATGAAAGAACTAATGGGCAACCATTAATTATAGTGACCTACTATAAGTTTTAACATTAATGATCCTTATTGTAATTAAGACTCTCAATATTAAATTAGCCCCACAATGCTTACAAATTTAATGCAGGGTCTTATAACCCTATCACAATTACATAGTCCTTGTTAATTATCAATATTAGTAGGGTCTTACTAATGTCACATTAGGAACCCTTCATCGTGATTACCCACATTAGCTGGGTCCCATACTACCAAAATTAGTTGGGTTTCTTATTAATTAGCAAGGTTAAATTGTGTGATTGTAGTAAGAAGTTTGTCATCATTAAATGGGTCCCACTATTTGATAGCTCATCTTGTGTTAATATGACTTCCAATATTAAATGGGTCCCACAATGATTTCTCATAGATAAACTCATCAATGATGCTTGACATTAGATAAGGTTTTACCAAAAAAAAAGATAGGCTCATTTGTGATAATCACCATTAGATGTATTACACTATGGCTATCAATATCTGATGGACCTACACTAATCAAACAACAATGCTTGGATCTCAATGTTTTAATATTTAATCCTATGATTTTTTAACAATATAGTGGGTCCTACCATGATTATTAACACATGCAATTACAAATTAGTGGATCCTACTTTGTTTCAATTAATTACTTTCATTCCATTTTTTATTTAGTATATCATTTTGTGACTTTTTTTTTATTATAAATTGCCAAATATTTAAAAAATATATTGAAATTTATAAAAAATGTCAAACATCATATATAAGTGACACTGATAATATCTTATTTTATAATAACGAAATCTTATAATATTTAAACTTGTGGATCGGCCTCACTTAAGTACCAAGAATCATTTCTTCCAGTGCCATCCAATCAATACAACTATTGCTCGTGATCCATTGAACTTTTTTTTATTCTAGGACCTACAGAGAAGATTCATTGAACTTTAAGTAATCAGAGGGGAAAAGCACGTGAGACCATGCACTAATTAGGAGAGTGCCGAAGATACGTCACACCTATAGCCACACCTTATAGTTGCCGAGGGTTAGATCTCTAGGGATGTAGGTCTCAAACAAAGTGCAGCCACCATTAATCCATCGCTCCATGCAGGGGCGGGATCAGGATTTCATCTTTGGGTGGGGGGGTGGGTGGGGGGAGCTTATAACGATCATATTTTTGGCGGGATAAGGATTTCATCTTTGGGTGGGGGGGTGGGGGGGGGGGGTGGGGGGGTGGGGGGGGGGGGGGGGGGGGGGAGCTTATAACGATCATATTTTTAAGTTTTTTTTCGATATAGTTATAAGTTCAAGCATATAAAATATATTACGATTCAAGACTAAATTTTACATGAAAATTAAAATCATTTACACTGTTGTTATGGTGAATAAATGAATGACCAACCATTTATACTTGTTGCATCTTATATTGATATTTCTCAATTTATATGACAAGCCCAATCCCAAACTCACATTGAAGACATTTCTCAGCAAAAAAACCTAAATCTCACGAAAAAAAAAAGCAATCTTTCTAAGACAATGACACGTCAATTTCTACTAATTTTAATGGTTGATCTGATAAAAAAAAAAGTTAAGAGTCGAAGAGTCAAGAGTCGAAGACGAAAGCTATAACAAAGTAAAAACCACATAAAAAAACTCCAAACTCAACTGCATTCGAACATAAAAGAGCTGATGTCTGATGAGATGATAAAAAAATCGACCGTACCAAATATAGATTTTATGGGAAAAATCTCAAATTTAGCAATTGCTCGGGAAGGGACTCCGTAGATTGTGCAGCACAAATTCGGTTTTCCCATTAGTTTTTTTATATATTTTTCTGTACTTTTTTATATATTTGGGTTGGGAGGGGCCCATTTGGTGATGTTAAAAGGATTTTTCAAGTTCAGGGGGGGCCAGGGCCCCCCGGGCCCTAATGTAGTTCTGCCCCTGGCTCCATGCCAATCAAGAATAAAAAAAAAGTAAAAAAAAAATCAAAATCCATATGGTAGGATACACAGTCAGCCATTTGAATGTAGGCGTTCCATGTATTTTTTTTTCTTTTTTCGAGAGACTGCATATAATGGAGGCTCGCACAAGTGAGAAGAAAGTATAGGTGAGAAGAAAGCTGACACAAGTAGAAAGAAAGTCCACACAAGTGGAAAGAGATGACGTATTCAGACTCCGAATACTGACAGATAAGAATCCTTACCACTCAGGTAAGGAGCCGTTCTTCGTTCCATGTATTCTTATAAGTGAGGGCTCACCAACTTTCACATCGTATCTATGGTGAATGGTAATGAACACTGTCACGCCTAAGCCCCGGGACGAAATTAGGAATTAATTAAAAGAAGTTCTACATAAATACATTTGTGGCCCCAATTAGGTGTCCAATAATAAAAATATAACTCGGGTTGCATAATAATAAAAGAGGTGCAAATATAGGTAATTAAGGATGCATAAGGTTGCAAAACATAAAGTTAAGATTTCATTACATGGCAATTACAAAAACACTAACCCAATACAACGTCAAACTACATCAACTCCTCAATGGCGGATACTTTGGGATCGCCTCAGCCGGCTCATTATCGGGGTTAGGGGTTTGGTACCTAAGCAATCAAATGTAGCATTATTAAATTATATAATTAATCTGGTAGGTGGACAAACATAAATAACATAATAAAATGCATCAATAATTAATCATAAGATTGGTAGTAAAAAGGTTTTAAGCAGTAGTGCATCAATGTAAACAATCACATCATAATCCAATACATATAAGGCTACACCTACACACTCTATCAAATAGACAAGACAACCCACATTAGTTAATTGAACGGGATAAAATCAAGTAGATACATTGCCATTATAATTATCGAATCATTTAAGTTTGATGTCCTAAAATGAATAGCCAACATCAACATATGGGGCTACAAAATTGAGCCGGCTAAATAAGTCAATCCAAATTTGTCCTATATGTGGTTCAAAGGGCATTAGAGCATCTCTAATAGATATGTCAATTTGGAGATGCCAAATTTCAATTGAAGACTTATATGACAATTTGAAAGTTTGGAATTTGTCATTTCAAAAGTATGTGACTCCGCCCCATATGTCAAATTATTATTTTATTATATTTTTATCCACATCACAAAAGAAAAAAAAAAGGAAGAAGCATTCTTGTATATATTCTCGTGGGCTCCTTTTGGAATAAAATAATCTAAAATAATATTTGGCATGTGCCTTTCCTATATGCCAATTTTGGGCATTTCCTTCCAACGTGCCAAATGCCATGTCATTTTTGAAATGGTTGTTGGAGTGGTTTTCCATGCCAAATATCACCATTAGCACGTCCATGTAAAATTTGAAGTAGCTGTTGGAGATGTACGATCATTCACGAGTAAAAAAAAAAACCTTACTTACATTAAGATAGGTCAACTTGCTCAAGCCAAGTAAAAAAAAAAAAAAAACCTTACTTACATTAAGATAGGTCAACTTGCTCAAGCCACATACGACCAGCTATTAATACAGAAATTAAGAGGGATATAAAAAAAAAAGCCATGTAAACGCATTTTTCATTCATATATATTAAAAAAATATTTATAAATATAATAATTTTATCTTTTTTTCATAAATAGAAAAAGGGAACATGACTAAAAACTAGATGATCAATGCTTAATCCTGGGTGAAGACATGATCCTAGCCTTTTAACCCTTTTGATCTTTCAAGACTTATCTCTTGTCTAGAAAGTTTTGTAGAGATCTGGTGTAATCTTGCTTGGTATTTATTTTTTCAGAGATTCCTTCACCTTCCTTTGCCACGAAGCAATGGGCTTAAGTAGAGCCAACCCACTGAGTCTGAATGGTTACTGTAGGGACACGTCCTGCGCAGCGTCCGCGTGGCGGTGCCCGCACAGGTGGTCCCCCACAGGGGATGGGCGAGGCCCAGGGCCCCGCGCCTATTGTATAGGCTCGGGCCGTAACCTCTTGGCTGTAACCCTTGTGCGTTTGTCCCGCATCGACCTCTTGGCTACATCGAGTGTGAGGGCCTCCCACCCTTGAGGGTAACCAAAGGGTGTACCACTACACCAGTGGGTGTACACTCACCAAAGGGTGTACCAAAGGGTGTACACTCACCAGTGGTGGTACACCCTTTGGTTACGCTCAGGTTAATATACCAAGGGTGGGAGGCCCTCACACTCGATGTGGGACAAATGCACAAGGGTTACAGCCAAGAAGTTACAGCCCGAGCCTATACAATAGGCGCGGGGCCCTGGGCTCCGCCTATCCCCTGTGGGGGACCACCTGTGCGGGCACCGCCACGCGGACGCTGCGCAGGACGTGTCCCTACAGTTACATATGGTATTAATATTAATATAAAAGGGAAGTGGCTTCCATTTTAGAGAGTGATGAGTGTACACTTGTTACTCATCTTGGAGACTGGAGGTACATGACTTGTCTCCATCTAATTAAAAGGTGGGTGTTCATGTATCTCCATCTTAGATTGAGTGTCCACTTGTCCTTCAGTTGCATGCATAACTGAAAAAAAAAAAAAAAAGGACCCCATCATATGATAGGCTAGATGATGATCTTTAAGTAGGCTATGAATCGGCTATTGATGTATATATGATGATCTCTGGGCGAGCCATGAAATCTGCAAGCGAGTGATCCTACATCAGATGGTTGATTCTATGTTTATTAATGCTCGGTTGGCCATGAAATTAATCAGCAAGCAAGTGATCCCACATCATGCATGTGGTTGATTAAATAATGGTCGCTTGGCAGTCAACATAGTTCAGCCAATCCCTTTGTTTCAATTGGAGGTTTACTTCCTCTAAAATCATATTACACATTGGTGAACTCATAGGCTTTGTCAAACTGTAGATCCATCCAACCATATGTTGTGCCTAAAATGCACAGGTTTCAAACAATATTGAACCCAAGCCGAATTTATCAAGCTTAAGAAGAGCAGAAATGCATATGGACATGAAAATGTAGGACTTCTATGGGTCATTTGAACAATGAGAAGGTCATATAGCTTAGACCATAATTTGGCTTGAGCCTAAATGTGTGGAATTTTGGACCCGATCGATTGACATGAGGGGATTGTAAAACAAATTCGAACAGGTTTAGGATAATCTAGATCATGATCCCAAGGAAATTTTAGTGGGCCAGCAGATTAGTTGGATAGGGACCCATTTGACATAGTGCAAGATTTCATGGGCTTAAGTCCACCAAAAACATTGGAATTATATATAAGGGTACATTTATGAGATGGATTCATGAAATAATTGAAGCACAGGCGGTCACTCATTTTGAATGGCTCGGATTTTGGATAGATAGGACAACCATGGAGTTTCACTCGGCCCACTAAAGATTAAAAAAAAAAAAAAAGGTGAAAATTGCATTGTCTTCCCTGGTCAAACTCATAGGCATCATTGAACCATCTTTCAGTTGGTGGGCTAGCTTGCTCAAGCTACTTTTTCGACGTAGGCATTTCACTAGCTATTGATGAAAGGACAAGGTTCTGACGTGACTCGTGAGGCGACATGCATTGGCCTTACGTTGGAAAGATTAGTGGCCTCGTCACTATCTATTTGGTTGGTTAAATATTTTGCTCCAAACGGCCCCACCTGTGTCGGTCGTGGCCTAAATTTCATTCGGTCCCTCCCATACTTTATACAGTTGATACTTTGTGGTTGGAATGGCTCAGGTTTGGTAAAAGTGGGCCTCACCTATAAAACTGAGTGGTGAGGACCAGAATCACCAGATCAGCTGTTGCTTACCTGGAGGGGTCACATATGTCTATCTGCATAGTGCGTTGAGTTTGAATATATGAAAAAAATCTAAGCAGAGCCCACCTTTAAAATTCAAATGCTGTGCTTAGATATGCAAACTAGCCGTGCCTGGGACAGGACGTGTGCCGGGCCCATGTTGGCTGGGGTCGGCCCAGCACGGTCCACAGCCACAAGCCTGCCAATGCCTTATTGGGCTATACCATCCACGGGCGGGCCCACGGGCCTTTCTTTTCTTCTTTTTTTATTCCAGAGCCCGTTTGGTAATTTGACTAGTAAAGCCAAGTCAAGTTAAATCATCCTAAACATCACATCAAAAGCACTTTCTACCAAAACTCCCACAAACTTTTCCAACAAAAAGTCAAAAGGCAACTACATTTTATTAAGTAAAAGACAAAAAAACTCCATTTCCAATACCAAAAGTCAACAATATTCAACAACTAAAAATAAAATACCATCATAAAACACTATATATTTTATTCATTCTTTTTATTTCACTTCACTCCACTTGACTTTAAAAGTAAAATGTCAAACGGGTCAGTTTTTGAAAACTTTCTTTGTGGGAAAGAAAGGGAGTGGAGGATGGCTAAATTTTACATGGGAGTGTAAATGACATTAATGAGGGAGAGCTAGGCTAGCTATGAAGATAGGAAAGGAAAAAAACAATTTTGCTTGGATCACTAAAAAAAAAACTTCTTGGATCACAAGAAAATTTTTTTTGCTTGTTTCATCAATACACATATAACAAGTATAATAATTAAGGATTGCTTTGAGAAAGTAAAAAAAAATATATCATGGATGTCTTGTACCACGGGCCTAAGTGGGCTCCGCCACGAGCCAAGCCCATACCCGGCCGGTCAACGTGTCGGGCAGGGCTTGGGCATGGTCACTACCGTGTCGGGCCTGAGTGACCCGACCCACTTTGCATCTATAGTCAAGCCTTTGATGGCATGCAGATGGCAACAGGTCGGGTCAGGTTTTGGGCTAACCCAGAATTGACCCGATTGACATGTGCATTAAATCCTTTTATTTTAAAATATAGAAGGTTTTAATTGTGTAAGATAAGATAGGTTTTGAATCCGCAACCTATAGCAGAGTATCGTTACCTACAACTACCTATGCTTATAAGGTTCTATATATAGAATTTTACTTAGGGCACGTTTGTGTGATGCCGTGGACAACTAATTCCAACTCCCACCCTATCAAAAAGCATTTTCAATATATATATATATTTTTTGGCCTTTTGTTGTAGAAAAGCAATCATACAAAACCTAGATTTTACTATAGTGCAAAATTCGAACCCACTCCGAACTTAACTAAGGGTGGAGTTTAGAATAGGTGTGTGCATAGGTCGGTTCGGGTCGGTTTTGAGTTAAAACCGCCAACCGAACCAACCATGTTGGTTTGTATATTATGTGAACCGAACCGAACCGAACCCACACAATAGATTTATCCGATCCGCAACCGACCCGACTAGTGTCCACCATATCCATCACCCGATCCAATCCGATTTTTTCATGGATATCCACCACCCGATTCAGCTATCCACCGACCCTACTAGTGTCCACCAAATACATATATACCTTGTTAATGGCAACTAGGTGGATGAGATTGTGAGAAAGTGAAGAATAGTGGTGGTGGCGACTGGCGGTGGAGAATAGTGGCAATGGCTGCTACAAAACTCAAAACCCAAAAGTCGCCAAAACGTATTTATATTCTCAGATTTATAAATTAAAGCAAACCTAATTTATAGTGGGTTTACAATCTCAGAACTTAGAAGTTAGATTTACATCTTTGAAAATCGATTTACTAATTAAAGCAAACCTTATTACCGGCTTAAATTCTGTAGAATTGGAAAGTGTGCAGAAATCGTGCTGGCACAATGCTATAGCATTGGCAAGTGTGTACATGGTTTGTGCTGGCACAATGCTATAGCATTGGCAAGTGTGTACGTGGTTTTGGTAGGTAGGAATCTCTTGAATATGCGTTAAAGAGAGATTGTAGGGCTGAATATGTTAAATAAGTTTTAATGTTTTATATATATAGCGGGTCGGGTCGGTTATAATCGGTTCTCAAAAAATATAATCGAGAACCGGACACAGTTGGGTTAGCAGTTTTTTTAATCGATCCGAACCAATCCTAATTGGATAACCGACCTGTTTGCCTCGGGTCGGGTCGGTAGGTTTTATCGGGTCAGATGGATTTATGCACACCCCTAGTTTAGAATATCATATTCCATTTGAACTCAATTGACACATTACCTAATCTGCCCCTAATAGGATCGGGTCCTGTTTAAACCCAGCGGATTGCCATCCTCATATGGTCCATGGCCAAACTTCAAGTCTTGTAATTTTTTTGGGGGGTAAATTGCAATTTAATCAGAGAAAAAAATAAAATACAGCCAAGCAACAAACAAAAACCATGAAATGCTACAAACACTACAAAGGAGACCGGTCCCCTCTCAATCCCACTAGAGACGTCAATCGTGCCGTGCCAGCACGACTTGCCGGATTGCTCGACATAGCACGGCTAGCCTCGGCCATGCCGTTTGTGTCATTCTTAGGGTTTTGGGCTAAAAATAATTAAGGTCTTATGCTTAAATTTTTTTTTTTTAAAGATACACACAAAGAAGAGTATAACACAGATTTAAGTGGTTCGGTCAAACTCGACCTACTCCACTGAGAAAAGAACAATTTTAGTATTTTATACTTGAAGGTTTTTCAATAGGATGATTATCTTTGAAACCTTTTACAATTTTTATAGATAATAAAAATAAAGGCTATATTTTTATATTTATAATTTTTGTGCCACGCCTCAGACGGGCCGTGTCCCAATCATGCCAACGGGTTGCACCGGGCGTGGGCTGCGCGACACATTTGGCATCAAGAAATCCCACCAAAACCCTGACTTATATGAGTTCTTTAATGTCTTCAAACTTGGAGCTCAACTCATTGATATCCAGTAAAATAGAATGGATAGTCCAATCCATCAATCCGTTGATGGCAGCAATCACCTCTGAGAGAGTCTGACAAAATATAAACCTTGCGAAATTCCTGCAACCGAGTCTCGCTTAATGCAGAGAAGATAGCCTTGGCCCTTGCCTCGGCTTCTTTTTAATCCATACATAGATCGGGCATGAGCCCAAAAACTATTAAACCAACTAGCTAAGTAAAAAGATGCATCTGGGGACACCCGACCACCCGAGGCACTGTGGGGCTCCCTCAACTGAAATCTGAAACTTGTGCCAAGAAGTGAAGTGATAGATAGCTGCTAGCCTGCTGCCTCCACCAATTCATTCATTGTAGGACAGTAAAAAAAATATATTGAGAGGCGTTTGAATTTTAGAGATGGGCCACATTGACAGATTCAATGATCAGAGCATCCAAATTGGGGTCAAGACGTTCCTATAATGAGGTCACGAATCACGATCGACCGATTCTCTTAGCATTTTCGTGGAAAAAGGGCTTCTTCTCTGGTTTCTTTCCTCTTTCTAAGTTTTTAATAAAACCACCTCCAAAAATCCTCTCAGAAGTCAGATCAGATCTATCCATCTATCTCTATAAACTTTCTCAAACGCCCTTAAGTCTCATCTTCTTCTTTTCCGATCAGTCATCTTTGGACCGTTGGATCGCTGGTAAGGAGAGATGGGAGCACTGATATCGAGGTTCTGGTTCACGTTGTTCCCGGCAAAGGAGTACAAGATCGTGGTCGTCGGTTTGGATAACGCGGGAAAGACAACGACCCTCTACAAGCTCCATCTTGGCGAGGTCGTAACCACGCATCCAACGGTCGGCAGCAACGTCGAAGAACTTGTTTATAAGAACATCAGATTCGAGGTCAGATTCCTCTCTCAGATCCGAAAATTCTCGCCTTTTGATCTTGATTGCTGCTTAATTGAAGATATTTGGAGAACTTATGTTGATTTTAGATCGGTAGTAGATTGAGGGCATGTTTGGGGGTGATTTTTTTTTTTTTTTTTTTTTTTTTGTGTCAAATCCCAATCCCTAGTAGATTTATCAACGGAAGGCGAATAACATTCCAAATGCAGTTTTTTTTTTTTCCTCGGAGCCTGTTTGATTGGGGGGATTTTGGAGAAAATCATGTTTGGGGAATTACAACTGAAAAAAGGATTCTTTTTTTTTTTTTTTTGGAATTCCCTCGAACAAACAAGGGATTTGGGGCTTTAGCCAAGAAAGGAAAAAAGGGGATTTGAGGAATTTCTTTTCACCGCACCAGTCAGGAACAGGTCAGAGATGCTTGTCAACTAGCACTTTGGGATATTGCCAAATAATCCCTATAACAGGGGCAGATATTCATATTTCGTCCATATGATTGATGAATTAGAGTGGTGGTAGTTTTCCCGGAATTGTTTAAGTACTTGTCTCTAATTTTAATCAATTGCATTCTGATGTTTTTTCTCTGAAATGGAAAATTTGTTTCAAGTTGAGCCTAGAATGAGAATAATATTGCAACAAGTGATGGCCCATTCTAAGTAGACAGTGGCGTGGATGGTTCTCTGTTATTGTCCTTTTAAATGTCTTTCATATGTGGCAGTGGAAAATTGCCTAGATTTTGTTTTAAAGTATCGAAATTGTCAGCATGGGAAGTGAATTTATTAGTAGGATGCTCTTGTTTTTAGGGCTTCTAGAAAATGGAGGTTTTATTATATATGGCGGCCAGATTCAGGGATGGGTATGGTGGAGAACATTTATGGATATAGAACAGACAAGATTTTTACATAAAAAAATGAAGAATAAGATACGATACGACATGATATGTTTCCTTTCTTGAAGTATCAGGCTATTGTAGTTCATTATTAGTGATTAAAATTTAAAGTAACTGCCTGTGGTTCACAAAAAATAAAGTAGCATACTGTTGTTTTTGTCACACCCCCAAGATTAGGCCGGATCCTAACCCGATTCACAGGGCGCAAG
Source organism: Litsea cubeba (assembly GCA_012931725.1). NCBI lineage: Eukaryota > Viridiplantae > Streptophyta > Magnoliopsida > Laurales > Lauraceae > Litsea > Litsea cubeba. The sequence continues at coordinate 126,933,867 of CM022947.1, forward strand.
AATCGAGGCCAATTAAAATCTTTCCTTGATTTACATTTATGGCCTCAATTCCAGGTGGATCGAAGTCCGCGGTGAGGTCATGAAAGATGATCACTCACCATAAGCAACTTGCGGAAGCATCAATTCGTACAATTTGTGCATATGGTAAAGCAACACAACACATAAGAACATAGCCGATACATGTAGCGGAAATGCTTAAAATTCAGATATGATTACAAAATGTATTTAAGGGTTTAGTTTAAGGCCAATAAGAAACCATGGCCCGCAAAAAGTACACCTATAAACTCAAAATATAAAAGTCCCCGGGATCAGTGTATTTCTCTTCAGTGCTGGCCATGACGACCTCACTCAAACTACGTTGTCGGCGCTCATGATATTCCTCATCCGGCGGAACCTTATGGACCACCTCACCCTCCGGCTCGGCGGGGCTTTGGTACCTAAGCACCAAATGTAGCATTATCAAATTACAATAATCTAGCAGGTAAATAAATGTAAGTAACAATATAATATGCATCAATAAAGAATAGTGACAACAAGAGATCATAAGAAGAGATCATGAGAGTTGCAATGAATAGAAAGCTAGGCATAAAGCATGAATAAAGACAATACCAAAAAAAATCATATAAAGACGAAACCCTAGCTACAAACTCTAGCAATGCGGCACTCCACATAGGCTAAGGCATCGGTACAAATCCGATCAGAAACATAATGCAACCCAGGTGAATCCGGTCAAAACAAATGCACCCAGGCAAACCGAGTCAGAATAAATGCAAATAACACAATTGCGCATTAACTCACAATACGCGTAGGCTCGATTACGTACATCCACCTCCCGATCTGCAAACAATAACATATATGCCTGCAAATAAGCCCTAACCACGAGGATGCGCCCTGAACTGTGGGAGGCTGAATCAACCTAGTGGTGTTGGCTCGAAGGATCAAAGACCATATACACCCACAGACAGAGTTTCCCGGCTAGACCCTCATTGGTATCACCACCAAACAGACAAGCAGAGCGAAAAGGGAAGAGCAACTACTCCACACGCGTGTTTCACCCAAAACATATCCACAGCCACAACTGAGTACTCGATACCCATCGACTCACCCGGGAAACCTCTTAACGGATCACACACTAATACACCAACCCCATAGTACATAGATCCATTCAAATCCATATTAACCTCATTATACATTAACAAACAATAAAAGAGTGTCGAGGAGATTAGATACATTCACATGTCATGTAAGATACGAAAACATTAACTTAACCTATAAATTATGATTCATGCATCAAATGGGTTTACACTGACCAATTGATGCAGTCCTAGGGTTAGGATGCAAGTGCTAGGGCACAATTAGGGTTCCCAGGGAACAATCACACGAGGAAGAAACAGTCTTCAACGATAAATCTTCTATTAACTCAATTCTCTCTGAGATTACCAATCTCTACAATGTCATATTTATAAGAAAAGAAACTTAAGGGCTAAGAAAGCAATCTAAACCAAACTAGGAAACCAAATAATAATTAGAATCTAATCCTAATTATACTCTTGCTAAAATAAAACTAATAATAATTAAAATTAGAATTTCATGGGTCCCACATGTGGCCCACGAGTCTTGTTGTAATGATGTGGTATTGTTGCTGCATCATTCTCCCCAGGTTGGAAAAGAGTTCGACCTCGAACTCGGCTCTTCTTCTTGATGTTACTTCTGTAGATAGTGTGCACATGAAGAGCATCCTTGGTGATACGAGAATTTGACCATTGCGTTGGTGGTGTCGGCTTCATAGGACGGAGTGTGACTTGCTTTGCACCATGCATGAATGTATATGTGTTGTCGCGCATGCCATTAGTTCCATTCTTGTCATACATACACGGACGACCCAACAAGATATCACAACTATCCATGGGTACCACATTACACCAAACTGTATCTGTATAATCAGCACCAATGGAAAAGGTAACTAGACATGCATATCGGACTTGCACTTCATCACCTGTCATTAACCATCTAGCAAAATAAGGACGATGATGCTTCCGAACTTTTAGCTGTAAACGATCCACAAAAGCTTGGGATATAATATTCTGACAACTGCCTCCATCAATGACTACCGTGTATTCCTGACCATTGACTGTTCCTTTGGAACGAAAAATATTTTCTCTTAACCACTTCGTCGCAGTAGTGGATGGAGCATCAGTGATGACCATGAGAGATTCACCTTCAACTGCATTGTAAATCTCTAATTCTTCTGTCTCAGCTGCAACCTCTTTCTCTTTAGGATCATCTGGGACATCATTCTCATCACTTTCATTCTCAATGAAGTGGATGCGTTTGGGACATTCCCTTGCACGATGCCCTTGTTGGTGACAATTAAAGCATGTGATCCTATTTTGACCTTCGGGCTTGGTGAATTCTTTCTCCGATGAATCACTCGGTTTAGAACCTGCAAGTGAAGAATTCTTCTGCATAACCCATTTAGAGGCATTAAGTTTTCTGGCTTGATGATGTGCAATTCCCTCACAGCTTTGATAGCATGCTGAACAATCTCATCAACATTCTCAAAATGCTTGAATGTGAGAATATCTTGTATGTCAAGTGTCAGCCCATTAAAGTATCTGTCAACTAATACATCCTCATCTTCATTCAAACCACAACGAGCTTGCATGGTCATAAACTCCTCAGAATACTCAACAACTGTCTTAGATCCTTGTTTCAAGTATTGAAAACGTGAACGCAGATCTCTGGAATAATTGACAGGCAAGAATTTTTGCTTTAACAAATTTTTCATCTCGGCCCACGTGTCAACAGGGTCAATTTGTTGGTATCTTCTCTTCTTTTGCAACTCGGCCCACCATATCGCAGCATAATTGCGAAATCGAGTTGCCACCAGTGTAATCTTATGAGCATCCGTCATTGGTTTATGTGCAAAAAAAATTTCAACACACATCTGGGTTCAATTTCCCATCATATTCGGGAATCACAAGTTTAATACCCAAATCACGATCAACGTTGACTACATGTGGATCTCGTTGATTTCGATGAGGTCCTCCATCATCGCGATGATTATCATCATGCCGATTAGTTTCCAAATTGGTTAATCGGGTTTCAATCCATTCAAGAGTCGCTTGCATTTGAACTTGCATTTGAGCCATCGTTGCGGATATCTGATGAACAGTTACCGACAATTGCGCAACAGTTCCCCTCAAATCATCATCATTGTGAGAGGAAGACTCCGCGTTAATCACTTTCTTGGGAGGCATTTTTTTTAAATGTAGATGTAAAATATGTGACTGACCTGATGTGTAGATCTGATTTCCACGTTCACGCTGTCGAAAACGGATCTGAATTCTGACGGCGGATGGCTGTGATACTGCGAAAACAAGATCCAACGGTTGGTCTTGGACAAATCTGGGCCTTGTAATTCTCTGCTGATGTTATAAGTGGTGTGGGCTGGGTCAAAACTACAAGTGGGTCGGACTGACCTGATCTAGATCATGAATTCAGGCCCACCAAATAACTCAGAGGCGGGACGTGCCACAGAGATAGACACGTGCAAGAAGTTGTAATTTCTTTTCGTATCTGCCTTAAGGAAGGAGGAGTCGACCTTTTGCTGTTTGGACTTCAACGAAAAGGAGACGATGGGCAGCGACGATGTACGATGGCGGAATTGGCGACGGCATCGATCGGCTGCGGCGGCAATAGAGTGGCACGGTACTACCTTTCACTGTCGTTTATGCTGCTTCATCGACGATGTGGAGGTGGAGGGTTCCGGCGAGGTCGATGGCTGTCAGTGGAGTGGAGCAGAGGCGACGACGGTGACGGGTACTTCTCTTTGTTTCAGTTCCGTTTGTTCCTCCTCCTCTATCTCTTCTCTGCTTCTATCTTTTTCTTTTTCTTTTTTTTGTTCTGGGTGGGGTTGGAGGTTCCGGTGGGGCTGGGTTTGGCGTAAGGAAGGCGGGCGATGGGGCTGGGGTTTCGGATAGTGATTGGGGCTTCTAGCCTAGGTGATGGTTTCGGCTGGTTGAAGGGAGGGTTTTTGTGGAAGGTTCTAGGAGCAGATGGATTGGAGATGGGGGAAAGGAGTTTTGGTTTCGGTGGTCTGGGGTTCTAAAAGGTTTTGGGCTTGAACGAAGAGGGCAGGCAGGGAGCAGGGAGTGGCGGGTTAGATGTTAGGGTCGCAGGGTGGTTTGGCCACGGAGTGTTGGGTTGGGTTCTGTTGAATGGTGCGACGGGTCGGAGGAGGGATTTTTTTTTCTCGATGGTGCAGGGACGGTGATGGTGGACGGGTGATGTTGGACGAAGGTAGGGGTAATACGCCGATGATCGAGGGATCGTTCAGCTCTGATACCAATTGATGCAGTCCTAGGGTTAGGATGCAAGTGCTAGGGCACAATTAGGGTCCCCAGGGAACAATCACACGAGGAAGAAACAGTCTTCAACGATAAATCTTCTATTAACTCAATTCTCTCTGAGATTACCAATCTCTACAATGTCATATTATAAGAAAAGAAACTTAAGGGCTAAGAAAGCAATCTAAACCAAACTAGGAAACCAAATAATAATTAGAATCTAATCCTAATTATACTCTTGCTAAAATAAAACTAATAATAATTAAAATTAGAATTTCATGGGTCCCACATGTGGCCCACGAGTCTTGTTGTAATGATGTGGTATTGCTGCTGCATCACCAATCCTAGTGTTAGAGGTTGCCAAGCACATGTAGGATTCATACTGTCTATCCCAATAGCTACATGATCCTAGGATAACCTAGATAATGAATTTGGTGCTTCTAAAATTGCATCTAACCCCTCATAGTTTTCTTAAATTACAGAACACCCCCAGATGCACTTTGATCACCCCGAAACTCATCGAAGCCAATCTTAACGCTAAAACTAGCGTTTAGGCTACTATACTAAGCTTGATTAACTAACCTTAATCCCAATTATTAACACTAATTCACCTAATTAATGTCAGGGGCCTTACAATTTTGAACTATCTGTACTCTTGCTTGACGGTTTTAGACCTTTGGTTAAAATCATTAGGTCTTGGGTTTGAGGTACCTGTATTTCTTGCATGATGTGTGACTTCTCTAGTTACAATTTTGGGATAGAAGGGAATACACCAAATTGATGAGGAACCAAATTTCTTTTGACATTTTCAAGTACCTTTCTCAATATTAGGATCTTTCCTTGTCTACCTTATTATGCTCTATATTTGTCCTGGATATCCCTTTATATATGGGAACCTTTTCCTTTTTTCCTTTTCGTGGGTTTTTTTTACACTATTTTTAAGGTGTCTGTCTGGGTTGGGATTTTCTCTTTTATTGTCTCAAGGACATTGGGACAGCAAGACGTGTGTTTCCAGGGGTGATCGGGTCAACACAAGGGGACCTTTGTTAGAGATAGACAGATTTTAGATGGAGAGTCAGTACACACAATAAGAAAATGAAATGAAAAAAAATTCAGAGATTTTTTTATTAAATCATCTTGGGCTTATGATCGTACCGATGGAGAGTTTGTTGGACATAGTTCAAAGAATAGATATTCTTGATGAGTGGAAATCTTGGATAAAGGAATGCATCATAACATTTTCATTGTCAATTCTTACAAATGGATCCCCTCTGCTCTACTGGAACATCAAGAGCTAAAGCAAGGCATATTATTTCCTTTCCTTTACAGAATTGTTGTAGAAGGCTTTGGACTAATACAGAGGGTGTGGAAGGCTCATATTTTAAAGGGACTCCAAATCCTCATCTGTGAATCATTGGAAGGTATTTTATGGTGTTTTGTAGTGGTTTCTGGCATGATGATTAACCTGGAGCTACTAACAAGCACTTTGGAGAAGGTGTTGTAACTTGGAACTAGCATGCTTGTCCCTTGTGAAGATGACAGGCTTCTTATCAGACATTTAGGCAAATCCAAGATTGAAAATGTTGGGAATCAGATGGTGCAAAGGATGGAATGTAAATTAGTGACATGGAAGGGTTTGCCCAAAATGTTAACAGCAATAGAAAAAAGGATGGAGAATCTGAAGCTCCGGCCTTGGAGAAGGTGGATACCTTATGCGAGCCCATGGCCCTAGTCCGACGCTTGTTCTTTTGAGAATAAAGTATCAGAGCATGTCAATTGTTATTTTTTGAGAACAAGGGGTTGCTCTGTTGGTTGGCAACCCAGCCCTCATCCGGATGACCAGGGATCAATCCCTGATCCCCACCCCCTTTCTCCTCGCATGTGCGGGTTTTCACTCCCCACAAGCGAGTTCTCACTCCCCACATGCGTAGATTCTCTCTTCTTGCATATGCGAGTTCTCCCTCCCCCAGTGTGGGTTCTCTCTCCTCACATGTGTGGATCTCTCTTCCCGCATGTGCAGGTACTCTTATGGGTCCCAACCCCTTTGCTAGGCTACTTTTTTTTTTTTTTTTACCATTGTTTTCTCTTTATCAATGAACTATTTTGGAGGAGAGTCAGGAGACATTTTTAGATCGAATTACCCTTTAAAAATGGAAAGAAAATGTAGCTCAAACTATATTTGGTTTCCCGTCATACTAATTCATTGAATAATTTTTGAAAAATTTTCTTTTAATCGTGACTCTAAAATATTGTACCTGCATACTTCCATGTGTGGATATTGCATTATTAGAAAAGCTAGTTGTACTTAGTGCAAGGTGTTCATGACCGTATTGTGCGCATTAGTGATGATCATTTACCCCTGCAAGGTGTCTGTTGATGATTTAACTATATGCTTGGGCTAGTTCATATTGGGGTCCATTTAAACCTTTGTTGGAGCAGCAATTTCTTCACTAGGAGGCTTCTGGGATGGTTGTGGGCACCCTTACCATGACAACTTTGGGTTTATTAATTACACTATCCAGACTAGAATACAGGCGAAACATATAGACAAATCTGTCCAAGGCGACGGGGCCCATTGCCGTACCTGATAGAAGGGAGGTTTGCGGTTTATCCATCTATGTTAGGAGTGATGCGGAATGGAGATCGATGCAGGCGTAGGGGAAGATGGAAGGATAGGTCAGACCTCATGCCTGAAGTGGATAGGCGTCAAACCAGTCACCAGATCCTTTCGCAGGAGAAAAACAGATAAAAAGGACTCATCTTTTTTTTTTTTTTTCCATTTTTTTGACTCAAATCTTTTTTTTTTTCCATTCATCAAAGTCGAAAGCCATAGGAAGCATTACATCCTTTAAATAACCAAATAAAAAATCTAAAATAATCTCAACCATCTCAACATTCCTACGGTTGAGATTAAAACATCCATACTTAAAACATAAGCCATTAAATAACAACTCAAAATAAAATAAAATAAAAAATTGAATATGGGCGCGGCCCAATGGACTTGGTGGACCCAGGGGTCATGGACTCATGGACCTGTCCTGCATCAAGGAGGTGATGATTTATGTTCAAGGATATTTGTTTTACTTTCTACCTTGTATCTGATGAGACCATTAGCTGCACCAATATATCACACGTCTCATGTCCACTTTGTATGGATCTGTCAATTTAGACCATATGCTAATGGTTCTACCCTTCATCTGCTTCCCTTCCCTTTTCCCTACCTTGTATGTGTGCATAGGGCCAATTGATAATTGACAATTGGCATGGAAGAGAAGCAATGGGGATGATTATTATCTCTTCTAAATGTATCTCTTGGTCTGCTTGCAATGGAGCCCGCAGATCTCTTCTCCTTTCCTTGCACTACCATTATTTTTTTTGAAAGCTTTGTTGGAGCAACAATTTTTTCTCTTGGACATTCTAGGGCCACGAAGGCCACCGGCCACCCTCACTATGACGACTATGGGGGCTACTACTTAGACTAGCAAGACAAGAATACGGGCAAAACAAATAGACATATCTATCCAAAGTGAGTATGTTGTTGGGGCCTATGGGCCAAAGGTTTGTGGATTGACCATCCTTTGTAAGGAGATGATGATTGTGAGCTGTTTAAGGATATTTATTTTACCATCTGCCTTGTATTTGGTGAGACCATTAGCCTTGCCAACATGCCACATTGTCTCATGTCCATTTGCGTGTATCTGTCAATTTAGACCATATGCTTGTCGTTCTAACCTTCTTCATCTTCTTCACTCCCTTCATCTCTACCGTGTATGTGTGCGTGGGGCCAACAGGCCATTTCGATAATCGGCAATTGACACGGAAGAGAAGTAATGGGGATGGTTCTCATCTCTTTTCATTTTCTCTTTGCCCTCTCATAATTTTGTCCGCGCATCTCTTCTCCCTGCCTTGCACCATCTTGGAGCATTAATTTCTTCTATGGGAAGTTTCGGGACCCATAGTTATTAGAATCCTATGATTCGTATCCCGAATCTTAAGGAAAATGATTCGTATCTATGCAATGAATCTCATTTACAGATGAATCTTAGGATTTAGGTGTGAATCCTACAATTCGATACTCGTTTCATCAAATCTTACGGTTCAAGCGATTCAGCTAAGCAAGAATAGCTAACCAATAAGTTAATATTAATAATTTTTCTTTATTATTTCTTTTTTTAGCTCTTTTATTTTTAAAAGGTTATTTAGTAGTGAATGGAACCTCCTAAGATTTTTTTTTTTTGCGGCTTTGATGATGTTTTAAAGATGAATAAAGAACATGCATTTAATTAAAACGTTCGACTGTACATATGGTGCTTGTCTATTTCTTCTTCTTTTTTTTAATCTATTTTGATTTTTTTCTTCACGAACGCTTTCTTAATCTCAAGAGATCCATTACTGTGTAAAAGATAGATGGTTTGGATTTTATTTTGATTTAAAGATTATATATATACATATATTGATACCTTAAACTTATTTAACTATTTACACATCATTTATTTCATATATATATATATATATATGAATATATATCATGATGTTCTTGATATAATTGTATGATAGACTTACTTATTATTATATTTATACTGCTATAAATGGGAAAATGGATGGTTATGAATAATTATTTTTTCCCTTTTTCTTTTGATTTTAAATTATTTTCCATTTTTATTAGAATAACAAAAAACCCGACAATTGGCGATTCGTTTCATGGGTATGAACGATTTGAAATACGATTCTGATTTTGAAAACTATGCCGGGACCATCGGCGATTTCTTCTATGGGAAGTTCTGGGACAATTGTGGCCACCCTCACCATGACGGCTATGGGAGCTACCAGTTACACTAGCAAGACAAGGATACTGGCAAATCAAATAGACAAATCTGTTCAAAGTAAGCATGTTGTCGGGGCCCATGGCCCTACCTGATAAAGGATAGTATTGTGAATTTACCATCCCATGTAAGGAGTTGATGGTTGTGGGGTAGCTGCTCACAGATATTTATTTTACCTTCTGCCTTGTATCTGGTGAGACTATACTATAGGCTGCACCAACATGCCACATGTCCTATCTCCACTTTGCACATCTGTCAATTCAAACCATAGCTAGTCATTTGCCCACCAGTATACTAATGTTTTCTTTCAAAAATAAAATGCACCTGCTTTAGAGTTGGACCCAGGCGAGCATTCAAGATGCAGCTGTATCTAACATCCTTGCACCACATTTGTTTATGATCTTGTACACTCAACTTTGGTATTTGTTGAACTCCAACTTGTTCTCTTTGTGAGAATCAACAGAGATTTATTTCACTTCATTTCAAAATGAAATACATGGGTTAAAAAGAATACATAGATTGAGATATTTTACTGTCAACATGTAAAGAGAACAGGCTTTGCAGACTGCAGTTGATATGCTAAGATGCACAGAGCATTTTCTCCTCACCTTTGCATATCCAAATGCAGGTTGGCAATCATGGTCCTATGTCAATATAAATGTAATGGGATGTCCAGGGTTCTTTCCTTCCATCCAAGCAAATGGCATTTCTCAACTTCCTATCTTGTGTTTGTTTTGTTTAGCCATCTTTTGATCTGCTAGGGATTTTTAGTAAAATAAGATATAATCTTGTACTGAGAAAATCTTCTGTCTTGTTATAATATATAAGTGGGTTTCTTGATTTAGGTTTGGGACTTGGGTGGGCAAGATCGACTGAGAACCTCGTGGGCAACATATTATCGCGGGACACATGCTGTCATTGTGGTTATAGATAGCACCGACCGAGCCAGGATCTCCATAATGAAAGATGAACTCTTTAGGCTCCTTCAACATGAAGCTCTGGAGCACTCTGTCATTCTTGTCTTCGCAAACAAGCAGGATCTAAAGGATGCCATGCCACCAGCTGAGATCACAGATGCTCTTTCGCTCCACAGCATCAAGAACCATGACTGGCACATTCAAGCATGTTGTGCTCTTACAGGAGATGGGCTCTATGATGGATTGGGATGGATAGCCCAGCGAGTAACTGGAAAGGCAACCACTTAGAGAATAATAATTTCTGAATGTTTTATCACTATCAAATGCATTTTTTAGTTTGTTTTTAAGTCTCCTTTGTGTAAACTATCCATGTGGGCTTTCCCCAATGCAGATTGATACAAACAAATCATCATTGGATTTCCATTTTTATTGGCCTTATCAAAACAATGGAGCATTTAGGCACAAATGAACAATTAGCATTTTCCTTTTCATTAGCCTCACCTTAGAATGGATCGTTTCTCAACCCCCTGAAACAATAAATTCTTTGAAGCCTCAAGAAACAATGATGAAAGCCACTTCTTGATGAAATTCACAGAAGATAGAGAATCTGGCATCTGCAACCTTGGTCTCCTGGCGGGTCCTTAAAACTGCCAAACCCAGTATTCGTTTTGTTGGGCCATTTTTCCTGCCCACAGAAGAGAAATAAATGTTAGCAGAAGCCAAAAGGGAAACATGATGCTCTGGTATGAAAGTAGTTTGGGCTGTGTTATTTGCGTTGAGAATTGAATCTGGTCGGGTTGATGCATTTAGCAGAAATCTTGGGGAGCAGCACTAAATCTAGTCCCTAAAAAAAATGTGTTTCAGTAAATCACAAACCACCATGCAAATCAATTGTGAAAGCTGCCTTCTCTGTGTGTTTCAGTAAATCACTAACCACCATGCAAATCTTTAGTGAAAGCTTTCTTTTTCTGTTCTTATCTCCTCAAACTCGCTCACTATCACCTCCTGGAGGGGATGTTTGGTGTCCCTGAGAGCTTTAGCTAGGGACAAAATCTGTCGTTCCTGTGAGTTTCTTCTCTCTTTCTCCATCTCTTCTTTTCTTGATTGTGGGGTGTTTTGGCAGAAAGTTGAGAGATATTTGCCACATGACTCTCCTTTAATTCCTCTCCTGTTTCTTTCTTTTGGCATCGCAATGTATTTTAAGTCGCATTTATCTCAGTGGTGCCTTTAATTTAGGTGGTTCCCCTTTTTGAACGGTTGTGTGCATGCTCTCTAAGGCAACAAGGAACTGGAGAGTGCGTTTTCCAACTCATGCTCTTTCTCAGGGGCCACTTGTCAGGCAAAGAGGTAGGACATCCTCGTCGGCACAATAGAAAAGAAAAATTAACTTAAGCACCCCTTTCTATTTGGAATTGAGTGTTAAAGAGTCAAATAGCAAGTTTGACTCAATCTAAACAAGTAAAAACAATTAGTTTATAAGCATCTTCTCTATTTGAACTTAACTGATGTAGGACAAATTATAATAAAAGACAAGCTAAAATAAAACAAAAAGACTTGTCAGAAAGCAGGGTTTTCTCAATAAATAAATTCCAACATGTTTTGATCTTTAAAAAAAAAATCCCAACATGTGTGCATCATTCCTAATGGGAAATCCCAGCTCAGATCCTGCATCAGACTTGTTGAAAGGATAGTTGAACGTTAAGACATGGTTTGGCCACACAAACAGAGAGATCCAGTTGATTGCAACCAAAAGTGCCTAAAATCAATGAAAAAGTGAGGTTCCGAATTCCGATCGCTCTCTTTAGAAACAATTTTTATGTGGAATTGAAAAAAATTAGTTCAAATAACATAAAAGTATAATTGCGGATTAGTGTGCATCCAAATTAATAGTTGATGATGTTTGAATCAGTACCAAATTGGGATGTGTGCGACCCCACCAAGATAAGTGTGCGTGGGAGGTTTAGGTTGATTTTACATGGGTTTCACCATATCAGAGTTAATGTTGCTTCTTTGTGCATCGGCTTTGGTACTACTTAAATTCTCAATTAGTTTCATATTCAGATTTCAAACTGTAGAATCCTACAATAAAGAAAGAGGTATATATGGATCAACTTCCTATAATGAACTACGTGGAAGGCACAGAAACTCTAGGTAGATAAAGCAAGTTTAATTCTTTGTTTTATTCTTTTGAAAATGGTGTAAAACTTTTGACACGTTTTAAAAAGGGGTCAGCTCTCCTAAGCTGAAGCTTAGGATAAGATAAGCTGAAGTAAGCTCAATTGTGTGGTGGTGCCCACCTAGGGACCCACATAGGGATGGAGGTGGGGGATTTCAAGGACTTCCCGGGACCATCATTCCTGCAAAAAATTAGCCCCAACCGTGGTTTCTATCATCTCTATCTGGGCACCAAAAGTTTAATGGTCAACGATCCATTCGGATCCAACGGTCTAGTAAATTTGGATCTTACCAAAAGTTGGTAGGCATGTGCAATTTAGGAGGGTCGTGTGTTTGATCCATTTGAATGAACCAAGGATGGACCCCAGAAGCGTTAGCTTACGGAATCTTATCCTAAGCTTAAGCTTCGGAGAGCCTTGCCCTTTTAAAAAAAAGTATATAAAGATTTTAATATTTTAAAAAAATATAAAAGTTTTTCACAATTCTTTCTATCAAGTCCTTTTTTCTCACCAATAAAAAAAAAAAAACTTTTTTCTTTCACTTTGACATGCTGTCTTTTTCTTCGCATTACCAATCCGTGGGTAGACAAAGGAGAAGGTTTAAAATCAAGATGAAAGTTAATGTCCGTATAAGAAAATTTATATATATTAAAAATAACTTTCTTTTCTTTTGGCCTTGGCCTACCCCTGTCCTAGCCCTTGAGGGTAGGATGAGGGCTTACGCATTGTAGGCTCACCAAGGGCATTGAGTACTTTGGCTCGAAATAGGCCTGTCCCGCATATGTGAGGGTAGGATAAGGAGTAATTCTAAACACACCCACCCAATTTGTTGAGCCAACCCACATGCTGAGCTCACCTATAGGAAAAATATAAACTCCATTTTTTTGCTGAGCCCACCCACAAAAAATTACCAATGTGCCATTCTTCTTCTCCTTCTCCCTCATTTTCGTCCGCTCATCTTCTTCTCTTCTTCGTCGTTAGCTCATTTCCTTCTCCTTCTTCCTCATTCCCTTCGTCGTCAGCTCACCTCCTCCTTCTTCTTCCTCATTCCCTTTGTCATCAGCTCATCTTCTTCTCTTCTTCGTCGTCGGCTCTTTTTCGGCATATAAATCGAAGTTTGTCATCTCCCCGTACCTCTTCATCTTCAACTTCTTCCATTTTGTTTTCCTATTTGTTAAATTCTTTTCAACTAAATAAACATGTAATCTATTCAAATGGAATGGAGTATGGGCTGCAATTGGGAGGAAAACATAGTTGAATGGAAGGGATGAGAGAGAGAAGAAGGCTTATGGATTGCAATAAAAAAAACATGGTTCGCGTTATACACGGATCTGCGTATCCATGCATAAATGAAGTCAAGGGTACAGTCAAAATTTCACGTATGGGTATTTTGATAATATATATATTTTTAAATATGGGTGTGCTCAGCAAATGACGTGAGTGTGTTTAGAACTTCCCTTGGATAAGTGCTTACGCGGGCCTGCCTGGGCCCCGCCATTTGCAGCCCTACTCTGCCCCCACCTGTCCATGGCCCATTTGAACCTGCTGTCTTCAGTGGCGGACCCACGTTGAAGGTGTTGGGGGCTTTAAACAAGTCTTGGGAAAATCCCATTAGAGCTATGTAGCCTGTCTGGCTCAGCCCTCATTTAGAAAATCAAGTAGTCCCCCCCTCCCCCTCCCCCTCCCCATTTTGATGCATGAAACCATTTAAAATAACCCACATGTTAGATTAATTATTAAATGATCTTAATCATTTAACGAGTCCCCCATCCAAGAAAAGAGTGGACCACCGATGAGATGGTAACATCTAGTTCGATTGCAATTTTGATCAAAGTCATAAACTATCATAGTGGTGAGCCAATCTTGCACAATTCATATCAATGGGTTGTTGATGCATGGATCTAGATTTGATTTTTGATAAGAGAATGTTAGTTAGCGTTGTCAAATATTTTATATCTATTTAAATGTAATATATATATATATATATTTATAGTTGTTAATGTGAAGAAAATATAATAAATAATATTTGATATTTTCAATTACCATTATCAGCCCTCGAATGAAAATTCTGGATCCCCACCGGCCGTCTTCCTCATTGTACGGTACTAATGCCTCCAAATTTTGTGACTACAGCCAGGTGTCGCAAACCTGTGGTGACTGAGATAAGATTTAAGGGCTCACCTGTCCGGTTCCCATTGCAAACATGATTTCATGACTGTTGCAGTCATTCGCCTCTTATTTTCTCTCTATTTCTGATGCAATCATCTGCCCCCTTTTTGTTTCTCATCTCTAATGCAAAGCTACTAGTCTGGTGAGCCATTTCTTCTCTCTTTGCCCCTTTATTTTTTTTTTCCTCCCTTCATGCTTCCTTCTATTGCAGCAAAAAGGCTCTCAAGTAGTTACATGGATAGGCTTGTAGATCAAGATACTGTTTCTATAAGGAAACTGGATTTTGGGGATGGGTTTTATTCATTTCATTCTAGCTGCCCTTAATCACTAGTAAAAATTTAGTCTTTTGGTTCTTTGCTTGCAGGTTTTAGGTTTTTACTTACATGTTTCTACTACTGAGTTACTAGAAGGGGGAAAATTTGTATCTTGGGTTTTCTGTTCTTTAACCATTTCATGGCTTCTTCAATGCTCAATGGGGCTGAAAAAATCACACTTATGAGAGGAAGGCCTGCAACTGGGCTGGGTTTCTCAGCCTCTGGTCTTCATGGAAGACACTTTACCCACATGAGTTTTGTTCCTTTCAATGGGAATTCAAGGACTAGGATCTGTTCGCCAAGATGCAGCCTTTCTTCTTCAAGGCCGGCTTCTCAGCCTAGGTTCATACAGCACAAGAAAGAAGCCTTTTGGTTCTATAGGTTCCTTTCCATTGTCTATGACCATGTCATAAACCCTGGGCACTGGACTGAGGATATGAGGGATGAGGCCCTTGAGCCTGCAGACCTCAATGATAGGAGGATGATTGTCCTTGATGTGGGTGGTGGGACTGGATTCACCACTCTGGGTATAGTTAAGCACGTTGATGCCAAGAATGTGACCATCCTCGACCAGTCACCCCACCAGCTTGCAAAGGCCAAGCAGAAGGAGGCATTGAAAGATTGCAAATTTATAGAAGGGGATGCAGAGGATCTCCCATTCCCTACTGATCATGCTGATAGATATGTCTCTGCGGGAAGGTAAATTGCTAATTTTCCTTACGTTTCATTTTATTTGAAATTGAGATGGAATTTATTCATCCATAAGGATCTGTTTGTTAACATTTGAATCCATAGGAATTGAATACATATGATTCATACAATAAGTGGTTAACAATGAAGATCAAATGTGGATTTTCAAAAATAAGCATCAAATAACAATTCCTTTTAGGAAAATAGAATCAAAAGAAGATGGAAAAATGAATATGCAGCTGCCACCCTAGTAATTCAACACACAGGAAAGTGAAAGTTCTATCTACATCTCCACCTCATATCCTTCACTTCTAATGGGATTTTCGTGTGCGTTGGGATTCTTTTTTTTTTTGGTTAGCCATTATTTTTTCTAGAGGGCATTGATAAATATTTTTATACTTATTGATTTTTTATTTGTCCTTTAAAAATACATTTATTTATTTTTTCAGAGTTTCTTAATAACATCCAAAGAAAAAAAATTCCTAAATTTGAAAATGCCTAAATACTTTTAAAGACTTATCTCTCAAAACTTTTAGGATAGTTATAATATAAAAGCAACATGGCTTACAATAATGAATCCAAACCACTCAAAATAATCATTTACTCCTTGTTTTAGGACCAAGAGTTGTATCTCACTCTAATCAAAGTAGGGCCCATGGCAGACTGATCATTTGTAAACCAATCCATCCATAATTAATTAATGGATTGATTGGTTACTTGTGATCGTTTAATGGGCAATGATGCCTCTGATAGATATGGATGGTTGAAAATCCATTGATTGATTACTTGTAATCGTTTGATAGGCCATGATGCCTACAGTACGGTAGCGTAGGTAATTGAGAGCACACCACTGATAGGCCATTCACCAATGTCATAAAAAGGTGAACAGTCTAGGTGGAATAACCATGGTGCTCTGAATAAACGCCCTCCCCTTATTGATAGGCCATTCACCAATGTCATAAAAAGGTGAACAATCAATGTGGAATAACCATGATGCTTTGAATAAACGCCCTCCCCTTAAGTGGTTTCCCTAAATTTTACTTCAATAGGAGTTGGTTCCACCATAACATTGAACCCATGATATTTTTAATCATATGCTCAATACGATGGGACTAACTCCTATTTGAGTAAAATTTGGAGACAACCCAACTAAGGAGAGGGACTTCATTTTTAATGGCTCAGATTTTCTTTGACGTCATCCTAGCCCTTGATTCAATAGCCATAAAGTTTAGTGGTCTTTTAGCCGGAGATTTCTTTGAGATTTAATCTAACGGTGGATAAAAGGCTTGATGAAAGTGAAATTGGGGTTGTTGCCAAATCATGGGGAATGAAAATGTGAAAGGGCCTTTACTAATCAAAGGATGAGCAAAGTGGGCCCCACAGAGCTGGATAATCCTAAGAAGAAGCCAAGATGCCCAAGTCTAGTTGTAGAGAAAGGCTTCTCTTAAATTTCCGTGATGGAGAAACATTTGGGAGCGAAAGAGGGAAGGAATGATTTATTTTATTGATTTTAAACTGTAACCAAACCAAACCAAACCAAACCAAACCAAGCCTTTTCCCACTAGGTGGGGTCGGCTATATGGATTTGACGACGCCAATCAAATCTGTTTAGGGCCATGTCCTCCGTTAGATCCATGTAGGCAAGATCATGTTTAATAGTTTCTTTCCAACTTCTCTTGGGTCTCCCTCTCCCTCTCCTACTCTTGGCAAACTCCATGCTTTCACACATTTTAACAGGTGCCTCTGTTGGACGCCTTCTAACATGGCCGAACCATCTCAGTCGATTTTCTCTCATTTTATCTCCAATCGGTACTATTCCTACTATGCCCCTAATCTCCTCATTCCTAATCCTATCTCTCCTTGTGATCCCGCACATCCATCTTAGCATTCTCATCTCCGCAACTTCCATCTTCTTGACATGATTATGCTTTACTGCCCAACACTCTGATCCATATAACAACGCTGGCCGTACCGCCACCTTATAATACTTTCCTTTAACCTTGAGGGGGACTTTCCGATCACACAAGACCCCTGAAGCACTCCTCCATTTGGTCCACCCGGCTTGAATCCTGTGACTTACATCAGTATCAATCCCTCCATCCTGTTGCACCATAGATCCAAGGTACCTAAAGTTTTCTTTTTCTACTATCTTTTGTGTGCCCAAACTTACTTCTATGTTACCAGGTGTCCTACTTTGACTAAACTTGCATTCCATATATTCCGTTTTGCATCGACTTAGCCTAAACCCTTTTGTCTCTAATGTTTTCCGCCACAATTCAAGTTTAGCATTCACTCCTTCTCTCGTCTCATCCACTAAAACAATGTCATCTGCAAATAACATACACCACGGCACCTCATCCTGGATATGTCTTGCAATCTCATCCATAACTAGGGCAAACAAGTACGGGCTTAACGCTGAGCCTTGGTGTAGACCAATCGTGATAGGAAACTCCTTAGTTTCGCCGCCAGTCGTCCTTATAGATGTCACGACTCTATCATACATATCCCTTATCGCCTCAATATAAGCGACACAAACTCTTTTCTTTTCCAGAACTTTCCAAAGAATCTCCCTAGGAACCCGGTCATAAGCCTTCTCCAAGTCAATGAACACCATATGTAAATCTCTCTTACCTTCTCTATACTGTTCCATTAACCTCCTCAAGAGAAAGATAGCCTCCATGGTTGATCTCCCAGGCATGAAACCAAATTGATTCTCTGAAATATTTGTTGTTCTTCTTAGTCTTCTCTCAATAACTCTCTCCCATAATTTCATCGTATGGCTCATCAATTTAATCCCGCGGTAGTTCGCACAGTTCTGAATATCTCCTTTGTTCTTGTATATGGGTATAAGAATACTTTTCCTCCATGCATTAGGCATCTTCTTGCTCTTTAGCACTACATTAAAAAGCTTTGTCAACCAACTAATACCATCCTCCCCCAAGCACCTCCATACCTCAATAGGGATACCATCTGGCCCAACCGCTTTCCCATTCTTCATTCTTTTCAATACTTCTTTAACTTCTTCCCTACTGATTCTCCTATAGAACATATGATTCGCTTCTTCTCTAGAAATGGTAAGCTGCCCCAATTGTATGTCACTACTACTGCTTTCGTTAAATAACTTGTATAAGTAGCTCTTCCAACGCTTCTTTATCTCCTCCTCCTTTACTAATACCTTTTCATCCTCATCCTTAATGCATTTAACTTGGTTTAAGTCCTTGGTCCGCCGATCTCTAGTTTTAGCAAGCTTGAATATCTCTCTTTCGCCTTCCTTAGTGTCAAGTCGCCTATATAGCTCCTCAAATGCCTTTGCCTTGGCCTCACTAACTGCCTTTTTGGTTTCTCTTTTTGCTTCTTTATACCTCTCTAAGTTCGCTTCAATTCGATCCTTTTGCCACGTTTTAAAGCACTCTTTTTTAACTCTTATCTTGTCTTGGACGGCTTCGCTCCACCACCATGCCTCTTTCTGTACCGGAGCACCCCTTTTAGAATCTCCTAAGACTTCTTTCCCTACCCTCCGAATACACTCTGCTACCTTATCCCACATATTATTTGTACTCTCATCTGTCGCCCAAACGTCTTCCTCTAGTACTCTTTCCCTTAAAGCTAGTTGCTTATCACCTTTCAGGTTCCACCATTTAGTCCTTGAGCATCTATACAACTTCTTTTTTCTAGTCCACCTTTGTAACTGCACATCTATGATCAACAACCTATGTTGGGAAGTCAAGCTCTCCCCCGGTATAACCTTACAATCTTTACAAGCTAAACGGTCTCTTTTCCTAGTTAAGAAGAAGTCAATTTGTGTCCTCGATGAGCCACTCTTATAAGTCACCAAATGCTCCTCTCTCTTTCTAAAAAATGTGTTAGTTACCATGAGATCATAAGCCACTGAAAACTCCAAGATATCCTTCCCTTCTTCATTTCTATTACCGTACCCATGTCCCCCGTGTACTCCTATGTATCCATCTACGTCACGTCCTACATGACCATTCAAATCACCTCCTATGAAGACCATCTCTCCTTGGGGTATCTCTAGTAGCACTCCTTCCAAGTCTTCCTAAAACTTCTCCTTATGTCCCTCTCCTAAGCCCACCTGGGGGGCATAAGCACTAATTACGTTCACTATCTCTTCTCCTAATACTAACTTAATTGCAATAATCCTATCTCCATAGCGCTTTACTGTAACCACTTCTTAAAATTTGGAGAAGGATTTACTTCCCTTTTTGCAAAAAAGTAAAACACAAGAGTATCCTCAAACCTTTTTAAATTCTCTCCTTTTGTGAAAATAAAAAAAAATAAAAAATTGAGGGGAGGCAAAATTGTAAGGTAGCGTTTGGTTTGCTGTAATGAAGGTCGAAATGGAATGGTCATTCCAACGGAGTGATCATTACAGCGTTTGGTTCGCAAAAAAGTAGCGGAATGACCATTACCTCCTGAATCACCATTCCCTTATGTAGAGGAATGGCCATTCCACTGGGGAGGTAGAGGAATGGCCATTCCATTCCTTTGTAATTTTTTATTGATACCAAAATACCCCTCCACCCTACTCCTCCGTCGTTGGCCAGACTGACATTGCCGTCGCCGGCCAGCCTGTTAGGGACTACAAACCCCCAATCCTTCCCCATCCCTCCCTCCTCCAAATAAAACCCATTTCCAAATTCATCAACCACAACTGCAAGACCGTTCTCCTTTCTCTCCAGAACCCACAGAGCTCGGGTCTTGCTGCAACCAAGATCGACAACTGGTCATCTTCTCTGGTTCATAGAAGCTCCAACCCAGGCGGCCAACTGTTCTTCTCCATTCATGGCGAGAGTGGCAGCGAGGATGCAACAAGAAGTTCAGCACCCCTTTTCCGGTCATCTCTTCCTAGTTTGGGTAACCCCGATCAGTGTGTGGTGTGGCCCATGCAGGTTTTGTTGGGGCTCTGATACCGAAAGAGAGGATCAAGCTTGATCCTCGTTGGGCCACACCCTGTGGTCGAACAACAAAAACGGAGATCTTAGGCTGAGGTTTGGTCAGATCGGAGAAGAAGTGGGGCTGGGTTCTGTTTACAGATCTCATGGCCGAATTGGACTTGCAGAGGATTTGGACCAGTCTCTGTTGCGTGGAGAAGACAACAGGAGATTGTGGGCCATCGATGTTTCTGGGTAGAAAGGTCTGCGCAGGGTGGGGATCTGTATAGGGGGCAGACGAGGAAGATGGGAGTGGGGAGGAGGAGGAGGGTATTTTGGTTCGTCTTATATAAATTTTATTCCATTCCAAGCATCATTCCAGCGTACCAAACGAAAGAACAGAAATAAGAATTCCATTACTGGATTGATTCTTCAGTTTAACCAAACGTTGGAATGGAAACGACCATTCCTGCCTCATTCCACTTTCCATTCCATTCCTGCCTAAAACCATTCCAGCGAACCAAACGCTACCTAATGGATCAAATGACTTTAAAAGTTTTGAAATCTCTACCATGATTCAAACGAACAAAACATTGAAGAGAGAGAAGAGGGGGAAAAGAGAGGGGGAGGGGGGTTCCCTCTGCCCCTGTTCACCGTTCACCTTTTTTATAATCCTTTGTTGAGTTCATTTCACTATGAATTCTGATGTATTGTAATTCAAACAAACAGGCACTAAGGGTTCTTCTTTTACTGGTTGAAAATAGCAAACTATGAAATAACGATACTCTATTTGCCAAATGCATCTGTACAAATGCAGTACAATGCTAATACAGATGCAACACATTTCCAGGCACTTTGTTAGGTGTATATCACATAGTTTGCTACTTTGCTCAACGATAGCTATCCCTGTAGCGTTCAATGGTGTTTTTTTGATATGCAGGCGGTGGTTAAGATATGCATGCTTGTATCATATCAAAACATTTTGGAAAGTTTCATCACTCGCATACGCATGTTTCTAAGTACACATGTACGCATCTGAGTATAAGTCATGGTTTTGACTCGTTACTCACAGTTCTTGATACTTACTATTGCAGTTATGTGAATGTAAGCTGTAATGTCTGAGACAGCATATGTATGAAGTATGCTATTTGCAATTTCGTATTATATATATGCTATTTGCAATTTTGTATTATATATTTGTTTTCTTAAAACTCTTAAGACACCTAACAGCCTTTAAAAATGTTCTAGAATTCACTAAATTAAAATTTTCAAAACTAAAAGGGAGGCACCATTGTTTCTCAGCGATTCTTAGTAGAAATCCATTTTTTAGTAAAATTGGAAATGCCTCATTTTTTTTCTTTCATTCGTCATGGATCTGTCACTTTTTATTTTATTTTAATAATAGTTGTACTGCAATTGGTTTGATTATTTGGCACTCCATTCATTAATTTGTGCAACATTGAATTTTAAAATCATATTTGGTGTCTTTTTCATTCCAAGTCAATTTCACAATCAGAATCAATGATACTTTGATAACGAGAAGGCTGAAAAGCAACAATTCAGTGGTGTTTTTTGATATGTAGGTGGTGGTTAAGACATGCATGCATGTATCATATCAGAACATTTGGGAAAGTTTCATCATTGGTATATGCATGTTTTTAAGTAGGCGTGTGCACATCTGAGTATAAATCATGGTTTTGGCTCATTACTCAACAGTTCTTGATACTTGCTATTATAGTTATGTGAATCGAAGCTGTAAGGTCTGAGACAGGCATATGTATGAAGTATGCTATTCGCAATTTCATGTTATGTGTTTGATCTTATTTAACTCTAAAGACACCTAACAGCCTTTAAAAATGAAGATTTTCAAATCTTCAATTTCTAGGATTCACCAAGTTAAAATTTCAAGACTAAAAGGGAGGCACCATCGATGCATTGTTCCTAAGGTCAGTTTTTCTTAGTAGAAATCCAGTTTTTAATAAAATTGGAAATGGCTCATTTTTTCTTTCATTCTTCATGCCTCATGGATGATGGATCTAACACTTTCTTTTTATTTTTATTTTTAATAATAGCTGTACTGCAATTGGTTCGATTATTTGGCAGTCCATTCATTAATTTGTGCAACATTAAATATTAAAATTATATTTGGCATCTTTTTAATGCCAAGTCAATATCACAATCAGAATAAATGATTCTTTGACAAGGAAAAGGCTGAAAAACAACAGTTCTGTTTTCCAATTCCCATTCTATGTAAATGCATAGAG
Organism: Litsea cubeba; assembly: GCA_012931725.1. Taxonomy (NCBI): domain Eukaryota; kingdom Viridiplantae; phylum Streptophyta; class Magnoliopsida; order Laurales; family Lauraceae; genus Litsea; species Litsea cubeba. Next base: position 126,956,459 of record CM022947.1, read on the forward strand.
GGCCGTCGCTTCTGCTCACTGCTACCAGGGTATCATCCATAATTCCATATACTGCAAAACAACCTGACTTGTAGAGTAGTCCCATCATGTTATGTGTAGCATTCTCTTTGGATGTGGGTCCTCCAATCTTTGTACATTGGTGGTTTCTTGCATATTCTGCCGTTACAATGCTCAAAACTATCCTAGAGTTCCAGGACATTTAATCTAATTTGAATCGCAATTGTTGATCTCTGATTAAGTTGCAATTGTTGTCATTATCAGCATTGAGTACTGGCCTGATCCTCAGAGAGGCATCAAGGAAGCATACAGGGTCTTGAAACTAGGTGGGAAAGCTTGCTTGATTGGTCCTGTATACCCAACCTATTGGTTGTCACGCTTCTTTGCAGATGTGTGGATGCTCTTTCCGAAGGAGGAGGAGTACATTGAGTGGTTCGAAAAGGCTGGGTTTAAAGATGTGCAATTGAAAAGGATTGGCCCCAAGTGGTACCGTGGAGTGCGTCGGCATGGACTGATCATGGGATGCTCTGTGACTGGTGTTAAAAAAGCATCTGGGGATTCTCCTCTGGAGGTATGTTATTTGTTTAATCATGTATTCCTTTTACTTGGTTATACAAGGAGCATTGATGAGACTGGCACTCTTTCCATTTTAGTTGCACCCATCATCATTTATTTATCTTTCATTATTTACCTTTTCTTCGTGACATTGTTTTAGTGGATGAGACGAGAGAAGGAGTGAATGCTAAACTTGAATTGTGGCGGAAAACATCAGAGACAAAAGGGTTTAGGCTAAGTCGATGCAAAACGGAATATATGGAATGCAAGTTTAGTCAAAGTAGGACACCTGGTAACATAGAAGTAAGTTTGGGCACACAAAAGATAGTAGAAAAAAAAAACTTTAGGTACCTTGGATCTATGGTGCAACAGGATGGAGGGATTGATACTGATGTAAGTCACAGGATTCAAGCCGGGTGGACCAAATGGAGGAGTGCTTCGGGGGTCTTGTGTGATCGGAAAGTCCCCCTCAAGGTTAAAGGAAAGTATTATAAGGTGGCGGTACGGCCAGCGTTGTTATATGGATCAGAGTATTGGGCAGTAAAGCATAATCATGTCAAGAAGATGGAAGTTGCGGAGATGAGAATGCTAAGATGGATGTGCGGGATCACAAGGAGAGATAGGATTAGGAATGAGGAGATTAGGGGCATAGTAGGAATAGTACCGATTGGAGATAAAATGAGAGAAAATCGACTGAGATGGTTCGGCCATGTTAGAAGGCGTCCAACAGAGGCACCTGTTAAAAGGTGTGAAAGCATGGAGTTTGCCAAGAGTAGGAGAGGGAGAGGGAGACCCAAGAGAAGTTGGAAAGAAACTATTAAACATGATCTTGCCTACATGGATCTAACGGAGGACATGGCCCTAAACAGATTTGATTGGCGTCGTCAAATCCATATAGCCGACCCCACCTAGTGGGAAAAGGCTTGGTTTGGTTTGGTTTGGTTTGGTTTATTTACCTTTTCTTCGTGGTGTTACGATTTTCATCAATATGTTTTAGGCAAGTGAACCCCTTTCTCAAGAGCCCGGTGGGCTAGCTGTTTTAACGCATTGCATCATCATCCGCAAGCCCTATCCCATCTATTGGGGTAGCTTTTACCTAATTCTACAATTGAACACGTGAATTATAGATGATCCATTTCACAGCTTTTCTTATATTCTATTCTCCCTCCATTGTGTAATCACCTACTTCTAATGGCTCTTGTGAAAAAATGTGCATCTGCAATCCAATTGAATTTTGGTGCTGGAAACATTGACAAATGCTTTTTGATCGATGAAGTAAATTATGGTAGAAGCTTTTTTTTTATACAGATTTTTTGTAGTAGTAGGGACTTGATAGCTTCTGTTATGAGATGAATCTGTTCTATCTACTTCATTTTTTTTTTTGGAGCTGTGCCATTGGTTGAAACCTGAATAATAGATAATTATGTGAACCATCACCCTAGGTGCTCCTATTCCTCAGGTTTCTAAAATTTAGGTCACAGTTTGATGATCCAATCATGGACCTTATGGACCTACCTTGGAGAGAGAATGTCGAAAAACTAAACCAAGGCAGAAGATCCTAATGACCAACATTAAGTCTTTTGACATTCAACATGTACTTCTGGTGGTTCTCCTTTTTTATACTCAATTTGAAGGTTGTTGATCATGGAATCTGTAAGACCCATCTACCACTTGGCTATTCAGATCAGTCAAAATAATCTGGATCACCACACTGGCCCACCGAGACAAGCTCAATGCTTGACACTTGAGAGCCATAATTCCACTTAGATATATTCCAAAGAAGCTCTGGAACTCTTTAGAAAATGTCACTCTTTCATGATGGTCAAATCTTTATTTACTTACACAGTGGTGAATAATTTCATAAAATAGATAGCAAGGAGGAAAAATGAAGTAAACATGAATATGTTATGGCCTCTCAGATTGAAAACAATGCCAGGCATATGACATGAATAACCAGATTCCTCATCATTTGTACGAGTCTATGTAAATGAATTTTAGGGATAGAAAAGAAGTGAGGATAAAAATGAGAGCCTTTTTGTTTTCACAAAATACATAGGAATTGAACACATACGAATTCATGGTCAAATGAGCTCCACTTGAGGGTGATTAAAGAGGTGAAGGGTGGAGGATAGAAGGCAGCTACATAGATGGGACCTTGATGGATGGGTATTCATTACCCATCTTCCCTCGATTAAATTTCTCCATTGAAGGGGAGTTTTTTTTTTTTGGGTCTTTTTTGGATATTCACCTTTGATTCTTCATTTTAACCAGTTAAAAAAAATACAAAACCTTATAATTCCTAGGAATTCAATACATGAGAAAAACAGGCCCTAAGCTATCCGCAGAAAGAAAAACAGATATCCTGTCAACAGATACCCTTCAAAACTAAAATTGAGAAATTGTAAGTTAAAAACCTATGCATTACATATAGAGATTTATTCCTGAAAGAATTTGGCTATTTCTCTTAACTTTTTGCTGCTGTTTACTTTGTTACCCATATGGAATTAATACTGCTGGAGCTAAAGATGAAAAACAGTACTGCTAGAAGCTATTGATGCTCTACGTATATTGTAAAACTAGGGATTAATTCTGCCCCACATGATCTAAGTTGGCTTTTAGAGCTAGTACTGGACCTGTGGATGGACTATAGTCAAATTAGAAAGTACTGAAGAGAATAATTCTTTGATAATACTATACCCTAAACCCTTATTTCTTTTGGAATGTACGGTTAGAAAAGTATTCTTTGACAAAAGACCAATTAAACGAGAAATGAGCCATGGAAAACCATAGGACCATATTTTGGTTGAAGGCCTTTACTCTTAACTGGTCAACTTTGGACACAAGGGATCATCATTAGCACAAAAGATATTGAAATGAAGAACCCGCAATGGACCTCTTTCCTCTTTATCTCACCTTGTTTGGATGGTTTTGTCCATCTATCTGGAGTTGCAAAAAATGGTCCATTGCTTACATTTGGTAAAGCTGTCCATTTTACAAGCTTTTAATATACTACTATATCTTCTTTGCCTAGAGATCCATCCTTGGCACTTTAATTTAACTATCCTGCCAACTAAATGTTGGGTCATTGTGTAGTTCAAGGGCTTTGTTCCATAGGATGGGGCTTTTCACCATATCATTCCTTTGAATGAAAAATATTCCAGACAATGCTAAACTACTTTGGAATTGATGTTGATTTACTATTTATATGTTCTCACAATTTCACTGTATCAAACAGTTGCAAAAGCTCTTCAATCGATTGGCCCTCATGCATGAATTTTTTTTACAGTGGATGTCGAATTCTGTTTGGCTGCAAAGCCTCTTTCTTTCCTCATCATTCTGACTATATATTAAGATGGTGATGTTACTTTTGTGTGGGTGTTGATACAGCTCGGTCCAAAAGCAGAGGATGTCAGCAAGCCTGTAAATCCAATCGTATTCTCTCTGCGCTTCATTCTAGGTGCAATGGCGGCAACATATTTTGTTTTGGTTCCCATTTACATGTGGCTCAAGGATCAAATAGTACCCAAAGGTAGGCCAATATGAGAAGACATGTTCTTCATTATTACTGTGTAGCTGCAAGAAACAGCTTGGGATGATCACTCACATTGGCATGCTTTTCTCTTTCAACTCTGTTCGCCTTGCCTTTGTACTCTTAAAATGCATTCTGCATCGGCTTTAGTTCTCATCTCTGTCATTTCTTTAATATGATCAGCAAAGCCCCTGAAAGTATTATGGCACATGTTCCATGTTTCTGTTGGGAATTATTTCTTCACCTTTAGAGATTATGTATCAAATTTAGTACTCCTGTAGAATAATGTATATGAGTTACGTTCTGCAGTGTAGCATTTGCATCAATAATCACTGGTGCTTAAAATGTTATTTGCAACAATAGAGAGGGAAACGATGGAGCCGTTTAGATCTTTGTAAACCAAGTTCAAGTAATTGGTCCATTCCTAAATCTGACATTCCAATCTTTGGATATCCCTATTTATGCATACAACCAAGTTACCTTGCCACTTGGTTGCAACAATGAAAACCTCATACCCTCTCAAAACTAGGAACTTCTATCAGGAAAGTAACTCTTAACTCCATACATGTAATCAAATTTAGAGGATACCCAAACAAACTGCTATGCTTATCTGTAATATAACATGTAACTGAGTTTTTAGGAAGTTAGATTTGCTTTTTCATGCTCTGGGGTGGCACAATTTGTTTGAGAAAAAGCTGCAAAAGCAACTGATATTTTATAGTACTGTAGAAAATGATTTGAAATGTGCAATGATATGCATGGAGATTAATGCAAATAAAGAGACTTAAAGAGACCTTAAGGTAGGATCCCGTCCACTTATGCAAACCTAAAAATATTTGTTCAAGTCAAGAGTATATAATAATTCTAAAGGCATTTCAGGTTGGTCATACACTCATGCTTTAGATGGGGAAAGGTTTGGGTAAGATTTTAGTGAGTTTTTCACGAAAAAAATGGCAGACCCACATGTCACATCTCAAGAGCTCTCCATCTAGCGTGTGAACTTTGTTGGTTCATTTGTCTTTTTAAAAAAGAACGCGGCTTCTTCTGAAAGTCATTACAAATGAAACAACACTGAATGGGTGAATGTCCAGCATTTCACTTTGTAGAGAACCACGCGGCTTCTTAGAAAGTTCATTACCAATAGAAAACTTAAAACCGTGGGTAGTGGTCAGTTGGTTTACTTGGTTAGGCCAAATACCATTGGTTTCATAAAACCACCATATAATCCGTGATAGACCACCTCTTGATAGAATGTAATGATGAGTTATTGATGGAACAAAGTGGCAGGTAAGTAGTCCGGATTTGGTGAGGTAAAACCCCACACGCGAGTGGACCATTCACGGTCCTTCGTGTTATTGTGGGCAACCTGCCTTGCATTTGGTCAGGGGCTGCCTGTAGTGGTGACATGGCAGACCCTGAGTGATCCACTCATGGTCATATTCAAAGGATCCCGATTTTTCAAAAAAGAAAGGTATATATGACGTGGGAATTGGGAAGACCTCGTTATATAATGGGAGACATTGACTATATTTTTCAAGTGCAAAAGACTAGCAGGATGTTTCCATCCGACTTTCAAAAGGTTAGGGGCCGTGGAAATTGAAATTCCTTTTAAGTTAAAAGGTACCCATGCGGCTGTACATTATAAAAGGGTGAACTCAAGAAAGAAGAATAAAATATGGATCAAGTTTAGAGGCAAGAGAGACTCGCTTTTTTTTTTTTTTTTTTGTAGTAAGGAGGTTTTTTGTTATTTAGTGGCATGAGATAATGACTTTCTGACTTTTTTTTTTGGTAAAAAGAAGAGGACTTTTCAAAATTTATTACCTTTTTATTTGAGCCCCCTATCTTTTCTTGTATATTGAATTGACCATTCAATTTGCTTCGCTAATTAAACAATTTTACCAAACAGGCTGGAGAAAATTCCCTTTTGCCAAGCAGTCCTCAGCATATTATATAAGAGGGCTGTTTGGGGGCTTTACTAATTGAGTTGAGTGGAGTAAAGATTATTTTGAAAAAATAATAAAATATAAGTGGATTACGATGATATTTTATTTTTAGTTGTTTGTTATGGAATTTCTTTCACTTTTTATACAGAAAAGTAGATTTTTTTTGTCTTTTAGTGGAAAAAAGAAGTTGTTTTTAACTTTTCTTTAAAAAAATATGACGGAAAATTTGAATTAAAATACTTTCGATGTGTAAAAATGAGGGCTTTACTTGACTTGACTCTATTAATAGAGTTGCCAAATAAGCCCTATCTTATTTTGTCACTGCCAAGTAGGCCCGTGCTATTTTTATCACAGTACACCAAAGACTTTTTTTGCTTTATAAGGAAGTAGAGCTCACATACTCACATGCACGACACATGTTCCTAACAAAAAGAGCAGAAGAAGACTAAACCAATGAAACTTGATTTTGGAGACCATCACATTTGTCCTACTCATGATATATATATTTTTAGTGAACTTTACTATATAAAAGTATAGTAGAACATATAGATTTTAAGTTGACCTGTTGCAATACATAGAATGGATGGTCAAAATCAATCAGACCTTTATTTCAAGAGATTAAGAAATTGGTCAAAATGAATCAAACTTGGTCAAAATTGAAATTGGGACAAAGCAATAAATTGCGAAATCAAGCAATCATTTTCAAATATAATTAGTCGATTTTTCTATCAAATCACCTTCACTTAATATATATTAATATCTGACTTCTAATTTATAGTAATGTAGGTGCATTATTTTGAAGATAGAGTATTTTCAGAGCAAATGTGCTCACAAAATTGTGCATCATCACTACTCGAAGCAAGGAGGTGTATGCCTTTGGATTGAGGATGGCCTCAATATTAGTCCAATAAGACGATCTTAGTCCTTGATTTTAACTCTCTAAATTTTAATGACTTTATAATAAAATCCAACTATATCTTATGTCATTGTTATGCAAAAAGATAAGAGGGAGGAAAATATGCAGGATGGAGAGACTCACTTTATTGATCATGTATCAAAAGAATCTCATGGTGTTCATTATATAAGAGGGGCCTCTTTTTTAAAGGCTAGTAATCCTACTTAAAAAGAACAAATAATTGTACAGAAGGAAATAAAATCTCCTAAGCAATCCATATCACAACAACTCTAATAAAATCAAAAGTAAAACTAAATAAATAAATAAATAAACTAACCTACTAATCATCACCAGTCCAAACTCTCTAGTGACATGTTTGGGTCAGCAATAACTCTAGCATACATTATTGCTAAATGTGACCCCTTTTTAACTCTTTACAAAGGCATTGAGTTAATCATAGTTTTATTTTAGTGAATGTGGATAAGAGGATTTGGATGTGCTCCTAAAAGATTAGTTCTCAATTATCTAAAATCAAATGTCCCTTGAGCTCATGGCTCTATAAGCTTATAAGCTGGGGATGTCGAGAGGTGCCCTTAGTTATTAAAAAAAAAAAATCAAAATTATCAAGGGATAGTTGTGTGCATGTCGTGGGTCAACTGCTATGAAATTTCATTTTCTGTCATCTTGCTGGCTCCTTGGTGAACACTCCATTTCATTCACCAACGTGTCCCTCGTGGCCAAAACTAGGCAGCAAGACAATGATTTCTTTTCACTAGTGTTTTTGTATCATCTAATAAGGGTTAGTTCCTATGTTAATCTCATATCATTTATTGAAGCATATATAAACTATATGAATTAATATACCCCATGACATTGACAATGACAATGAAGATTGCAATATCTACATTCGAAAATGTCCAAATGAGAAAAATTCTCTTATAAATTATTTTTTCTAGTACAATATCATCTAATAACACTAGAGTTTATAGATCAAACGATTACAGACATCTGATTGCCAAGTTCTTTTCCAGCTTTGGGTTCATCGGCCTTGGGATGCTAGGAAGACAGTCCATTTGTAAGTAAATTCACACATGATTTTTTAAAGACTTTTACACTGCATTGAAGATTCGAACTCACGCACCCTCACACTCATTCATGTCCCAAATGAGTTGAGCTACAACGGCTGACCACACATTTAGCAAACATTAAATAAAATCATATGAAAAATTAGCAGCATCCAGTTTATTTTACAAAATGGTTTTGGTAGAAGACAAGTACAGGATTGCCAATCAATCTCCTGAGGTTTGGTGCCTGTGACTGTATATATCCCTAGGGTCGTCTACCGACCACCCGTGTTTGTGTGGGACAAGGGACATACAGATGCAAATTCAGCGGGATTTCCTCTCAAATGCCTAAGAATTTGCATTGAAATTCTAGCGATTTGACTTCGGATGTATAATAGCGAGTAGGGGCCGTCGTGCATCGGAGCTAAAGGTCAAGCATATGGGGCCTAGTAAGATGAGGGAGGGGGAGCAATTGAGAGCATGGTTTCCCATTTGGTTGGATAGGGATACCCCGTTTTTCATCTAATTGTCTAGGAATTGATCCTGATTCCTTTTTCTGCATGAGGATTCAAGCCCGAGTTAGGTCGTTAAATATGTTTATTTTGAATCCAAATACAACACATAGGTTGGTATTGAATTTGGATTCTGATCTCTAAAGATGGATCTGAGTCCAAATCCACAATATTTCCACCCTGGATTCAACATATTTGGATCCCTTCCAGCCAATCTTCTGCTCTTGATTTCAGGCAAGCCTTAATTTAGGTCATTAATTAATGCTAATGAAGTTATGGTGATGATTTTCTTGGCACCCCATCATAGGGAGCTAGGACCCAAGAGAGCGCACACATGTAAAAAGAGGAAAGAGAGCCCACACGTATGGAAAGAGAAGCCCACACAAGTGGGAAGGAGAGCCGGCAATCCATTGAGCTCAATTATAGTATTGATTACAAAATATAGATTCATATATATTCATGTGCACTTGATCTTTGTGTGTCATCGATCCAACTCGACAAAAAGGCAATTACAAGACAAGTAAGCAACACACGAGATTATTTAACTTAAAAAAAAAAAGGTAAAACTTGAGAAAACATAAAACTAAAAGACTAATAAATCCATTAAACCACTTTTTAAAATAGGACTTATAGAGCCTATTTGGTTGTTGGCATTTCTGAGGGAACAACAATGACGGTTAAGGCCTTTATAACATTTGAATTTCTCCATTTTAATGGTGAGATAGCCAAAACTACGAAAATGAACACTATGAAATGTCAGTTTGGGCACCAAAAATTTTCTCAATTCTAATTTCTAGTCTGCATTGGAGGATTCATAAAACCCTCCAACAGGATTCTTAGAATTCCACCAAACAAACAAGCCCATGGAAAGTTGTGGGGCTCTATATAGGATAAGATTACTTTTAGAACTTAAATAATTAAAAAAAAAAGAGCTCCACATCCACATGACAAACGATATTATCAATTTGATCTGACTTCTCATATCATATATAAGCAAATTCCCTAACATGTTCTATTTTAAAGGGGCACAATCTAAGCTGTAGTGAATTAGATCAAAAAATCAGTGGTGGTCAATGGTCATGTCAGTGGACAGAGAGCAAAGAGACTGGAAATGAATCTCCTGTTTGGTCCAAACAGGAAAACCCTATTCGGACCAATCAGGGGATCCGGATCCAAAGAGACCACATTCAAAGAAAACAAGAAATCGTACTCATTTGTTTTCCATGAAAAGAAAAGAGGTGTAAAATGAAAAGAGTCGTCTCCCCAATGCTGCCGAGTTCTCTTTCTCCCACTCGCTTTTCGATAAAGACGGCATACACCTTCCGGCTCCCGTAATTTCCATGAAATCCTTTTGACTGATTGTTTTCGAGTTATATATTTATAAATGTAAGGGAGTATATATAAAACAGACCCAAAACAAGTACAAGGTCCTTCTCTTTCATTTCTTCCATCCTTCCTTCTCTCTCCCCACACCCACCCACCATCAAACCCCCAAACCCTTTTTCTCTTTGGTTCTACGGTATTATACCATGGAAGGTGTCTCGACCGACGAGCAGATCGCTGAGTATAAAGAAGCCTTTGATTTGTTTGACAAGGATGGTGATGGTTTGTTCTCCTCCTTCCTCCTCTCTCTCTCTCTCTCTCTCTGTGTGTGTGTGTTGTGTGTGTTATTTTCTTGTTTTTAATATGGGCTGATCTTGTTTTGAAACATTTGTGTGAGGTGGGTTTGCATTTCCAATTTCTTTGTGGAGTTATGGTAATGGATACATGTGTTTCTGGTGAATTCATATAAGATATTTAGCTTTTGCTTGATGCTCGTTAGAAAAAGCATATTCATGCTTTGATGAGCTTTTTGGAGATTCATTCCTGTTTATTTTATGCCTTTTTGCTTCTTCTCTAAAAGCTATTGAAGCAATAGTCTATTTCCTCCTGTTTAGATAGATTACATGAGATTCTGATGCCTAACCCTACGTCTTTTACTGACTTTTCTGAACCTTATCCTTTTGTCCTCTTGCTAAAAGCTAGTTATTTATTAGTGAAGTTGATATTCTTAGCCAAACAGTTCTAAGTTGGTAAATGGCTAAGACAGGTAGGTGGTGGACCTTTGAATGTTGGAAGATGCATTATGGAGTGCTTTGATTTTGATTTGGTATGGTTTTCTCACTTTTCTAGTATCTTCTTTTTATTTTATCTCTGTAGGACGCATCACCTTTCAGGAACTCGAACATGTTTTTAATTCCTTGGGTCAAAATCGACAGCCACAAGAACTCTACACCATGATCACCGAAGTCGACGCAGATGGCAACGGGACTATCGAGTTTGACGAGTTCTTGAATGTAATGACCCGAAAAGTCAAGGTAAAAGGATATAGAAAGAAATAAAAAAATAAAACTATCTGTACACAAAGCAGTTACTTCAATCCATTTTACTGCAGTATCTCTGATTAATTGTTAAGAGAGAAAAGGTTGGGTTGGAGAAAATGTCAGCTAGTAGATATATTTTCGGATTCCTGTTTGGTTCAAACAGGGAAATACTGTTTCAGCATATATTTTCAGATTCCTATTTGGTTCATACAAGGAAATACTGTTTCAGCCTATTTTGAAGTGTCACCTGTATAAAATGTCAGGTCACTAATTGCACATGCAAGCAAACACCTCATGGGAAAATCAATCGAAATGACGTTACAATTTATTTCAATCTTCCTTCACTTTATTCTTTTGGAAACAAACAGGCCTTTTAAGATCTTCCAACTCACAAACTCCAAATTCTATAAGTGCTCATCAATTGAAGGGGAAGAAAAGGAGTACAAAATATTTCTAATATTGATTTTTGGCTGAATTGCCTACTATGCTTATATTTGTTGCAGGAGAGTGATGCAAAGGAAGTGCTCATAGAAGCTTTTAGAGGATTTGACAGTGATGGAGATGGATACATCTCGGCCTGCGAGGTGAATTTCAGCTCTAGCCCTTAATTTCTAGCTTGATATATATGTAGTAACTGTGTTCATACAAATTGAATTGTTTTAACATTCTGTATCATTTGAAGCTGGGGATTGATCCAATACATTGTGAATTGCTCTGCCAAGCAAAGAGCCAGTCCCTACTGCGCCTATAAAAAATATTTAGCTGATTAGCTATTTAAGATAAATTAACTTCACTAGATGTTGCGAGCTATTTAAGCAAAAAATGAGAAAAGTGGACGCTAAATGTTCAAATGAAGAACTGTTTGCAACTTTATCTTTGATTGACTGTTCAAAAAAAAAAAAAAATTCTTTATCTTTGATTGATCAGATAGAAAGTAACATTTAATGTGTGACCAATTTTTGTAAGTTTTAACCATCCTATTCCTATATTTTTAGTAGGACCAATAAGCCTCACCAAGCACACTACATGTCATGTGGATGCCTAATAGTGGACCCACTTATTTACACCCATCGATCTAGTGGTTACATGGGGGAGGGAGAGTATGTACTACATATGATAAGTCAAACTGATCCAAAAAAATAAATAAAAAGTGTGATGAGGAGGCAAGTGAAGAGCAATATTTACATTACTTTACCTGCTGTTCTTGTCTATGCTAGTGTTTTTACTAACATTTGTATTTATATCTTTGTGCACAGCTGGGGCAAGTGATGATTAATCTTGGTGCGGAGTTGGATGATGGTGAGGTCGAACAGATGATTCTGAATGCAGACTTGGACGGTGATGGCCGCGTCAGCTATGCTGAATTTCATGCGATCATGATGGCCGTTTTAAATTAGGGTCCGTTTGATTCTAGAAAAAAACTTGGTTGGTAATCTTGTTTGATATTATATTAGATACTTGGAGTTTTACGGATTCTATTTTAATTTATATATATGGTATTGGTGGGTGTTTGGTTAATTCACTTTTAAAGCATAATTTACAAGCTGCAGTTGTCAACCATCGCGAAATGATCCCCGGGCTGCCCGATCTATCTCCGGCCAAGGAAAGGAAGGGAGAGGGAGGGAGGGAGAAAACAGTGGGGAGGGAGGGAGGGAGGGAAGAGGAGGAGAGGGATCGGCTGACGCCGGTCCAGGCTGGAGTCGGAGACGGAGGGGGAGGTGGGGGGAGAGAAAGGGAGGAGGGAGGGAGAAGGATCGGCCGCTGTCGGTTCAAGTGAAAGCCAAGGTAGGGGGAGAGAAAGGGAGGAGGGTGGGCAAAAAGATAATTTCATAGGTTTTTTTTTTTTTTTTTTAATATGTGTGGGAAGAGAAAAACTATGTGTGCCAATACAACGTCCCATTTTATATCCTCAAGGATTTGGAGCAGTGGAAGTCCTTTCTTTTGAGGATTACCGCATCCGACCTTTCTCTACATGACTTGGAAATCCTCAGTTTTACGAATTTACACACCAGTTCTAGTTTTTCTCGATCATGACTACTGATACGTCATGTAAATTCCTCACCTATAAGAATGGTCAATGAAAAAAAAACCCCAATTGTGCTGCAGTGAGGAATCCTTAAATCTATGAATTTCTCACTTATAATTGAACGTACCCTAAATTAAAAAAGGTTGAACCCAATTGGAAAGTTTTTGTTTCCATTGAAGAAATCATTGGTCCAAACTACCCACCGGAAGCTTGTTTCAAGGCCGATTACAATAACAAGGGTCATGATCTTCTAGATCAAATTTTCTCTTAACCTTCCCAAGTGAGATATCTCTTCCTCTCCTTCCTTGAAAGTAAGATGCAAATTTGAATTAATAGAGGGATGTATGCCTACCTATCTTATTGGGAATTTCTCTTTCTCCTATTCCCATTAGGATACCCTCTTAGAATAGGAAATTTAATATTCTCTTAATTATGCTGAGATAAAGAGAGATGAGATATAATTAGACTAGTAAGATATACCCTTCCTCAATAGGCATTTTAGAAAAATCAAGTGGGGTGCATTCTACTGTAGCTGGGCCCACCCATATGTCAACACACGTGGGCCCCAGTTACAAATGCCAACATAACTATGATGTGATGATATTGTCATTTATCTTTAGGAGTTCAAAGTTGGACTCATGAGAGACACTAGGTGGATTTTCCCTTTTTAAACACATGGGGTCATGATTAATCCAATCCCTCTACACTCCTATGAATTGGCACAGGCTTAAATTTGACACTTATATCTAAGTGTTTGTTACTCACTGCTACACTGGAATCCTAAAAATCTATATATGTCTTCTAAAATTATTAAATGTGAATTCCATGGATCAAGTGGTTAAAATAATCTAATAGAGTTGAAATTTTGCACACATGTAGGTCTCATCCTTATCTTTCAATCTTCCACTCGCCCCATATATGATTGGTATGGACCCAAGTGGGCCACGCAGCATTATTGTGTGAGATAGTATAGGGGACCACGTGGTGCCTGATCATGGGAGGGGTAAGATAGAAAGATTGAGGTGGAACCACCCCATGCATGCATGAAATTTAATGTTAATCCGATGATCTTAAGCCCCTTGATCTACAACCCATAAGTTTAGCAATTTTAAATAAAAAAGGAGATTTTGATGGTTGATCCAATGGTCCTATCCCAATGGATAGTACAAAATTTATTGGTTTTTTTTAACAGTAGCAAAGTTTATTGGATCTATTTTTTTTACCCAAAATTCTTGGGACCATGGCCACAATATTTTCTCCCTTTTTTTCTAACACAGTGGCCACCCACGGCAAGTTTTCTAGCTCCAACTCTTGCCCAAATGCTGTCTTGTAGTTATACGATAAACCTCACTTTGAAAACGTTGTAAACAGATAAAACATAAATCTCATCCTCTAAAGCAAATATCTATGTATTGCTTGCAATATAAATGGGTATGATCTTTTCAGGCAGGCACTTTAGCCTGTAAAAGCAGGCCCCAGGACTCGACAGGATCCACTGTGGATGTTCCATTCATGTAAAGTTTAAAGAAGCAATACTTCAGAAATTCATGAAGTCCACTAATACTACCACCTTAGGGCTACAGGGGTATTTATCCAACTTTCCTCTGGGCCCAGAGGGATTAGTCCGGCCCAAAAAATTGAAAACTCTCGGATAGCCAAAAAAAAAATTAACAATTCGCCCTTTAATTCATTTTGTCCCCCACATTTTATCATCACCATATCAGTAGTCTTATCTTGTCACATTTGGGGTAGGTGAGTTTTGTTGGAGATTTTCAAACAAATTTCAAAAATAGAATATATAACTTAATTAATACGGAAGACCAATTGATATATATAGGTTTTATTTAACAATTTGACAATATATTTCTACGTCTTTTACATTTCAAAACCCTTTGTTTTGTTTTGAAACCCTAAACCCTATTGAGTATTTCTCTTTGGTATCATATCCGTTAATGTAGAAAACTTTAATGGCACAAGCTAGCAGTGTGCCTCATCTCGGGAAGTTTCCCATGTTGACTCCATGGTCCATACACACGGTTATTGGGTGGGCCTTTCAATTAGCCCTGCTGTACAAAAAACCATTTGCGAGTGCCTATTAATAAAGGCATGATTTAGAGAATTTTACCTAAAAAGGGACCCTAGAGGGCCACTGAGCATAAAATGCGTCGTCGCTACATTCAACCCCCATATAGAGCCCACGAAACCCCACTTCCCCATTTTTCCCTTCTTCCTCCCATCCCTATCTCCCTTTCCCCCGACGGTTTCAGTTCCTCCTCCTTCAAAAGATAAAACAGGTGGTCCCAAAGGTCGTTTTCCATGTTTGGATTGTAGCATCAAGATTCCAATATCTTTATTAGGAAACCCCACCGAAACCCCACTCCTCATTTTTCCCTTCATCATTCCATCACTTTCGCTCTTTCCCCTCGTGGTTTCCTTTCCTCCTTCCTCAAAAAGTAGAGCAAGTGGTCCTAAAGGTTGTTTTCCGACCTATTGGATTGTAGCATCAAGCTTCCAGCATCTTTATCAGACTATGGTATTCTTTTGTCTCTTTTCTTTTTCTGTATTACACAATGATGATTTACCGGGGTTTCTTCATCTTCTTTCCATTTACTTCACATCCTAAAATGGTTAATATTCATGCACTATACATGATTTTTGCATTGAATCGACCCATGACTCAGTCCTTCCATTTTCCCCATTCTCGACTGGGTAGTCAACCCTAGTGGACATGCAGAGACTTCATGTTTGGACTACTTCATTGCTACTGAAATAGGGAGACATCAATGATCAACCATCATGCCCATCATTTTGAATTTTGATTATAGTGTGATGATATTGTACAAGATAACAATTGGATTTTACTAAAAAAAATTTGGGTGTGCAAAGAGAAAAATAAATTAAGAGTTACCAAAATCATATAGTATAATTTTTTTGCTGATCCTAATATAAAAATAAATTAAGAGTTACCCAAAATTAGTGTGATGATATTGTCATATATAGACTACTTCATTGCTATTGAAATAGGGAGACATCAACCATCATGCCTATCATTTTGAATTTGATTATAGTGTGATGATATTGTACAAGATAATAATTGGGTTTTACTAAAAAAAAAATTAAGAGTTACCAAAATCATATAGACAAATTTTTTTGCTGATCCTAATAGATTATGAGCGCTTTTCCATCTAGTTCATCCATTCCTACTGACATGCATATATATTGGATCCCACTGGGATGAAGCAGGAAACTTATATCAACTCTAGGTTCATTTATGTTTGATTGTCCTGGCTGTAGTTCTTTTTTATGTTGTGTCCCATATTAATTTGTTGTTGTGATATAACATGGCGTCCAACAGTATATCCGATCTATAATCAGCATATACTCAGAATCCACCATGAGCCCTTGGAATGTATAATTTATGAAAAATGCTAACTAGACAAGGGCCTTTTTATATAATGAATGAGCTTGGGTATAGTCTACTTCCCCATATAGGTTGGTCCTAAAAATAATGGGTCCGAGCCTAAATAAACCTAGACACTATAATAGTAGACTCACTTTGACTTGATAAATTTCCTAAATTTATAAGTTAATCAAAATTATACAGTAGTGGCGGAATCCGGATCCAGCTAGAGCCCTATTCGCATTGACAATTCATCACTTTTTTTTTTGTTGGATCATCACAATTCTGATACACACTAAAATATAGAGACTTGTAGTGGTGGAACCTAAACCTAGACTTTGGACCGTTCGCAATAACAAGTTGGATTTGGCCCATTGACAACATAGACTTCCTAATGACAACAGGATGAAATTAAGCTACACATGTGGCCCTTGCTTAAAAATGGACCCTTTGGACCATTATAATTGTTATTGTTATTGTTATTCATCATGTTTCCATTGTATCGGCTTCATCATTAATCATTTTAGTAGTACAAGGGTTGTAAAGAAAGTTATTCAGATAAGAGTATTTGAACTAACTTCAATACCTATTCATTTCCATTGAATAAAGCCACAAAAAAATATTTAGAGGAAGCGGTGGGAAAGGTTGCATTTAGTTTTTCCAACCACTAAATTTAAATAAATATTGCTATGATTCTAATTCATACATACAGGCCTAGATAAATGTTGCTATGATTTATTTGCCAAGTGAATATAAGAAATCTGTACCCATCAAAAGAAGTAGTCTCACATTTGGAATTCTCCAAATCATCTAGACAAATTGCCCCCAGATGCTTGCAACCAAACATCCCTTAAATTATCTATTTCATTGTTGTTTAGGCTCTTAAATTTCAAAGACTGCTATAAGGGAAACAAGAATTTGAGGAATAAAAGTCTATGTTCTCTTACCCCATGCAGTTAACTGCTTTTAATTTCCTTATGCCCTTAGCTTTACTTCTCGCTCTAGTTATGTTTACATCTCCCTCTCTCTATTTGTTTTTTGCAGATGGCTGGAAGTGAGGGAGTAGGAAATAGCTTCTATATGATCAGGCCAATCATATCTCAGAAGCCATAAACCATGGACATGTATATTCTTAGCCACCCTTTCATCTATATATAGTTTACCTTTTCTTAAGTGTAATCACTTGAAAATGTCTGACAAAAATTCGGTACATTTAGATGCATACCAATGAACCCGGACAAAGCTGTTTGGGTGTTAAATGAAATCCAAAAGGAGTACGTAAGGCAAGCGGGGTTGCATCATTTGGCGGAAATGGAACATATTAGGATAGATCATGCCCTCATTACGGCCTTGGTAGAAAGATGGCGTCCTGAAACTAACACCTTCCACTTCCCATCAGGTGAGGCGACTGTTACTCTTGAAGACGTGGCCTACATCTACGGGCTACCTATCGATGGCCCAATTGTTACCGGGGGAACTTTCCCGAGTTCAATGGTGAGTGAAGTATATCTTGAACTACTTGACAAGGCCCCTATTCAGGGTGCCGATGTAAACGGGATAAATATTAAATTCACATGGTTGGAGGACAATTTCGCAGCGGTGCCATCAATGAAGAAGATTAAGAAGAAGAAAAAGAAACTTTCTAAAGCCGATGAAATCTATAACACTAGGGCATACCTTTTCTTCTTAGTTTCCAGTCAAATTATGTCTAACACATCGGGTGGAAGGGGTCCGGCATATCTTTTCGAGTTGTTCAAGGAATTTAAGCCATATGCATAGGCCCCTGCCTGTCTTGCCAATCTTTACTGGATATTAGCAAATGCAGTTAAATGTGTTAAGGACAAGGCTAAAGATGGACATTAGGAGGGAGATAAATGCAAATCTTCGAACAAAAATGATGATTTTAGGAAGTTCAGAACCTTGACTGTACCTCTTCAACTTCTCCAGGTGAAAACATTTTTATTTGAACATATTAGAGTTTTTCTACAAGTCTTACATTTGTTCTTTTGTATTAATGACTGTTTTTCGCAGCTATGGGCGTACACGAGAATGCAAATTGGACGTTGTCCACCACGAAATGATACTTGGAAAAGTAATATTCAGTTTCCATTGATGAAAAAATGGACAATTAGGTTGAATTCATTCAAAGCTGTAAACACACTGAATAAGTCCCGACAACAGTTGAACAGATTGCCACAGGACGGTGTAAGTTCAATATGATCGGATGGTATACAGTTGAGAGTTGATGCTTTTAACATTACATCGAAACTAATATTGTTTTATTTCTTTTTGTGTAGTTCAAATTGCAACCGTACAGCTAGCTCGGAAAGAAATTCCAGCATAATGTTTCTAAAGCCGACCGTGACCTATTTTCATCTTCAATGGTCCTAGTTTTTTATTGGGTAGTGGAGCGACATAATACGGGTCGTGTTATGAAACAGTTTATGTGAGGACCCGTCCCTAGAAATACCTGGTGGGACCCAATTTGACCAAGTCAACCATAGGTTATCCTAATTACAGATGGGCTTCCCTTGGAGAATTGTGAATTTAACCTTAGGATGACCCAACTACCCATGGCCTAACCCATTACCCATTAATTATGAGGGCACCTTAGTCAAACCCTACCCCACCTTAATCCCATGTGAACATCACTCATCTTTTCAATCTCATCTTACCCCATCCCCTCACCCACGTGAGACCCATCTCCCTTTTTTCCCATTCCCCTCTTTTAGGTCACAAGACCATTTCCCTCTTCTCTTCTCATTCACTCCACACACAGCAGCCCCTCCTTTCTCCATTCCCTCATCTCCCTCATCCATCTCTTCTTCTCCCAACCCTTGCCGCCCACTGCCGCCGGACTTCGAGCACGGCACCATCGCCATCGCCGTCGGCGATCTCCTCGATCACCGCCAGCCACTCGACCTCTCTTTTTCTCCATTTTTCATTTCTTCTTCCCTTCCCTGTTTCTCTTTTCCTTTCTCTGTTTTCTTTCTTGTTTCTCTTTCTTTCATTCATTTTCTCTTTTCCTCGCCACCTCTCCCTACCAACATGGACTAACCCACCCATATCATTTTCTATTTTTCTCTCCACTCACTGCCGATGTGATGTGTTTCCCCTTCCTCACCCATCTCATTCATTCCATCATTTCTCTCTCTCTCTTTCTTTATTTCTCCCTCTCTTCACTCCCCTTACTGTCAACGTGAATGTGCACCCACCCAGCCATCTCACTCTTTCTCTCTCTTTCTCTCTAATTCTCTCTCTTTCTTGCTCCATTCTTTCTTTCTTCTATTCTGTCTTCTCCTTCTTGTATCCAATGGACCACCAAAGACCCTCCACCACCACCAATTTAGTGGGCCACAGATCAAGTGGGCCCCACAACCTCCCCATCTCATTTTCAATTCTTTTTCTCTCCTTCCCAATCTTTCTCACCCACCTTGCTGGGAATTGATCTTAGAGGCTGCCCATAACCTCTGATGATCACCATCATCTCCGCGTGGACCCCGCGAGCTTCCCATCTCTAATTTGCAATGCCACCACTCCATCCGCCCATTTGTTTGGTAAGCTATTCTTTCCCTTAGAAGTGGGTTAATAAACTTTGGGTTGTAGTAGTGTGTTTAGTAGCTTAGAACTTCCCATTGATTTATGTTTTAATTTAGTTTTACTTTGCTAATTATTCCTTAGGTTTGATTTGTTGGGCTTTGAGCTAGTGCTTTTGGATTTGGGCATCTCCAACGAAAGGCAAGTAGACATGCTTAGATTTTTTAATTAAATTGATTAACATGCTTAGATTGGTAATTACTGTCTTTTATGGATGTTTGGCATGATTTCTGTATTTGGATGGTTGATTGGATGATAAGATGTATAGAATTGTTAGTCTAAGCTCTTTTTATGTGTATTTGGCCATTGATGGATGAGAATTCCCCCATTTGGAAGATCAATGGCCCACTTGTGATGAGATCATGATATAGGAGATGTGTTTGATGTTTGGAAGTGTTTGGTGAATATTGGAATGAAAAGGGAGAAATCCAGGAATTACGGTACTTGCAACAGTATTCAGCTAGGCAGGCCGAGCTCCGGTAGGCAAGTTGGCCGAGCTCAGGTGTTGGCCGAGCTCAGCTAGGCAGGCAGGCCGAGCTCAGTGCCTGGTTGGCCGAGCTCAGAGCAGGTTAGCCGAGCTCAGTGCCTAGTTGGCCGAACTCAGAGCAGGTTAGCCGAGCTCAGTGCCTAGTTGGCCGAGCTCAGAGCAGTTTGGCCGAGCTCAGTGCATGGTTGGCCGAGCTCAGAGCAGGTTAGCCGAGCTCAGTGCCTAGTTGGCGGAGCTCAGAACAGTTGGTCGAGCTCAGTGCCTGGTTGACCGAGCTCAGTGCCTGGTTGGCCGAGCTCAGAACAATTTGGCCGAGCTCAGTGTCTGGTTGGCCGAGCTCAGAGTAGGTTGGCCGAGCTCAGTGTATACATTGACATTTCCCAGATTTGTACCCTTTTATGATTTGATCATGTGTGGGCCCCGTTGACCTTCCATTTGGACTATTTGGGATACGCTATACGCGAGTCAAGGGCCGGGCTTAACCTTGACCCGTGTAGCCATCTAAGTAGGGTCTTGGGTTGTAAAACGGAACCTGATTCAAGGGTTATGGATGTCTTATGATGCTAAATACCTACAGGAGCAACAAGGATACTTAATAAGCATCTGGGACTCCGTGATCACTGTCTTAGGTGGAGTGGGACCTTGGACCTGAATAGAGGGGCAGCAATCATCGATGGATTTGGGATGTGTGGTATCTATGTTGATGAAACGGACACTAAGGCTGGCTGGTAGATCCGAACCTTGGATGTAGGCCTTGAGAGGTACTATAAATCAGGGCATTGCACTTAGGCTCTGATCCATGATCACGGTCCGTATTGGATGAGATGTCAGGACATGGCACTTGAAGTCCTGACCGATAATATTGGGAACTTAACGATAGATACTAATAGACGGACTGTATATTGAGATAATACTAATTAAGCGTATAGAGAAGCGGAGTTTACAAGGGTATGCACTATTAACTGTTGGGAACCACAAGGATGGACTAGCTATACCCGAACTCCGTGTCTCGTACCCTTGACTATTATCATCTCATATTAAGGATAATAAGGCTATCTAGTTCGGAGTACCCCCACCTAGTGATCTGTAGATTTGTGGTTGTACGATTAGTCTGCCGAGGGTTATGATGCCGGCATGGACATTGATATTGTGATGTGATTGACACAGTAGGTACCAGGTGTAGGTGGGGTACTGAGACCGCCGGCACTCGGACCGGGTGTATGGATGGACGGCGATATTGATCTAGCACGGAAGTCCAATGACTGGGACTTGGCCGTGGCTATGGATATTGTTGGTTAAGATAGCACGTAAGTCCAATGACTGGGACTTGGCCGTGGCTATGGATATTGTTGGTTGAGATAGCACGTAAGACCAATGGCTGTGACTTGGCTGTAGCTATGGACATTGATGGATTCTTGTACGCTCTTATTCGACGTGACGACAACTGTTGGTGGCTATGACCCCCATGGTTGGTGTCAATCGACAGTTGTTGGGACGATGACGATGGGCTGGCTCTGACCCCCACGTCCTTTGTACTTCAACTGTGGACGTACCTTTGTGTGCTTCTATGTATGTATATTGGATGTATGAATATTATATATTATGGATATCATTGTTTATTGCCTTTAACTGCCGCCGTTGATACGGTTGGATCTGGATGCGATGGATACGACTATGGTAATGTCACTTCCTCTGTTTATTTCTGCTACTGATGACTCTGATGTGCTTGTGTGGTTTATCTGATGTTTTGATGGCTTCTCTTATCTACTTGTTAGGTTGTATCAAACATCTGTTATATCAATATCTCGATTTTCGTTTATGCACTACACTCTACACCGTTTTCTGTTGCACTCTGATATTCTATATTATTATCGAGATACTAATCATGCAGGTACAGCTGGGATCAGGTATGGTCCTCCTTCCTATCTAATTATATAATGTATTGCCATCTAAACATGCCTATTTGCCTGGCTCATCGAGCCTGACCCAATCCTTGGTGATTTCAGGTATCTTCTCTTCCGCTTTCTTGATTGGTGGTTTGTTTGGCGACTGATCCGTTGCCGCAGGGTTCAGAGAATGATGCATTTGGTGCATCGTGAGGCGTCTATCATATAGATCTCTATTCTTTCCTTTTCTTGTAGCTGGCCGTGTGGGCCTAGGACTGAATAGTTAGTTTAATTATGGAAAGTACCTTGTAATCTTTTAAAGTGAAACAAAATTTTAGGGCCTTGTCCATTTACCTGCTCATATGAGATTCACACTTGATTATATTATTGGATTTTCCGCATCTCTTAGGTACTTTCTCGTAGCGCCCCGAGATTCGAGGCGCCCGGGTTTTGGGGCGTTACAGTTTAGACTTAATCAGGAAGTTCCCCCACCGTTCAGCATGCCCTATGCAAGAGTGGAGCGAGTAGAAAAGATAGTGTCCGACTACAGTGCAAGTGGCAGGGTACCTGATTATGTGTTGTGGGAGAGTAGATCACAGTGCGCTCTGAAGGGAAAGAAAGCATCTTCAAAGACACATACTGACGAGTATATGCATTGGTATTGGGCCAACACGATCATGTATATCGGTCGGGGCCAGGAGCATGAGGAGATTGATACAACAAAGACCAAACGTGATGAACATGAGGGTTGTTGCGAGCAGAAGCACATAAGAGACGAGTGCCTCTTTCTTACGATTTAATTTTTCATGTCTACATGCCTTATGGCTGATTTTCTTGTCATGTCCGCAAGTTCATCAACTCTTACTTCACATGGAGAGGTCAGTTGACCGGGCTGTGTGAAAGAAAACTTCAATTGAGCATTTCCGGGATTCCTGGATTAGGAAGATATTCAGATTTAGATCTGGGTTGAATACAAAATTCGTTAAATTTAAGGATGAGCACTTATACAGCTCAGCATCAGAAGATGTAAGCCAAAATTGCATCCATTTATTATTACTTTTACTTGCAGGATTGTCATTCTAACCAATGTGTGAAAGCTTTTATCAAACAATTGATGTAATTGAAATTAAACAATGACAGAATAAAAAGGCGTCCACTGACGGAATGAGGGTTAAAAAGGCTGCAGCCAAAAGTAGCCCAGGGAAAAAGAAAGAAAAGAATCAAAAGAGTGTGAAGTACAATAGTGATACGGGTGCCAAACTCCTTTTGGTATTCATTCATAATTTCTTTTGGCTTCAAGTAGTCCGGACTCTGTCATCAATGAACTCTTCAATCAGTTTCGAGGATGCTTGGGGATGTGTCATTCCCATCATTGGTTTTGAGCAACAATGTCTTGGGTTATAAGTCCGCACCTTAAACTCTGGGCATGAATCAACGATGGAAGCATGTATACGCCAGGGACAACAATCATCTCTGCAACGTGCCGTGACTTTTTTCATCTTGGTCGATACATGTTGTAGAGTAAAATTATTATAAATTGCAAATTTCGCAGGAGATCTTCTGAAGCTTTCACGATCATGAAATTGACGCCCTATCCACATTTCTCGTACTGAGTCCGCACCAGTATCAGCTATAACATCTTGAGGGACCATTGTGTTAACAAAATTGATATCTCCCATAGCCATTGAATGAATCACAGCCTGAATAGTTTCAGATCCTTGTTCATTACCAATATAATTGACATCTTCCATAGTAAGTGAATGATTCACAACATGAATGGTTTCAGCTCCTTGTTCATTACCAACAAAATAGACATCTTCTATAGCAAGTGAATGACTCACAACATGAATGGTTTCAGCTCCTTGTTCATTACCCCCGAAATTGACATCTTCCATAGTAAATGAATGACTCATAGCATGAATGGTTTCTACTCCTTGTTCATTACCAACAAAATTTACATCTTCCATATCAAATGAATGATTCACAGCATGATTGGTTTCGGCGCCTTGTTTAATACTAGCTATCATCTAAGAGGGACTTCCACGGACCATTGATATATCAACAGTAGCACATACAGCATCATGTACATCAACAGCCTCAGGATTTATACCATCCACATCAAAACCAGCTCTTGTAGAACGATCTGTTGCATGAGGATCCAATGCGGTAGATAAATGCATATCAACGTTTTCACGAATATCCACGGTGGGAAATATTAGGCCAGGCGTGGGATTTTTAATCTTGCAAATTCCTTTGCACATTTTCTTCTTGACACTTGAACCGCCAACCTTAACCCTTTCTCTACAAGGCATGGACAAGAATTAAAGTTAGGCACGACAAGTGCAACTATATAAATATTAAAAAAATAGAACATAGATACGTACCTAGAGCCTTCGCGTTTCTTGTTTACAACGTGTAGTTTCCTGTTGACATACACATGTAGCCCATCTTGCTCACTTCTAGACGCCATCAACATTCCCAGCATATCATTTTCATCTTCCAAACTAATCAACGAAAAAACGAGTCCATTGTGATGAAGGTATTTCATGCTTACATCCTCGATATTTGCATCCTAATTAGACAATGCAATGGCTTCATTCAGCAACATGTCATATGTTAAGGTCTTAGGTAGAGACCTCATCTTCTGTCTTCCACCATTGTAGACCGGGCGTATAATGTCAAAGACAAACTCTCCATCATAGTGAAATATGATGGAAATCCCATACTCGGTCATTTTGCCTACGTAAATAAAGCATATTTTAATTTGATGGTATTATCAAATGTAGTTCAATGGTCACCTTTCACATAATGCTAATAGAGAGATGGTTGTATGGGTCCTACTGTCCATTTTTATTTCTATTTAAAAGGAAAAAAATCACAAGAGAAGTTAACTCCCCTAACACTGTTTTCCTAGGATTATTTTCAGAGGATGAGTGAAAATGAAATCATTTGATGGGTGTTCGCTCCAACCTTTATATAACGATATATTTACCAAGATTTCTGCACATATTTGAGTACCCATATTCATATTACTTAAAAGGGTCAAACCCTAATGTGCAAATACGTGTATTCACCATCTTCATATGCTCTCAACTAGGGGTTGTGACAATAAACAACCTTAGAACAGCTAGACTTGTTACCTTTCTCAAAAGCCCTAATGAACTTTTCTCAAAAAACTGTATATCAAAAGCCCTAATGAACTTTTCTGAAAAAGGTAAACATGAAACTTAGAATCTATGACAGCTAATGCATGAAAGAACACAAAAATAGTGATATGCCTACCTCTTAATGGAGTTCAACAACCTCCATAAGGAAGCCCACACGTTGGGGGAGAGTTATGCTCTACATCATCTGATATTCAGTTGCAGATAAAAAAGCTCCCACGAAAATGAAGCTGTGACGGGGTATATATATATATATATAAAACATTAGCGACGACGTCGATACTAACCCTCTATTATAAGTGACGACGTCGTCGCTTGTAGAAAATAAGCAAAAAAAATATATTTTCTGGCGGGAATACCAATTCCGTTACATATATACTATCGGTACCTCTTCCGGTGCGTGACCAACTAGGGTCCTTTTTTATGTAAAATTCTCCATAATCTATATTGAATAAACATGGAAACAAGACAACCTCTCCCCCGGGGGTAACGCTGTGCACATCTGATCCTCTTCAGATACCGTAGTGGTGGGAGCCTCGTGCGCTAGGCTGTCCTTTTAAAAAAAATTAAATCTAATATTGAATAAAAAACACCTATGCTTATTCAGAAAAAAGAAGAAAAAAAATCTGGTGCTTATTTTGAATAAGGACCAAAATCCAGTGCTAACTATTAATTTGACTTGAGTGGTGAAATTGTCTTAAGGCCTTTTCTTTTTTTTCTTTTTCATGCAATTGAATACCTATAAGTCGTTAAAAATGAAGAATGAAATGTGAATATTCATATAAGCTCTCCTTTAATAAGAATTAAATCAATTGAAGAAAGGAAGTGAATACCCAAAAGTCAAGGTCTTATCTATCACTCCTCCTTATATTCTTCACCTGTCACCTCATTAATAATCCTTCAGTGGAACTCATTTCTTCGTGAATTCTCTCTCATGTTTTGAATTCCTTGTGTTTTATGCGAACAAATATGCCCTTAAAAAAGTCTAACACTGATTAATAAAGCCTGTATTTTACATGTTTAACCCTTTGATCAGATGAGTTCACTTTGAAAAATAAAGATCAATAATATTAGAATCATCCAACTAATTAAGTCTCTTTTGTTAAGGCCACTATGAGATCTTCCGCACTTGATTTTGGGTACTTCTGGTTAAAGAGGTGCGCCAAGTCAACAATAATTAAATCATAGTACTAGGTTAGGATGCGTTCTTTTACTTAGAAGTTCTTACAAGCATTTGGCGCGTGGAAATTGATGGACATAATGCGATTGTTTGTCCTTTAATATTTTAAATGCCATATATTTTTTATAAAATTTTAAAATCTCAGCCACCATATATTTTTTATTTATTTTTAATTCCAAGATGCTGAAATACGAAGGAGGATTGACTAGTTCAAAAGAAACAGTCCAGTCCAGACCAGATTCATGGTCAGAGAACAAGACCTTTGTGTCTCTCCATCGACCCAAAAATCAACGGTGGGCGAAGGTCATGGTCAGAGAACGAGAAGCGGACACCAGTATGAATGGTAAACACGGTAATCGATGGTACTGATTTTTCTTTATGTTAAAGAGGAGGAAAGAAAAGAGGAGCATGAAAATACATTAACAAGCTCCCTGAAATTTCCATGGAAATCATCAGAAGCATATTGACCCTATAAGAACCTCTCTCCTCTCTCTCTCTCTCTCTCTCTCTCTCTCTCGCTCTCTGTGCAAATTCCAGTCCTCTCTCTTTGGTTCTAAAGGTATTAAACAATGGGAGGTGTCCCGACTGACAAGCAGATCCCCGGGTATGAAGAGTATAGAGCAGCCTTTAAATTGTTTGACAGGAATAATGATGGTGTGTGCCTCTCTCTCTCTCTCTCTCTCTCTCTCTCTCTCTCCTGCTCTCGTTTTGAGTGTGTAATTAGTTTAATGGGTTGATCTTGTTCGAGGTGGATTTTCATTTTGACGTTCTCTTGGGGGTTTGATCATGGTAATGGTTAGATCTGTTTCTGGTCACTTTTAGCGTGAGTTATTTAGCTTTTGCTCGTTGTTTGTTAAGAGTATGCGTATACATGGATCGATGAGGTTTTCGCTGGATATGTGAGAGGTGGCTTTGTTTCTAAATTCTGGTTTTGTGGCTTTTCAATTCATCATCTGATGTGCTTTTTGGAGCTTTTTTTTTACTCTTCTGGTAAAGTCTTTGTTGATCTATTTCTATTTATTGATGTGCTTGTTTTGCCTTTTCTTTACTTCGTGTTTTCCTCTACTAGCAATTGAAAGGTCTATTTTAATTCCCCGGTTAAGATAGATTGCATGAGAACTTGATGTCTAAAGCCTGCATCTTTTCAACCTTATCCTTTTATCCTTTTAAGTAAAGCTAGTTTTGTACTTCATTAGTGATGATGATATTTTGATTAAGAATTAGCCAAACAGTTCTAGTTAGGTAGATGGCTAAAATGGGTAGGTGGACTTTGAGTATAACAACCCCTCATCATTTCTTAGAGGAAACGGATCCCAGTACCGCCCCCTAGTGTGGTGCCTCCTGATTGGTCCAAGTCGGGTCTCCCTTTTTTGACCAAACAGGGGATCCGGTTCCTTTCTTAGAACTTACTCATTTGTATATATAACTATTGAGGTATTTATTTATAAGAAATGGAATGTTATTAAGACCTCTTTGCAAGTGCTTCTTTAATAATGGCGGGTTGATGTGATTTTTAACTAATCTTATTATAGTATGTTGATTTTTCCTCGTGTTTACTGACATTTAAAAGGTTGGAAGAAGATGTATTTTTTTTTATTTCCTAAATTTTTGGGTTGGACTAATCCCTCCGAGTCCAGAGAGAAGCAGGGTAAAACTCCTGGGGCCCCCTAGTTGGTAGCATTAGTGGACTCAACCTTCGAATCTTGAAGAGGGGGTACCAGGGGATTGATACCAGAACCTTTAGCCCCGGAGGAAAGAGGAACTTGACTATTCGGCCAATTTGATTTGGTATGGTATGGATTTGTGAATTTTCTTATAATCTTTTCATATATTTTTATGTTTGTATTTAGGATGCATTACCTTTGAAGAATTGGAGGAAGCTATTCGTTCCCTGGGTAAAAATCCACAGCAACAAGAGATTCGTGACATGATCGCCGAATTCGACGCCAATGGGAACGGGACAATGGAGTTAGACGAGTTCTACAATTTTATGACCCGAAAAATGGAGGTAAAAGAAAATAGGAAGTTAAAAAAAAGGAAAGTCATTCCTACGAATTAATAAAGTTATTGCCTCTTTGCGCAAAAAAAAAAAGTTGTCATGAATTGCTTAGTTTCAAAAGGTTGATAATTTTTTCATCTTTTAAACAGGTCCTCTTCAAAGGTCAACTTCTATAGCCAACAAGATATTTCCTGATTTACCCAAACAACAAAAGGGTTTTTTCCTGAGTGTTTTTATAACTTTATTTTTCACTCATACTATTTGTTGATATCTTACAGGCGTAGATATATACGACACAAAAGAGAAGGAAGTTTCTTGAGTATGGGAAAAAGTGATTATGTGTGATACCTAGGGGTATTTATGGGCTGGGCTAAGGCATATCTAGGCCCAAGCCTACTCTTTTAGTCAATCTGGTCAAGTCAGACCTGCCTTTCTATCAATTTTTGGGCTTTCTAACTACTTGTTTGAATGATTAAGTCACTAAACTACATGTATTACTAACTAGGGCTGAGCTGGCCCGGCCCTTGGGCTCTCTATCATTTAAATCAAGCTCAGGCCAAAAATTTAGATCCAGGTTGGGCTCTGAGCCTGGCCCGGCCATTGAGCACCCCTAGTAATATCTATCAGTGCAGGATATTGTATTAGAAGATATCACACGTTACAACAGCAAAATTGTCATATTCGCACCATCTTTCATTGAAAGATCCATTTTGCAATAATTTTTAAAATGTTAACAACTATGATGCATAAAGTTAAGGTCTAAGGGCACCCTACACCATCAAAATCCCTTAAATTTTTTTTTTAGTTTTTGAAACACTGAAAACCTTATTCAAGAAGAGTCAGGGTACTAGGTTTGATCTAAAAGCCTTTAGGAACGATGGGCCATAACCCCTAATTTTTAGGTGATAGAGATGATAATGGGTCTCCCAATACTGAGAAATTCTAAATTTGGATCCATTTTTAATTTAATTCCGGGGTTTAGTCCACTGCCCCGGGTCCACAATTTTCCAACCGGAGGATCCAAACATCCATGCTGCCACTGTAAATTATATGTAAAACATATACATGTCCAGTGTCGATTCTGGTCCAAGTGCAAGGCCTTTATCTGGGTTTTTTATTATGGGGGTCCTATAACTTAGACAAGAAACCTTTCATATCTTCCAACTTGCAATCACCAATTTCATAGGTTCCCATTAATTGAAGAGGAAGAAGAAAAAAAAACAGAAAGAAGAGTAGAAGTTGTTCTACACATTGATTTATGCATGTATCTATTGTAGGAGAGTGAGGCAGAGGAGGCTCTCAGAGCAGCTTTTAATGCATGTGATAGCGATGGAGATGGATTCATCACCGCCAGCGAGGTAAAGTTCAGCTTGAGTACTTAATTTTTAGCTTGATCTATATGTAATAACTGTGTTCATACAAGTAGTTGCAACATCCTGCATCATTTGAGGCTGCAGATTAATCCAATAAAGGTCGGAAAAGTTATGACTCTGATTTGTAGGAAATGGAGGTGCTCTACTCAATTCACTCAACACTCACAGCATTTTAGCTAAATTCAGAACATTAGATTTCATTCCATACATGCCTTCCCTTTATACAGCTCATTTCAATGCCCATTCCACACATTTATGTAGTCATCATAGGCCAAGTAGCCTCATTCCGGTTGCTGATGGGAGACCCATGGGCCTTTTTCTCTTACATGCATTTTAAATGTTTAACAAGCTATGTGTATGATGATGTGGGCACATATGGAGGGTGATTCAGCCAATCCACCTTACAAATAGTGTTAGAAGTAAGCTAGATTCTATGTTTTGTTCACTGCTCAATGCAGTTGGTTCACTGCCCATTGTAGCTGCAGGAATTTAATGTTGCTCACTGCTCTATGCAGACATGTCTCTTGGCTCTATGTAGTATCATTGTATCTTGGGCATTCTATGTGTCTTTTGGTTTATTTATGTATTTTCATTATTAACTTGTTGCTTAGGAAATTGTACGGGATTAATTATTGTTCAATCCCGTTTCAGAAGTGAAGTCCATAAGTAGAGTCATGTATTCTCTTTCATAAGAAGAAGTTAGAGTGAAATCTTAAGGTTCCATATTTGGTCTATCCATTAGTCTTCCTTTTCTGTTGTTTAAGATCAAGAGGACAAGTTTCTTCTCTTGAATCTCCATACTTCATTTTTATTGAGAGAAAGAAGTTTCAGCAGAGTGATTTATATTTTCACTGTAACTTCAGTATTTCGTTCTGTCAACCTCAGTATACAGAACCTAAACCTGAGTATTTGTAGAAGGCAACCTTAGTATACACAGAACACGAGCTTCAATTCTAGTGAAGTTGTTGCTGAGCATTCCATCAAAGTGGTATCAGAGCCTTGTTCAAGGAGATTCAATGGCTTCCAACAACATGCTGCAACCAGAACTTCCTCGATTCAGTGGAAAGAACTACAACTAATGGAGTATCCAAATGAAGGTGCTGTATGGATCTCAATATCTATGGGATAATGTTGAAACTGGTTTCGAAGAACCAGCTGATGCAAATGCTCTCACCCAACAACAACTCAATGAGTTGAAGGAGAATCGCAAGAAGGACAAGAAAGCGTTGTTCTTCATTTTTCAAGCGGTGGATGAAGCTGTCTTTGAAAGAATCTCTTCAGCCACTTCAGCAAAACAAGCATGGGACATACTCCACACATCATATAAAGGAGAAGACAGGGTAAAGATGGTAAGATTACAAACTCTCAGATGTGAATTTGATTCTCTACGGATGAAAGAATCTGAATCGGTTGATGATTTCTACAACCGAGTCATTTCTCTTGTTAATCAATTAAGAGTAAATGGAGAAAAAATTAAAGATCAACGGGTTGTTGAAAAAAACCTCCGAAGTATGACCCGTAAGTTTGAATATGTTGTAGCGGCAATTGAAGAATCAAAAGATTTGTCTTCATTGTCTATAGAAAGTCTAGTGGGATCACTCCAATCCCATGAACTTTGTATGAAACAATTTGATTCTTCTCCTCTAGAGCAGGCATTTCAATCTCAACTCTCTTTTGGGAGAGGTGCTAGAGGAAAAAGAGGGGGATACAGCCGTGGAAGAGGAAGAAGTAGCCATGGACGTGGCACATACAAGAAAAATGCAAAAGAATCCGAATCTCTTGGTAACAATACTCCTACAAGAGGCAGAGGTAGAGGACGAGGAAGGGGAAGAGGTCATGGCTCTCCCCATTCTCATATTCAATGCCATTATTGCAAGAAGTATGGGCATATGCAAGCATACTGTAGAAAGAAAATGGCTGATGAAGGACAAAATGAATCAAGTTTTATGCATGAAAATGTTCAAGAAAAGGAAGGTGATGAAACTGTCCTACTTGCTTGCAATGTCAGCGAAAATGTTTGCGGTGATATTTGGTATCTTGATAGTGGTTGTAGTAACCACATGACTGGCAATAGAGATGTGTTTATTAATATTGACAATTCCGTTCAATCTGAAGTCAAGATTGGTGATGATAGAAGGCTTCCAGCAAAAGGATGTGGTGATCTCCTCCTTCGTACAAAGAAAGGAGACCAAAAGAGAATCTCTAATGTCTTATTTGTGCCAGGCTAAAATCATAATCTTCTTAGTGTTGGACAGCTTCTTCGCAAAGGGCATGATGTTCATTTCAAGGGTGATCATTGTATAATTAGATACAAGAACAATTCTCTAATTACAAAGGTACGCATGTCTCCAAATAATATGTTTGGCTTGAACATTCAATATGAATCTTTGCCATGTTTTAGTGCAATCATCAAAAACAGCTCATGGCTATGGCATCTTCGTTTTGGTCACTTAAGTTTCAGTTCATTATCTTTGATGTGCAAAAAGCATATGGTGAGAGGCATGCCCAATATAGATCGCCAAGACTAAGTTTGTGAAGGATGTGCACTCGGAAAGCATCATAAAGACTCTTTTCCTATTGGAAAAGCTTGGAGAGCATCAAGTCCACTTCAATTAGTACACTCAGATTTGTGTGGGTCTATGAACACAACTTCAAATGGAGGTAATCGCTACTTTCTCACTTTCATTGATGACTGTAGCAGAAAAACATGAGTGTACTTCTTAAAAGAAAAATCTGAAGTGTTAGGCCATTTCAAAATTTTCAAGGCCATGGTTGAAAAGCAAAGTGGTTTCATGTTGAAAACTTTGCGTACTGATCGTGGTAGTGAGTATGTATCAAATGAGTTCGAGAAATTCTTAAAAGAAAATGGGATAAAGCATCAACTCACCACTCGCTACACACCCCAATAAAATGGGATTGCAGAAAGGAAAAACAGAACAATCATGGATTTGGCAAGAAGTATGTCGAAAGCCAAAAGGATGCCTAATTCATTTTGGGCAGAGGCAGTAGCATGTGTCTATCTTCTTAATCGTGCCTCATCAAAAAGCATTCAAGATATGACCCCTCAAGAAGCTTGGAGTGGTCATAAGCCTTGTGTTAGTCATTTGAGAATATTCGGTAGCATTGCTTATCCACATATACCAGATTAAAAAAGAAGAAAATTGGATGACAAATCGGAGAAATGTATCTTCGTTGGCTACAGTGAAAAATCCAAACCATACAAGTTGTTCAATCCATTGACTAACAAAATCATTGTTAGTAGAGATGTAAAATTCAATGAAGAAGAGTCGTGGGAGTGGAATGAAAATGAGAAGAAACAAAGCTCCATCTTGCTTGATGAAGAATTAGAAGAACAAAATGATGAAGTTGCAAACTCTCCTTCATCATCAAGGGAGAATTCAAACCAAGAGGATGAACATGAAGAAGAACCTACACCAAGGAGATCTGGTCGGCCACATCAACCATCAACAAGGTATCCATCTAGTGATTATGTTATGATTACTAATGGTGGAATGAGTTTTGCTTTGTTTGTAGATGCCGATCCGGTTACTTTTGAAGAAGCCTCTAAAGACCAAAGGTGGATTAAAGCTATGGATTAAGAGATTGAAGCTATTGAATGAAATGATACTTGGGAGTTGGTAGAACTTCCAAAAGGCAAGAAGACAATTGGAGTAAAGTGGGTGTACAAGACAAAGTTAAATGCAAGAAGTGAAGTTGAAAAATGCAAAGCTTGCTTAGTAGCCAAGGGCTATAAGCAAAAGCAAGGAGTTGACTATGATGAAGTCTTTGCTCCCGTTGCATGACTAGACACCATTCGTTTGGTGTTGGCTCTTGCAGCTCAAAATCAATGGAAAGTCTTCCAAATGGATGTGAAATCAGCATTTCTGAATGGCATCTTAGAAGAAGAGGTGTATGTTGATCAACCTCCTGGCTATGAGAAGAAGCATGAAGAGATGAAAGTATGCAGGTTGAAAAAAGCTTTGTACGGCTTAAAGCAAGCACCAAGGGCATGGTACAAAAAGATTGATGCATATTTTGAAGAAAGTGATTTTCACAAGTCACCTTATGAGCACACTCTCTATGTCAAGAAAAGTCCTCAAGGTGAGATTCTCATTGCTTGCTTATATGTGGATGACTTGATTTTTACCGGGAGTAGTGTTGAAATGTTTAGAGATTTCAAAATGGCCATGATGCATAAATTTGAGATGACGGATATGGGTTTACTTCATTTCTTTCTTGGAATTGAAGTAAATCAAAATGATGATGGAATTCTCATTTCTCAAAAGAAATATGCTAAAGAATTGTTGAAAAGGTTTAAGATGGAAGATGCAAAACCTATTAGCACTCCTATGGAAGTTGGCTTGAAAATAAGCAAATTTGATGGAAAGAAAGTGGTGGATCCAACTCTTTATCGAAGTCTTGTTGGAGGTTTAATGTACTTAACAACAACAAGACCGGATCTCACATATGCAGTAAGTATGCTCAGTCGCTTCATGGAATCTCCAAGAGATGCTCATTGGGAAGTTGGAAAAAGAATTTTAAGATATGTGAAAGGAAGTCAAAGTCATGGCCTCCACTATTACAAAACTGAAAATCCAAGTTTAGTTGGTTTTTGTGATAGTGATTGGGCTGGAAGTGTTGATGACTGTAAGAGTACTTCGGGGTATGCTTTCAATATTGGTTCTAGTGCAGTTTCTTGGTCTTCAAAGAAGCAATCTGTTGTAGCTCTCTCAACAGCTGAAGCAGAATATATTGCTCTTGCTGCCACTGGTTGTCAAGCTAGGTGGTTAAGGTGGATTTTGGAGGAGTTAATTATGAGCAAAAAGGAGGTATAAAACTGTTTTGTGATAATAAATCAGCCATATCTCTGTCAAAGAATCCAATGTTTCATGGCAAAAGCAAGCACATAAAGATTAAGTATCATTTCATTCGAGAATTGGTGAAGGATAAAGAAATTGAAGTTAACTATTGCAAATCTAAAGATCAAGTGGCAGTTTGTTCACCAAGCCTTTGAAAAATGACTTGCTCATCAAAATGAAGACCTTATTTGGAGTAAGAGAAATCTAGCTTAAGGGGGGCTGTTAGAAGTAAGCTAGATTCCATGTTTTGTTCACTGCTCAATGCAGTTGGTTCACTGCCCATTGTAGCTGCAGGAATTTAATGTTGCTCACTGCTCTATGCAGACATGTCTCTTGGCTCTATGTAGTATCATTGTATCTTGGGCATTCTATGTGTCTTTTGGTTTATTTATGTATTTTCATTATTAACTTGTTGCTTAGGAAATTGTAAGGGATTAATTATTGTTCAATCCCGTTTTAGAAGTGAAGTCCATAAGTAGAGTCATGTATTCTCTTTCATAAGAAGAAGTTAGAGTGAAATCTTAAGGTTCCATATTTGGTCTATCCATTAGTCTTCCTTTTCTGTTGTTTAAGATCAAGATGACAAGTTTCTTCTCTTGAATCTCCATACTTCGTTTTTATTGAGAGAAAGAAGTTTAAGCAGAGTAATTTATATTTTCATTGTAACTTCAGTATTTCGTTCTGTCAACCTCAGTATACAAAACCTAAACCTGAGTATTTGTAGAAGGCAACCTTAGTATACACAGAATACGAGCTTCAGTTCTAGTGAAGTTGTTACTGAGCATTCCATCAAATAGAAGGCATCCTTTGTGGCTCAACTGGTTAGCTAGGACAGGGTGTGTGAGTGGGTGTTCATGTGTTCGAGCCCCTAAGTAGCAAAAAGAAAGGGTCTTCAGTAGCCAGTGTTGCTTACAGCATTTGACTCGTCCAACTCAAAGAGACTCGGAGCTGCACCTGTCTCCAAGCAAGAAGTGCTACTCCCTACTGCTATCATATAATAAAATTATTTAGCTAATCAGCTATTTAAAATAAATTGACTTCATAAAAGCTTACTAACTGTATAGTAAAAAATGTTACATCCAATGAGATCAACATTTATTAGTTTTTAGTTTTTTTTTACATCCAATGAGATCAGCATCCAACTCCAAGTGGTGAATATCATGAAAAAAAAGAGCAAGTACTGTGATGATAAGGCAAGTGATAAGCAATTAAATTAATTACCTGCTGTTCTTGTTTATGCTAGTGTTCTTACTAATGCTTAATTATCTCGATCTCTTCATGAACAGCTGAGGCAAGTGATGATCAACCTTCATGCGGGGTTGTGTGATGATGACGTCGAACAGATGATTCAGAATGCAGACTTAGATGGTGATCGCAGAATCAGCTATTATGAATTCCAGGGGATCAATAAAGAACGTTTCGGTTAGGGTCCGTTTGGTTTTAGAAAAAAAAAAAAAAAGTTTCTAATCTTGCCTGATACCGAGTTACGAAATTGGAGTTTTACAAATCCTGTTTTAATTTATACAGTATTGGTGACTTTGGTTAATTCGTGAAGCATGCATTCTTTCTTTACAAGTTAGAACCAAATAAAACTTCAACTCGGCAGTAGAGTTTTTGTTTCTCTGAAAGAGATCATGGGTACAAACTATTGGAAGCTCATTTCAGGGCCGCTATGCGATTACAATATGAGTGGTATGATACAGGCTTTTCCCACTAATAGTAGAAAGAATGCATATCATGATAAATATATTCAGTTTTTTGATCGGTCATATCATAATAAACATAGTATTGTCAAAAACAAAATCACCAAAAACAAGATAAGATTCATAATTTTAATGATAATAGTTTAATTGTGATACAAATTATATGACATACATATTAGATCAAATGCTAAGGGCTCATTGGTTTGCATGAAATTGGATTTAAAGGAATTCAAAGTAAAATGGGTTCCAACTTCCAACTCATGATTCTTAAAAAGAGGTGGGGTGAAAGGATATATATAAGGTGAAGATGAGTATAGACCTCCACTTTTTTGAGATTAGATTTAGTAGGGTGATGACCGGATATCATTGATCTTCCCTTAATTCACTTTTTATTAAGGGCTTCTTTGTATAATGCTGCAGAAGAGGAAACATAGATTTTTCTTCGGTGAGAATGACTTTTTGATGGGTGGAGATTAGACTCGTGTTTCTTATCTTGCAAGAAAATGTTCTATAATAATAGGAGTTTTCTAAAGGGAGTCCGTCGTTACCTATCCATTCACTAAAAGGGGGCTACTCAAACGTGCCTTAAATGAGAGGTTATTTGATAATCATTTATTAATCTACGGCTTTCTTTCTTCAATCTTAACCACTTTTAAAAATAAACTCTTAAGGGCTTGTTCTTTTAAGGCATGTTTGTTTGCAAGAATTCTAAGAATTCTTATTTGGGAGCATTTGGAGAATCTCAAATACTTATTGCCTACCTAGCATCCACAATGCTAGAATTATGAGAATTTTAGAGGATAAAAGTAACATTTCATATATGCTACTATTCATAATTCTACAATCTAACAGAGTATTTGGAATGCTCAAGGGACAAAACGTGAAATCAATGTTAGGAATCTCGAACTAGCCCAATTCTTGTTAAAAAAAAAACCTCTAACTAAGTTTCTAACAAGAATTTGGTAAGTTGGGAATTTTAGGATATGATGTGATAGATTGTCGCCTGGCATTTGCAAATATCATATTTCTTTAGTAGAATTTTAGAATTTCAGCCACCTAAAAAGTCTTAAAAGTGCTTTGGAATTCCTATAATGCTTATCCTTTTTACTTTTTGATAAAATCTTTAGATGCTCAAATATATAAGAGGAATCAAGAATTCCAAATGTTGGAAAAATTTTAATTTTCCAAGATAAAAATTCCTTGAAATCCAGTAAAGAAATGGCCTACTTGGTTGCGAGCATTCTAGGATTTCTTGTCTTAGAGCATTTCGAGAATTTGAAATGATGTCCCCCAAGGTGAATTCGGGAATTCCCAAAGCTAATTAGCTTTCCAAATGCTGGATCTCTAAGAATTATACATGAAATAAGCGTCATTTGGAATTTAAAGAATTATCCTCTATCAAATAAGCCCTTTGGAATCCCAAGAAACAGCCCTTAAACTCAGCCCTTAAACTGTTATTCGGAATTTTAGATAAAGAAAAATTTGTCAAAAATGCTTGCAACCAACTGTGCCCCGGTTTCCTACGAATTCAGCTCCTAGAAGCAAAAGGCCTTAAAAGAGTTTGTAATTCATAATTTGAGACAATTTATTCGTAAATTCGAAGGTTAGCTTCATTAGATTCAATTATTCTAACTTGTTGTTCGAGTTCCACAAGTTTCAGATGGTTTCCGAAGAAAAAATGTATAAAAATTGATCAAGAATGAACATTACAGGGTGTCTTATCCTCTGCTCCCAAATCCTTTGATTCCATTTTTAGGTTCTTCAAAGAGAAGAAAGTGATTTGGGTTTGTTTCCATTCTCATGCAAATACTTGAAAGCAACTGTTAAAGCGGAATTTTCCTTCTAGAATTCCCAACCCAACGGTTCTGAATTGGTGAATATTCTGCTTCAGACCAATCCAGGCAACGAGGTGTAAATAGAATTGAACAAGATCATTACAAGTGGAGTTTTCTCAAAAGGCTATACAATCAAGAATCAATGCATATATGGGAAAATTGGGCGACATAGAAACCGTTCCTCTGAGAAAGATGCCACACCGAATATAGGGAAAGCCAAAGATGCCTTTAATAATACACAAAATACATGGATGAGCCACCCTGTGAAGTGAATTTCATAACATTCTGGCACCTATTGTATCAAGCCCCCTGCCTGTAGCAGAGTTTTGCATTGGAGGATCATTTCAAAAGGGTCTCTGTTTACATGTGTCAATAAGCTACCCAAAGCATCAAGAAGATAAGAAAGACAGTAGAATACATGCTTTTTCAAATTGGATGATGCAGTGCAGAAAGGGTTGGAATTCATGGAAAAGTGGGACCGACGGAAGGCCAAATAATGTTTTGGGGCAACTTTTCGAAGTGTCCGTTTTTGGCGAAATTACATCGTTTTTTCGGTGGAAACGGGCCAATAAAAACAACCCAGCGGCATTTGCCGCTGACGCATGACCTTTTTTGGGCAAATTCCATTGTTTAGGCCCTGAAAAGGGCGTTTTTTCTATTTTTGGTAAATTTTATTTTGTTAATAACTTTTAGTAGGAAGGTCAAAATAGGTTGCCGTTTTTTTGCGTTGATTTAGTTTCTATTAATACTATCTAGTGGTGTCATTATCTTAGATCTTTCCTTTTTTTGGAAAAATTTGAATATTTAGAGTATTTTCGATTTATCTTGTTACTTTTTTTCGTTTTAGGGTTATATTTATACCCTTTGTAAGCCTGATGGCGAGAGGATGGATTATTGAATAAAATTTGCAGAGGTTTCCCCTTTGTCTCTTCCAACGTTCGGTATTCTATTGAATCAACGAACTTTGATGCTTATTTCCTGGTATTTCTAAGCAAATCAACAGGTTAATAGAGGGTTGTCTTTCAGCCTTCCGTGTGGATCTTCCTCATAGACGTTTCCGCTACATCAGTTTGGTATCAGAGCCGTGTTCGTTCTTGAAGAGATGCCTCCAAGGAGACGCCACGGTAACGAGATTCCAATAGAAGAGGTCTACGAACGTCATCGCATGATGCGGTTGGAGCAGCAGATGGAACTGCTCACGCAGTAGTTTCAGGCATTTATGGCCAATCAGAATCATCCAAATCATGATTTGGGCGATGGTTTTGAGGAGAGTGATGATGCACAGGAGACACCCAGGGGAAGGCGCAGGGAACCTGGTCCTCCTAATGATGATAGGAGACGATGGGAGGCAGGGATGCGTACAGAAGTCCCTGAGTTTCATGGAAGCCTTCAACCAGAGGAGTTTCTTGATTGGATCTGTACCACCGAGGAGGTTCTGGATTTTAAAGGAGTTCCTGACAATATGAAGGTTCCACTGGTGGCAACAAGGCTTCGAGGAAGGGCAGCGGCTTGGTGGCAGCAATTTAAGCTTTCCAGGACCAGATTGGGGAAGTCAAAAATTGCTACTTGGGAGAAGATGAAGAAACATCTGCGCTCGACGTTCTTGCCCTATAATTATCAACGTACTCTATATCAACGTTTGCAGAATTTGAGGCAAGGAACACGAACTGTGGAGGATTATACGACAGATTTCTATCACCTCCTTGCGCGGAATGAGATTCAAGAGTTGGAGGATCAATTGGTGGCACGATATATTGGTGGGTTACGAGTGCAGATTCAGGATACTGTGAACCTGCTTGACCCAGTTTCAGTCTCGGCGGCTCACCAGAGAGCATTACAGGTGGAGAAGCAGTTGATGCGGAGATCTAGTAGTGGTGTAACAATCAATCCTAGTGGCAGCAGTACAGGAGGAATCAATCGATCTTCCAGCAGCAGTAATCCTGGACCGCGGGCTCTCTCCAACCCAGCACAGCCGAACAGAACCATTAATAGTGGAATTAAGTGCTTTGGGTGTGGTGAGACTGGCCACAGACTGTCTGAATGCAAGAAGGCAGGCAAGAAGGTATTGTTCGCAAATACTGATGATTGCGACGAGGATGATGCTTCCGTGGGTGAAGAACCAGTTTTTGATGACACTCTGGATGAGGAGATTTTAGAGGGTGACACAGGTCCTCTGTTAGTGGTGCGACGGATCTGTTTGACGCCTCGAACTAAAGGAGATAAATGGCTCCGAAATAATATTTTCCAGTCCACATGCACTATCCTGGGAAAAATTTGTCGTTTCATCATAGATGCTGGCAGTTGTGAGAATATTGTGTCGGCAGAGGCGGTACAGAAATTGGGGGTGAAGACTGAGGCGCATCCCAAACCCTATAAACTTGCGTGGCTAAAGAAAGGTGGAGAGGTAACTATTTCACATAGAGCTTTGATTTCATTTTCTATAGGCTCTAAATATAAGGATCAAGTGTTGTGTGATGTGGTGACGATGGATGCTTGCCACTTACTTTTGGGGAGACCATGGCAATATGATCGTAGAGTGACTCATGATGGGTTCACCAATAGTTATAGTTTTTCCTTCAAAAACACAAAGATTGTGTTACAACCCAGTAAGGATCCGCACACACCCATACCCACGAGGAACAGTACCAACCTCTTATCGCTGGCACGATTTAAAGAAGAGAAGCGGGATACTGGTACTGTGTATATGCTCATTGGTAAGGACGCTGAAGAAGCCAATGCAGTTCCTGCAGCAGCGGTACCCCTAGTTGAGGAGTTTTGTGATTTGTTTCCTGATGATTTACCTGATGGATTGCCACCTTTACGTGACATCCAGCATCAAATTGATTTGGAACCGGGTGCAGTGCTTCCAAATAGGCCTCACTACAGGATGAGCCCTAGTGAGCATGAAGAGTTAAGGCGACAAGTGGAGGAGCTGCTTTCTAAAGGGCATATCCGGGAGAGCCTTAGTCCATGTGCAGTGCCTGCACTATTGACGCCCAAGAAAGATGGGTCTTGGCGTATGTGTGTGGATAGTCGAGCAATTAATAAGATCACAGTCCGTTACAGATTTCATATTCCCCGTTTGGATGACTTGCTCGACCAGCTTAGTGGTGCAATGATTTTCACAAAACTGGACTTGAAGAGTGGTTACCACCAGATTCGGGTTCGGCCAGGGGACGAGTGGAAGACGGCATTTAAAACACGAGAAGGCCTTTATGAGTGGATGGTCATGCCATTCGGCTTGTCTAATGCACCAAGTACATTTATGCGTGTGATGAATCAGGCTTTGCGCCTTTTTATTGGTAAGTTTGTCGTTGTATACTTTGATGATATTCTGATTTACAGTGCCAATATTGAGTCACATATACAACACATTCGGGAGGTGTTCAGTATACTGCGCAGGGACAAGTTTTATGTAGCATTGCAGAAGTGTGTTTTCCTGGCGTCCAAGGTCTTATTTCTTGGTTATGTGATTTCTGGTGCTGGGTTAGCAATGGATGAGTCCAAGATTGAGGCCATAAAACACTGGCCACAACCGCACAGCATCACTGATGTTCGAAGTTTTCATGGACTTGCAGCCTTTTATCAGCGTTTCATACCGCACTTCAGCAGTATTATGGCACCTGTGACTGATTGTATGAAAGGGGGTACATTTCATTGGACAGAAGCAGCAAAAGCGGCGTTTCAGCTTATCAAAACGCGTCTAACTACTGCACCTTGGTGTTGCCTGATTTTTCCCAGCCTTTTGAGTTGCATTGTGATGCTTCAAAAGTTGGCATTGGAGCAGTCTTGAGTCAGCATGATAGACCAGTGGCCTATTTTAGCGAGAAGCTTTCAGGCTCTCGAGTGCGATATAATACCTATGATATTGAATTTTATACAGTGGTACAAGCAGTTCGGCATTGGCGGCATTATCTCTTCCATCGGGAGTTCATCCTCTATACTGACCATGATGCTTTAAAGCATCTCCATAATCAGGATAAGGTTTCAGCCTGACATGCTTCTTGGTCTGCCTACTTACAGCAGTTTACATTTGTTATTAAGCATAAGGCGGGGACTTCCAATCGAGTTGCTGATGCTCTTAGCCGACGGAGCAGTTTTCTGACCACTATGAGAGTAGAGGTACCTGGATTTGATTCTTTTCGTGATCTATTTGACACGGACCCCTACTTCTCTGTTATTATGACTGCTGTGCGGGCGGGTGAGCGGACATACTTTCTCTTACATGATGGGTTTCTTTTTAAAGGAAATCAATTATGTGTTCCCGATTGTAGCTTGCGCCTGCAGATTATTAAGGAGCTTCATGGTGAAGGTCATGTGGGTCGGGATCGCACTTTGGCATTAGTACGAGAGTCTTACTTCTGGCCTACTGTTCGCAAAGAGGTGGAGCGTTTTGTGGAGCGGTGTAGAATTTGTCAAGTGTCAAAAGGAAAAGCCACTAATGCCGGGTTGTATATGCCCTTGCCTATTCCTACCCAACCTTGGACTGATGTGAGTATGGATTTTGTACTAGGTTTGCCAAGAACGCAGCGGGGAAATGATTCTATTTATGTGGTGGTTGATCGATTTTCAAAGATGGTGCATTTCATCCCTTGCAAAAAGACCACTGACGCAGTGCACATTGCTCAGCTGTTCTTTCGAGAAATTTATCGTCTCCATGGGTTACCTTCTTCTATTGTGTCCGATCGAGACACTCGCTTCCTTAGTCATTTCTGACGCAGTCTTTGGAAGATGGTTAACACCAAACTCGACTTCAGCAGTGCATATCATCCTCAAACTGACGGGCAAATTGAGGTAGTGAATCGTTCTCTTGGTGATTTGTTGCGATGCTTAACAGGTGATCATGTTAAATCTTGGGATCAAAAGCTTTGTCAAGCGGAGTTTGCTCATAATCATGCTGTTAACCGGAGTTCCGGATTCAGTCCTTTCCAGGTAGTCTACTCCATGCTTCCTCGTGGTCCTCTTGATTTGATTCCATGGCCTAGCAAGATTAGAGTCCATGGCAAGGCTGCAGAGTTTGTTGATGGTCTACAAGCAATTCACAGGCAGGTTCATGATAATCTAGTTCAGGCAGCTGCTAAATATAAGATGCTTGCTGATAAGAAGCGTCGCCATGTGGAGTTTGAGGTGGGTGACTTTGTTTGGGCAGTCCTGACCAAGGATCGATTTTCTATGGGCGACTACAACAAACTTTTTGCTAAGAAAAATTGGACCTGTTGAGATCATTGAGAAGATTAATCCCAACGCATATCGTTTGACATTGCCAAATCATATTCGGACTGCTGATGTGTTCAACGTGAAGCATTTGATTCCTTACTTTGGAGATTCTTCGGAAGATGATACCACTGGCAATTCGAGGACGAATTTTCTCCACCCTGGGGAGAATGATGCAGTGCAGAAAGGGTTGGAATTCATGGAAAAGTGGGACCGACGGAAGGCCAAATAATGTTTTGGGGCAACTTTTCGAAGTGTCCGTTTTTGGCGAAATTACATCGTTTTTTCGGTGGAAACGGGCCAATGAAAACAACTCAGCGGCATTTGCCGCTGATGCATGGCCTTTTTTGGGCAAATTCCATTGTTTAGGCCCTGAAAAGGGCGTTTTTCCTATTTTTGGTAAATTTTGTTTTGTTAATAACTTTTAGTAGGAAGGTCAAAATAGGTTGCCGTTTTTTGCGTTGATTTAGTTTCTATTAATACTATTTAGTGGTGTCATTATCTCAGATCTTTCCTTTTTTGGAAAAATTTGAATATTTAGAGTATTTTCGATTTATCTTGTTACTTTTTTCGTTTTAGGGTTATATTTATACCCTTTGTAAGCCTGATGGCGAGAGGAGGGATTATTGAATAAAATTTGTAGAGGTTTTCCCTTTGTCTCTTCCAACGTTCGGTATTCTATTGAATCAACGAACTTTGATGCCTATTTCCTGGTATTTCTAAGCAAATCAACAGGTTAATAGGGGGTTGTCTTTCAGCCTTCCGTGTGGATCTTCCTCGTAGACGTTTCCGCTACATCATTGGAGGATTCAATTATATATTGTAACTTTGAACTGAAATATTTGGACTTCTAAATCAAGATTCAACTGGCATGATAAGTTTAAAGTAACAAGAGAAGCATGAGTAAGGTTGGTCATTGGTCCGGCTATCCTTAGTCTGGTCTAGAGATGTAAAATGGGCCGGGCCTGGGCAGCTTGTTCCAAGCAAGGGCCGGACGGACCACGCTGGGCCAGGGTGGCCAAGCCCAGGCATGGCACGACCTAGATCCATCTAAGCCATGCATGGGAACAGGGGAGATTGATGTGTTTGTTGGTGAGTGGGATAGACTTAGATGTCGGTGGATTAGTGGATGCATTCAAAAGGCCATGAGAGGATCTGGAAATTGACTAATGTAAATCTCAATGAGTGGTATTTGCGGCTTCATTCAAGCTTCAATGTGGTGTTAACTGCCTCAAACACGTTTCAAGTTCAATGAGTGATATTTATGGGCTAATATAAGTCTCAATGTGACATTTAAAGGCTAATACAATGGTCAATGACAATTATCAAAAAAACTTAAATAAGAGGTCCGTGGGCATGACATTTCCCGTGCCGGCACAGCCCGG
The DNA here is from genome assembly GCA_012931725.1 of Litsea cubeba. Taxonomy (NCBI): domain Eukaryota; kingdom Viridiplantae; phylum Streptophyta; class Magnoliopsida; order Laurales; family Lauraceae; genus Litsea; species Litsea cubeba. The sequence continues at coordinate 127,001,425 of CM022947.1, forward strand.
CCTAGGCATTTTCCAGCTAGCACCACCCATTTTACACCTCTAGTCTGGTCCAACTCTAGCGAGCATTCGGCTGGCCGTAGGGTGTGTTTTTAGGCCCATTGATTAAACTTAGGCCTTTTTTACCCAAAAAAAAAGCCCAGCTAGGCCGGACATATTTAGCACAATGTCTATAAAATCTACAAACAGGCTGGGCTTGGGGTAACTTTCATGACCATTTTATCGATCAAGGGGCGATGGGTTTGGACAAGCTTTGATCCAGCCCTTCGTGACCGTCGATCACACACACTGAGATGAAATGGAATGTTTTGGATTAAACCCTAATTTGAGAGAATCTCTAAATACTCACGAACATAGGACAGAAAAAAAGGGTAGCAATGGCCTGGGTTGGTTCATGTTTGAGGTTGGTTGACAATACATACAAAATGTGTTTGGGGAGCACTTCCAATGACCAATCCGGGAAGTTGGAATTTTGGATCCTGAGTTGAATACATATCAAGCTCAGATCCAGCCTTTGGTGCTCGAAGTGGATGGACTCGGGTACCTAAATTAGATTATATATTAATGAGCTGATCCAGTGCCCCCTGTGGTGCGCACTTTGACTCAGCGGTGCGAACTAAGTCTCTCTTTAACCCACCTTTTGCAAAAACAGGGAAAAAAAAAGACATGGGGTGAAAGATATCAAGGCATATGGTGATTGAGGGCTTCAAAGTTGTCTAAATCGCAGTCAGCGCATGATTGGATTAAAGCTTTTCCGTAATATTGCAGTGTATTCTCTTCAGCTTATTACATGTATATATAGCCCTGTACATGGCATTGCAGGCACGTACAAGAGATAATTATTATATGCTATAAGTGAGGGCATTGCAAATTCAAAAAATGTTCTCCTACAAGGCAGACTGCATCTTGCCAAAATGCAGTTTAGATTGTGGGGCTTACTTAGATGAAAGTCTATCAATGGGAGGAGGGCAGAGTAAAGAGGTCTCCTTATGGTCAAGGCGGAGCCAAAAAAATCAGCACTTCCAGATTATCCTAGCTATTGATTTTATAAACCTTAAAGTTTAATGGTGTCTTAACTATAATTTTTTTTTTAAGATTCTATTCAAAAGTTGACCGAGTGAAGGTTGAATGAGTGTAAAATTGATTATAATACCAAATCATGAGATGAAAAGAGTATCCAAGGAGCTAAACCGATCAAAGGTTTTCCAAAGTGGATCCCAAAGAGTTGGACCGCATATGTAATCTGCCCGTAAGAGAACCTTCTCCTTGTAGGTATAAGATATAATTATGACATGCTGCAGGTGAGGGATACAGCTCAAATGTATTCAAATATCAATTAGTTCGACTCGGTTTCACAGTCATACTTCATTACCACGGATGAAAAGCTTACTTTGAAGAAATTTGAATCACTAAGAGGAAAGTCCATTGGTGAACACATCGACAATTTGATCTTTGGAAGTGATGAACCACACATCAAGTTCTTTTCAAACAATTTTTCTGTGTATGCAATGGTAACCAATTTCAATGTGCTTTGCACAAGCATGAAGAGGTTGATTACAGGCTAGGAAAATTGCACAAACACTTTCACACCAAATGATTGGAATGTTGTGCAAATAAAATCTTGAGGTCATGTAGTAATGTGCGTGACCATGAAATCTCAGCTAATGTGTGTGCTAAACACCTACTTATATATTGGTTCAGTGGAAGAGCGAGCCACTGTGGATTGCTTCTTTACCATGAAATGAGCCACTGGTGGGTCTGCGATCCGTTGGATCTCCAGCCCAATCTACATTTCTATTAGCAATTTGGCATAGTGGACCAAGGCAAAATATGATCTCCAACTGCATATGGTGCCTTTGAGTAAGTGCAGGATGCATTTGACGCCAGACAAATATAAGAAAGAACTCATGTAGTCAGTGCATGCACATATTGACAGACCTAATTCAGTGGCCCAAGATCTTTCATGGTGAAATGGACACCAAGCTGTTTAATCAAATGTTCAAATATTAGTTGGTTTGACTTGGCTGCTTGGAACGAGTCATATATCGATCACTTGGTTTGACTTGGTTGCTTGGAACAAATCATACTTTATGGATAACTACTGATTCACATGGGCGAGGAAGAATAATGAATGTGAAGGACTTAATTAAATTGATCATTAAGGTACGTAGCTCAGGAGGGCCTACAAAATATAAACCAGACCATTCCAATTAGGCCGGCCAGGCCGTCCAAAAATCTGGTTTGTAATATAATATTATCATGGCGGCTAGTGCTGGGATGGAGGAGTGAGGCAAGCAATTCAGGCCAGGATAATTAGGATAGGTTGATAAAGGTTAATAACTTGAGTGGGAAAATAGAAGCCATTAGCCATTCACCATGGTATAGTCCATTTGAACATGTGGACCACTAATCCTATTTTGTCACTAACAATTCAGTGGAAGATGGTGCTTTGGGACCACCAGTATTTTCTGACACCTGAGATAGGTACATTACATCCACCCACTTGAAGGATCTGATCATAACAAGTACTGGGAAACAAAGTGGGCCTCATCACGTATATATGGGGAATGTATGAGAGCCAGTCCCCCACCTAACTGAGTGCTGCAAAATCGACTGTCTCTAGTAGTCTCCTCCCACCGTTCTGTCTTAGATTGGCGATCCCAATGTACATGGACAATCCAATTCCTGGGCCCACTTTGGAAAACAACCACACCATGCAGTTGTAGTATTGTCTGACTTCAATATTGGCGAACCTTAAGCTGTAAAAGTGCCTCAAGACCTTCATGATCAGGACAAATTGATGTTAATCCTATGAGCAACCGTGTATGCAGTCCAGCCCATGAGGCCCACTTGGGACCACTTTTGATCAATATGGGTTCTTTCACACTATCATCCCCCATGCCCCCATGATTGGGCAATATGCCCAATTTCACTCCCAACAAACCTGAATCTATTGGTGGATTGAATTTCAAAGAAATCCATGGTTAAAATACCACTAATCTTCATGACTACAAAATCAAGGGCAATGATGATTAGCTGGGGCTGATTTTATTATTAATCCTATCCCAGAGGAAACCGTTCCATGTATCCCATGACTCTGGCCAACTAATAGATGGGCTTCTAAGTGGGCACCACAAGCTGGGCATGTGCTCGTAGGAGAACATTCCCCAAATCTAAAGAGCTTACAATTTTTTTGTGATTCCATTAGAAAAGCATTCTCATTGGGTCAGAATGATTTTACATTAAACACGAGAAGATTATGTGCTTGTAGCAAATTTCATTTAGTTAGGAGTTGGGTATAAATCCTACTAAAGTGAGACATTTTGTTTTGAGCTATTTAAAATTGAGAAGTATTCAAGTGCATCCATCCTCACCATTTTTGGTGAGGGACACACCCCTTTGGAAAATTTCAAGTACAAAAGGGGAGTGTTAAGTACATAGGACTCCCATTTTTTGTACTTAGACACTTTCTAAAGGGGGGTGTCCCACACCAAAAATGACGAGGGATGGATGCACTTGAATATTTTCCTTTAAAATTTACTAAATGAAGGGGCAATGAACCCCTTGATTCCGTGAACAAGAGGTTCTGATATATTCGGTGCCGTTTCCTTGCCAAATAAATAAGTGGAGTCTATCTTTTGAAAATCGAAATCGCTTGCACATACCATTATACACCTGTTGCATTGATCAACCTGTAAACTATTATTCAAACCAGTAAGATTGCCACTGTAGATTGACTGACTATGTTCTGAACCCATGATTAATTACTTCCTTTATTTTTATATTTGCTTTCTGATAGAAAGAGAGTCCAAACCCCAGTAAACCCAGTGATTGATGTAACAGTTGGCCCACTGAATTTGATCATATCAAACACCAATGGATTCTAGGACATAAGGGGCTAGGATTCGGCAAAGGTGAGCCCCACGCATTTGTTAATAAGGGAGCTTCAGCATACTACAATGGGGACCTTGCCTAGTTGCCTTGCCCCTAAAAATGTCTCAACCTGGAAGAGTGTAGGTAGAAAATGACGAACTTTGCTCATTTATGAAATACGTATCCGTAAGCCCTGATAGAAAGGTGAGGATCATTCCATATTTATATTACTACTTGTGTTGGAAAACGAGAATAGCCATGGGATGAACATGAAGATTATGGGCCCATTGGGCCCCAACTAATTTTTCAAAACGTCCGTAGAAGTGGGCGAGCTTCATGTAAAAGTAAAACAATACAACTTGTCATGGAGTGAGGCCATGCTAAAAACAGAAGATGCAGAAAGAATCTTCTTACAGCAGGAAGAGAGAGATGGTTAAGTAAAATGTACTGATAGGAGAGAAGGAAGCGTGCGTGACATGTTGCTTTTGCCAGTTTCATAAATAAATACACAGATCAACTCTTATCTTTCTCTAAATACACGCTTCATTAACTTCTAATCACTTCCCAACTACCTACTACATTCACATGAACATAACACCCAGAACTCAAAACAGTAGTATTTAGCTGGTACGCGTTTAGAAGTACAAGTTCAGACTTGATAAAATGTATATATACATATACAGACACACACACACACAGAGAGAGAGCAGTATTTAGTAGGTATTGTCTGAGACTTAGAGCTCTTAAGTTCAAATTTCATAGCATACAGACACACCCCATAGTAGAGAAGAAATAGAGAAGTAGAGAGAGAGAGAGAGAGAGAGAGAGAGAGAGAGAGAGAGAGAGAGAGAGAGAGAGAGAGAGAGAGAGAGAGAGAGAGAGAGAGAGAGAGAGAGAGAGAGAGAGAGAGAAGGAATCAAAGAAGCAAGACAACACCAGCCATTGAAAAAGAACAAACAAAACAACACCTTTTTTTTTTTTTTTGTTATGGAGAACAAAAGCAACACCATTTCTCCCTCCAACCCAAACCAAAAGCTACAACCGACCCGGGTCTGGGTCAATGGCCCGATCATCGTCGGCGCTGGCCCATCTGGCCTGGCGGTCGCTGCTTCCCTCCGCCTCCACTCCGTCCCCTTCCTCATCGTCGAAAAGTCTGAAGACATCGCCTCCCTCTGGCGCCACCACACCTACGACCGCCTCTCCCTCCACCTCCCCAAGCCATTCTGCCACCTCCCCCATGTCCCCTTCCCTCCACATTTCCCCACCTACCCTTCCAAAAACCACTTCCTCTCCTACCTCCTTTCCTACGCCCACCTCTTCTCCCTCCGCCCCCTCTTCCGCCATGCCGTCACCGACGCCCGCTTCGACCCAGCCCTCTCCGCCTGGCGAGTCACCACCTCACACTCGGCCGCTGAGTTCGTCTCAAGGTGGCTAGTGGTGGCCACTGGCGAGAACGCAGAGCCAGTTGTGCCGGAATTTCGTGGTCTAGAAGCATTTTCAGGAGAGAAGACGACGACGACGAAGAAGACGAAGAAGAAGCAGAAGGTGGTGCACTCGGCGGAGTACAAGACGGGCGAGCACTACAGAGGGAAGAAGGTTTTGGTAATCGGGTGCGGGAATTCGGGCATGGAAGTGTGCTTGGATCTCTGCGACCATGGCGCCACGCCGTTCATGTCAGTCAGGAGCGGCGTAAGTTTGGAGATTTGAATTGTGCTTTACCAAAATTTCCATCTTTGATTTCTTGGGGGTGCATGTAGTTTACCATGATTTTGATTTTACGTATGAAATCTAAATTTAGTTTTTTTTTCTCTCTCTTCTTTGTGGGTTTTCTATTAATAACTTTGGTTCTGAATAAGAACAATTTTTGTCCTTCTTTTCTTTTCAGGTGCATGTTCTTCCAAGGGAGATGTTTGGGATGTCTACGTTTGGATTAGCAATGAAGCTGTTGAAGTGGCTTCCACTGAGATTGGTTGATAGGTTTCTGTTGATGGCTTCTAAGAGAATGTTGGGAGATACTGAGAAATATGGGCTGAAAAGGCCGAAAATGGGGCCTCTTGAGCTTAAGAACACCACGGGGAAAACTCCAGTTTTGGATATGGGAACTCTTGCTTATATAAAAAATGGAAGAATCAAGGTAAAGTAACATACTGTTCCTCTTATATATAAGATCCTTGTTTAATTTGTCACTTTGTGCAGCTTTTTTTTTAATCTCCCCAACATAAAAGGTTCTTGCTTTTCGTAATATATGGGCCTTCTTTTTTATGGGATTACTGTGCCCAAGTGTCTATTTTGTAGTTTCATCTCTCTCTCTCCTTTTTTTTTTTCAAGTTAACTCATTAGTCAATTTTCTGCTTATTTTGTGATTTCATGCTCAAATCACTTCTTGGTTTTTTTTTTTTCGATTTCCAATCTTGTTAAACTATTTCGAAGTACTATTTCTAGTTCATGCTCTAATAGACTTCCAGTTTTCTTGGTCGAACAGATAGTTCCAGAAGTGGAATCTTTGACATGCAGTGGAGCAAAGCTGGTTGATGGAAGAGAAATGGAGTTTGATTCAATGATTTTTGCAACTGGGTACAAGAGCAATGTTCCCTCCTGGCTCAAGGCAATAACCTCTATATATATAAACATCATATTTATATAACATATCTAAAACCTTAACTTTTTTTTTTATTTTCTGATTCTCAGTTCTCATTTATTGAATTTTTTAGTTCCTTTTTTTTTCTGATACAATAGAACAATTTATTTGGCATGCAAGAGTTTTTTTTTTCTTCTAGTGTCATGCAAGCACTGATTTTCCTTGTTCTGTTCACTTGGTTTTCTTAAGTGTAAATTTTAATTAATGGTTCTTGCTTAATCTAACTATACAGGGCTCTGATTTTTTCTCTGAGGATGGGAAGCTAAAAGTCCCATTTCCTAACGGGTGGCAAGGCGAAAATGGGCTCTACTGCGTAGGATTTACTGGAAAAGGCCTTCTTGGCGCTAGTGCTGATGCGGTAAACATTGCTCGCGACATTGCGGACAAATGGAGAAACCAAACAGAGAACAAAAGTTTCATAATATATACTCAATCATTATCAACATAGGGATTATCATGTATTAGCAAGCTCTTAGTATATGTTGGGTTACTGAAGATATAGGGTTGAAGGTCTTCAATTTCCTCTACTGTACATTCTTCTATTTTTTGCATGGGATCTTCTGTAAATGTGCATGACATAAGAAAGGGAGAGAGAAGGGGGGTGGGGGGTAGTGAGAGGTCATTGAGCTTGGATTTTGTATCTTGTTTTGGATTTTCTTTGAAAATATTGTGTTGTCTTTTCCATGGCTCTTTCTTCTCCCAAATCCCAAACCTTTTTGGGGTTTTGGATATTGTCTTGCTCTGGGAGTTTGGCCGGTTTTGGTGTGTTGATCTTGTCTCTATTGCCTGTGGCAATGGAATTCTGGTGTACTAACTGATACAGGCCCAACACATGCAAACAGTACATCATTCAAAAAAAAAAAAAAAATCATCACTATACATTCTATAGTTGTATATCTGCAGGAAAAAAACCTGCACATAACGACGAAATCTGACGTGTCCAGCAGCAGATCGATATGTGTTGGGCACATTGGGTTTGCACATGGGGCCCAAGGGTGTGGGTCCTGAGTCCAGCTCATTAATCTAGATGTGGATGCATCATACACCGTAACACCAATGCCCAAGGGTGTGGGTCCTGAGTCCAGCTCATTAATCTAGATGTGGATGCATCATACACCAATGATCACCTTCATGATTGAAGATCTAAGCCTTGCAATATTTATCCTTTTCATGTCGAGTTCATACTATGGTTTCATGTGAGACAAAAAAAAAAAAATGCTTATAGAGTTTTACTCATAATGGGTGGGACCCTCGTGAACCTGTAGTACGTAGATGGAATGGAATTGATGGAATTGTTATGAGACACAGAGAACCTGTAGTACGTAGATGCACTGGAATGAGAAGAAATTGTTGGGTGCTAGTATTTTTCGATGTTGATATGCGCCAAAGGCTTGTAGGCGTAGGCATTAAAATTAGGCTGTCCCCACATTTAAGTACGGCCGTGTCGTGTTTGCCCTTGAAATTTTAAGTGTGCTGTGTGGTGTTGTGCTCAGCTCAAGCAATTGAGGCTCTGTCCACCACCGCCCAACGCAAAGGATTTATTCATATCGTGGTGGGCCGTGCTGTCCATGGATCAGCCCACATGTCATTTTTAAATTTTTTTTAAAAGAAAAAAAAATTAAAAAAAAAAGACTTTATTGACTTTTAGGGGTTTTAAACTTGAAATAAAATTGAAAGTATTAAAATATATGTATAAACATTGAGATAATTTATAAATGAATAATAAATCTTTAATTATTTTAACTTTATATTTCTTTTATATAAAAAATTAAAACTTTTATATAAATGGGCCGTGTCGTGCCGTGCCTGAGCCCAGGCTCCCTAGCCTAGCATGACATGGATATTTTTTGTTACGTGCCGAGACCCAGGTACCCCTGGTTCACCAAGTCAATGGCCCAAGCAATATTTTTTCCGTACTGGATTGTGCCGTGCCTGCATAGCCCGTTCAGATTTTCATCTCTAGGTGAGTGAGAGTGGATGGGCCGCCCTAAAAAATCTGAGTTGTTGTTTGCCTTGCTCTGTCCAATACCTTAATAGTACCGTGGAAGCTTAAAATCTAATTAATTGAATATAATGAAAAATGGCTTCATATTTTTTACCAATAAGAGTCAATGGTCCACTTTCAATAATTATTATTATTACCCTAATAATTTTTTGTTTAAATAACAGTCCACTCACTTAATCTCCTTCCTATGGTTCATGTTTCTCTAAAATCAAGTATTTTTTTGGAAGAGCCCACCCACAGAAACAGGAAGATGTCACTACATATGCGATGACGGCAGCATACCAGGGATCCAATTGAGAAAAAGACGGAATAACCAACTAAGCAAGATTCTCTTTTCCTGTTAAAAATGACTTCAGATATATGGGATGTTCAAGAGTTTCTTATAATTTCTATAAAACAAGGAAAGAGCCCTTTTGCGGTTCATGCATGCCCATACATCGAATTGCTAAATCAATATGCCTGCTCTTCCATATATGGTTCATAGAAAACAGAGGTTCATACCCTTTTAATCAATTATCACCTGCTGTCTTTTGGAAGTTCAGTAAATCTACAATGGCCTGCACAAAATCTTTTGATTGGACAAGAGATGAGGTGAAACATCAATCCACTAAAAAAGTAAAAAGAAAGAGTCCATTTCTAGTTTGATGACCTCCACTAGATCATCAGCTATATATGAAAATCCACAAACTGATATTGTGGGATAAAGTGAAGATTTACCAAACCAAGTCAGAGGCAAAACCAGTTTTATTTTCATGTATGCATAAATATGACAAAAGCTATCTAAGATCTCACTCACAGTCGATTATACACCATGTGAGGCTTCCCAAAATATAGTTTGTCCTTGCAGCCTTTCGATAGTCCTTAACCCATCGATATGCGTAGTAGTGATTCAGAGATCGATTTGGTTAGGCCCCCACCATGGACCATGCCCAAAAAATATTTTCAGGTGGGAGGATCCTGTTGAAACCTTGTTGCGCCTTTGTCACAACATGTGGCATTCTTAGTTTGCAACAATCCATTTAAAGGGAACAATTGCAGCAGCAAATGTTTATTCGTTGAAGTCTTTTATATAATTTCAACAAAATGTAGAAATGCTCACATGGGAACAACTGTGTGGATGTCCACTTCTTAGGAACGTGGGACCCTTCTGATCAATCCAACCCCTTTCCCCTAAATAACAGGCCTCATGTTTATGTGACTCATCATTGAATTGAAATCTTCAGAAAAATGATGTTCTCTAAAACCATTAAATTTATTTTGCACATATACATCAAGGGGCATACCTAAATAAATTTAAATGGGGGGCGGTTGCTCCCGTTATGCTTGTCCACATTCAAAACTTGCACGAAATTTTGGAGTTTGCCTGCAAAATCTACTCGAAAACTTTGGATATACCCCAAAACTCACGTGAAAATCTTAAATTTGTCCACAAAATCCAACAATCTATTTGGGTCTAGCCCACTCAAACGAAAACTAACTCTGGGTCCCCCACTAAATACATATTCCATGATTTCCATGGCCTGAGGTGGGCCCACAAGACATTTGTAGTAGCGCAAGGCCCAATAAAATACAGGTGTGTTTTTCTTTTTTAAATAGAGAGGTGTTATTGAAAACTCAATAAAACGAACTTATTTAGAATTCTTTTGCATTAGCTCCAGAGAATGAGACTTACTGGACTGAGTGTGTCAGAGAGAGAGAGAGAGTCAACGGGCACAGAGGTGATAACTGGGTGGGTAGCCTGGCTCGAGCTTTTCCAACACGGAGAGGTGATAATTGGGTAGCTTTAGCTAGCCTGGCTCGAGCTTTCCCAACACGGATTCGTAATCTCATACGTCTCTCATGCAGTGTATGTCGAAAAGATAACGTTGGTGAAACACAGAGGCCGTCAAAATTTGACTAAATGTGTGTTGACCACCATCAAATCACATCACCACCCCCATCATCATCATATTTTTATCATTTCTACCCTACACCGACACGGCAACGGAAGAAACAGAAAATACTGGCAAATGGCAATTGCTTGCAAATTCCTAGTTTCTCTCACAGTCTCACCGTGTGGGCAAGCACCGTTCTTCTAGTAGGTGTCACCACTGATGACCCACCTTCCCTACCCTATCACATATATAATACTTGGATCATGTCTAAAGCCCATGCTTAGAATGTTCTCTCATATTGAAACATCCTAGTCAACCATAACTTGCCCTTTTCATTTTTTTGACCTTCACATTATATTTGTTTCTTCATTTTGGTCCAACTGTTCAGGTTCTATGGACTCTTGTACAGAAGCAGAAACTTGTCCCCTTTTCCATGACTAACTCAATGAACCAATCACGTTAACCCTAAATATAAAACTCATGTAAACCCAACAATGGAGTATGGGCCTGCACTTCTTCTTTTTCATGAGAATAGCATATGGCATACACGATCAAAGAAGGGGCCATAGTTTTGAGATTAAGGTCATCGATGGTGGTCCTCACATGTAGGATATTGGACGGTCGGATCTTACATATGTGTGCAACAGGGCCAACGGGCAGTGCGCAGTGGGATTCACATGGAATAATGGATGGAAAGGGACAGTTCGAATGCAGTGACAGAAGGGGTTATCTCCCGTGTGGGCTTTTTGCATGGCTCTCCAATGTAGAATCCGTCGTTTCCAGCCAGTAAAAGAGCTTCCAAATCGAGGCTGTTGGAAGAAGAGCAGCAGGTAGGTAACGTCCCGGTCTACGTTATCTCCCACCGCACGCACACCCCACCCTCCCATTTCCAAAAAGACGGTGGCAGTAAATTACTAGCATCTGGATCTTCATCAATGCATCAACTGTGTCTCTCTTCATCATCAATTACAAATTTACAACACATTTGACTTCTCCTCTTATTTATTTAGATTTACTGTTGTTGTCTTGGAGAAACCAAACGACAGTAATAACCCTGCCATCAATCAAGTGATCCAAGTTGTCTGCCAAAAAAAACAAGTGATCCAAGTTTTTTTCTTTTTTAATCAGCTAAGTTACTTTTAAGAACACTCTTGAGAAGACTTGGTGCGAAAGTGATAGCTTAGGCCGTTTGGACGTGTCGATTTTGTGAAGCATCGATCGCACAGTAAACTCTTTTCGGTGGAGATGGACGAGGTGCACATTGCCAAAGGATCGATATGGACCGTCCAAATCTAATGACTCCCTTGTTTGGATTAGCCCGAGTGCAAATAAATTAGAACTCTTGGATCTCGAAAGGTTTGGACTGATGAGAGATTTGTGACTCCTAATCGAGCCTACTTATTAAAAGTTTAAACCGTTCAAAATAAATATTATTTTTTTGTTTGTAGGCAGTCCAAGGAAGGGTTCTAAACCGACACCCTTGGCTGGCTTAAAAAAATATTTGAATTGTGTTACTTCCCACACGCTGTCCGGAGTCCTGGCTATTAGATGGTGCCTTCCTTTACTTGGTAAGACGCATTTTGACGCTCGCTCATGGACTTGAATGAGTTGGAAACAAACTTGTAAATATGTTACCTTGTGGGTCGAGCTGTCACAAATGATATCACGGCTCTTCTTTAAGGGTGGGGGATTGTTACGTCCTCAGAACATGTTTTGACGCCTGTGCAGGTACACCTATGAGAGGCCAACGCGGATAGGATAATGTCTTACCTAGTGGGTCGAGTTGTCACAAATTGTGTCAATTTACTCTTTCCTTGGTAAGAGCTCAAACTTGTCTATAAACCAATGGCACCAATCAATCCAACCCGTCCGCAAGAACAATGTTGTGTATGTATGTATGAAGCATGGATCCTTGCCATTTATCCCAATGTGGCAGATGAGCAGTTGAGTTGAGCACACCATACAAGGATTTCCTGTGGCCACGTCGAGAATGACGAGATGGACCCTTTTTAGATTGGCATTTGGCTTCGCAACACGGCGTCATCTGACGGCACATGATAAGAGAGAGCCTGTTTAAGCTTTCAAGAGTGACGTAAGTGGAGACAAAAGGGAATCAGCACTCTCTGAGAAGTTGCTGCAGCTGAGGTCTGCTTAGAGAGAGAAAGAGAGATGACGTGAAGAAATTGCAAGGAAAGGGCCTGGTGTCGTCTTCCTGTTGGATAGTCAATGTCATTGTCCCCACTCCTATTTCCTCTCTCTTTCCAACCAGTCAATTGTCATCCCCTTTCGTTTTTTCTTCCTTGTGGCCAACCACCAACACTGCTTCAATAGATCGCTTGATGACAAGCTTTGTCTTCTTATTCTTCTCCGACTTTTGTTGATTTCATGTGTTTAAATTCAACACCGAGTAATGATCGAATCCTTGTCATAATATAACTAATAAATTACATATGTCTGTTGGGATTGTATTAAAGATAAGGATAAGCTGGCTCCTAAACAAAGTGACACTCAAATATAGTTCTATAAAACTAAAAGTTCTTTGAAAATTTTTAAAAAAGTCATCTTTTTGCAATTTAGTATGGCATTTTTCTATGCTATAAATAAAAGTTAAATTATTTTTTTCAAAATTGGAAACTAATTTTCTATAAGAAGATTGAAACGGGTTTTTCACGTCAATTTGGAGATAAAAATCTGCAGTGCTTAACATGACAGATCGAGTTGCACACAAGTGTCCTTTAATTTGGGTGTTTGGAAGAATTAGTCTTTGGGCTATCTTTTGTTCGAATAGGTACAGCTTGCCCACATTATTGTGGTTTGGTAATTCAATGAAGGTGATGGGTTCTTCACAAAGCGCTTGAATTTCATTGCTGGTGCAGATTGTAAGGAAATTACTTTTAGGTCTTTTACTTAGACCACAAGTCCTTACCTTTCCATAAATTGTAGTCATTATAGGAATCTCGTTTTCATAGGATTCATGCTATCTTTTAATCGTATAAGGTTTCCTAAAGAGATATATTCCATAACAAATTCTACCTCTATGGACGGTTGAGATTAAAACTAATGGAATCCTAATTGGAATATAATTGGTCCTCTCTCCACCTATAAAAAGAGTCTTTCTTCCATCATAAAGATTCACTCACAAAATTCAACACATTAAGGCTTATAGGCAAGGAGAGAGAAACTGAAGTTATTCCCTAAAGACTTCTTGGGCGGATCTCAACATCAGACAGCAGGATCGGAAAGTTCCCTGCATCAAGATGTCTGGAGGTAATCTTTAATTAAATCCTTCACGTGATAATCATGTTGTTCTCGATCTTAGGGTTCATGTTAATAATAGACTAACATGTGGTATCAGAGCATGGTTATTAGAGTACACATGATCGTCCATTAATAATAGGATAACACCCCCTACATCATGGTTTGGTGCTCCATCCATTCTAGTGGGCCCCACCCATTCCCCCTCAAGTGGGCTATGATGAGGGTGGACCGTAGCACGTGCACCCATGTCACAGAGAAAGTTTTATGTTGATATGGAGTTCTTTGCATGGAAACCCACAGTACATTGATTTGTGGAGCAATCCTAATGGAGTTATACTAGACCCAGGGCGGGCCTAGTCATCTGGCCCACTCATGTGATGAAAATCACACGGTGATTAAAGTCGTCCAGCATGAAGTGCATTCCGTGGACACTTTAATTTAATTTAGTAAGTATACAAGACTGTTGTTTTGGAGTAGTCTCTACATGAAAGTACAAATACATGAATGTTCTTGGAGATCTTCTCATGGAGGAAATTGATTGTGTTGGGCCATCATGCCTGCCACCATACGTAACTGCAATCTCATTGGTGTCTTGTGCCCTCTTCAATTTTTAAATTTAATGGTGTGGCTGTTACCAATTCTCATCGATATATGCACCAAATTGCATTAAAAACAAGTCCTGCCCACATTACAATTTTATGGATGATGATCCGAGCCATTGATCTTGTGGGGCCCATCTTTGATGGGTTACCTACCAATGTTTCATAGTTGCCTCATTCAAATGGAAAGTCTGCTGACTGCTCATTGGTGGGCCACAGATACTCTCTTCATGATTCCTTGATGGTATCATATTCATTACAGTAAAAGTAATGAATTATCTCCAACGTTGACGCCAGAAAGTCCCTCGTCATGCTTGTGGGTAGTAATAGGTTGCATGGTTTATGGGATCTTAAAATAATGGCATCATGTTCTTTATGTGTCTCAAACAAATCTCAATCAAATTGGAGATGGCCCCACTTTTGATGATCAATATGATAGCCCATATCCAATTACAATATAAAAAAAAAAAACACAATTTGGCTCAGTCGACACATGCAAGACATGGAAAGTTGTTTTGAGTTTTTTTTTTTTTTTTTTTTTTTTTTTTTTTTTTTTTTTTTTTTTGTTTGGTGGGCTTCATTTTATGAATTTGATGTAGGCTTTTATTCCTTTTAATTGCAATTATATTACGGACAATATAATTTATAAAAAAAAAAAAAAAAGCCGGAGGACTGCCCTCCGGGGCTCGGCCATCTTTATGAGTATGTTTCATATAACGAATGATCAATTATGTCTATATGTAATATATAATGTTATTTATTCGTACTAAGCTAATTTTGATCACCAAAGTTGTATGCTTAAGGTTAGGTCTCACCACAGTGACCCTAACAATTAAATACTGATATTTGGCCTTAATAGTATCATCATAATATTTACTTTTCACATTGTTCAAGCGCATGAAGAATTTAGTAGCCCACAGGCGGATTATATTCATACGTTTGAATAATAATTAAGGAGTGTTTGTTCATACATGGACCAAAGATATCCACAGATATCTTACTCGTTCTAATTAAAAGTAACATCACTAAATTACAGCACTTTGAATATGATGACCTTAGATGGTATAATGTGTAGAAATTATGGTGACTACCCACAGGAGCACCCAAATTTCTTTTTGTCATATATATATTCATATATTATGCATGTGTTGTCTTATTTTAATTAAAGCCTTCTTGTTATATCTCTATTGCAGTTATTGCACCCACTAATCTGAATTCGCATGCTACCTCCGTCACTAAACTCAATGGAACCAACTTCTCCGAATGGAAAGAGCAAGTTGAGTTCACATTGGGGGTACTTGAACTGGATATGGCTCTTTGTAAAGATAAGCCGGCTCCACTCACTGCCACAAGTAACGCTGAGGAAAAGACCCTCTTTAATGCTTGGAAGAGGTCTGACAGACTAAGCACTATGTTTTTGCGAATGACTATTGATGCTAACATCAAAACAACCCTTCCTACACCTGAGAATGCTAAGGACTTTATGAAAGCCATTGAAGATAGGTTTAAGACTGCAGACAAATCCCTTGCTGGGAAACTAATGGCAGATCTTACAACCATGAAGTTTGATGGCACTCGCTCAATGCATCAGCATGTCATTGAGATGACCAACATTGTTGCTAAACTAAAGAATTTGGGACTATCCGTGGATGAGGCTTTTCTCGTCCAATTTATCCTAAACAGTTTACCTCCTCAGTACGGGCCTTTTCAAATTCACTACAACACTATTACGGAAAAGTGGACAGTGAATGAATTTGCCAACAAACTTGTTCAAGAGGAGGCCAGGCTGAATCAACAAGGTATTAAAGTAGCTCATCTCGTTCAAGGAGCTGGAAACAAAGCTGGGAAAAAGAAAAATTCAGGCCAATAAAGGGCACCACCCAAATCTAATGAGGCCAGTCAAAACCCCAAGAAGAAAAAGAAGGAAAACTTATGCAAATTTTGCAAGAAACCTGGACATTTTCAGGCAGACTGCATTAAACGTAAAGAATGGTTCGAAAAGAAAGGTAACCCTCTGGGTTTCGTAAGTTATTTCGAATCACATCTTACTTATGTTTCTTCTGACACTTGGTGGATTGACATAAGTGCTAATGTTCATGTTTCCAATTCAATGCAGGGATTCCTTACGATCCAAACCATAAACCCAAGTGAGAACTTCCTTTTTATGGGCAACAAAGACAAAGCTCCAGTTGAAGCCATTGGCACTTTTCGTCTTGTTTTAGATAGCGGTTATCAGTTAGACTTATGTCAAACTCTTTATGTTCCGTCTATTTCCCGTAATTTGGTTTCTGTAAGCGCACTTGATAAAGATGGTTACTCGTTTGAATTAGGAAATGGTAGTTTCAGTTTACTTAAAAATTCTAGTCGTATTGGTTCTGAAATTTTATTTGATGGGCTATACAAGTTTCATCTTAATGATCAAATTGCTGAAACCCATCTTACCCTGCATTCTAAGGAAACCAAACGAAAGTCATCTAAAAATAACTCTTATTTCTTGTGGCATAAAAGACTGGGTCACATATCCAGTGAAAGAATCAAACGATTAGTAAAAGATGGTATTCTTCCGGATCTAGATTTTACTAATATTAAGGTATGTGTGGATTGTATTAAAGGCAAATCAACAAAACACATAAAGAAAGGAGCCACAAGAAATACTCAGCTTCTTGAAATAATTCATACAGACATTTGCGGACCCTTTGATGTTCCAACCTTTGGGGGAGAAAAGTACTTCATTACCTTTATTGATGATTACTCACGTTATTGTTATTTATACTTGTTGCATGACAAATCTCAGTCTGTGAATGCTGTACAAGTGTTCATTACTGAAGTCGAAAGGCAACTAGATAAAAAAGTGAAAATCATAAGGTCAGATAGAGGTGGTGAATTTTATGGTAGGTATGACGAAACAGGACAACATCCTGGACCTTTTGCAAAACTTCTCCAAAAGCTTGGAATTGTTGCCCAATACACAACGCCTAGTTCACCATGACAGAATGGTGTAGCTGAAAGGCGAAATCGTACATATATGGAAATGGTTAGATCCATGATGAGTCATGCTAACTTACCTATATCCTTGTGGATGGATGCTCTACGCACAGCCGTTTATATCTTAAACAGGGTTCCCAGTAAGGCAGTTCCAAAAACACCCTTTGAACTATGAAAAGGATGGAAACCTAGTTTAAGACATCTCCAAATTTGGGGTTGTCCAGCTGATGCTAGAGTCTACAATCCACATGAAAAGAAATTGGACCTTAAAACGATCAGTGGTTACTTTATAGGTTACCCAAAAAAGTCCAAAGGATTTAGGATTTACTGCCCTAATCATAGTACGAAAATTGTTGAAACTGGTAATGCTAGATTCTTTGAGAATGGCGAAATCAGTGGGAGTAATAAAACTCAAGATGTGATCATTCAGGAAATCAGGGTACCTATCCCTTTACCCTCTATTCCGAAAGATGTTGGAAATCATCCCGTTGTTGAACCATTTAACAATGAGGAGAATCCAATCAATGATCACCAACTCCATCATGAAATTGTCGCCAATGAACATATGGATGAAGCACCAGAGGAACCAGCATTAAGAAGGTCTCAAAGACAAAGGAGATCAGCTATTTCCGATGATTATATGCTTTACCAAGTAGAATCTGCAGAAGGGACAATTAAAGACCCGGTTTCTTATTCACAAGCCATTAAGGATGTTAATTCTAGTAAATGGATTGATGCCATGACGGATGAATTGAAATCTATGGATGAAAATCAAGTATGGGAAGTTGTTCAATTGCCTCCAGGACACAAACCAGTTGGCTGTAAATGGGTCTTTAAGACCAAACGCGACTGCAAAGGCAATATTGAACGACATAAAGCCAGGCTTGTTGCCAAATGTTTTAATCAGAAAGAAGGCATTGATTATACTAAGACCTTTTCCCCTGTGTCCAGGAAGGATTCTCTTAGAATTATCATGGCATTAGTAGCTCACTATGGCCTCGAGTTACATCAAATGGATGTGAAAACTGCCTTTCTTAATGGAGACTTAGAAGAAGAAGTCTACATGCGTCAACCTGAAGGCTTCATAATTGAAGGTCAGGAAGACATGGTCTGCAAACTTAAGAAATCAATATATGGATTGAAACAAGCTTCGAGGCAATGGTACATAAAGTTTCATGAAATCATTACTGCCTTCGATTTCACAGAAAACATGGTTGACCCTTGCATATACCTCAAGATCAGTGGGAGTAAGTTCATATTTTTTGTTCTGTATGTTGATGACATACTATTGGCTAGTAGCGACCTTGGTTTATTACATGCTACAAAGGATTATCTCTTTAAGAATTTTGAAATGAAAGATATGGGAGAGGCTTCCTATGTGATAGGAATAGAAATATTCCGTGACAGGTCACTTGGTATTTTGGGGTTATCTCAGAAAGCATATATTGACAAAGTTCTAGAGAGATTTGGCATGATGACATGTTCCTCTAGTCCTATTCCACTGCATAAAGGAGACAAACTTGATCTTACGCAATGTCCACAGAACGAATTGGAATGTAAAGAAATGGAAAAATATCCTTATGCTTCTCTAGTAGGGAGTCTGATGTATGCACAGGTCTGTATAAGACCTGACATTAGTCATGCTGTTGGGATGCTGGGTAGATTTCAAAGCAACCCAGGAATCGCTCATTGGAAAGCTGCAAAGAAAGTACTGAGATACCTCAAGGGAACAAGAAATTATATGCTCACATACAGAAAATCAAGTCACCTACAGGTGACTGGTTATTCCGATTCAGATTTTGCTGGATGTACTGACACCAGACTTTGCACTCTTGGTTATGTGTATCTTTTATGTGGAGGTGCAATATCATGGAAAAGTCAGAAATCAGAGTTACTTTACACATCCACCATGATGGCTGAGTATGTGGCATGTTATGAGGCTGCAATTCAGGGAACATGGTTGCGTAACTTTATCTCTCAGTTTGGAGCTTTGAGTTTCATCTCTAAGCCATTAACTCTTTACTGTGACAATGAACCTGCAACCTTCTTCTCCAAGCATGACAGGATATCTAAAGGAGCCAAACACATGGACCTTAAATATCGATCACTGAAGCAAGATGTTAGATTACAGAAATTTGTAATAGAGTCCATACGTACAGATTTCATGGTTGCAGACATATTCACGAAAGGACTACCTCCAAAGACCTTTCAGGGTCATACTGAAAGCATGAGTCTTGTAGATAGTTCTTAATTATTATTTTCTGCCTTATATTTCTCTGCTTGTATTGGACATTTATTGAGCTCTTAATGCATATCTACATCTGCCATTTCTGTTTTTCCATTGTGTACATATTTATGTTTGGATAAATAATAAACAGAAACAGTCTTTAAACAAAGACATTATGAGACCATTACGTCAATCTCTTATTATGGTCTAGTTATGCAGGTTGTAAATACATAGTACATGGAAGTAAGCATGTTGCAAAATAATGTGTGCACGCCATGACTCTCATTCACAACCGAATTAGCTAAGACACTTATGATAACCGACTAAAGAAGTATTTAGCATATAATGCGCGCCTTATGATTCCTAATATGAAAACATTAATGGATCTTCCTATTGACCAAGTGGGAGACTGTAAGGAAATTACTTTTAGGTCTTTTACTTAGACCACAAGTCCTTACCTTTCCATAAATTGTGGTCATTATAGGAATCCCGTTTTCATAGGATACATGCTATCTCTTAATCATATAAGGTTTCCTAAAGAGATATATTCCATAACAAACTCTACCTTGATGGACGGTTGAGATTAAAACTAATGGAATCCTAATTGGAATATAATTGGTCCTCTCTCCACCTATAAAAAGAGTCTTTCTTCCATCATAAAGATTCACTCATAAAATTCAACACATTAAGGCTTATAGGCAAGGAGAGAGAAACTGAAGTTATTCCCTAAAGACTTCTTGGGCGGATCTCAACATCAGACAGCAGGATCGGAAAGCTCCCTGCATCAAGATGTCTGGAGGTAATCTTTAATTAAATCATTCACGTGATAATCATGTTGTTCTCGATCTTAGGGTTCATGTTAATAATAGACTAACACAGATGTGTCAAGTCTTTGGGAAGGGTAACACTCAACCAGCTGACTCACTATCACCATCCGTATGGCATGAAGAGTATGCTTTTAACATTTATTAACCGTTTCTTTTCTTCTTCTTGTATGTTCATGTACAATGGAACTGTGTATAAAGATGTGATATTGTTCTGCATTTTTAAATTGATCTTTCTAAGTGAACATGTGAGACTGACTTGGGTTTGATAGCACAATGTTGTCTATGCTTTCAAGATTGAAACACATTACCTAGCTGATGTCTCCGTGAAAATCATGGTTATGGTTATGGTGAAAGCTTCCCGATCACATTGAATCATTTTCCACATGTGCATGCATGTGTGTAACCGTGGCGCACTTATGGTAACATTATACGGGCTCATGCATGTATGTGATCAGGATTCAACCAAAATTCTTCCACTCTACGTTAACTGTCACTGTTGTGTATTAATGTGTTTTCGACTGAGAACAAGAAGAAAAAACTGGGTGGGTGGGTGGGGGGGGGGGGGATTGTCAAGATGGGAGCAATCATAAAGTGATATTTTGCAAGTGAAACATCTGTAAATATATGTAGGCTGGTGCAAGTTAAAAGAAAGTGACATAGTAGTAACCTTGTCTTTTGGTTCATTGCGTCCAAGTTGCAATGATCTGAAATGGCGCCACAAAATTTCAAAAGCACGAGAAATACTGGACAAGTGTACATCAAGATACGATACATGGAAAGCTATTTACAAGCCCATGCATGCCTCATCAGATAAGTATCTCTCCACCAGTGCAGAATGCATTAGACAAGAGTGTTTCCGACCTCCGATCAACATAGAAAGTGTGAAGTTCTTAGATAATGGACAGCTGAATATCTAATATCATAAGTGGTTTCGAAGCTGGAATGGCTTCACATTGTCTATCCTTCAGAGCATCAAAGTGTAAGAGTATTCAACCAACACTATCCATCCACCTGGGCACATGAAGCGTCGGGTGGGTTTTCCCTGTTCTTCTCAAGAGCTTGCCCCTGGAGAATGAACACCTATAATTTTTAGTAATCTTCAAATGCAAAGATCCTCTCTCACTTTTAATATGAAGTGACACTTTCAGTTTTCATGGATTGTGAAATAGAAATATATAGCTATGGCAGCGGAACTAATCTCTGATGGATCAAAGAAAGCCATTTTCATCTGCTTCTTGTCATATGCAGCCACCTGTTTTCCTAGACACAAGTATGGCATTCATTTGTAGCATCTTCTCTGTCATATAGTCATTACATGAGAGATAGACATTCTGGTGAACCAAACCATTCATATGCAAATGAGATCACACAAAATTCCTCCCCATCAGATTCTCCTGAAAATCCAATTTTGTGCTTGATTACCGTGGATCATTGATTGCAATCATTCATTTGCAAGCCACTGAGTGCATAGCGAGAATCGTCAATGATATGTGGCCTATCACATGATTTGATCTACGCCCATCTATACCATTGCCATTGAAGCAAAAGAAAGCCATGTCTCTTGATTGAGCATCATCTATAGCAAGTCCAGGGACTAAAAACTGAATTTACAACTCAAATGAAATTTATATAGATTTTTTCAAGAAGAAAAATAACATCTTATCCTTCTACATATTTTCCCTGTATTTATAATTACTGTAAATGAAATATATGATAAAAATTAACAACTAATGCGCTGACTTGCTAGACTTCCTAGTTGACTCAATCTGGTAATTGGCTGAATCTAGTTGTCCCACCAGGTCAGAGAACTATGTACACAAGCTTCTTGAGAAATAAAACTTGAAAAGGAATTGGTGATTTACTTCAATTTTGAGCTGCTTTACGTCGGTTAGTTATCAAGTATTCTACCTGCATCCAAACACATGGCACGGACATAAAACATCTGGAACATCTAAAACTACTTGGTCCTACGAAGGAATCAGTCCTCCAATAATTACAATGGTTGGATAATCCAGCTGATTGGTGATTGGAGGAGTTCAAGGGAGTTCTATTCGTTGATAGTTGAAAGTTTGATCCTCATGTAAATCATTAGAAGTCCTCCAGTCAGAGTCCCAGATCATCTGACCAATGTAACTCTTAAATAACTGTTAGGATTTTAAGAGTTGGCTAAATTCATGGGTTGGACAAAATTCTGGGTCTTTTGAGTTGTAATCTTTATTTAGAAAAGGACTCTGAAGATGGAAGACCAAAGGGGACTCTCTAAGAAAGATGGCTTCAGGATTTATACGGAGCTTCCTTTTGTGAACTCATGAGGACTACCATACACAAGAGTCACCATTCCATACCATGACACGTTGTGAACTCATGACACCTTTTGAACTTGATGACATCATATGGGATTGTTAGAATATTCAATGAATGAAAAGTCAAAGAAGGCTGCTGTAGTCTTAATAGGTGCCAAGCAAAATTTCGGTATTATAAAAGTGCTTAAAAAATTGTTAAGGAGACACACTGCCAAGAAGTCTGACAGAGTCTCGTTCGGCGGAGACAGTATCTCATCCACTCGAGCGGATGAAGGGTCCGCTCGAGCGGACAAGGTGCAGGGAGTCCGGGGAAATTAAAATTATGTTATTTTAATTGTGCTCAAACTGATGGTTTTAATCCTAATCAAATTAGAAAATATTAAGCACGAACCAAGGGCTATTTAAAGGACTCAAGGGCTATTCCAAAAATACACCTCACCTCTCAAAGTGCTGAGTTAGAAATTTGATTGAGAGAATTCTTTTCTAGAGATTTATTAAGAAGCTATGCTGACAAGTTCTCTAGAGCCTGTTCTTCTGCATCCTTTGTAGAAGATTGTTTTCTTGCGTAGAAGATTTGAGGAGTCGAGTGCTGGATGGAGTCTGTTGCAATCAGCGGTGTGAAGTCGTTGAAGCGTGAAGCGACACAAGGTAACTTCAGTCCTTAGGTAGGGGATGTCTGGGGAGGAAATCTGAGTTTCTTGTAATTGCGAGATTCATAGTGCTTGATTATTGATCTAGGTTGTATAGGTGGTTTTTTTACCCGGTTAGGGTTTTCCACCTAAAAATTTGGTGTCCTTGTGGTGTGTGCTTGAGTTTTATTTCCGCTGCATAGTTTTTATTATTTGCACACTTTTGTCAGATTATTTGAGTAGACCAATCTAGAAATCGGGAACCCCTCAATATTTTTCAATTGGTATCAGAGCGGTTTACACTAATTTGCTATGTTTGATCACACAAGATTTCTAAAATGGTGCTCAATAGAGAATGGACATCAACTTCCAAGCCTCCTTTGTTTGATGGTTCTAATTATGCATATTGAAAGCAAAGGATGATTAGATTTCTTAAGTTCATTGATGATGATGTTTGGAATATTGTTGAGGAGGGCTACTCCATACCAACGATAGTGGTTAGTGGACAAACTGTTCCTAAACCTAAAGCTGAATGGACTAAGGATGAGAAGCGTACCTACAATTGTAATAACAAGGCAGTGAATAGTATATACAATGGAGTGTCTGCTGAAGAGTTCCGTAGGATTTCCACTTGCAAAACCGCAAAAGAAGCATGGGAAGTCTTACAGACGGTTTATGAGGGTACAGACACGGTGAAGCAAGCAAGATTGCAAAGGCTAACTAAAGAATTTGAAACCATCGTGATAGAAGAAGATGAGACTTTTGATCAATTTTATGCAAAACTAAATGATATTGTCAATTCTGTTTTTAATTTGGGTGAGGAAATTCAAGAAAACAAGATTGTCAAGAAAATTCTGAGGTCTTTACCTTCGAGGTCCGATTCTAAAGTTGATGCTATTGAAGAAAACAAGAATCTTGATACCCTCAAGATCAACCAGCTGGTTGGAAATCTTCAAACCTTTGAAGCAAACCGGTTGAATAAAGGAAAATCAAAAGAGAAGGGTATTGCTTTGAAAGCCATCTCAGAATCAAGAAAGAAGCCTGAAAAGAAAAATGAATCTGATTCTGAATCTAAGGGTGAAGATAATATGGCTGATTTTATGAAGTGCTTCCACAAATACATGAAGTCAAAAAAGGCGAATTGGAAGCATCCAAAATCTGGGA
This sequence comes from Litsea cubeba, assembly GCA_012931725.1. Classification (NCBI taxonomy): domain Eukaryota; kingdom Viridiplantae; phylum Streptophyta; class Magnoliopsida; order Laurales; family Lauraceae; genus Litsea; species Litsea cubeba. The sequence goes on from CM022947.1 coordinate 127,025,804, forward strand.
AGAAAGACACTGCCAAAGGAATAAAGTGTTTCGAGTGCCAAGGCTATGGTCATTATACTAATGAATGCGCTAACAAGAAAAAGGGTACAAAGCAAAAGGTTCTCAACACAATTTGAGATGGAGAATCTTCTGAAGAAGAAAAGGAAGAAGAAAGAGATTCTGAAAACGATCATTCAGATAAAGGGAAGGGCAAATTTATGGCGTTACTGGCTGCGTCTGTGTCTGACAATGATACTGATAATGATGATGAGATGTAAGATCAAGAGAAAGATTTTGAAGAATTGTACCATGCTACATATGCTGATTGCGTCAAGATGACTAAATTTGCTAACAAGGTCACTATCAAATTGAAGGCTGCTCAAGAAGAAAATTCTGCATTGAAAATAGAATTAGAGCAAGGGCTTAAACAGACTCATCTCTTAAAAAGTCAGAAAAACTGCATGGCTGAAAATTTGACCACTAATAGTCGAAAACTTGAAAAGGCTGAACAAGAGATTGAGAATATGAAGACGGAGTTGCAGACTTTTAAATCTGAAAAAGAAGATTTGCAAGGAAGACTGAAGATCACTTTGTCTGAGCTAGAAGTGAAAAAAGCTTTACTAAACAAGATGAACACTGGTTCGAAGACTCTTACAAATATCTTGTGTAGTCAGAAGTCTCAATTTGATAGAAGCGGTCTCGGTTATGATCATGGTGCATCCACTTCAAATGCTAAAGGTAAAACAATTTTTGTTTCAAGTGTTGCACATAATACTCCACATACTGCACTTTTACACAATGTGTTGAGTAGTATTAAGAAAAAGAATGTGTCATTCACTGCACATACATCCACTTGTCACCATTGTGGAAAGAAAGGACACATTCGTCCCCGTTGCAAGAAGCTGAATAGTCTACCAAAGACAAAGCAATGGCGGAAGAATTTTTCTCCACCCAAGACAACTCCAATTTGGGTTAGAAGATCTGATTTGCCTAATGAGTTTGCTCACACTCTGTTGAAAGATCAAACTACACAAATGTGGGTGACTATATATAAAAAGCCCTGATCAATGAGATCAAGCTCCCACCCCCAGCGTTACTACGAAGATACTTTCATGGGGAGTTGAACTTGAGGGGGAGCTATTGATCCTAATTGACAAGACAGCTACTATTTTTATCCTTAGCTTTGTCAATCATGGACAAAAAGGGGGAGAAACGGTGACTGATCAAGGGGAAGAACAAGAAGTTCAGAAGAGTCAGAGACATTGAAAGACATTGAAGATCTACATGTGCTGATTGCCATTTTTTTATTCAATGTATTTTGGATTTCTTTTTGGTAGATCATTTTTGTATTGTCTTAGGGAGTGTTGTCCATGAATTGCCAAAGGGGGAGATTGTTAGGATTTTAAGTGTTGGCTAAATTCATGGGTTGGACAAAACTCTAGGTCTTTTGAGTTGTAATCTTTATTTAGAAAATGACTCTGAAGATGGAAGACCAAAGGGGACTCTCCAAGAAAGATGGCTTCAGGATTTATACGGAGCTTCCTTTTGTGAACTCATGAGGACTACCATACACAAGAGTCACCATTCCATACCATGACACGTTGTGAACTCATGACACCTTTTGAACTTGATGACATCATATGGGATTGTTAGAATATTCAATGAATGAAAAGTCAAAGAAGGCTGCTGTAGTCTTAATAGGTGCCAAGCAAAATTTCGGTATTATGAAAGTGCTTAAAAAATTGTTAAGGAGACACACTGCCAAGAAGTCTGACAGAGTCTCGTTCGGCGGAGACAGTATCTCATCCGCTCGAGCGGATGAAGGGTCCGCTCGAGCGGACAAGGCGCAGGGAGTCCGGGGAATTTAAAATTATGTTATTTTAATTGTGCTCAAACTGATGGTTTTAATCCTAATCAAATTAGAAAATATTAAGCACGACCCAAGGGCTATTTAAAGGACTCAAGGGCTATTCCAAAGATACACCTCACCTCTCAAAGTGCTGAGTTAGAAATTTGATTGAGAGAATTCTTTTCTAGAGATTTATTAAGAAGTTGTGCTGACAAGTTCTCCAGAGCCTGTTCTTCTGCATCTTTTGTAGAAGATTGTTTTCTTGCGTAGAAGATTTGAGGAGTCAAGTGCTGGATGGAGTCTGTTACCATCAGCGGTGTGAAGTCGTTGAAGCGTGAAGCGACACAAGGTAACTTCAGTCCTTAGGTAGGGGATGTCTGGGGAGGAAATCTGAGTTTCTTATAATTGCGAGATTCATAGTGCTTGATTATTGATCTAGGTTGTATCGGTGGTTTTTTTACCCGGTTAGGGTTCTCCACCTAAAAATTTGGTGTCCTTGTGGTGTGTGCTTGAGTTTTATTTCCGCTGCATAGTTTTTATTATATGCACACTTTTGTCTGATTATTTGAGTAGACCAATCTAGAAATCGGAAACCCCTAAATATTTTTAAATAAGCACATTCACACTAGGGGGAAACAAATGAGGGCGGAATTACAATGCATTGTCATTGTGAAGTGCAAGTATCCTACTTGAATCATGAATGGGGCCTACTTTCCCAAGTCTAAACTGCTCATAGCAATTTCCCTCCAATCATTATATGGGGGAGTGTTGAAATTTATGCTAACTTGTATATACCCTAGTAGAGAATGAAAATTCAACCAAGCAAGTTTTTGAGTTCTCCAAGTTGAGTGTATTTTGCTCTCCTTCTCCACTATACTCGTTTCTTATTCTAAATAAATTTAAGTATTTTGGGTGTGAGTCCTTTGTCTACTATCTTGGGCATATAGTCTAGACTCTAGAGTGTCTAGCTACGCTTGAAGGGAATTGTGATCTCTCTACAGAGTCTCAGAATTCAAAGCTCATCGAGCAACCTCGTGAAGGATTCTTAGTGAATAAGAAAATTTGTTTGAGGGGGCAGAGTCCAAGCAAAAAAAAGAACGCAACAACAATGGACGTCAATGGCAAGGCCACTTTCTAAGTTTGAAATCTCGGAGCAAATATTCTTAAACTCCGGATCTAAGTTTGAGATTTTGGTGTAAATATTCTTAACCGTCAAAATGTATTGAGGAAATCTTGGCAAGCTCATTTACTAGCATTTGAAGTTGTGCCATGTTATTCCTATTGAAGAGCGTCCTAAGTGTATCCCACACTTCCTTTGGTGAATCGATATCCCAAACATGATCAATCAAATACCTTTGAATTGATCCTCTCAAGGCATAGAGAGCTTTCCCACATCGTATCCTCCACTTCGTCCTCACATTGGCATTTTCGGGCATATCAATCAGCATCTCAGTATCATCTCCGGCAACAATCTCCCATAGGTCTTGCCCCTGCAAATAAGCCTTCATACATAACTTCCATTATTGATAGTTGGAGTTGTAGGAATTGGATGGGCTCACTCAAGACAACACAACTCACTACAATTTTTGAAAATCAGATCGAGCATCTGATTTTCATTAATACAACTAATACTAAGGCACCAACTGATGTTAATACAGGTTGCACTCACTGCACAACTCATACACACCTCAACAAAACCAACTGATACAATTGACACTCATGGTACCCTAAACACATGTCAATCTTATCTCAACTCAAACACATGTCGTACAAGCACCCACTTAAACATTTAAGAGTACTACACTCATGTAATACACTATCACTCAACCTCATTCTACTCAAGTGGTTTCTCACTTCTCACCATACCCTACAACTAAAGCCAACCCTCTTATATAGGCCTCAAAAGGAAAGCTGGTGGGATGCTGTTGGTGGAGAATTGTCGATCTCTCATTTCACTAATTCGTGTGATTCTTGCTTTCATCGGTGAATTCTAGAAATGGCGGTACGTGTGGCATGTCATGTGAAAGAAAAGGTGGAATAGATAAGGGCAGTGTTGCCCAACAGGAGTTGTTGAACTTGTCCACATCTAAATGACTTAAGTACTCGCTGCTGATTTCCATTGTTGAGTGCCTTCTTCTCCTTTGTTCTTTTGCTCCTTCAGACAAATTTGGCTCTTCACCAAGCAAACCTTCACCAAGCCACTCAATGGGGCTCTAATATCATGTAGAGAGATCACAACTCTCTCCAAATATAGCTAGACACCCTAGACTATATGTCCTAGATCATAGACAAAGGACCCGAACCCACAGTAATTAGAAGAAACAACTAAAGTGGAGATGCAGAGCAAGAAGACACTCGCAACTTGGAGAACTCAAAACTTGCTTGGCTGCATTCCCATTCTCTATGGGGATATTTATGGGCGCAAGGAGAATACTCCACACATTAGACATTACAATCAATAACTTCACCTAACAATCACTACACTACATAATTTTAACTACCAACAAAAAAGACATCTAAAATCTACGTGTTTCTAGGTTCTGAAATTTTCCACAGAGATTTTACATTCCTCAAAATAGAGCTCTAGATAAAACATCTCAAGTTAGCACAAATTTCAATAGTATTATCCTACCTGAATCTGTGATGGGGCCTACCTTCCCAAAATATTAACTGCTGATAACAATTTTCTCCAGTCATTATCTGGCCTGCTGTTATTTTGATCAAATGATATATACATGATTAACTCCATTTGTTGTTCTTTTTTATGAGAAAAACCAATTATTTTGTCTATGTAATAACATGTGATCAAATGAGCAGTAGATTGTTTGCAACGTCTAGAATTTGGAAGGTGAGCTCTGCTCATTCTGCAATGTAGTTTTGCCGTTCTGCCCAACAAATGAACAGTACAGATGCTTTAGGTGTGTTGTAGGATTCATGCGTTTGGTGGAGATAGAACATTTGATATCAACAGAAATTAATGGAGGATTAGTATCCTCTGATATAATATATCAATGGGGCGTACCCTATACAGGGAGGGACCCATCAATCAGATCATGAGTCTAGGTAATTGAAACTGTTGGGAAGTCTCATATCCCACATCGCCTAAGTAATGGATTTGATCTGGCTTCATATACCTGTTTGGACCTTCCACCTATCACCTTAAGCTCTTGGGTAAGTATATGGTTTCTTACATTGTATTCCCAAAATGCAAAAAACCACAAACATGTTCTGATAGACAAACAAAACATTCATATCAGAAAAGAGAAAGGTTGGGTTGAGTCATGAGTGCCTTAAAAGCCCAAGGTCGCAATGGGTTTGTTTTGAGAACCCATTAAAATATCCGAAGCTCTCATCAGCTTCTTCTTTTCCTGGTCAGAAAGAGAGGGATTTTGGAGGGAAACGTAATGGATTAATGCATGAAAACCAACGAGGTCTTCTGAGTGGGGTTTGAAGTTTGGAGGTTGGGGTGACCCGAATTGCTGATGGAAAGGCCCAGTGACCAAGCTCGAGCCCACGCAATTTCAGCCCAGTTGACGGATGGCCTCTTATTGAGGCCCAGATAATGCGGTATGCCTAGGGCTAGGGGTGTAAATTGGGCCAGGCTTCCAAGGGCCGGCACGGCCCAGCACCAAAAAAAATCCTGCCCGTGGGCCTTTCCAGAGCATTGACCGGGCCTTTTAGGCACAACACGACCCAAAGAATGGGCCGTGCTGGGCCAGGGAGCCCCGAGCTGTGCCATGATGGGCCAGCATGCCTGGGCCAAGGCATGGCCCAACATGACATTTAAGTAAAAGAAAAAAGGCTGATTTTTTATATAAATAAAATAATAAGACTTAAAATAATTGAAGTTTTATTTTTTATTTGTAAATTAGCATCAATGATTATGTATTTATTTTAATAGTTTCAACTATAATTCAACTTGAGAACTCTAGAAATTCATAGTCTCTTTCAATTTATATAAAAATTTAAAAAAATTTAGGAGATGCGGGTGTGCCGGCCCGTGGGTGGCATAGCCCAGCACTGCACGACCTAAGCTGTGCCATGGGCCGTGCTAGCCCGACCCCAGCTGACCTAGGCACCGGCCTTAAAGCAGGTCGTGTCCTAGGTATGCTTGTGCCACTGAACTGTAGTGCAATGGGTAAGCACATGCTTTGTCTTGGCCAACTTTGTTTTATGTACAAAGGGGGGCAAGTGTTAAGGTCTGTGAGCCGGTCTTCTGGCTCAAGTATGGGCCTAACATGTAAGTGGTCTAGATTGTTCTAAATTAATACTCAAATAGTGGTCAATAGTGATGCAAATGGGTTGGGTCGAATTGAAGACCTGATTAGACTCGACCAAAATGTATTATGTTGGGACTGAGTTTCGATCCAATGGGTAGGTCCAGGCCCAGACGGACTTAATAGAAAAGTAAGTAAAATAGGTGCTTCCAAGCAGATGATCTCTAAAATTTGTTAATTACACTATTACATAATAATAATATATAGCGACAAATATTTTGATGACGTAGTCCACTTAGATGCATTCTTATCATTGAGGTTAGGATAAATGGAAATGACTCTTTCTAGATCACGCTCTTGTAAACGCCTAATTGTCTTTCAACCATAGATTTTTTTTAGATTCAATCCAAGACAAGTAAATGTAAAATGAGCATAAAATAAGCCATGATACTAAATCATGGAAGGAGAAAAGTGCGAAAGTAGCTCACATTGATCATATGAGCTGAATAGAGCTGGATTGTGTACTGGAGAAAATTGGGAATGAGCCGCATCATAACTCTGCGATCGAAACTTGAGAATGTATGTATCAGTGGAGGGGGATGACATTAAACCGACTGAATTATCTATATGTGGGCCCTATGATGGAGTTCTAAAAAAAAGAGTGTTACATGATATCAGTGTAATAGCTCGCAAGCACTGAAGTAGGTGCGCACCAACTTATACTCATTGGGTTTACGCAAGCATTGAAGTAGGTGCGCACCAACTTATACTCGTTGGGTTTACTGTGGTCTCCAATACACAGGGGCGAACCCCGAATTTTTATTTAGGTGGGGCGATTATTTACCATTTAGACATATGTGCTTCGGACATGGGGCGATTGTGTAGTGTTTAGAAAAATATGTATGGGGAGCCCATTTAAATCAATGAAGAATTTAAAATCAACCTGGGGCGGTCGCCCTAGGTCATCAAAGCCTGGGTCCGCCCCTGCCAATACACGCATGTCTGTTTTGTAGAGCCCACTTGTGGTTGGGGTCCAACCTTTCAATTGACCGTCATTTACGCCATAAAGTATTGGCACTGCCTCAAATTTCCACAAAATGATTCCATTGTGAATGTTGAATTGTTCTAAATTAGTTCTCGTTTTAAATCCCTAACTATCATTATCGACAGATGATTTTTTAGTCAAACTACACCCATTAGTCCCAGATTAAGACCCATTAAACGGACTACACTACATCAAGCTTCCTTCTCAGTGACATAAAGTATGTTGGAACTAATCAGTTGCATATAAAGCAAACAAAATATTATGTCAATGGCTGCAATTTTTTCTCCAATTGAAACACTTTGAAAAAGATAAGAATTGAGATTTTCAGTTTCTATTTTTCAAAAAAGTCTTAATTATAAAAATAGGAGGCTAAAAAACTGGTTTTTCTATTTGGAGTAATACATAAGATGATATGTGTCACGCTAATCACTTATACCCACTTGGGTGTTTAGTGAGTAGCATAAAGCATGGGTTTGCTCCCCAAGTCGTAAGTGTGTTCGAATTCCACCCCAGACTTGCACGGTGAATGTGTGTGGTATAGTTGTAAATATCATATCGGCCCCCATTTCGGTCTGCTCTCCAAAATGAAAAGTTTCAACTGATTTGAAGTTTCGACGAAACTTCTATCAGAATTACATTTCGGAAAAAGTATAAAATAATTTATATATAGAAAAATAATAAATATATATAATAAAATAATAAATATAGATTTAATTCATTTTAGTAAAAAAATTTGGAATTACATTTTGGGGAAATATAAGAAATACAAAGTATATATGTATATAAAAAGTAAAGAAAATTAATTATGTAAAATACCATTTCAGTCGAAAAATCACGTTTTGGCCAAAATTCAGGATTTCGGTCAAAATTGGCCAAAATCTTGAATTTCAGCCATAATCGACCGAAATTCAAATGGAAAAATTTTAACTAAAATTTCATTTTGATTAAGTAAATTTCGGCCGTAATCGATCGAAATTCAAATAAAAAAATTTTAACTGATATTTCATTTCAACCACTTGATCAAAATGAAAACATTTAGTATTTCGGATAAAATGGTATGAAATTAATAATTGTGGTGTGTGGGGTTCATCACTTTCATGCATGCCCAAAGGGAACAGTGTTGACGGTTTAAATAAGGGTGGGAACCCTACTCATTTAAAAAATAAAAAGACTTATCAATTGCGACCTACAAGGGGTCTAACGAGTGGTCCCTAACCATAAAAATTTCTAGAAAACAGCTATTTGATTGAATGGTCTTAAGATTGATGTACATATAAGATATTTTGGGCACAAGTACAACAGAAGTGGCAGGGATAGCAACAGATTATTTCTGAAAAGAAAATAACCTAGCTCTTGCAATGAGGCTAGTCTACTAAGTAGTATAGTCTATCTAAGCAAGGTGTGGCATGCCTGGCTGAGACAACCTCTGCTAAAGTACTCACTATTTTGGGATACATAAAAACGACAGGACCCAACAAGGGATTTCATTTTCACCTCTAGAGTCTAGACAGAGTCTTACTTACCACATCAAACCCTCAAAATAAGACGAATACTACACCATTTTGGATACAGCCTTATGCTCTCTTCATTTGGCAAAGTGTCAAAATAAGAAGAGAGAATAACTCAGGGCATGCGTCGAATCCCATTAGGCTACAACAACAACAACAATAGCCATAGCCCATGAGTAAGACATGTACCAGTCAAGGTAAAACTTTTTTTTTTTTCCCTTTTAGGCCATACTCTTAATTTCCCATTCATTTTCTTCATCAACTCCAACATTCCTCTACACCTGTTAAATTAGAGTTTGGCTCATTTATTAAAAATTTAAATTAATTTAATGTTGTCTTTTGTACTGGCTCTTTTCAAATTTCTCTTTAATGTGAGTGATTAATTTAATAGTAGGCTCAATTTTTACTGGAGTGAAACTGGAACAAGATTAGTAAGAGAGACTTTTATTTTTTATCAGTTTTGGTTTTTAATAAATGAGCTAGAGATTTGCATGAGTACAAGCCTCGGAGGATTGGGATCTGATTAGTGTAAGGATGAAACTATTTTATTTTATTTTTTTATAATCCAAGGTTCCCAGTCCTTTGGGCCAGAATAATCCATACGGGCCCATGAGAAAAAGCCGGGTACCCGTGGCCCCAGTATGGTAGTGCAGTTTCAAACTCATAACCTTCGTGTGCAAACTGTAGTCCTAAGCCAACTGAGCTACCATCGGGCTATTGCGAGTAAGACTCAATTTCTTGAGATTCAAATAGCTTGTAGGCTCTAACACTCCATGATTCATCTTCTGCAAAGTTTTTCAACTCAAATGATTCACTACCATTTTTTGCAGTTAATCAGGTGTAAAGCGTGTGTTTAATCCAACAAATGGTTGATAAGAGCTGAGTAATGTGCTAATGAAAAGGTAACAAGAGGGTTTTAGATTTAAGAAAGGTGGGCAACACTCAGATTATTTGAAGAATACTTTACTTAAGTGGAGAAGCTGAGTACTTTATCAATTGTAATTCCCCCGGCTTGTTTGGCAACTCTACTAATAAAGTCAAGTAATGTAAAGCCCCCATTTTTTTAAAAAAAAAGTACAATCAAAAGTACTTTAATTTAAATTTTTCATCATATAAAAAAAAGTCAAAAAGTAATATCATTTCTCCTCTAAAAGACAAAAACTCCACAATCAATACAAAATGTCAAAAAGATTCCATAATATACAATTAAAAATAAAATACTATTATAACCCACTTATATTTTATTCTTTCTTCAAAATAATATTTACTTCAACCAACTCCTTTAGTAAAGCCCCCAAACAACCCTAGGGTTAGGTGTCCCATGAAGTTTTTTCGAGATCTCCTAATTTGTCTCTTTTAGCGCAATTTCGATTTTTTTCATGTTACCTTTTTTTTTTTTCCTGTGAACTCTTTGAGATAGAACTTACTCTAAAGTTTATTTGTTTCAAGTGCACTCAAAATCTATACCACATTCAAATATAAAAGTAATGCATCCGCTAACACACTCGTGATTGAATGGTGTTAGTTCTTAATTTCACACACATGTTAAGGGATTGATCCATGGATTTTCAAGTTAAAAATATAACAATATATATATATATACCTGACCCGCAGTCCAATATAGCAACAAAAATAAAAATAAAACAATAGAGTGTTCAACATTCTTGGTATTTTTACATGGGAGTGGTTCTCCCCTTAAATTATATAAAATCTACCGGCGCACTTATCCATGTTATGATAATTGCTAATTGTCTTAATCACCAAGCCGGCTTGGCTTATATCTTTCATCTTAAATTGTTACCTAGAACATCTTTTTTTTAAGCAGCCATGAGCCATGAGCCAAAATCTAGCTAAGAAGTTCCTAATAATAAAGATGAACTCATCCGCGAGGCTCACCAGATGAAATACTGATGAATGGTCTACATCTCATTCATGTAAAATCTAAAAATTTCATATAAGGGTACCATAATCATGGGAAGGACTCGTAGGGCTGCAAAAAAAAAAAAAAAAAATCCAATATCACCGTAAAATCGAACCTTACTGACCGAACCGGGTGGCTCGGATCGGTTTTATGTAGATCGGTTCGGTCAACGGTTTGAAAATCATTGAAACCACTTTCCATGGGTCGATTATTGGTTTGAACTCATGGTTAACCGCCTAAAACAAACCGACCGTATGTATTAACTTGAGTATTGAGTTTTGACTATTTTATCCTTAGGGGAAGCGCTTGTATATTCTACTTGCATGTTACATATTTGATGAAAGTTCTACAAGAAGTGTGCATTATTGGGTTTTTAGCACTGCCGAGGGGTTTGGTCTGACCTAAGAGAAAGTGAACTATGAAGAGACCCATCTCAATTAGTTCAAAATTGGGGCTACATTTCACTCGAACCTATGTTGCTGGAAAAAAAAAAAACTAGTTTCTTTTGTGTTGAATTCATTGGTCTGAATGAAGCAATGTAGTCTAGTCTAGGTTTTATGCAGAGAAATAGGTACGTGCCTGACCATTTTGTTGGTGTATTTTACAAGAAGATTTGAACTGCTTCAGCTCATTAGCCTAAAAAAGTTGGCCGAACCTGGCTTGGAATAGTTCATCCATCGTTTGATGTATGCTTCCTTGGTTGAAACGAATTATGAAATATATTTTAGTGTTCATTACAACTTCTCATCATTCCATTTGATAGACCAAGTTTGAACTGCAAATTTTTTTGTGAAAAAAATAATAAAATAAAAAAAAAACAAAAAAAAATGTAACCGAATTGAACCGAACAAGTTCGGTTTGGTTCGGTTTGAGCACATAGGCAGTTCGGTTCGATTTGGAAAAATAGAAAACCGATGGGTTCGATTTCATTAATGATTTTCCCTCTAAATCGATCTGAACCGCTCATGTACACCCCTAAAAAGGAGTTCCCACAAGTTTGAATGCAATGAGAGAAAACTGTGTCCAATAAGTAGTCCTTTTCTCTATTATAAAAAGAAGAAAGAACTGGACCACCCTGACCCAGTGGAGAAAGGTAGAGAAAAAATCCAAATGTATAGGTTTGGTCCATTCAAGAAAATAAAGAGCCTTTGAAAAAGAGGACCCTTTATATCCATTCATCTTTATACATGTAATAAAGTGACCAATAACACCCCAACCAAGATCAAGTCATCAAAAGTTGTGGGCCCATCTGTTGCAGCAGCCTCTAACTTCACCTGGAGAGTAAGTTCCCAAATATCCCTGTCTTGTCCACTAATCCACTAACTATATGCAAAACAGAAGAAAACAAAACAAACCCATACACCTTTTCCCCCCCTACACCATATCTATCAAGATTCTGTTCTGGTGATACTATCCATTGGAAATTAGGTGCATTATCATCTGCATCCTGATAGGTGAAATTTTCAGCATCTTAGTCCTTAGATCATCCAATGTGCAGTGTTTAAATGGTCATGTATTGTTTTGAGTTTGTTCATCAGTGACCATCAGATCATTGGGCCTCACCATGTGTAGGACTTTTACAAAAAAATTATGTTATTAATATCCTGATGATAGATCAAGTATTTTCCAGAATTTTCTGCAATAGACATGGAAAGGTTTCTCTTTCGATGGAAAAGGTCGAGTATGATTTCAATCTTTTTGGACTTGTTTTCAGCTGCATCGACCCAAATAAATTTGAGTCCGGATTCTACTGCATGGACATGAATAAAATCTGGGTCTATTATTTTATACTTTAAGGACCCGAATGCACGAAGCCACGGCCATATACATTTTATGTATAATATATGCATGTATATCAAACTATGTAAGTCTATTATATTAGCAATTTTTTTTTCATCTTGCTTTCCATCTTCCTAAATTCATTCCAATTGAAGATATGAACACTATTAAGAATATTGTCCACATCTAAAACACATGATTAAAAGAAAAACAAAACAACAAAAACATATATAAGAAGCTACTCATTCTCGTAATTATAATTTTTTTATACCGTTGCAATATTTTTTTGAAAGTTTAAATTGCAAGCATATAGAGTATGCAAGAGGTAAAATCTATTGGAGTTTTCTAATGATATATAAAAGTACCTAGACATTTTGCGGATGCAATAATTCCCTAAATGAAATGGAAATGTAATATTTAGGGATGCAAATGGTATCCAATTCGCCAATTACCCTAGAGGTTCTAACACGTAAAAAAAAAAAAAAAAAAAACTCAATTTGAATTCATACACAGGTCTACGCCAAAAACCCAATTCATGTTATAATTGATAAATGAGCTAGGTTTTGGATCCATGCATGTTCCAACCAATGGACCTGAGACCCGACATATAAGTATTTGATGTTGCAAACTATAACAAAAATCAACTGTGGTTGAATAATTTTATATTTAATAGTAGAGTAGTAGAATTTAGAGTTTTTTCTCATAATAACACCCTCAAGTAAACTAATTTCCATAATAGCATCCATTTAAAAATAATACCCAGAATAGCATCCCGAGCCTATGTGGCATATCCAATCCTAATACATGACTTGGCTACCGTCAAGATTTAAGTCGGTATTGGGCCGAAAATGGGTTCTGGGCTAAAAATGGGTTCCTTGAAGCCCAAGTATCTGAAGAACACACACTCGAACCCATTTTCTAGTCAAGTGGTGCTTGGAGGGCCCAAGTATCATCCAAATACCACCACCGGATGCTATCGATGTATATAGAATTACAATTAGCATGTCAGTTTTTAGATCACTAATCGAGTTGGGTCTTGACCTCTCCCATTTGGTCCAGGTCTGGTTCTATAATTTGAGTTTGGGTGCATAAACAGATTCGATACCACTGACCCATATCACATTTTTATCTGGGTCCAAGTTCGGGCCTTGGATCTGGGTAACTTATGGAACAGACCTTTAAAAGGTTTTTTATGAAGCTTCTTTTTTTTTTTTTTTTGCCCCTAGAGCCTTGTTACCCTACCTCAACTAAAATTTTACCTAAGGATGACTAATAGCAACCTTCAAGTAAAGTCTCTACGCATATTTATTTGTACCTAAGATCTAATATAGAGACTAAACAATATGTTGATGGAATAATTATCCAATATTGTGTAAATTTGATTCCATTGCTTTAGACATATCCTTTTAAGAAACTCTATATCTCCATATTTAATAAAAGGAAGACTAATTTCATAAAAGTGCATTAAAATTTTAGTTGAGGCAGGGTAACAAGCTCTAGGGAAAAAAAAAGTAGCTTCATAAAAAACCTTTTAAAGGTCTGTTCCATAGGTTACCCAGATCAAGGGCCCGGACTTGGACCCAGATAAAAATATGACACGGATCAGTGGTATTGCATCTGTTTATGCACACAAACTCAAATTATAGAACCAGACATGGACCAAATGGGAGGGGTCAAGACCCAACTCGATTAGTGATCTAAATACCGACATGCTAATTGTAATTCTATATACATCGATTGCATCCGGTGGTGGTATTTGGATGATACTTGGGCCCTCCATACATCACCTGTCTAGAAAATGGGTTCGAGTGTGTGCTCTTCAGATACTTGGGCTTCAGGGAACCCATTTTCAGCCCAATACCGAACCCATTTTCGGCCCAATACCGACTTAAGTCTTGACTGAAGCCAAGTCATGTATTAGGATTGGATATGCCACATAGGCTCGGGATGCTATTCTGGGTATTATTTTCAAATGGGTGCTATTATGGGAATTAGTTTACTTGAGGGTGCTATTCTGGAAAAAAACTCTAGAATTTAAGCACGGTTATAAGTGGAGTGGCATCCCTATTTTAAGTATAAAAAATAAAAAATAAAAAAGTTATAACTGATTTTAAAACTAGAACTTAATACTTTAATTGGAATCGGATTCCAATATGCAACTAATAAAATAGATTTCAAATCAAAATCGCGTCTGGGGATGTCAAAAGAGACACCTGAATTTTGAAAAAAAAAAGTTCAGAAAAGATTAACTGTACAAAGGAGAAATTGAAGTGGGAGGAACATCCGCAGGAGCATGATGACTGGTGCACCTGCAAAGCATTAAACGGTCCAATAAAGACAGTGATTACTGCCCGGCCATTGTGGCCCACATCATAAATGGGTCTGATCAGTGGCCAGAGCTCCTATGATGATGAGTATGCAGTGCCAATGCAGCTACGGCAGTGTACCTTACTGGTCTTCTCAAAATACATTGAAATGCCTGCAGCACAGGAGGACTGCGTTCGAATTATTCTTCTTCGCTGTATGATTGCTTTGAACCTGAGAGAGAGTCCTTTTGGAATGTCTTTTTCTTTTCAATCTCTTGTTATCCCCTCCCCCTCATTTATTATAAAATATAATGTTAGAAAGGATATGATACACCACGTGACCACCAAACCTCGTATGCTCTTCCCCATTGCCCCTCAAAAAAATAGAGGGGAGCTGGCAAGCCCGTGGTCCTCCAAATTAAGTGCAGTGGAGGCCACTGAATCTGACCCAGGTCATGGACCTTCTTTTTCGCCCATTTACCCCATCGGCCATCCAGGTGAGTAAGGTATAAGAAGAGGGGGTGTACATCCATTTCGGAATACATTAACACTATATTTGGGAAAGAGGTAAAATAAAACGAAGTAAAAAAAAAGAGGGGGAAATGGATGGAAAATTAAAATAGAGGGTGTTTGAAAAGGGGGAGAAAAAGTGGGAGAGGGAAATTTGGGATTAACATTTTGAAAATTTTACCCCCAAATTTTTCATTCAAAACTGGGGGAAAAGAGGAGAGAAAGAGGCTTGCAAAGAGGGGATTTTCCTCCCCCCTCCTCCTTTTTGACTATAAACAAACAAGAGGAGGGGAAATTAAATTTTCCTTCCCCTCCCCTCCCCTCCATTTCCTTCCCCTCAAATTTTCCCTCCCCTCCCCTCCTCCCTTCCCAAACACGGTGTAACGGTTAAGTGGTATTTGCAATGGTCTCACATATGCGTTTGGAAATCGACTGTGTCATCCTTACGTGGAAGTATCACTTCGGGGCTCTATGTAAAAAAAATATTGGGGAAAGGGCCAAATGTAAATATATATATATAAATTTTCATAATGGGTTTTCTTAAAATTCTTTAAAGGGCACGTTTGGCAACCAAATCTTTAGGAAAAAGATTTTTGGTTTCTCTAAAGTTGTGATAAATCCATGTTTGGTAATTGTAAATTCTTAAGGATTTGGTCGAATGGAAATCATTATTTGTTAGGATTTTCAGATCCGACCACTCCCCATACGATTTGAAAATCCCCACTTAAGTGGATTTGCACACCTAACTCTATTTTTCTCAACTATATGCATCAATACACACCAATATCAATGTGAAATTCTCAACTATATAAATCCCCAGCGAGGAATCATTGTTCCAGTGGTAGTGAAGAATCATCAGATCTATGGATTCCTTGCCTATTACCAAATATTGAGTCTCTTTTAGGTATGAGTTAGGGCTTCAACCCCTAGACCCTTACACCTGGGTCCACCGGTAACCAGCGAGTTACCCAACGTAACGAAAAAGGAAAAAAAAATGGAGACCATCCATTCAATTGCAATCAATAGAACAAAAATGAATATCAATAGCCATCTGATCAATCATGTTAATTAGTAAAGATTGATTTGATATCACAAATTATAAATACACAGGCGATGGAACTAGAAAATTTGCAAGGGGAGGGGGATATTTTCTAAAATCTGAAATTTTAGAAAACCCCTCAATTTTATAAAATATTTTAGCAATTCTTACCCTGGCTCCCAAGATTTGTTTTTTAATTCTTAGTGGCCCCATAAGGTATATTTTTTTGTTCCGCCGTTCTCTCTAGTTCCTATAAATACGGTTGGTTTGATGACACAAATTATAAATTCAAGGACACACTTGCAAATCAAAGCAAGTTTTTGTTTTTGCTCAACCCATTTTAAATGCGACTAATTACAATTCAAAATCATGATATATTTTTTTGCTCATCATCCATTCAAATTAGAGTGAATGGATAGTCCAAATACTAAGCATATTTCAAACACATGATGGGGGCATATTTGTGCGGTGGTTTTTCTATAGAAAAGTGAAAATGCTTTTTTTTAAGCAAAAGATTTCACATAAAAATGTGATTTTTTTTTTTGCAATTTTATGGAAAATTGTTTTCAATGGGTCTTCCCAAAATGTGGAGAAGATTGTCCACGGGCTTTGTGACGGCTCCACAAATGTGACGACACCCTTTCTCCATGGGAAAGCCGTTTTTAGGGGTTTCGAACTCGTGACTTCTAACATTGATATCTAGAAACACTAAAACCTCTAATCGTAAGTGAACGACACAATAATGTATATATAACAGCCTAAACCATAATCTAGATAGCATATCTCTTCACTTTTGTCTTAACCCGGTATAATTATTAATTTCATACTATTTCGGCCGAAATGGCCGAGATTTCTCATTTCAGTAAAGTGGCCGAAACGAAATGTCGAATAAAACTTCTTGTTTTAAATTTCTCTCAATTTCAGTTGAAATGATATTTTACATAATTAATTATTTTTTTAGTTTGTATACATATTATTCTCTGTATTTCTTATATTTCTCGAAAATGTAATTTTACAAAGTTTACTAGAATGGATTAAATCCATATTTATTGTTTTATATATATTATTTTTATATTTCTCCCAATATGTAATTTTGAAAAATTTTACCAAAATTCCGAGTCAGCCAAAACTGTTTATCTTGAAGGTCAGATGATTTAGGGTTCGAAACGATATTAACAATTATATAATATAATCAAGAGATTAGGATCAAGAGAGAGCGAACACAAACACGAAGAAAGAAGGCTTGAATTTAAATACCAGGCATATAGAGTGGTATCTAAATTCATACAATCTATCTTCTTTCCTTCTTTGGTCCTCTGAATCCTTCTTCCGGGCTCTTTGAGCTCCTCTCTCCCTTTTTTCTTTTAATATAGAAAAAGAAAGAAAGAAAGAAAGAGAAAAAAAAAAAAAAAAAAACACGCATCTCCACTTGAATTTAGATACGACGGATCCAAAGCTGACGGGGTGAGAGAGAGGAGGGACCACCCAACCGTATCTTGGATGCACACGAAAAACAAGTCGCGCCCTTTACACGTGATGTAGAAATCATCAAAAGCCGTGGCTTTGCATGCGTGTGTATGGGATTTACCTATCACCTCCACCTCCGAACATCTCTCTCTATCTGCTTTCTCTTTCCATCTCTTTCATGTTCTTTGGCGGTTTAGCTTTTCAGGTTGAACCTTGAAGAGCACTGGCTTTAGAGAGAGAAAGCTCGAGTCCCTTTCTGGGTTTCATGAATCTTGAGTTGGTGAGTGGAGTTTTGGTCTTTTGAGTTCTTTGAATGTCTTTTCTGGTGTTTCTAGTTATTTATTTTTTATTTTTATCTTTTTCTCTTGCTGAGTGCTGAGACTGATGTTGTGATTTTAAGTGGGTGAGAGAAATATATGGTGGAAGTTTAGATTCTGGATATTGGGATGGGATCTTTGACCCTCTCTCTCTCTCCATTAAATATAGATTATACATGTTTGTTTTTGGACTTTTGGCATGCTCTGAGCCGACGGTTCAGAAATCTGCATTTTTTTTTTTTTTAATTTATTTTATCTTCCTGCGTTTAAGATGATGAGCTGAAAATTGAGCTAAAGTTAGGATTTGGGTTTTGGGTGTTTGGATTTTGCTTTTCATTTTGTTTTTTTAAATGTACTTTTTATTTTTCCTAATTTTATTACATCATGGTTTATGGGTCTTTGAGCAGAGAGTTGGATGTTTAAGGTGGGTTTTGATGTGTTTATGAACTTAATTTTCATGATTAATTATTTTTTAAGCAGGAATTCTTAGAAGGGATTCGTAATGTTATAATACAGGTTACCATTGAAAAAAGAAGAAGTTATAATACAGGTTTTGAGATTTTGGGATTTCTTGAATTGTTGAACCGAATCCATGCTGGAAGTTTGCTATTTTGGCCTTTGGGTAATTAATAGTAATACTTGTAGTATAGAAGAAAAGACTGGGTCTTTTTCTCATTCCTTTTTTTCCCCTTCTCTGAAGATAACGTCCCATCTTCTGATTCTTATATTACATGCTTCTGACTTCTGATTATGCTATTTAATGTTATTGCTATGATTGTTTGATTTACTAATGCATTGAAGCTGTTTTGCTGATGTTTATCTTCTCCACATTGTTTGGCTTTCAGTATTTATAGCATTGTATCTTTTGAGGAAGAAAGAGGTAAATTTGGTGAAGGCCTTTTGTGCTAGGAAAAGAAGGCTTGTATTTTGCAAAAGTTTCAATCACCATGCCCACAAGACAGATGAAAGAGAGCTCAGAGCAGCACCTTGTGTTCAAGTCCCAGCTGCAAAATTCCATGAATGCAGTTCAAAGATTGCCTAAGGCAATTCAAAATGGAAGCCCACCTCAAGAAGGCCAAAATGCCAAACATCAACAACTTTGTCCATCTCCTGCAAAGAACAGAAGCAGGAGGGGAAAAGGAGGGCGGAAATCCCGCCTGGTCGAGGTTTCTATGCATCTGAGTCCTCAAGTCTGTGACTTTCATGGGCTGGATTCTATGGAAACTCGAAGCGGGTCTGTCCATAATGGAGGTTATGTGGGTGACATGGAGATGGGTGTTCCTTCTTCAAGCAAATCTCTAAGGTTCCCCCTTAGACCGGGGCAGGGGCAGGCAGGGGTGAAATGTATGGTAAAAGCCAACCATTTTCTGGCAGAGGTACGAGACAAGGACTTAAACCACTATGATGTAAGTTAATCTCTTGTTCATTTCAGTTTTCTAAAAGTGCAGTTTTTCAGACAGAGTAGACATTTTTCTTTGATGAAAACTGAGCAGTGGTTTATTACATATAGCAAACTTTTATGTGATTGTTCCCTCTCTCTCTCTCTATATATATATATATATATTTATCTATCTATCTTTGAGTTATCTTTTTCCGTGCATTGCAGGTTACCATAACCCCTGAAGTGGCTTCAAAGTCTGTTAATAGAGCAATCATGGCAGAGCTGATAAAACAATACGGGAAGTCTGATTTGGGAATGAGGCTGCCTGCTTACGATGGCAGAAAGAGTCTGTATACAGCCGGTGAGCTTCCTTTCATCTCCAAGGAGTTCAAAATCAAACTTGTGGATGAAGATGATGGATTCAACGGTCCCAAGTAATGTTTTCTTATCCACGTTCCTTGATCCTCTTCCTTTTCTGTTTAATTTTTTTTTTCTTTTTTATTTTCTTCTGTTTTTTTTCTGGGCATTGTGAAACTACTTTGCACTTTGTTTCATGACTTTGTTCAAGAGCCTTATCTTTATTTTGTAATGTCTAGGATCTTCTTAAGTGTGTGCTTCTTTGGTATGGTGTATGTGTATCTACTATGGGTCCATCCAGAAAAATGGTCTGGATCATCATGATATGGTCTCCAGATGTACAAGGCTTGAGGATATAATGTGCATCCTCTGGTCATGTGCAGTGAAATTTCTTGTTATTTGGTTGGAAGTTTTTATGCTTGCTTTCCTCTCTTTGATAATGTCCACATGAAATTTAAAATCATTTTACAATTTTAATTTTCAGAAGGGAGAGAGTATATAAAGTAGCGATTAAGTTTGTGGCTCGAGCAGATTTGAACCATTTGGGACAGTTCCTAGCTGGTAAACGTGTGGATGCACCACAAGAAGCCCTTCAGATTCTTGACATTGTCTTGAGGGAACTATCTAGTAGAAGGTGTTAATTCCAAAGCGGTGTTCTATCTTCTTAATTTTTCCACACATTTTATGATTAACATTCAAATTCTTAATTACCTAACATATGTTGCTTGCATTTGAAGGTATTGTCCTGTTGGGAGATCCTTCTTTTCACCTGATATTAGAGCACCTCAGCGACTTGGTGAAGGTTTGGAGTCATGGTGTGGTTTTTATCAGAGTATAAGGCCCACTCAGATGGGCTTGTCTTTAAATATTGGTATGCAAATCCCACACCGATTGCAACATGACTTGATAACAATGAAATAAGGGTTAATTTGACGTGTACACAGATTACAAGCAGTTTGAATATTTTGGCAAAACAGATGGTCATTCATTTTGCTATGCTTGGGGCTGTTTGCCAATTTTTTGAAATCTCATTAGGCGAAGTGCTGTCTTGATGTTGATTTGCTATTGAAGAAGTCAAAAATCTACAGCCCAATGTATTTTCTAATTTTTATGCTATATCCTAAATGCACAAAGAAATTGATAACCATCTGTTTCTGCAATCATATTTGAGAGGTTGCAGCTACCAACTGTACCCTAAATGTTAAATTTTGAAGAGAAAATAAGTAGTTTACTGCAATTGATTGACCCTTATATATATATTTATGGTTGTCTTGTAGACATGTCTTCAGTAGCTTTTATTGAGCCTCTCCCTGTGGTTGAGTTTGTAGCTCAACTTCTAGGCAAGGATGTGTTGTCAAGGCCGTTGTCTGATTCTGACCGTGTTAAGGTATTATTCAATCCTACAACCCGGTGAGCCACTAGAAAAAACATTTTTTTAGTGTGATATCTGCTATATTATACAGAATATATATTAAAATAAATCAATTTACTACTTCATTGAAAAATGTCTGCCAGATCAAAAAGGCCCTCAGAGGAGTGAAAGTTGAGGTGACACATAGAAGGAATGTTCGACGGAAATATCGTATTTCGGGATTAACATCACAACCAACTAGAGAACTTGTGTAATACTTTCCCTTTTCCATTACTTTGTTCAAAAAAAAAAAAGCTTTATCACCCTATTTGTAGTTGTGATTTGTGAATCATTTGGCGGGAACTAATTTTGAATTCCTCATGCATTAGGGTATGTTTTACTAAATTAAATTTCCACTGGTTTGTTTCCAATATTTGCGTCTTAATATTGTATTGGATTCATATGACCATAGTTCAATTCATAGCCAGGAGGATTGAAGTATCTCTTGATGTGTAAATATTATTCACAGTTCATTGGCTATGTTCAAATTTGCTAGAGATTTTAATCTTGATTCTTCTGCTCTTCACAGGTTTCCAGTGGACGACCACTCAAACATGAAATCAGTCATGGAATACTTTCAAGAGATGTATGATTTCACCATTCAACATACACATCTTCCTTGCCTTCAAGTGGGCAGTCAGAAGAAGGCTAGCTATCTTCCAATGGAGGTAGGGCTCTTTGACTTTGATCTCCTTGATTAAGAGTGATTTTCCACTTGCCAGGCAGCATTCATATCTGCAGGCAATGCCCAGGAAGCCACATGATGATTGTGATTTGCTAGGCCTGCAAAATTGTGAGGGGACAACGGTATACAAAAAAGTTGAATGAAAAACAGATCACTGCTCTCTTGAAAGTTACATGCCAGAGGCCAAAGGATCGGGAAAATGACATTTTGCAGGTGGGTTGTTTACTCGTAATAAATTTTTTTTTTTCACCCAACAGCAAGCTTGTAATAGAAAATTGTAATTTTTTCTTTGCTAAATATTAAGATTGGATTAGTACTGTGTATATATCTTTGTATCCTTATTAATTATTATAGCCTTTCTTATTCTTTTTTCTTTTAGTAACTTTTTTTCTGAGCCCTTAACAGTAGTAGCCTTGTAATTTGTTTGCTGACTTTGATGTGAGTGCTCAAACTGATGCTCTGGGTCTGGGGTCCCAGGTGGACCCCATAACACATCTCTCTTCTCTATGTATTATAATTTGCGACTCTTCTATAAGAACCTTGAAAATACTTGAAAATAGAGATGCATCTTTTCTATTTCTATTTCTTTTTTTTCTTTTTTTTTTCTTTTTTTTTTTGCATTTTTGGAGTTATCCATGTTGGAAAATACCAGAACTCCTATAATATGTTTATAGTAATGGATTTGAGTGGTGATGTGAATCTATTTGAACCCAAGCATTAGAACTCCTGATCAACAAAGAAAGGAAAAAAAAAAAGCTGAAAATAAATAGATAGATGCCAAAAGCTCGTTTCATCATTCAACAGTCCATTTTAGATTTAATTTTTTTCAATGATCATTGGAGTCTCAAGCATGAAACACTTTGAAGGAGGAATTTCATGGCTATTCGAATGTAATCACCATTAGCAATCATCATTGAACAAAAATATCCAAGAAGACAACTAGAGAACGTTAAAAAAATGACAGATTGACACTACAAAGGATTGATTTTCTCTTTTAGAAATCCAATCCTATAGTTATTGTAATCGATAAAGAAAAATTATTGACAAAGTATTTCAAATTTGTCAATAACTTAAATGATGGGCTTTTTCCAAGTGCACAAGTAAAGACTGAGTTGGTAGGCTGAAGATTTTGTCGAAGTCACCTTTCAATCCGTGTTCACTGTTGGATCTAAATGATTTCTAAAGGGTTCTAACTTCCAAGAAAAATGAGTAGGAAAAGTAATCATTTTTATTGGGTGTTGGAGTATTGTCATGGACTTCCAACATGCAACAAATTGTTGTTCAGTTCTCAACAACTGTCAAGTATGTTGCAGCATCAACATCAACTTGCTGACAATCTCTTAAGATAGAAGAGACTACAAAAGGAATGATGAAATTTGGTTACCTCCTTTGAGGATCGACCATCTCATTATATAGATAGAAAATGCCCAATCTTGGGCTACAATCTTGTAAAATACAGTAAAAGAATCTCCTAAAAATAGCAACTAACATCTGTACACGGTTTTGACTTAGTCTTATGTACATAATTGGGTTGGGCTTTTCTATACAAGTGGGTCATGAACTTGGGCCTTGATTGTTCATTAACACCCCCCCCTCAAATTGATGCTGGAGAGTCAATAAGCATCAATTTGCTAACCAAGAACTGATGCCGTGGTCTCTGTAGGCCTTTGGTAAATATATCTGCAGTTTGGAGACTGGTGGAGATGTGAGGAAGACTGATCGTGTCTCGCACATATTCATCACGAATAAAATGGCAGTCCACCTCAATGTGCTTTGTGTGCTCATGGAAGACTGGATTTTCAGTAATTCGGATCGCACTTGTATTATCAGCATAGAGTGGTGTTGGTTGACTCTGAGTAAACCTAAGAATGGAAAGCAAGCCACGGAGCCAAACTATTTCGGAGCAAGCATTGGACATAGCTCGATATTCGGCTTCAGTGGATGACTTGGAAACTTTATCTTGCTTTTTACATTTCCATGAAATTAAGGAATCTCCAAGATACATGCACCATCCTGTGGTAGACCGTCGAGTATCTGAGCATCAACCCAATCAGCATCGGAGTATGCTGTGAGAGAAAGTGAAGTGCCAGCAGGAAAAAATAAGCCACGGGTAGACGTGCCGAGAATGTAGCGTATAATATGCCGAACAGCAGATAGATGAAGATGCCGGGGATGTGTCATGAACTGACTGACTAAATTGACTGCATAGGAAATGTCGGGGTGAGTAATGGTTAAGTAAACCAAACTGCCAACCAACTGACGATACGACGTTGGATCAGGGAGAGGATCCCCTGTATCTTGACTCAATTTGACATTCACCTCTAGAGGTGTGTCAACTGGGGTGGAGTTCTGAAGACCAGCCATGTCAATGAGATCACTGGCATATTTGTGTTGATCAAGTATTAGTCCTTTTTCTGATTGGTGAACTTCAAGACCCAAAAAATATGTCAGTGGCCCTAAGTCTTTCATGTGAAAAGACTCATGAAGGGAAGCTTGAAGATGTTGAATCATAGCGGCATCAGTACCTGAAATGATGATGTCATCTACATAGATGAGTAACACAGCTATCCCGCCAGATGTATTATGAAGAAATAGTGAAGGATCATATGGACTTTGACGAAAATTAAGTTGGATGATTGCTTCCCGAAATTTCTCAAACCAAGCCCGAGGGGCTTGCTTTAGACCATAAAGAGATCGCCGTAAATGAGCAACGTTACCAGAGTTGCACCAAAGAACCCTTGTGGAAGGCGCATGTATACCTTTTCTTTAAGATCACCATGCAAAAAAGCATTCTTAATGTCAAACTGATAAAGAGGCCAAGACTGAGAAGCTGCTATGGCAAGAATAGTACAAACAATAGTCATTTTTGCTACCGGAGCAAATGTCTCATCATAGTCAACACCATATTCTTGTCTATTCCCAAGAGCTACAAGTCGTGCCTTATATCGATCTTGTGATACATCAGATTTTAGCTTCACGGAGTAGACCCATTTGCACCCAATAGGTTTAGCGGATGGAGGACAAGATACGACATCCCAAGTATGATTCTCATGAAGTGCATCCATTTCTGCTTGCATAGCCTTTTGCCAACATTCCTGCTTAACTGCCTGAGAATAAGAATTAGGTATGGTGATAGATGACAATGTAGCAAGCAAAGAGGTATGGGAAAAACTATAACGAGCTGGTGCCTGGTGAAGACGAGTGGATCTCTGAAGTGGAGGAACATACTCTTGAGGAGGATCTGGATCAGGTGTTGGTGGTCGATCTTGAGGGCGTGGCAGCGTGGGAACATCAATTTTATGCCGTCGCTCATAGACAACATTCGGTTTAAACCTAACAGAAAAATCAGGTAAAAAAGAAAAAGTAGGTGCAGAATCACTGTAATGTTGAAAGAAATACTGCGTTTCAAAGAAAACCACATTCCTAGATATTCGAATACGTTTGATATCCGGATCATAACAAAAAAAAACCCCTTTTGATTTGAAGTATAACCAAGAAAAGCGCATTTGACAGACTGAGCGGTTAATTTAGTGCGTTCAGAAAGAGTAAGATGAACAAAACACACACAACCAAAAGTATGAAGATTTGTATATATAGGTTTAGTGTTGTATAAACGAAAATAGGGCAACTCATTATTTAATTTTGGGGATGGAATACGATTGATCAAATGAACAGCGGTGGATAGAGCTTCAGACAAAAAATGGGCTGGAACTGAGGATTCAAGAAGAAGAGAACGAACAGTGTCAAAAAGATATTTTTTTCTTTCTCTCTGCAATTCCATTTTGTTGAGGGGTATATGGACAAGATCGCTGAGATATTATCCCTTTTTGTTGTAACAAATTTTGAAATTGATGGGACACATATTCCCCCCATGAATCCGATCGTAAGATTTTGATGCAAGTAGAAAATTGATTTTCGACATAAGCCAAATATTTTTTAAATGCATCGAAAACTTCTGATTTGGAGCATAACAAATAAACCCATGTGAACCTACTATGGTCATCAATAAAGGTGACAAAGTATTAAGTGAGTATGAGAAATTACTGGAGTAATACCCCAAACATCACTGTGAACAATATCAAAGCATTTAGAAGCCAAAGTGTCATGCATAGGAAATGGAAGAATCTTACTTTTGCCTAGTTTACATGTAGAACAATCCATCACAACATTATGAGAAGAAACAATTTTTTTATTAATCAAACCGGTCCTAAACAAAGATAACAAAGTTTTGGGATTTGGATGGCCTAATTTATTGTGCCGAAGCTTCCAATTATTTTGAGAAGGAACACAAAGAAATGCAAACTCAGGTTTATTCCAAAGAATTGATAGAGGCAGCGGAAAAAGACGTCCACACTTAGGCCCTTTCGCGATCACTTTCCCCGACACCTGATCCTGCACAACACAACCAGATTTAGAGAATGAGACATGACAATCATCATTTACAAGTTGACCAACAGAGACAAGATTTGTAGATAAAGAAGGAGATAAGAAGACATTTTTCAGAGGGAATGGGTAGGAAATATCACCAACAGCTGTTATGGGAAGCATTTCACCATCTGCAGTATGAACTTGCAAGTTTCCATTGTACTTACGAGTGTTAGATAGTGAACCAGATGAGAAAGTCATATGGTTAGAGGCACCAGAATCAAGATAACAAGGAGAAGACAAATGGTGATGAGTACCTGAAACACCTAATGCAGAAAAAGCATTCATAATCATTTGTTGGATCAGGTTGGCAGTGATCGGAGGATTGGGACTTGGTGTTGCCATATGTGAGGGTGGAGAACAGTACGAGGAAGCAGGAAGAGCATCAGAAGAAGCAGCATCAGTTGTGGCATGGTAGGCACAGGGATTACGGTTTTTGAGGCCTTTTTCTGCATTCACTGAAAATATGGCCAGTCGCTTTGCAATAATTGCATAATTTTTGCTTACATTGAGATGCATAATGTCCAAGCCCCTTACAACTGTAGCATTGAATATTAGTCATGTCTCGTCCTTGGATTTTACCTCTATCAACAGAAGTAACTGGCCTGGGATGAGGTGGTGCTGGAAAGTGACTTTTGGCCACTTGCAACTTCAAGAGGACCACTGATAGCATGTTGTGTCAAAGCAGTTTGAGTGAGTTGTCTTTGCTCCTCACGTAAGAGTTCGTTCAGACACTCATCTAATGATGGCGAAGGAACTCTCCCCATTAGACCAGATCTCACAGTTTCATACTCTGGTCTTAGTTTCATTAGAAACTGGTCCCTATGACTAGTTTCCTGAAGTGTTTGTATTTCAGAGAGGGCTGCTACTGCAGAAACATGTGCATACTTAATCTCATCAAATTCAGTCCATAAATTGAGAAGCCCAGAGTAGTAATCTTGGATAGAAGATGTTCCTTGTGTATATTGGGCAATCTCAAACTCCAGCTGATATTGATGTGCAGAGTTGCTTTTATGGTAGACTTTCTTCAAGTAACCCCACATATTCTTTGATGTTGTGTAGGGTTTTAGATTCAAAATGAGATGGGGCTCAACAGAACCAAGGATCCATGATTTTATTTTGGCATCCTTGGTGGTCCAAGAGAATTTTTTTTTTTTCATCCACGGTTCGTTTGGGATCAGATCCTGTAATATGCCCCCACATCTCTTTTTCCTCCAGATAAACTTGAAATTGAAAAGCCCAGGATGGGTAATTTTTCCCCGTAAAACGAATGACAGGAAGTTCTGATTTTTCCATTACAGGAGATGTGTAAAATAAACACTATACCCAGAACAAGACATTGTAGGGAAAAATCCAAAAAACCACAAAAAATAGACTAGATACGTGTAGAATAAGGGCAGTACTACACAATCACAGCAGCAAGCATAAACAACCTTGAAGTAATAGCCTTCCTTGGCAGATTTTCAAAAAACTGTGCACAAAACACAGTTTATACCAGAAAAAACAGGTCTAACGGCCTTGTTTTTGTGAACTGGATAGGCCAATGGGCCCCAAAGAACGATCTGAGCACTGATCAGTGCTGTCAACAAACTAGGATTCATATTTAACAATCGTAGCATGTAACAGAGAATTTGATCGATATTTTGTGTGTCATTCATTGGAGATTCTCTCCCATTTTATAGAATACAGATGCCTTATAAAAGGCTACAAATCAGGCTACAAATCAACTAATCAAATTAAATCTAATTACAATCAAATTAAGAAAGGAAAGAAATCTGTGCTCTAATTACAATCTAATTAAATTAAGGAAGGAAAGAAATCTGTGCAATATTTGACTAAATCCAACGAGATTGGATGTCACCATATTGGGCCCAAGTGGGCCTGAGCCACCTTGTATTTGACACCCCCCCTCAAAGTGATGCTGGGGAATCCACTAGCATCAATTTGCTAACCAGGAACTGGTGGCGAGGTCGCGGAAGTCCCTTAGTGAGGATATCAGCAATTTGAAGTTCAGAAGAGATGTGAGGGAGGCTAAGGACATCACGCTTGTATTCATCGCGGATAAAATGGCAATCAATCTCGATATGTTTAGTGCGTTCATGGAAAACTGGATTGGCAGTAATACGAATTGCACTAGTATTGTCTGCATATAGAGGAGTGGCACTATCAGCAGGAAATCCGAGATCAGAAAGCAACCCGCGAAGCCATAGAATTTCTGAACAAGCAGCAGACATGGCACGATACTCAGCTTCAGTGGAAGATTTGGAGACCTTATCTTGTTTCTTACATTTCCACGAAATCAAGCTATCTCCCAGATACATGCACCATCCTGTGGTAGAGCGACGAGTATCCGGACAACCGGCCCAATCAGCATCTGAGTAGGCTTTGAGTGTCAGGGAATTGTTGGCCGGATAGAATAATCCACGGGTTGGTGTCCGAATTATGTATTTAATAATACGGCGGACTGCAGCCAAATGAAGATGTCGAGGATCAGTCATGAACTGACTGACTAAATTGACTGCATAAGAGATGTCAGGACGAGTGATCGTCAAGTAGATCAAGCTGCCAACAAGGCGACGATAAAGTGTAGGATCAGAGAGAGGATCCCCACTGTCTTGTTGAAGTTTCACATTGACTTCAACTGGAGTATCGACGGGAGCAGATCCTTGAAGTCCAGCCATTTCAATTAATTCAAGAGCATATTTATGTTGATGAAGAACGATGCCTTTAGCAGATTGATGAACTTCAAGACCTAAAAAATAGTTTAGAGGGCCTAGATCTTTCATGTGGAAAGATTCATGAAGAGAGGTCTGAAGTTGTTGAATCATATGTGCATCTGTACCAGTAATGATGATGTCATCCACATAAACAAGAAGAATAGTAATCCCCATAGAAGTATGATGAAGAAACATGGATGGATCATATGGACTGGCATGGTAACCCAAGTGGATAAGAGCATTTTGAAACTTTTCAAACCAGGCCCTGGGGGCTTGTTTGAGGCCATAAAGAGAATGCCGAAGTTTTGCAACAGCACCCGGGATGTGAGAGGAAACCCCTTTAGGAAGACGTATATAAACATCTTCTTTGAGATCACCATGAAGAAAGGCATTCTTGACATCCATCTGGTATAGAGGCCAGCATTGAGATGCGGCAATAGCAAGAATAGTGCGAACGGTTGTCATTTTAGCGACAGGAGCAAAGGTCTCGTCATAATCAATACCATATTCCTGCCGATTACCCAGAGCAACCAGACGCGCCTTGTACCTATCCAGAGTCCCATCAGGTTTAAGCTTTATAGAATAGATCCACTTGCAACCTATTGGCTTAACAGAGGAAGGACACGGAACCACATCCCATGTATGATTATGCGCAAGAGCATCCAATTCTTCCTGCATAGCGTTATTCCAACATTCATGCTGCACAGCCTGGGAATATGAGTTTGGAATTGAAGTAGAGGACATGGTGGCCATCAAGGAAGTGTGGGTAAATCCATAACGAGATGTCCTTTTTGTTGTAAAAAATTTTGAAACTCAGTAGACATATATTCACCTCCCAAATCAGAACGTAAAATTTTAATGCAGGTGGAAAATTGATTCTCAACATAAGCTAAAAACATCTTGAAAACATGAAATACATCAGCTTTAGAATGCAAAAAATATACCCATGTAAATCTACTAAAATCATCAATAAATGTCACAAAGTATTTATAATGAGCATGAGACAAATGAGGTGCAATTCCCCAAACATCACTATGAACTAAATCAAAACTCTGAATGCTTTTGGAAGTAGAAACAGAAAAAGGAAGGGTCTTACTTTTTCCCAATTTACATGGATCACAATCAAAAGAAACAAACTTAGATAAGCCTACAGAGTTTAACAATCCACAATTAACCATGTGGGACATGGTTTTAAAATTAGGATGTCCAAGCCTACTATGCCATAATTGACAATTATTTTGAACAGAAAAACAAACATCATTCCTAATTGGAGTAGAAAGATCAAGAGAAAATAAGCGTCCATGCTTAGGCCCCCTCGCGATCTCCCTCCCTGACATCTGGTCCTGCACAACACATCCAGAAGAAGAAAATGAAACATTACAGTTGTTTTCAACAAGTTGACCAACAGAAAGAAGGTTTGAAACTAAATTGGGACAGTGATAAACATTTTTTAAGGGCAAGATACTGGAAATATCGCCAATGGCAGTTATAGGAAGATGGCCGCCATCGGCTGTTTGAACATGATTATGGCCAGTATATTTTGTCAAGCTTGAGAGTTGTGCACTGGAATGAGTTAAGTGATTTGATGCTCCAGAATCAAGATACCAAATGGAAGAAGGGGTTTTAGCTTTACCTGTGATGCCAAGTGCAGAAAATGCATTGATAATCATTTGTTGAACTAAGTCAGGAGTGAGAGCAGGGGAAGATGAACCAGGCTGTGACGGCACAGATGTGGATGCAGCATCAGCAGTAGAATAGTCTGTCGTGGCAACATAGGCATTTGGAGTCCGAGTTTGAGGACGACGGCGACATTCACTAATGATGTGTCCCTTCTTCTTGCAGTAATTACAGAATTTCTGGTTACATTGTGTTGCCAGGTGGCCATATTTTTTGCAACAGTAGCATTGAATTTTGCTCATATCCCGAGTCTGAGGAGGCGGAGAAGCCTGAGAGATAGGAAGAGATGGATGGTGCCCTTTAGCAGAGTAAGCAACAGGATAAGTTGCAGTGTGCTGATGTTCCAGATGGGCTTTTGTGCGAAGGCGTTGTTTTTCTCGTAGGAGCTCATTTAAACAAACATCCAAAGAAGGTAATGGACTCCGGCTCAACAGAGATGATGTAACAGTCTCATATTCAGGACGTAATTTCATCAAAAACTGGTCCCTATGACTTGAGGCTTGAAGATCTTGAATAGTTTTAAGAACATTGTTCGGAACAGATGCATATTTTATCCCATCGTATTCTCCCCACAAATTCCGGAAACCAGAATAGTAGTCCTGAATGGACAAAGTGCTTTGACTGTATTCTGCAATTTCACACTCAAGTTGAAATTGTCGTGCAGAATTGTCTTGATGATAGACTGTCTGCAAGTAATCCCACATCTCTTTGGAAGTTTGATAAGGCTTGAGGTTCAAAATTAGATGAGGTTCCACAGCTCCTAGTAGCCATGTTTTTATTTTTGCATCTTTGGTGTTCCAAGTAGATATCTTTTTATCATCCTCTGTAGGCCTTGGCTCAGAACCAGAAACAAGTCCCCATAATTCCTTGGCCTCAAGATATAATTGGAATTGAAAAGACCAGGCAGGGTAGTTTTTTCCATTAAATTGAATCAATTTCAACTCTGATTTCTCCATTAAAACAGCACTAGGATAGGAAAAAAAATGTACACAGTACACAGAGGTGCAAGATTTTGATTCCACACAGTTATAGGAGCAAGATCAGGCCGTCCAAAAGCAACACCACAAAAAATCAAGAAAAAAACAATCCAAAAACAGGCCAGACGACCAGAATTTTGTGGCTGAATCTCTTCGTGGGTCCCACAAGAAGATCTGATGGAAGATCAGATGATGGACTGGAGATAAGGATCAAAATCTCTTTCCAACTGTGGTGGTTGGAACAAAATCCATGCAGAATTCAAAATTTGGTGCGGCTGTGATGAAAAGTATATCAAAAAGTGACCGAATCACAAGAATGATCAGAAAGCCTACCTCTGATCTGTGAAAAAATCTGAAAAAATCTCCAAAAAAACCAGGATCAATGGTCGACCAAGGCTGTAGAGACTTTGAAGATTAGTGATGATCGCAGATGGGGCCCCCCGATGAGATGCTTCCAGATCCTGACGAGAACAGTTCCCAGATCCTAAAACTGTTGTCTGTTTTCACTTGCTGAGTCAAATAACATCCACAGACTTCTGAAGCAACTGTTGATCAAGAACGATGGATGTCTGTAATGAAGTTGGGCTGATCTGTGGTGGGCCACGGAGATCAGATGTTGCAGATCTGTGCTATTTGGAACCAGGACAGATCCTTGATCTGTTTGCTACACGAGAGAGAGAAGAAATTCTCTCTGAAAGATTTCTTGAGGTTTTTTCAACAGATGAAAACCTGTTGCTCTGATACCATAACAATCGTAGCATGTAACAGAGAATTTGATCTATATTTTTGTGTGTCATTCATTGGAGATTCTCTCCCATTTTATAGAATACAGATGCCTTATAAAAGGCTACAAATCAGGCTACAAATCAACTAATCAAATTAAATCTAATTACAATCAAATTAAGAAAGGAAAGAAATCTGTGCTCTAATTACAATCTAATTAAATTAAGGAAGGAAAGAAATCTGTGCAATATTTGACTAAATCCAACGAGATTGGATGTCACCATATTGGGCCCAAGTGGGCCTGAGCCACCTTGTATTTGACAATATTTTCCTATCAGAAACTTCAAGTTTCATCCAATTTGGTTGCAAATCCATGACATAGTGCCCATTTGATGAAAACTAGTCACAAAACTGAGAAATCACAAAATCGATCAGGTGGCCTACCTCTGATGAGCCAAAAATCCTGAAAAAATCTTCTAAATTCCCATAACAAATAGTCGACCACAACAGGTGTGATTCCTGCAGTTGCTATGATGATCATAGGTGGGCCTCACCAGATCTGGTATCTGAGGACGTGACTGTCAACTGCTGATACGGACCCAAGATGTCAAACATAAGATGGCTGGAACAAATATCCTCTGGACTGGAATGGATGATCGATCAGAGAACAAACTATTTGTAGCTCTGATACCATGACAATCTCTTAAGATAGAAGAGAATACAAAAGGAATGATGAAATTTGGTTACCTGCTTTGAGGATCGACCATCTCATTAAATAGATAGAAAATGTCCAATCTTGGGCTACAATCTTGTAAAATACAGTAAAAGAATCTCCTAAAAATAGCAACTAACATTTGTACACGGTTTTATGTACATAATTGGGTTGAGCTTTTCTATACAAGTGGGTTATGAACTTGGGCCTTGATTGTTCATTAACACTTGCAAGGTAAAATTTGGATTAGTAGAAACCTACAAGGCATTGGCCAAGCGAAGAACCAATAGGCATCTTCTATGACAGCAAATCAACAATAGATATGTTAAAAAACCACTCTAAATAGCGGGACCGAGCACATTGCTAACAAGCATCACTATTTGAGAGAAATCATGGCCAATGACAACATGTAGATCAAGTATTGCAAGACCGACAATTAGGTAGCTGGTATTTTCATTAAGGCACTACTGAGAGAGAAGTTCCACTTCCTTAGAGATTGCTAAGAGTCAGAGATAAATAAATTGAAGAGGAGTGTTGAAACATATGCATGAGGTTCCGCACAAACCTCATGACAGAAGAAATAAAGATCAAATGGCTTCAAATTCAGGTGATGAGTCAATAGCTGAAGAACTCCATTGGCACAATTCAGAGTAAGTTTTCTCTACAGGGAACGGGGAGGCATGGTGTCTGATATGCATACATTGATTGATTATCGTAAGTAGACTCAAAAAATTAATTTTTTCGGAATACTTCCTGGGGTGGATGGAAATTTGTGTGGACTTTTTTTTTTTTTTTGGTAAAACAGTTTCTGTGGACTTGAAGTTACCTATTCTTTTAATCTTTGTTGTCCAACAATCACCTGATTTACTCCCTCAAAACTGGTTAATATTCAAGCTGAGCTAATAGTATCTTAGTGACACATTGATTTGATATGGTAAGGTCCATGGGATAGTGTTGGTTTAATATTGAGGTGATAGTAAACAATTCCTATTACTATTTAGTATTTACTACCTCTGAATTTGCATCCTCTGGTTCCTACAAGATCATGCATTTAATTTTCATCCCTCAGTTTCTTTTTCTAAATCACATTTAAGCGCGATTTATATTTCACAACCCTAGCTGTCATTCTCCCATGTCAAAGGCGACATGTTGGACAATGCCTGGTATAATGCCTGGTATTAGTAACCAGAAACACCAATAGCTCGAGCTATTAGTCAATAACGAAACAATGTATATCAAGGGGTCTTGACAGCCCCCCTCATGTGTGGGGCTCCGCTGCTAAGATTGTTTACTCCTCACAAGAGTCCCTAGCATAATTGAAGGTTCTCATTATAGCAATCACAAGTTGCAGGTCCGACCTGCATTAATTATAAAAAAGAAAATTGTTTGCTTTTATTAGGTCATCAACTGAGATCGTGGCATTCAATTGTATTGTTCACTTGTTTTGGTTGAGCATGTGTCATTGAGATTTCCAGGTCCCTATTTTCATTTTGGATCAATCACATTCATGTTGAACTCCACAAGGGAAAACACCTTGAGCAGTACACATGCTTCAATATGTCCAAATGTATCTTTAGATTCCAAAAACATTTTATTTTATCTCTACATGTCACCATTGTTATGCGTGCACATCTGTGTATGATTGTGTGTGTGTGTGTTGGGGGGGAGTTCTGGACCTTATCAATAACTGAGGATCATGGATGCAGAGTTTACCTTTAATGCCTAGGGCATTTTGTGTGTATTGGTCAGCAACTTGAGACAAACCCACACACAACAAGAAAGAGTGGCACAAACAGAAAATAAGAACTTAAACTTGACCTCTCAAAAGGCAGGCTTTGGAACCATCTTAGGTGTAATAGTAGTATAGGGATTGACAGAAAATAGTTGGTGAGATATGATGCAAGAGAGTACATGAGCATTTATAGATTGAAACTGGAATAAGGAATATGGATGTCGTACGACAGAATACATGTATGCTATGCAAACAATCTTCATCAATTGGGTTTCTTCACTGTGTTGCATTGCCAAAATATTGGAACCTCTTGGTGCCTATGAGCAATTTCAATCTAGTGTTTTGCATCTGCTGATATATTAGTAGTAATTTTGATGCCTTTTTTCATTATTGTGATTACTTGGGCAGACAGTTCGTCATAATGCTTATGACGAAGACCCATATGCGAAAGAGTTTGGCATCAGAATTAGTGAAAAGCTAGCTTCGGTTGAGGCTCGGATACTTCCTGCTCCCTGGGTAATGATGCTATGCTGCACCTCATATGACAGTAGTTGAGTTTGTTTACAATATGAGTTTTGTTCTTTCATAGTTTCTGATGTCAGTCTTTTATATGGGTGTAAGCTGAAATATCATGATACCGGGAAGGAAAAAGATTGTTTGCCTCAGGTTGGTCAATGGAACATGCGGAACAAGGTAAGAGTTCTATGCATTGAATTTCTTTAATCTTCAAAAGCTATGTTGCATGCTTATCACTGGAATTCTCCCTTTGTGAGCCTAAGGAAATTGTATTTTTGCTGATACATACAAATGGAGATCGAAGTTGGAGATCCTTGACATTGAATATCCTCACTGGGATGGGGATTTCATAAAGATTGAGGGATTGGAAGATTATGTTTACCCTTCTATTAGCATCCTAAAATGGATGGATTAAAAAAGAACAGAGTAACAAACCAGAAAGCAGTTCCTCAATCTATATAAGATCCATAGAAACTTGTATGCCATAATAACTGGATAACTCTGTGTGCTTAGCGTGCCCATGACCTTATCCGCCGGATATGATACTGTTACTGATATTGGATACTGCACAGGATATGGTACCATTACTGATATTGAACACCGCATAGATACATCTGATATACCATCTCGGGTGTATTATATTGCACTAGATGCATTTTTTTATATAGTTCTTTTAGTTACCTTAATATTAAACTTCAAACATATGAGAAGAATATAAATAGTGATGCTCATCAAATTTAGAAATTTATAATAGAAGTTACTTGCTTGTATATGAGTATCCATATCTATGCCCTTGATTTTAGAAGTGCATAGTGGGTTCCCCACCCTTCGTGTCTATGCCTGTATCTGTATCTTTATTTGTGTCTTAAAAATTCACACGCATTCTGGTTTTCTCTATATTGCCAATTGTAAGATGGGTTTTAGAAGTTTGTCCAACTTTGTAGGAAATGACCAGAAAGTTTGTTTTCATCCTTCCCATCAACTATCTTCTTTATTCTATTTTTACATCTTAGTTCAGAATTATGTAAAAATTGCCTAGTTCTCGTCGTTTCTGCGGATCTGAAAACTGCCTCTGCTCTTGCAAATCTCTTACTTCTTTGTTTTGATAGAAAATGATTAATGGGAGCACTGTCAGCCAGTGGGCATGTATCAACTTCTCACGGAGTGTTCAAGAGAGTATAGCACATGGGTTTTGTTACGAGCTGGCTCACATGTGCCAAGTCTCTGGCATGGTAATTTTTCAAGCCTTATTTTATAATGCTTTGGCTAGGGTATTTGAACAATTTCCAGATTGTTCCTAACCATGTTCAATTGATTAATTTTCCTAATTGTTCCTAACCATGTCAAATTGATTAATTTTCTCTAGGAATTCAATCCTGAACCTGTAATTCCAATCTATGCTGCTAGGCCTGAACATGTTGAAAAGGCTCTGAAGCACGTCTACCATGCATCGATGAACAAACTTAAAGGAAAAGAACTGGAGTTACTAATAGCTATTCTACCTGACAACAATGGCTCTCTGTATGGTATGCAGAGTGTGCACTTTCTCTGTGTGCCCTTTTGACAGTATTCTCATTCACAATGAGGCTTTCTTGTGAGTGCATTTTTGAGCATGATATTGTTTTGCATTTTCAGGAGATCTCAAGAGAATATGTGAAACCGAGCTGGGTTTAATATCGCAATGCTGTCTTACAAAGCATGTTTTCAAGATTAATAAACAGTACCTGGCAAATGTCTCCCTAAAAATCAATGTGAAGGTGAATTCTTTCAAAATTACGTAGTGTCATGTTCCATATATGCATGCAAATGTGTAATCATATAAGAATTCATGCTAACATTCACAAGTACATTGTATGATAGGAGTTCAAAAATCATTCTGCCTCTCAACTTGAAACAAACTGTTATTCCTGCATTTGGTATTATTGAGAGAGAGCTCAACTAAGAGTAGACCTTACACCTTTTAAGATGTCTGTGGAACTAGCTTCTCAGAATGTCATACAGTACAGCCCTTAAAGGTCTACATGCTCTATGAAATTGTGGCTGTAGATGAAAAAGCGATGAAAATACTTGCTGATAAAATGGCCAGACTTCACTCTTCATGTGAGAAAGTAATTGTGACATTAGAAAGACCAAATGACACAAGAACACACTCCAACTAACCTTCACTAGTCTTTAAGGCACCTTTCAACTCATCACTCAACCTCAATCGGGTTTGGTGATGCCCACTTCAAAAGTCAATTTGGAAAAGTACTTGTGCAATCCACAAACATTTCAAGCATGACACCCAACCTTGGGATGGAAAAATGCAATATTATAGTAATTCAGTTGATTGAATAGCTACCAATGGTAAAATACACATTCACCTTGTCTCGTTCTTGTTTGGATTTAACGATGCTGGTCCCGTAGAGTGCTATGTGCTTTCTCAAATATTCCCTTTTGTTCCATAAGACACTTGCCAGGGAGTTATTCATATTCTTATGAACTCATGATAGTAAGCCTTATTTGCCAAGCTAGCACAAGGGATAAAATCATTTGACGATGAATGTCCAAGAGAGGTTGTCCAACATATTTAAACTTATCCAAAAGAGGTTTCAACATACTCGGTACGTCCATGGGTTTTCTCTCTCCTTTAACCATGAACATATGACCATTACTGTCATTACTTTTAGGGAGATTTGGCAGCACTCTTCCTAGGTAAGAGTTCAACCTTCATATTGCCCATGCAAAATGTGTAGATATTTTGAGATCATAATTGTTGCATTTCTATAAATTGAGTTTGAGATCATCAATTGTTAACTCCAGGTAGATCAGAATAACCTTTGATGATGATAATGAAAAATTTTCAACCAAATTGTTGTGGGCTTTCAAAATGTATGTGACATACATCCATGGGAACGACGTCAAAACAAGCTAGGCACTCAGGGTTAATAAAAAACTCACTTTTCCATATTGAAAAGAGATGACAATGCATGCTCGTAGAAAATTCAGAATCCAAAGAACACCTATGCTTGGACTCGCCAATCTAGAAACACTAGGATCCACCATCCCACTGCATTCAATCTCTCGTGCTATATCATGTTTCCAGTCATATGGTCTGTAACTGAGTGACAGCCAGTCTCTTAAGGAACTTTTGCATGTGATGCCCATGGTTTTATGATCCAGAGTGTTGAATGAAGAGACTCATTGTGAATTCTGGATGATATATAGATTGGAAAATCCTACCTACATGTTTTGGTCTAGGTAGTTGTTGCATTCTTCTATAAACCATCAGCTTACAGGCCAGCAAATGCAATTATAGGTTGTGATCTCCCAGATCTTCCAGTCTTGGAGGCTTTTGAAGATTTTCCATCTAGGGGTGGGGTCAATCAGATATGTGGTCTGTATCAATGAACCATGTATTATTGCATATAAGGGTTTGTGGTGCGAGACTTTGTAATCACTCAGCTAGAAGAGTTAATTGCTTTTGGAAAGTATTGTGTTCATTTTATCATCACATTTCCTCTTGACACTACCACAGGCAGCCATTGAATGACATCAGAATGGATTTTATGCAGATGGGAGGAAGAAATACCGTTCTTTTGGATGCTATAAGTTGGAGGATACCGTTGGTTAGTGACATACCTACTATAATATTTGGGGCAGATGTCACCCACCCTGAGAATGGAGAAGATTCGAGTCCTTCAATTGCTGCTGTATGAACAAACCATTTCCCATAACTCTTTATTTTCCCATGCTAGTTTTTGATGAATTCAAAATGCTGATATATGTTTCTGCTGTAGGTAGTAGCCTCCCAGGACTGGCCTGAAGTTACAAAATATGCAGGGTTGGTTTGTGCTCAGGCTCATAGACAGGAACTTATACAGGATCTGTACAAGACATGGCATGACCCTGTTCGGGGTACACTCAGTGGAGGCATGATCCGGTATATGGATTCTCAGTTGTTTTCTTTTTAATTTTGACTTGGTTATTTTTCCTCCACTTCCTACATCTTATTCATCTTTTCATTGATGCAGAGATCTATTGGTTTCATTTCGGAGGGCAACAGGCCAAAAGCCACTGAGAATTATATTCTACAGGTGAATGTACAAATAGTCTACCATTATATATGCATACAAATAATATATTATGTAAGTAGATACATCAATACCTACACAAATGCACGTTTGCATGCAAGAAGAGTGAAAACAAGGTTTAGTAGTGCATGTACTCATGCATACATGCATTTCGACTATCTCGATTTCTTAATTGAAGAATCTTGTGATCAGGGATG
Organism: Litsea cubeba; assembly: GCA_012931725.1. Classification (NCBI taxonomy): domain Eukaryota; kingdom Viridiplantae; phylum Streptophyta; class Magnoliopsida; order Laurales; family Lauraceae; genus Litsea; species Litsea cubeba. Next base: position 127,065,324 of record CM022947.1, read on the forward strand.
GTGTGAGTGAAGGGCAGTTCTATCAAGTTCTTCTATATGAACTGGATGCAATCAGGAAGGTGGGTTATGGTTTATTCCATTTGCTTCCTAATAGATGAATAGCATTAGGTAGAAAGAAAATTATACGCGTGGTGGAACCTAGGATAATTGTTTTTTTCTTGTTCTTTTTTTTCCTTGATGGATGAAGGCTTGTGCCTCTCTTGAGCCGAATTACCAACCTCCTGTGACATTTATTGTGGTCCAAAAAAGGCACCACACAAGACTGTTTGCTAGCAATCACAAGGATCGGAGCAGCACTGACAAGAGTGGAAACATTTTACCTGGTAATGAATAGTTTTCACAAGTTATTGTATTTGCACCTCAAAATGGCATTTACCTTAAAAGGAAAACTTTTATGTCTCAGGCACAGTAGTTGATTCTAAAATCTGTCATCCAACAGAATTTGATTTCTATCTCTGCAGCCATGCTGGAATCCAGGTGATTTAATTTCTCCTTTTAAATTGGAAACTGAATTTGGTGATCTTCTTTCTTTTTCTTATGTTACTAAGAGTGGGCAGTGAAATGGGCTGTCCTGTCAGGCTTCCTGGCTCGATCCTCCATTGCTTGGGTTTGAGCCAGTTGTTTAGGTATGAACCGTATATTCCATAAATGACCTACTCCAGACCTAAATTACAAGTCAATCAGTAAACCTGCTGGGCCTAGGTTAAGATCTGGGCCATTTGGACCTTTGGAACATTTTCTATTGAGCCCTAAATCTGGGTGTAGCCCTGTTTATGGCACTGTTAGACCTGGGCCTGACCTTGAGGCCCAACTATTTGAAAGTTGGAACGAGTCTTGGTCTAGACCTAGATCTGCTGAAAGATACATTTGGATGGAAGAAAACTATCCTGGGTACAGCCATAATATTAACCAAGCAGAATGCCCACAAACAGGCAACAGAAATCATCTTGATAGGGTGATTTTCTCCTGTGAGTCCTGCGGACGTTCCCATATATGGACGAGTGACATTGCCACAGTCAGCACCGTGAAATTCGGGGGGTCCCAGTTTATTTATGCCCGCCAACACAACACCACTACATCCTGCATAGAATGTCCATTTATATTAAAGAGTTCCTTTTGCAATTCCAATTACAACAGGATTTTGTAAACTTTGAATTGGTATTTCAGTTTAATTAGCATTCTACTTTCGGTTAGGATAGCTTTGACAAAACTTGTTTTGTTCACAAGTTTGAACCCAAAAGCTTAACCCGCCGTGGAACACAATACCACTAAATACTGCATAGAATGTCCATTTATATTAAAGAGGTCCTTTTGCAATTCCAATTACAACAGGATCTTGTAAACTTTGAATTGGTATTTAAGTTTAATTAGCATTCTACTTTCGGTTAGGATAGCTTTGACAAAACTTTGTTTTGTTCACAAGTTTGATAAGTGTAGGATTAAGCGTTTGGGTTGGTACATGGTATCTTACATTGTATCAGAGCCAGTTCCTGTCGTTCTTGTGTAGCCCATGGGCCTTTCTGTTGTTCTTGTGTAGCCCATGTGGCAAACATGTCCATGAAATCTGTTGGGCCTGCACGTGAGGGGGAGTGTTGGGAAATTCCCACATCCCACATCGCCCAAGTAATGGGTTTGACATGGCTTCATGTACCTGTCTTGGCCTTCCACCTATAAGCTTAAGCTTTTTGGGTTGGTACATGGTATCTTACAATAAGAACTCTTTTTGATGTAGAAAGTCAACTTTTGAAGTTGTATTGGTCTCCTTTAATAAGGTTGTAAAATTAGTTACAAATTTAGAGTGCACTAATGATGTTTTGAAACTTTCTTTCTTTAATGATCTCCTCTTCTCCTTCGTGAGCGGAAGAGGTGGACTTCTATCATCTTCTCCTTGCACTGTTTCCCCTCACTGTCGCGGCATTTTATCTTCTTTCAAACCAAAGTCAGACACTTTAACAGTGACTGTCTTTGCTACAGCTCTTGTTAATTCCATAATTCAACAATAATGAAAGAAAATGTTTCCACAAATACTCATTTTTGTAACTGGCAAAGTGATTTTAAATTAAAAAATATTCTATAATTTGGAAACTGTCGATTGTAAATAATTTGGTAACTGTTGTTTGTAATAACCATAATCTTTGAAATAATGTTTAGATAAGTTTTACTGTATTGTTGTGTTGTGCCCTTGGGCACAACATCCACAATTCTGCTACCGCAAAATGTTTTTGGTACATTGGAAAAATGGGATTTTACATAAGCCATGAGATAGAAATATGTTTTCTAAAACTCTCCATGGATTGAATCTTTTGGTGGTTATTAATTAATCAGTGGAATCCTAGATAATATTCTGGTGTTTATTGGAGACAGTGGTTGATTTCTCCCCTCTAGTTCATCCATTAGAAATTTAATCACTTATTATAATGTGTTTGGCAATTTGACAAAGAATAGCCAGTGTGTTTGCATAATGCATTTGACACTTCCATAATATACTGATCTGAATCTCAATCAGTTAATATTAAGCACGTTCTAAATCTTTGTGAAGAACTGTTTGGACACCATCTGAACTACACCTGCACTAAATAGGGGTGGTGCTGGTATGCATCATTGCCTGTACTTATTTTTGCAGATCTCAAAACATAAGAACTCTTTAACATATTGGGAGCCTACGTGAGATGGTGAAAATCACAAACTTCCCCAAAGAACATGCTTCCCAAAACTGCATTTTTATGAACTTCCTTTTAAGAAAAAGAAGACTGAAATTTTATTTTGGTGGAATGTGTGTGTGTGCGTGTTTTTTTTTGGAAAGGTAAACTGAGTTGAAACTATGGCAACCCACAATGTTGTGGTTGCAACATTGAGCATTGTCTAACAGCCCAAATGCACCTTAGTTAAATAACTATGGACGCATTTTCACTGAGAAGTTGCATTATGTTTGGGCATGAGGTATTTATATCATAACTTGTTATTTTTGCCCCTAACAATATATTCTTCGGCTATGGCACAGGGGACAAGTCGACCAGCCCATTACCATGTTTTATGGGATGAGAACAATTTTACAGCAGATGGGATTCAGTCTTTGACCAACAACCTCTGTTACACGTATGTGGGAAGCTAACAGCTTTCAAAGCTTTTTTTATAGACTATGGTCATATAGTAATTCTTACCCTTCTCTTTATTGTATTTTTTTTCATTACTGACTTCCTAATTTGCAGTTATGCCAGATGTACACGCTCCATCTCTGTTGGTAAGTCCATGTTCTTTTCTCAGTTATCTTTTGATCGTTATGTATTTGCTCCTGTGGGCAAAATTCTAAGGCCTTTTTCTTGGACATTTACTTTGGAAAGTAGTGCTGTTCATCTTTTTTTCCCCTTAAAGGTATTAATGATTTTATTTTCATGCATGTTTCATACATATGAAATCCTAGATGATCAGATCAGCAAGTTCCTATTTTGGTGGCCATAGCTTAGAATCACGCAAGTGATGAGAGAATCCTACAATTCATTATTTGATGATTCTTGGGAATATGGCTAAGAGAAAAAAATAGAAGAGGTTTCACAAACTTTAATTTTTTTCTTAAAAACTCTTCTAAGTGAATGGTTTGGATTCCTACACACAACTGATATTTACGAAAAGGAGAAAACAAAGAAGTGTCCATCAATGTTCTTTCCATATTTTTACATGGTTGCATTCTTGAACAAGAGGGACTTATTGATCATATAAGGTGGGCAACTCCTCAAAACTCAAGCTGCTGCAAGGAATTCTGGATTCTAAGTCATTTAAGAGGAAAAACAAAATGTTTCGTTTTAAAATCACGACTGTTAAGTAGGCTAGTAGCCGACATTGTCCATGTGGTTCAGAAATCAGAACACACAGGAAACTTGAGTTTCACCTTAGATGACTGATGCAGGGGTGGGGAAGAATAGCCAACGGGCTACTCTCCAAACGCTTAGGATATCTCACACCAAAGGAAGGAGGGAGTGAGTTAGATGACTGATGCAGAGGTGGGGAAGAATAGCCAACGGGCTACTCTCCAAAGGCTTAGGATATCTCACACCAAAAGGGAGGAGGGAGGGAGGGAATGGTTTTCATTTTCATATACTTTCTAGAGTCAGTTCTCATAGAACCATATTTTTATATAGGAAACTATTGTTTACCAGTTATTTTCCATTTAAGCCCGTCTAATTTTTGAAGGGCAGAAGAAATTTAAGGGACCGATGAAAATGGTTGGTGGTTTGCAGAATTTCTCTATTTAGCCCTATTTAAGGTGTAGATCAGGAGTCCTTTTTTCTTTTTCTTGTTGTAGCCGTTGTTATTCAACCTTTCTCTAATAATGGCATCAAAAACTTTCTGATGACATTGACTTCGTGGTTCCATTGAAAATTTTGGCATGAAATTGTATTGCATCTTTGACTCTCTCTGTTTCAGAATTCATACTATCTTGATGCTGAGAAATTGCATTGTGCTCATCAATTAAGGGCCATGTTGATTTGGTATGTCCACAGTTCCTCCTGCATATTATGCACACTTGGCGGCTTTCCGAGCTAGATTCTACATGGAGCCTGACATGCGGGAGAACAACTCATCAGCAGATGACACAAGCCAAGTATTGGGTGGGAGCACATTTCAGCAGAAGGGTGTGAGGCCATTGCCAGCCCTCAAAGAAAATGTGAAGAAAGTGATGTTCTATTGCTAGAGAGGTGCATAAGGTTGATGTATAGCAGATCACTGGTTCTTTATTTCTCTGTATGTTATGTATCTGTTGATGGGCCTCCCTGGTAGGCCTTCCATTTCATAGAAGTCTTTATATGTGCATTTTCCCATTTTAGTCGAATGCAATTTTAGCTCTGATTTGTACACTAGCACTAACTTTTTTGGATTTTGAAAACGTGTTCAAGTAATGCGGTGTTTCTCGCTGCACATAGTCTTCTTCCAAGCTTGAATCCTAGAACTTGGCTGCAATCCAGGTCATCATCCTTTTTTCTTTTTTCTTTTTTTAACAGTCTAAGCTGACAAACTGATGGCAGTCCATCATTTAATATATTTGAAGCTCGAGAAGGAGGGTTGCTCGGTTGGCAACCCTGCATCTCAACCGGCTGCTCGATCTCTTCTCACTTGTGTGGGCTCTCATTCGTTGGGCTTTCTCTTCCCACCACGTGTGTGGTGCTCTCTTGGGTCCAGCCCCCTTGGCAGGGTCTTAAAAAAACTTATGAAGCTCGTCTCAGACTTTCAGAGGCTGCCAGGTGAATAACTTCGGTGAGTCTGGCTGAGCATTTTGGGGGGCGTTTAGCCAGACTGTTTTGGTCTGATCTGGTGGCTTACTACTGAGCAGAGCTGAATGAATTGGCCTATTCATAACATGATTTTATTGGAAATTCTTACGTGTGGTCAGAACAATTGCAGTTTGTGTAAAATGGAAAAGGGGACTGCATATAAGGTTGCTCCTAGGAGAACATTTCTCAACATGTACGATCCAACAGTGGTTTAAATAAAACCAACACAGAGAATCAGTGAGATGCAAAATCCTACCAGCATTACTATGATACAGTTGGTATGGGCCTGGACCACTGCTGCAGCAGCCCTGTCCCATTTTGGACTATATCATAGGATATGACTCCATAAATCTTCACAAATCATTACTGTTAGTTGGGGAGCAAAGGGGTGGTGATCTCTCTCTCTCTCTCTCAGTTGATTTTTGAATGGCCGGTGGAGGGTCCAGTACCTATGATTTCAACTCTGAAATCTACCTTCTGGATCTTTTGTGCAACAAAAGCCTCCTATTTTCCGTGCTTGTTATTTTTTCGCTGTTCAGTGTTGGACTTTTCCTCATGGGAAGGAGGAAAATTTTAAATTATTTTTGCTCTGGGTAGGAATCACTTTTCTGCATCAGGACAAAAAGAATACGAAAGGCCGAAGAAATCTATTGTCACTAACTCATCCTTTGCCATACTGAGCCGAGCCGAGGGTGACCTCCAAAGAAATCTATGGTGTGCTCCCATCCAAATGGATGAAAAATCAGCTAGGATTTTCAGCTTGGGCTCCAGTTTGTGTGGGTTTAGCAGGTGCCGCCTTCGATATTAGTCATGTTGGGTCAAAGGATTCGGGGGATTAGTCATGTTGCATCAAAGAAGTCAGGGATACTCTTTTCAGAAGGGAAAAAAAAATCCTCTTGAAGTGTATTGATAAGGAAGGTCCTACAAACAAGTAGGGTGGACATTTAGCAGATTCTTTGGCAAAATTTTGGGTGGATGGGTCTTTTGTCTCTTGCTTGTCTTCAGTGTGTAATTTCTTTCTTTCCTTGGTATATCTCTTTTGTACCAGTGTCTTTCTCTTATCTTTGCTGTAGGATGTTATGTATTGTGCAAATTCTTAAACTGATCGATGATGGGACTGGGAGGCCCAGTTTATGGCACTGCCGTAAGTACCACAATTTTCTAAAAAGTTTGTAAACTATTAATATCTTGAGAATTTGAAACTACTGTAAAAAAATGAATATATTATGATTTTAACATGATAATATCACGATAGACGCTTCTTTAAAGGAAGAGAGTTTTGGCCCATAGTGAGGATATGCACAAACAAACGAATTATTCATTATCATCAAATATCCAAAGGAAGATTTTCCATCTTTAATATTAAAAGTTGCATCCGAGAAAATTAATAAAGTATTATTTGAATGATCACCAGGTAGCTTTAAAACTTTGGGTCTAGAAAAACAATCTCTTTTGTAATTAATCCCCCTCCCTGTTACAAGGATACATATTTTGGATGAAACCAATGAATTTTTTGGGATCAATGGCGGTCCTTTAAAAATGAAATTGTTTCTGGCTTTCTGTGATGTCCACCGGATAAAAAGAGCCATCGAAGGGAGATTAGGATTTTCCTGCTTCTATACCATGTCATTCAAATTTAGGATATTTCCCCACCATCCTATAATATCCATACTCCTCATAGAGTGAGTCAAGAATCCGAGTTTACAACAAAACCAAACCGCTCTAGCATAATTACATAGAAAAAGAGCATGTTCCACAAAGTCCTCGCCGGATTCACAAATAGGGCATATAGTAGATCAAGAACTAGTTTTAGGACCAGCCATTTCATCACAAGAATGGCCATTCATGTTTGGAGTATTAGATACTTCTTGGAATTAAGCAGCAAGGGTTAGATATCAGACCTCGCATTCTCATCATGAGCTTCATTTTTTTTTATTTTTTTTATATCTCAGGGTATCTCCCACCCAGCCCAGCCTAGGAGCCTTTGGCCCTAAGCCCAAGGGATACTCTATTCTGGACAACCGATAACTAATCCCTAAGGGCCCGTTTGGTAATTTAACTAGTAAAGTCAAGTAAAGTTAAGTCAATTTAAACATCACATCAAAATCACTTTTTACCAAAACTCCCTCCATCTTTTTTCAAAAAAAAGTCAAAAAGCAACTACAATTATTAATTAAAAGACAAAAAAATTCTTTCTCCCATACAAAAAGTCAAAAATATTCCATTCCAAACAACTAAAAATAAAATATCATCATAATCCACTACATATTTTATTCATTCTTTTTTTTTTTTCACTTCACTCTACTTCAATTTAAAAGTAAAGTGCCAAATGAGCCCTAAGGGCACACGCAAATCCACCGGGTAAAACTATGGAAGGTGGCCAACAAAGGTACGTGTCGAACACAAGATCTCACTGTTGGATTGCTAAATATATTGGTTATTTTCTGACATAAAATAATCCCAAGTTGGTTAGAATTTGAAAGTTTTTGCTAATTGCCTAATAGAATTTGTTGTGGTGGTAGGATGGATATTTTATTTTGATATCCCAGCTCAAGGGGGCTGGGACCTAAGATTCTCGCACATGTGAGAGAAAACCCTCTCACATGTGGAGTGAAACCCGCACATGTGAAGAGAGAATCTTACCGTCCTTAAGATTTGATTTGACGTGTCCCACCTTTTCCATTAGTCTTGAGGCCTTTGGCGATATCGTTCTATATGTAGTGCAAAAAAGTACGTAAATAAATAGAGAGAGAGAGGTGGTGGCAGGCCCTTAGGTGTCAATATAAAATATTTATGCCATTTATTTTTGAAGGATTTCAGGGGCTTCCCCTTCAAAGTTCCATTTTTATATCACAAATTACTTGGCTTCTTGAATGCTTTTGATGTTAAAAAGCATAAATAAAGAGATTTTTAAGAGAAAAGAACATATTAAACACATTTTCTATAGTAAAAATAGTAAATTTTAAAAATGTCAGTAAAAGGCCTTATGATTTTTTAGGGACGAAATTGCACATAGCTTGTATGTCATGATTGCATGATTGACATGACACTCTACCACAACATAATCAAGAGTATGTCAAATAATCGCGACACATCTCCCCATCTTCCTTTTGAAAGATTTCTTTTCTTACATTTCTTTTTCTTATCAGTTCTTTTCTTACATTTCTTGTAAGATAGATTTGTGCCTTTTCTAAGTTTTGATTTTGACTCTTTTTTTTTTTTTTTGTGATTTGAAGATTGAGTATGTTTTACACTTTCACTATCTCACATTACATTACATTTCAATTCTAGTACTGTATCTCCTTCATGAATTAGATCGAGCATATCACTGATCTTTCTTGACACCTTTAAATCAAAAGCAACAAAACTCATTTCAAGAAGTGAAAGATAACCCAATTTCCAATCTAAGAATCAAGAAGACATATTCCAAGAAATCCAAAAAAAAAAAAGGGGAAAAAAGAAGTTGAGACACTCCTCCAAAATACTATCTCTCATAGTAAAGCAGATCTTCAATCAATGCAAAATCCCTTTCAAGAATCAAACATAATTCCCAACCCAATAGATGAAGAAAATTTATTTCAAGAAATCAAGGCAAAAAAAGCAGGAAAGAAAAGGATTTAATCCACCTCCCAAACATTATTTATCATAGCACAGGAGATCTTTTTCAATAAATACACAATCCTTAACAAGAAATAAAAGATAACACAATTTCCAACTCAAGAGAGAAAACCCACTTCAATAAATCAAGGAAAAATAAAGGGAAGAAGAAGAAGAAGATGAAACCTACCTCCAAAATACCATTTCATCCAAAATACCATCACTCATAATGTACAAGATCCTTTTCAATTAATGTAAAGCCCCTTCAAAATATACCAATTCCCAATTCAAGAGATTAAGTTAACATATTTAAAAGAATTTAAAAGAGAAGGTGTGAGCCTGAAAAAGAAGTGATTGACAACTGAAAAAAGTCCATAACAAAAGGAGCTCTCATGCCACCACTAGGAAATCGATTCTCATTGATCAATTAAAACTAATTTCCTTCAACGGATTAAGGCTATTAATCAGATTTCAAATTTAAGTTGAGAACTTGAGATAGCCTTGCCCTTCTCTACCCCTTTAAAGTTTGTGTAACAGCCATTCCATCACCCCACGTCAATACAGAAATGGTATAAGAAAGAAGAAAGTTGCATGAGGCATTTAGCTCAGATCAAGACTTCTGATCATCTGCACTTGGTCAAAGCTATTCGATAAATTAAACTATGACATTAGGAATAAAATCTAGTACCAATATACCTGATGTCAATTTACTATAACTCTTAAGATATTTTCAATATGAACTATGATTTGATGATGCTAGTCTCATTATGTTGAAGATTTGTTAGCTCTAGTATTATCTTAATTCCTTTGCTTGGCTGATTACGGGAAAAAATGTGACTTGTACTGAACTCCAAATGTCAAACTGAGCTATCAACTTGTTAGGGTAAGAAAAAAAAAAAAAAAAACATGTAACAGAAGTATCTACTGCTTTTCTCATTGCTGTTTACTCCATCTGGCTGGAAAGAAATAGACAATCAGGGCCCCTACAAGGACAAATGTATAGTGTTCATCAAGAACAACCTAAGTCTAGCTCTTCATGGTTTTGACAGGAGCTTCAACAGCACTTTCTTGCGCTCTATTTTATCTCTCCTGGCCCTGTAACGGCCATGTTATAAGTGGCTTTTTTGGCTTAATGTTTCTTTCTTTTCTGAGTCTCTGGTCTTGTCCCCGGTTAGCTCCTTTTGATCTGCATAACTTTTTTTTTTGTGTGTGTGTGTGTGTGTGGGTGGGGGGGGGGGGGGTTTATTTATAATATTCTTTTGGCTTTATTTATAATATTCTTTTCATCTTAAGCCAAAAAAAAAAAGATAATCTACTGCATGACTGTTTCTCTGAGGGATCATATTTATGTATTTGCCAAAAGAACTTTAGAAGGGTTGCAACATAAAAAAAAAAAGATAATTACAAGGTTGCAATATCTTGATAAGGGAGGTTTGAGAATTGAGGGGACTTTTCAATCTTTTTCTTGAGTGGATTACATTAAGTCTACCTCCATATCAATTGAATAAGACTAACATGATGACGATGATATGATGTCAATGATATTGACTCATTTATTTTGGTTATTGAGCTTTTGTTGAAGCATAGAACAAGAAATTTTTTTGAGCTAAATTTGAACATTAGTGCGAGTGTGAGTAAAGAAAGTTAAAGTCAGGACACAAGAAAGCTGTTAAGAAAGTTGGAGAGATGGCGTCATCAGAGAGGCAACAAGATCAGAGAGTGCTCGTATATGGATTGGAAAGGGCGAATTCACTCAACGACCGACGTTGACAACCAGGAGATTCTCCATCAAAGCCAAGCCTTTAGCTTGATTAGATGAAGTCCTCACTCTAAAAAAGAAGATAACTTGTTTATTTTGTCAAAAAGACTCAGCAACTACTAGTTTCTTTTCTTATATATATTACTTAGGGGAATCACGCATAGAACTTCTAAAAAGGACAAATCAAAATAACAAGAAAAAGACTAACTAACTAAACATTACAAAAGTAAATTTGGAAATTTTGACTCAAAATTAGTTGGCCATCATCGATGTATGGGGCCAAGGTTGCACCAAGAAAGAAGTCCTAGAAGATTAAAGGTTTGCTTCTATTTTTTTTTTTTTTTGCTTAAAGGTAAAAATTGTATTAAGCAAGAGGAAGAGCTACAAAAGATAAAGCTCCCAAGAGAAAACAAAAAAAAAGGAGGCTGGATTAGCCTTCAATGGGAAGGTCACCAGGCAACCAATTCACAAAAAATGGAGCTGAAACAAAAAGCTCAGCAGAGAAGTAGAAGAAAACAAAAACCTGTAGAAGTTACAAGACTGCACAGACCAAGAACCACTACGAAACAGAATCAACCGCTTCCAGCAGAGAGGCAAAAGAAGAAACAAACAAGCACTTCAGATGCTCCTAGAAGAGGAAATTTAGCTGTAATCTGGAAAGAGAGGAGCAGAAACCGCGCAAAAACAGAAGATCCACAGATGCTAAAGAGAAACGCGCAGACAGTCCACTGAGACAGACCACGAAGCTACAGAAAACCGCACAGCGCTACTAGCTTGGGGGGGGGGGGGGGGGGGGGGGGGGGGGGGGGGGGGGGGGCACTTGGTTACCGATAGCCACCGGGATTGGATAAAGGGAAGAAGAATTAGCCAAACTAGAGACTGATGCAATGAGATCCTTAAGGCGATTTTGGAAGAGAGACTTAGCTATCTGAAGAGAAGGTTGCTTGCCGTTGTGCTTATAGTCGTTCCGGAGAGTCCAGAAGGTTTGCTTCTATTAATAGTGAAAGAGTAGGGTGAGATTTTATTTTTCATGCACTTTCATCGAAATAGAGCATGCAGTTGTCTATTGGGCTTGGGAAGAAAAAGCTTGTAAACTCTATTTTTGCACAGTGCATTTGGTTAGCAGCTTTGTGATTTTTTTCCTCTTATCTTAAATGATTTTCCACATAAAATTGCTATTTGAACTCTCTCTCTCTCTCTCTCTCTCCACAGATTGCTAGTCGTAGTTGTGTAGATTGGTTTATGCTTTTCTTAAGCCATAAAGTTTTCCAAGCAATTCACAGAGAAGAAAAGAGTTCCATTTCTCCTCGATACATAACTCTATACGTGAAATGTTCAACATTCTAATATCTAAAGAAATGTTCACAATATCGGTATCTAGATTCCATCATTCAAATTCTAATGTTTGAAGCAAGTACTAGTTCATGCTTGGATTATCTAACACTCATGAAGGTAGAGCTTCAATTGTTTTAGTGGTTCATAGATTTTCTAAATTACAAAAATCCATTCTTCATAAGACGACCACCAATGTCTTCAATGTTGTAGATCTAAGTCAATTACTGTTGGATGACTTTAAGTTTTGTTTGTCTTTTTAGGGAGGGGGACAAGAAAATGTGATCGTTTTAGATACATGGATGTTATGCAAATGTTAAATCTGTAAAACACATTACCATATCAGTCAAAATCACCATTTTTACAAGAGTTAATGAGTGCATCCAACGACTTTAGATGTGTTCCGATATTTTGAACTTTTTCAGAATTTTCTCAAAACTCATAAAATTTAAGATATGAAACTATCTTGATTCTTATTATTAATATGAGAATATTGAATGATTTGGATCATGAATTGGGAGCCCACAAAAGTGTAGAAACTCATAAGCATAGGTTGAGATTTTTTTTTCACAAATTACTCAAAATTTGTGAAGGTTTAAGATAACTAGCAAAAAGGTCTTGGGGGATATTAGTTGAATAAACAAATTGAACGGTTTATATTACAATTATGGGGCCTACAACAATGAAAAAAATAAGTGGTTGACGTGATATGATCATGTTGCTAAGTAGTTAGTTTGTTATACCTTTAATGTTTATGAGTTTTTGGTGCATTGGTTAGCAATTTGAGATGGTATCAGAGACAACACATCTCAGGTTCGAATCCTCACAAGGCAAAAAAGGCTTCATACCGTGTCTTGTGTGCGGCATATGGGTATAGGGCAAAAAGGCCACATGCCACGTCTTGTACGGATGCGTGCTTCGAATTCAGAAGGTATCCCGCCGAGAGGGGTGTTTAGTAATTACTTTGCCGCACGTTTAATGCCTAGGCATTTTAGGTGTACTGGTTAGCAACTTGAGACCTGTGACCAATTGCATAGCTAAATGCAATCACTGTGTGACGCATGTCCTTGCGTCTTTTTAAACGTGGGAGATGTGAAAGGCTTCTCACCTATTTAGGTGTGAAAATGACCTTATTTACACCCTATTCACACCTCATTTACATAGCACAAACAAACGCGATGATGCGTATGCATGTGAATCACTTCCATATCTAAATAATTGCAAACAAATGGCCCCTTGTGGACTAAATTCGAGACCAATTTGATTCTCAATAGCACATGCATCCTCGGGTTTTGATTAACTTGACAGATATATCTATGAAATATCCATTGAACGCTTGAAACAATTATACAAATGTAGGATGAGGACGCCGCACAAAGAAAATTTAATACTACTCAAGCAAGAGGATTCTGAGTTTCATTGAATAATTAAAGTTTTTAACAGGTAAAGCAAGATAAAAAACAAGAAGTCTGGAGCGTGTCACATGTTAGAGAAGATCAATGAGAATACGTACGGGAATAAACTTCCTCCAGCTATGCACATTCATAAAGATGAAGAAATCAACATAAAATAACAAAAAAGGCATAAACTCTAGATCTGGTGTTCTCAACGAGGAAGAAGGCAATAAGCTACTCATTTCTTACTATAGTAGAATAATTTATACACACGAAAAATCCTCATTAAGGCTGCTCTTAAAGCTACTCAAGAAAATAGCTAGAAAGGACAAAGAAGTTGAGTCTGGAGGATTGGGCTTAGACCTTTTGCCATTCATGTGGCTACATATATGACAATGTGGAAGTAGTGTGAAACTAGCTACTACCATGAAATAGTTGCAAACTTGAACATGAATTCTTCCCAACCCAAAGAGGAACCTAGTTCTCGTGTCTTTGTGGTGTTATTCTCTTTTGGCTTTAATGAATTTTAACTACCAAAAAAAAAGAGAGGACTACGTAGAATGAGAGGGTGGCATACAATATAATAGGGGTATTGGGTATTGAGTCTTGATGAGTCCAACTTTATATGTTCTTGAGATTTTAACTTTTTTGAATCATGGTTGTATATCTTTAGAATGAGGCACCTAAGAGTTTTTTTGCTTAGTTAACCATATTTTAAAGTTGTCATACTTTGGAATTATAGCAACTTAGAGCTCTCATGAAAAGTCAAAAGTATCAGTTATTAATGATGTAGTTGAAAGTTGTACTAGCATTAAATGCTTACTGTATCCAAGGAGTAAGGGTGGAGAGAGGAAGGTAGAATCAAGAGTCAAGAGTTGAAGAGGTTTTCTGGAGGAGATTAGTACTTGGAATTCATATATTGGGCCAAACCTTTGCTTCCTTACTCTTGTTTTCTCCTATCCCCATTAAAGATTGCCTACGGATCCAACATCCAAATTAAATGTTTATGCACACATTCTTTAAAGAGACATGACCTACCACAATATCTGGAACAAATTGAATGTTTGTATGCTAGAGTAGTAGACAGATCCAGCTACCACCAGACTTCTAATGGTGAGTTTGGTACAAAAGTGGTGACCATTTGATCTTATCAAGCATGAAGCTCCATGTGAATTTAAACTTGGAGGGATATAATTGAAAGTTCAACAAAGAAACATGGATCAGACAAACAATATCAACTATTCAAATGGTAGTCAATCAGATTGTCCTGTTTGGATGCAAGTGAAGATGAATTTAGAGATGCAAGTGTTCGACGAAATATATAGCAAGTGCTGGGACCAATGAACTAGATGGTCTCGATGATGATGACTGAAATGACAGTCTAGAGCTGATCCAGTAGAGTACAAGTGGAGATGCAAAGTAGGTGCAGAGAATTAAGAGAATTTCAGGCAGAAAGTCTACACTCACCGAAAGAGTGCCCAGAAAATTAGACCGATCCGACGTGGCGGGCCACGTAGCACTGTGTGGACGTGATCTTTAGTGGGAGCGGGATTTTCATTTTGGGAGCCCGCCAGAAGAATAGCTACTGTTTTGAAGAAGAAAAGAAGAGAAACCGGAGAAAAACAGAGACTTCTTTCTCCTGCCCTAGAAACGAAGACTGGGGGTTTTTTGCTTCTCCATCTCAGGCCATCAACGAACGCAGGGTTTTGGGCTGCATCCTCTCTCTCTATATATCACTACATTGTTTGTAGAGATTCGACCTTTTCTTTGGTCAAAGGTATTCTTCTTCTCTTTCTACTCTGCTTCTTCTTCTTCTTATGATGCAATAATCTTCACATATGTTGGGTTTTTTATTAAATCTTCTCGTGATTTGGGTGGTCTTTTTTGGTTGGAATTTGTAAAAAGTTTTGATTTTTATTGCATTTCTATCGATTTCTTTTTCTGGGTATTGATCCATTTAGCATAGTTTGTTTCCATCGCTCTCTTTGAGGAAGAATTTCTGATCCTCAAACTAATATCCATGTATTGTAAATTGAAATGTAACTTTAGAAAACAGTGAAACTAGAAGATGTGGAGTCAGTGCTGGTTTCTGTTAATGGGTCAAACGAGTGGAGTTGTAATGTAAAGATTAGCTCTAACCTGACCCATTTAGATATAGATCAGATTTACTAATTGTTCAGTCTACAATGGTTCATCTGATGATCCCTACTATAGATGAGTGGTGTTGATAGGATGATCGTAGCTACTAATTGAAGAACTTATGCCCATTGAATGCTGATGGATGATTTCTCACTAACCATCCATGTTTAAGCATATAAGATTCTCCATTCCTAATCTTATTTTTTTGCTGATGATCTTTAATATTCTTTTATCGAATTATTCTCAACACATGAATGCTTTATTTGTTTTTAGAAGCATGGAAGAATATGAAATATCACGTGAATTTGATGGAGACGATAATGCAATTGAATTGGGGACGATTTGTCAGGAAATAAACAGTGTTGAGATGGAGAAGCCCTTGGAGGAAGGTGAAAACATAGAAGAGGTAGTAATGGAACCTCAAAGGGGAATGATGTTTGGTTCAATTGAAGAAGTACATGAATTTTATGCAAGATATGCCAGGCATATCGGGTTTGCTATTGCCCTAAAAACATCGAAAAAAGGAACGGATGGAAAAAGGAGCTATGTTACAATTGCTTGCACTAAGGGTAGAAAGCCAAGACCAAATGCCAGCAACCCAGTTCAACCCCGTCCACAATCAAAAACAAATTGCAAAGCAGCGTTAAATCTTTCTTTGCAATTCGACGGGAAGTGGCTTCTGAACTCATTTGTGCTTGAGCATAACCATGATATGAGTCCGAACAAAGCTCGATATCACAAGAGTAACAGGGTAATCCCACCACATGTGAAGAGGCAGCTTGAATTGAATGACAAAGCGGGGATTAGATTGAACAAGACTGTTAGCTCATGTGTGGTAGAGGCAGGTGGGCATGGGAATTTGCCATGGTTAGCAAAGGATGCAAGAAATTACCTGGATAAACTCAGACGCTTAGAACTCAAGGAAGGGGATGCCGAGGCAATGCTAAGTTATTTCAAAAAAATGCAACAAGACAACGGATCCTTTTTTTATGTCATAGATCTTGATATAGAGCATCGAGTAAGGAACATCTTTTGGGCTGACGCAAGGAGTAGAGCAGCATTCGTTGAATTTGGTGATGTGGTCACGTTTGACACCACTTATTTGGTTAACAAATATGATATGCCTTTCGCTCCTTTTGTGGGTGTGAATCAGCATGGACAGTCGGTACTGTTAGGTTGTGGATTGATATCACGAGAGGACACTGATACATTTGTATGGTTGTTTCAGTCTTGGCTTGATTGCATGTCCGGGTGTCCTCCTAATGCCATAATCACTGACCAGGATAAGGCCATGCAAAATGCAATAGGAATAGTATTTCCTAAAGCACGGCATCGGTGGTGTTTGTGGCATATCTTGAAAAAGGTGCCTGAAAAATTGAGGGGGTATAATGACTACGATTCAATTAAATTTCATCTTCTTAATGTTGTCTATGATTCGATGGAAAAAGAAGAGTTTGAAGAGAATTGGGCCAAGTTTGTTAGGGCATATCAGCTAGAGGACAATGAATGGCTAGCTGGATTGTATGATGAGAGGTATCGATGGGTGCCAGCATTTGTGAAAGATATATTTTGGGCAGGGATGTCAACAACCCAGCGTAGTGAGAGCATGCATGCTTTTTTTGATGGCTACATCAATTCTAAGACCACACTGAAGCAATTTGTTGAGCAATATGATAATGCTTTGTCTAAGAAGGTGCAACTGGAAGCTGAGGAAGACGCTCGTTGTTTCAATGTATACATTCCATGTGTGACCCCTTATGAGTTTGAGAGGCAATTTCAAGAAGCATATACTCTTAATAAATTTAAGGAGATTCAGAAAGAAATAGCCGGTAAGATCCGTTGCAATATTTCCTCGGTTAAGGTAGGAGCTGAAATCTCAGAATTTGATGTGGAGGAAGATGTGATAGTGGGAGAAAATAATATCCGACCTTTTACTTTCCATGTTCATTTTAATGAGGTATCGAGAGAATCTAATTGTACTTGCCGGTTGTTTGAGTTCAGAGGTATTTTATGCAAGCATATTATCGTTGTTTATTTGAAGAAAAAGGTTTATTATATACCGGGGAAATACATTTTAGAAAGGTGGAGTAAAACCGTGAGAAGAAGCCACACAAAAATCAAGATCATGTATGACAATTGGGAACGCAGACCTGAAGGACGTCGCTACGACAAAATGTTGACTATTTTCAATCGGGTCAGCGATAAGGCCATGGATTCTGATGAAAGAAGTCAGATGGTAATGTCCTCGTTGCTAGAAGTGGAAGCTGAGCTAGATGTTTCTAAAGAGGTTACTGTATGCAATAGACCTATGTCTATAGGTGTACATAAAGGTTCAACTTCATGTCATGGTGATAAACTTTCTTGGCAAGAGAGCAATAACCGCGTGTGTGATCCAATCAAACACCGCCATAAAGGCCGACCGCCAGAAAAAAGAAGACAGTCTAAGATTGAGACAATTATTAAGAAGTGTAGGAAAACAAACAAAAAGATGATGAAGAAGGTTAGTTTAAGATTTTTATTTTTTAAATTATATAAACACAAAATTCAATTATTCACAATCTAATTGAAATCAAATTACGTATGTGCAGGGTACGGCGATGGTCAATCATGGAGACATTATAACACATCATGTTGGATTAGACCAGATCATCACACAAGAGACTGTGAATTTAACTGTAAGAACATGAACCCCCAATTTTTGATCTGTTGTGCTTAACTTTATTGCATATGGCCTCATATACTTTGAGAATTTTTTTTTTAACGATCATTATTTGTTCCTTGGAAGACTAAACTATATTTTCCGTATTTTATAGGGACCGTATGCCTATGGAATGAATTCCATGTTTTTGAGAGGTCAATCCATTTTACAAATGCCACCTAACATGCATTCGACACTTTTGGGACACTTGCCAAGTACATTGAATCAACCAGCTGAGATGACTCCCTCTGTTGGAGCAACTTTGACTAACAATTGCACAAATGATTCTATACAAGAGCTACCTTCAACACAGTTCAATGGGTAAATGAATCTTAGTGTGAGAATCATAGTTTCTTATGTTCATACTTTGTTAGTTTTCATTTATTTTTCTTGAAATTAAGTCATGAAATTTCTTGTTGCAGGACCTCCTTTTAAAAGACAGTTTGAATCATTTTGGATCTTTGGCACAAACTGTGCTATTTTGAGCTCCGGGTTAGAGATTTTTGTGCGTTCACATGGACAATCTTTCGTATAGACAAATTTCATACAGATGTTACTTAATGTTTTGTATTTGAATGGAACTATCTTTCAGATTCTATACAAGATCGAGCATCAAGATAGTTCAATGGGTAAATGAATCTCAATTTTTTAAAAATACAGTTCATACTTTCTTCCTAAACTTTTAACCCATCTTGAGATTAATTCAAGATATTTCGTTTTGCAGGACCAAGTTTTAGGAGACGGTTCTTCACAAGACGGATTTTGAAAACCATTGTTGTGCTATTCTGAGCTCCCTATGACAGATTTTTTTTTTGCGTTCACAGGGAAAATCTTTTGTATAGACAATTTCCAGATATCTGTTAATTAATCTCTTGTATATGAATGGAACTATCTTTCAGATTGGATCTGATGAATGTAATTATTGTAAATTTGATCGATATAAGTAGTGCTTAATCCCCTTTTGTATTCGATGTAAAAATCTTGATATTAGAAATAATGAGGTTGGCGTGTATCATTTAGCAGACCCATGTATTCATATAAAATCTTGGATACTGGATGGCATGGCATATTCGGAGGTTTAAATCTCTATATACTGAGGTTGAACCCAGTATGAGAAGGTTGTGTGAATAAAATACTGAGGTTTCAATGTGGTCATTAGGCAAAGTCCACCTCTATTCGATATAAAATCTATTTATTAGATTGTATTCGTAGGTCTAACAAAACAAATTCACCGGTTTCAATTCTATGTGCGAAAGGTTCGATGACCAGAATTGCTGAGGTTTCATTCTGTATTCGATGTAAAACCTTAGGTCATATGCGGAGGTTGTACACAGAATATTCTCAGGTTTCAATTGTGTGTGCGAAGGTTCAATGAAAGAAATACTGAGGCTTCATTCTGTATTCGATATAAAACATCGGGTCATATTCGGAGGTTGTACAAAGAATATTGGAATGTTTCAATTATGTTTGCGAAAGTTTGATGAAAGAATATTGTGGTTTCATTTTGTCTTCGAGGCAAAACCTCGGGTGAAATACGGAGGTTGTACAAAGAATATTTGTGCTAAGTTTGGATGAAAGAAATACTGAGGTTGGAGTGTTTTCATTTAGCAGACCCCTGTATTCAGATAAAATCTATTTATTATATGGTATTCGTAGGTCTAAAGATAAATATTCATAGGTTTCAATTCTGTGTGCTAAGGTTAGATGAAAGAAATACTGAGGTTTGACAATTATTTTTTAACTTAAAAGAAACAATTGTGTATTTCGATATAAAACCTCGGGCCATATGCGAAGGTTGTACAAATAATATTCGTAGGTTTCAATTCTGTGTGCTAAGGTTAGATGAAAGATATACTGAGGTTTGACAATTGTTTCTTTAACTTAAAAGAAACAATTGTGTATTTTGATATAAAACCTCGGGCCATATGCGAAGGTTGTACAAATGATATTCGTAGGTTTCAATTCTGTGTGCTAAGGTTAGATGAAAGAAATACTGAGGTTTGACAATTGTTTCTCTACAAATGTATACTTTCGATATAAAACCTCGGGCCATATGCGTAGGTTGTACAAATGATATTCGTAGGTTTCAATTCTGTGTGCTAAGGTTAGATGAAAGAAATACTGAGGTTTGACAATTATTTTTTAACTTAAAAGAAACAATTGTGTATTTCGATATAAAACCTCGGGCCATATGCGAAGGTTGTACAAATAATATTCGTAGGTTTCAATTCTGTGTGCTAAGGTTAGATGAAAGATATACTGAGGTTTGACAATTGTTTCTTTAACTTAAAAGAAACAATTGTGTATTTTGATATAAAACCTCGGGCCATATGCGAAGGTTGTACAAATGATATTCGTAGGTTTCAATTCTGTGTGCTAAGGTTAGATGAAAGAAATACTGAGGTTTGACAATTGTTTCTCTACAAATGTATACTTTCGATATAAAACCTCGGGCCATATGCGTAGGTTGTACAAATGATATTCGTAGGTTTCAATTCTGTGTGCTAAGGTTAGATGAAAGAAATACTGAGGTTTGACAATTATTTTTTAACTTAAAAGAAACAATTGTGTATTTCGATATAAAACCTCGGGCCATATGCGAAGGTTGTACAAATGATATTCGTAGGTTTCAATTCTGTGTGCTAAGGTTAGATGAAAGAAATACTGAGGTTTGACAATTGTTTCTCTAACTTAAAAGAAACAAATGTGTATTTCGATATTAAACCTCGGGCCATATGCGAAGGTTGTACATATAATATTCGTAGGTTTCAATTCTGTGTGCTAAGGTTAGATGAAAGAAATACTGAGGTTTGACAATTGTGTATTTCGATATAAAACCTCGGGCCATATGCGAAGGTTGTACAAATAATATTCGTAGGTTTCAATTCTGTGTGCTAAGGTTAGATGAAAGAAATACTGAGGTTTGACAATTGTTTCTTTAACTTAAAAGAAACAATTGTGTATTTTGATATAAAACCTCGGGCCATATGCGAAGGTTGTACAAATAATATTCGTAGGTTTCAATTCTGTGTGCTAAGGTTAGATGAAAGAAATACTGAGGTTTGACAATTGTTTCTCTAACTTAAAAGAAACAAATGTTACTTTCGATATAAAACCTCGGGCCATATGCGAAGGTTGTACAAATGATATTCGTAGGTTTCAATTCTGTGTGCTAAGGTTAGATGAAAGAAATACTGAGGTTTGACAATTGTTTCTTTAACTTAAAAGAAACAAATGTGTATTTCGATATAAAACCTCGGGCCATATGCGAAGGTTGTACAAATAATATTCGTAGGTTTCAATTCTGTGTGCTAAGGTTAGATGAAAGAAATACTGAGGTTTGACAATTGTTTCTTTAACTTAAAAGAAACAAATGTGTATTTCGATATAAAACCTCGGGCCATATGCGTAGGTTGTACAAATGATATTCGTAGGTTTGAATTCTGTGTGCTAAGGTTAGATGAAAGAAATACCGAGGTTTGACAATTGTTTCTTTAACTAAAAGAAACAAAATGTGTAAAACCTCGGGCCATATGCGTAGGTTGTACAAATGATATACGTAGGTTTCAATTCTGTGTGCTAAGGTTAAATGAAAAAAATACTGAGGTTTGACAATTATTTTTTAACTTAAAAGAAACAATTGTGTATTTCGATATAAAACCTCGGGCCATATGCGAAGGTTGTACAAATAATATTCGTAGGTTTCAATTCTGTGTGCTAAGGTTAGATGAAAGAAATACTGAGGTTGGCGTATTCATATAAAATCCTGGATATTAGATGGCATGCAATATTGGGAGGTTTGAATCTCTATATACTGAGGTTGAACCCAGTCTAAGAAGGTTGTAAGATTAAAATACTTAGGTTTAAGTGTAGTCATTAGACGAAGTCCATCTCTGTTTGATATAAAATTTATTTATTAGATGGTATTCATTGGTCTAACAAAAAATATTTACAAGTTTCAATTCTGTGTACCAAGGTTGGTTGAAAGAAATACTGTGGTTTCATAGTTTCTTGTACAAATGGTTTAAACCCATGTATTTCGATATAATACCTCGGTGCATATGCGCAGGTTTGACAAAGTATATTCACAGGTTTCAATTCTGTATACTAAGGTTCGATAAAAGAAATACTGAGGTTGGAGTGTTTCATTTAGCAGAACTGAGGTTGGAGTGTTTCATTTAGCAGACCCCTGTATTCATATAAAATATTGGATATTAGATGGCATGGTAGAAATATTGTGGTTATAGTCAGAGCTTATGGCATTGTATACATTGGTTTGAATCATGATATACTGAGGTTGACATACAGTGTGAGAAGTTTTTCCTAAATAAAATACTGATGGATCGGTGCCTCATTAGTCAGGAGACTTGTATTCGATAAAGAGATGGTGCTAATAGATTGCAATGGTTTGCGCTTAACAAAAAGAGTTGTACATACAAAAGATGCCAAAAGATGCCAAGTTTCCCATTACATTCAACTAATATCATTCAATAAAAATACAATATCTCCATATCAAGTGAGCCTGGAATGTGGCTAGTTGATTTACAAAATTCTCAAGTGAGATTGTGTTGTATTCGACACGAAAAAGAATTGAACGATTGAAGTTCTGAAAACCCAAAATATTACATCATCATTTACGAATCTGTTGAACTCTCATATTAACACACATTTCTATACTTCAAAATTATGCACGCCACCTGCAATGAATATGAGATCAATGTTAGAAAACAGAAAAAGAAACATCGGACAATAAAAAATGTAAGAGAGTATTAATTAATAACACGATAGTCTTTGTTAATACCCTTTCCACAAGAAATTATGTTAAATCAGCCTATGAATCCTCACGTTTGTCATCCGGACTTCGACCAAGCAATAAATGTGCTGCTATTTTTTTCCTGTAATATCGTATTTCATCCTATTCCAAGAAGAAGAACGAATGAAAGAAACAGACAAAAAATTAGAACAATAAGATTCATTCGAAATATACGTAAATTATCACTAAAAAATCACAAAGTATTTACCGGCTCAAAATCGAATGTATCTCCACGCGATAGACAATCCATGAATTTCATCACAAAGACCCCACAATCATAACTGTTAAAATAGTGATATAAGATGGAT
The DNA here is from genome assembly GCA_012931725.1 of Litsea cubeba. NCBI lineage: Eukaryota > Viridiplantae > Streptophyta > Magnoliopsida > Laurales > Lauraceae > Litsea > Litsea cubeba. Next base: position 127,088,631 of record CM022947.1, read on the forward strand.
TATTATACCAATTGGAATAGATACTGCAATTCACATACTTTGTCCCTAATAGAGAGACATACCCATTATCTTGTTGAGGGCAGTCATCAACGATTCGAACATCAGCCTTATCCCATTGATGTATCTTCCTTTGTTTAAATTGTTCTTTTAAGGAAGATACCTGCATAAAGGAAATATAACAGTTAAGTTTTATATACAGGTACATTGTTTTTTTTTTGTTTTAAACATTTCACCGGAGCATACACCTTAATATGGGTACTCACCGTTTCATTCATGTAAGCAATGTCACCACATGATTTCAAAGAGTTGTATATACAAAACAACTTCTTGTTTGAATCAAGTACGAGGAGAAGCCAGTGTTTTGAAGCCCAATTCATTGGGATAAATATTCTGTCCCACGATGTTAAGATAGACTTCAAGTTCCTCACATTTAAATGCTTTTTAATTGATTCTTCGTTGTTGGAATGTAATGCCGTCTGGGATATAGTAAGCTATATGTTAGCACCGATATTCAATAATTTAAAATCACTAAAAATATGAAGAAGAATAATTACATTAAACCATGATGTGAAGAAGTAACACTTCAATGAATTCTTCCCTGTTGGCTTTCTCCCACTAATCAACTTAGCATAGTTGTCAATAATCTAGAAATCAAGATAGCACGTTGGAGTGTTAGTTGATCGAAGGTTCGGCATTGTATACACAATTGAATGCTTATAATACGATGTGAAATTAACTACTAACCTTATCGGATATCCAACCTTCTTCGTCCAATAAATTCTTGATTTCTGAACGCCAAATTTTTAGCTTGCCCACCTCCTCGGCACTAAAGAAATAGAACTTATTATTTAGTAATTAATCAATATAAATATTGATTATCTAGTGTGAGTGCTATGGTGTAAAGTTACTAGGTTTATAATGGATCATACTCTTTTCCAACTTTGGCTTCAAAACTTGCAATTGCGTTTTCCTCTTCTTCCGAAAAGACAATCTTTGATTGGATTTCATCCACAACCAATCTCTCTCTCTTGTAGCAAATTTCTTTGTTCTTCGTTCTTTGTAATGCTGCTTTTGTGCCTGCATCATATGGGGTCCGTAACATCTGTGATGGTTTCCGAACTCTACCCCCATTTTTCTTTAAAATATCCTTGGCAGCTCTTGACGTCTCAACACAAACAGACATTGATGGATTTGGGGAAGAAGGATGATCCATACGATGGAGTGAAGCATCCACAATATCCACAGGCGATTGAGGCACCGATATCCCTCTATTTCGCAACTCCATATTTTCACTCCTTAATCGTTCATTCTCTTCCTCTAGTATGGTAACCCTTTGCTCCAAATCCTTAATCTTTGCTATATAGTTCTCGCGATCACCCTATGTAAGTTTCAAATAGTTAGTAAAAAATAGATTTAAAACATGAAGTTCACATTAGAAATTTTGAATAGCATTTTCCACTTTTAATCAAATATGGTTAAAATTACAATAATATCTGGCATGCGTTCCTCCATTCTCCTGACTATGAAATCAGCCATTGCCGTTGTCTCCTGTAACCCATAATTAAAACAAGTATAAGTCACAAGAAGGATGCAACCATACAACCATGACCAAGTACTTTAAATTAAAGAACAAAAATAAGTTAAAAATACCTGAGACACTTTTGGGGGAGATAATAAGGTCATTTCTTCTTTAGTTGGAGTGATTTCCTCAATGACCTAAAAAATAGAGTAAACGTTTCATTTATTGTAGTAAAAATCATAAATTACTACAAGAAGTATATCATAGAGAAAAGTGAAGGTATACATACCTCTGTATAGCTAAGATTGTCCAATATAGCTTTAAAAGACTTGCTTTGCATGTATTTGGAACCCATAGCCCATCGCATATAACGTGGATAAGAATTGGTGTGAATAGGCTGATATTGGTTAACATGTTCATAAAACCAAGGCTGCAATTAAAGGTATAAGAATGTCTGTGAATATGTGAAAGTCACAAGTTCTTTTGTATTGTAACAATTAAAAAAACTATAATTTCTCAAAAAAAAAAAAGGGATAACTACTTACTTCCAAGAGCATGACACATCCATTTATAAATCCATGTGTCTTCCTCGAGCTTTCGCGTATACTTTTTATCAAGAACTCATGTACAGCAATAGCCCATGCATAATCATTAACTTTTTCCAACTTATCAACCATGAATATGATATTGAATGGAAATGACCGACATGAGTTTGGAAAAAGAAGAGTACTACAAACATATAACATGTAAAGCTTCTTGAAATCAGCAATCTCCAACCTTTTCTTATCCAAGGACTTCTTCTTGTTCGATGACATCTTCTTCGTGATTACTTTTAAATGCTTTTCCAATGTTTCCGTTCCTATATAGTTCTTTTCAAGATATTTTTCCAAAAATTCACTTTCTTCAGTCAAAACCCTTTTCCCTAATTGTATCCTTTCTCCATTCATATTCAAGCCCATTATCAGCGCGACGTCTTGAGGTAGAATTGGAAGGAGCTTTCCTCCAAGTTGAAATGCACTTTTTTCATTATCCCACCTAGTTATTATCGTTGATAAAAACGTACGCTGACATTTCAAGTTCGCGGGCATCTCCGTAAACTGTTTAAAAGGTGTTTCTCCTATCGCATTGATATGAACATCCTCTAACTTTAAATCCTCGATGAACTTGATAAACCTTGAAGGGCAGCACTTAGTATCTAATTTTACAGTTTCGGTTGTTTGTTGGTTGGCCTGTATCAAATCACAACAAAAGAAAACAAAATAAATACGAAATTCAAATGAGAAGACACTAATGAATTGAAGTCATGTTCAATGATTACCATGATGCAATTTGGTTATCCTTTCAAATGGCAAACAAAATCAGTGTCCCTGTAATTATAAAATGAACCACAATGAGATAGAGTAAAATAGTGATATAACAAAGTAAATGATAAATCAGTGGAAACGACAATAAAAATAAGACCTTATAGATTTAATCAAGAAAAATCGAATTGAAAAAAAGCGGGAAATTAGAACTTTCATGACCCAAATCAATCTCCTGATAAGGTGCACAACAGAACATAAAATGCATGTACGGCTTGGTTGAACCAATACCCAACTGAACCTCTTAATTGTACCCCTGCATTTTATATAGCAGAACTTTCTCCTAATGAATTAGCGCACTGCCAAATTCGACATTGAGCAGAGTTTATAGGCACTTCAATTCAGGCAAACTTGGTACCCATCCAATGCTATATGACTGCTAATCTTTAAACCACCAAAGGAACTCAAACCAAACCATTACAACACAAATCAACTCAAACCAACCAACTAAAAAAAAAAAGGAAAAAGAAATGAATCATAAATTATTCCATACACACATTAATATATCCTTCTTTCAGGAGTGATAATTCAAAACATATATATGAATGTCATGAAAATGGGTCTCATTCATTCAAGATTACAGTGAAATAGAAATTAAAAAAAAATTGAAAAGGTATACACATGAGAGAACTGAGAGACCTTTCTATACACATGAGAGATTACATAGAAAAAGAACTAGAAAACCCCAAGAAATCAATGACTCCAAAAACCATATCCTTTCCACAAAAAACCCTAAAAACTATACCAAAAGAAAAAAAAATTATATTAAGAAAAACCCACATCACAAATCATCTTTTGATCCACACTGATGATATAATCCACTACCGAAGCAGATGATTATAAGATGCAAACCAGAAACCCAGATCCGAAAACAACAAACCCACTGAAACTAACGCTCACCAATCACAGAAACATAACATAAAGAGAGCGATGGAAACAAACTATGCTAAATGGATCAATACCCAGAAAAAGAAATCGATAGAAATGCAATAAAAATCAAAACTTTTTACAAATTCCAACCAAAAAAAGACCACCCAAATCACGAGAAGATTTAATAAAAAACCCAACATATGTGAAGATTATTGCATCATAAGAAGAAGAAGAAGCAGAGTAGAAAGATAAGAAGAATACCTTTGACCAAAGAAAAGGTCGAATCTCTACAAACAATGTAGTGATATATAGAGAGAGAGGATGCAGCCCAAAACCCTGCGTTCGTTGATGGCCTGAGATGGAGAAGCAAAAAACCCCCAGTCTTCGTTTCTAGGGCAGGAGAAAGAAGTCTCTGTTTTTCTCCGGTTTCTCTTCTTTTCTTCTTCAAAACAGTAGCTATTCTTCTGGCGGGCTCCCAAAATGAAAATCCCGCTCCCACTAAAGATCACGTCCACACAGTGCTACGTGGCCCGCCACGTCGGATCGGTCTAATTTTCTGGGCATTCTTTCGGTTAGTGTAGACTTTCTGAATTTCAGGTGACAAAATAGGTTAGGCCTTGATACTATTTTAGAGTAAACAACAATTTTGTGACACTGACATTTGCATTAAGAATTACAATACATATATACTTACCAAGAATAAGGAATGATCACATCATGATCTACCCATATAAACTTTTTTTTTTTTTTTGGGGATTGTTAATAGCTAAATCTCATTTTTTTTAAAAAAGGCTTTATTTATTTGTAGGTGACAAATACCAAACAAAAAAACAAAGAAGAAAACACACAATAAAAGAAAAATTGCATCTTTGGCCCTACATGCCATGCATTTCTAGCCACTCCTCATTTAGCAAATGCTTTACCCTCCCAGATTACAAAAGGCCTTATCAAATAACTCTACAAGCCATGTCTTTTCACTTAAAAATATAAACTAATATTTCCAATAATAATAACAACTTTACCTGATTATCATTATATATTCTAACATGTATTTTCAAATCTTCTAGTCTATGAGACATGTTGGGGCAAAGACAGACTTCACTGCTAAGAAAGTATTTTTAAAAAGTCTGGATTTTGTATGCCAAACGGCTACAGGAGATAATACCATCATCCACATAAAATAACAAAGTGGTATGTCCTGAAGGCAATTAGAAAGAGCAGCACTGAGTTGTAGTTGCCTAAACCAAAGTTATTCTAGATTCCTCAACCAAAGCCCAAAGAACCCATTTGAGACATGTAAGATTTACTAAAAGAACATGTACGCTACTGAATCAAGGCTGCTTATCTCTATTGTTTGATCAAAATATTTTGACAAAAGCAGAAAATTGGCTACTTTTGGACCTCTGAGGTTTCTCTTGGTGCATCTAGAGAACATAAATCATGAAAGGCATGTGAGTTTGCAACAAAAATAAAAACATTTGAAGACAAATGGGTTTACCAAGTGTAACAACCAAAACCTTCTTGATTCATTAGAAGCTTTGTTCTGGGATTTAAAGGGGGTTACTGCAGCCTCTCTCTCTCCCTGTGTGTGGAGTTGTTCAGGTACAAACATGTCATGAGATAATTAATACTTGAAAAAGACGATTGGAACTGTCTCCTTTATATCATGCCAGCCCTGGTGGTTGAGAAGTAGAAGATAGCACACACAAAAAAATAAAAGAGTTGGCATTTTTTCCGAGTACACAGTCCCCATCTTTCACCCAAAGCATTGTCAAGAAGACGATTCCATTCCAAAATAGAAATATCAGACTCCCACTTTCATGAAAGTTTCAACACCCCGTTCGATTGCACCATGTCACTCTTCACGAGGCCAATCGATGATGTTTACAATATTTTCTGCCATCTTAGACAAGTCTTATCAATGTGACAGCGTCAAACTAGAGGGGTAGGTTTCCCCTACATGGGACTGTCCCTAAATAGCAGGACCCCTGTCCATGGACTCCAGATTCCCATGGAGAGAAAGTGAAAAATGCATATTCTAAGAGCCCACTGCCCACCCACACTCAGCATCTAGTGGGCCTAAGTTAGAAATCTAAACCACAGTGTAAATGCCCCACTTGTTCTTTCTTCAAAATAAAAAATTTACTCCTAGATTAATCATGTCTATAACACATTATTTGACCCTTTTTTTCATTTCATTAATGCCTTTAGACCATATAAATAGATCTTCAATAAATTGAATTTCTTCCAATTGGGCTCTATTGATGGACATAAAGATGGGCTCATAGCCTTCATATAATTTTTACTCTGATGTGCCCCATAGTCCACAAAAACTAAGCATTGGGCAAAAACCTATTAATAGAGAGAGATATACATACTCCATGAAAACTCTATTCACGGAATTTATGAGAAGGTGGCCAAAACATGACTCAGGTTGGAAGATGATATCCATGAATCACGGGTGCAAAGGGAAATTCAATCCGACGGTGTAACTTATCTTGAATGGATGTGGGACCCACAAAAGCTCACATATGGATTTCAAAATTGGAAGGTCTCTCATAAGAAATAGAAGAGACTAAAGATAAGAACATACCGCCAGTACATGAACGAATATCAAGGTCCAGGCGTTCAGCCTCCGAGGCGAAAGATCTCGAAACGGCAACCGCATTACGATAGAGATTTCTTCAGCTCGAGATCTCTAACGAACTCCTGTTCTTAAAGATTCTCCCGCTTACAACGCAACGACAAGGAAGAACCCTCAAAATCATCAATCACAATAACCAAATGCTGGAAAAGGAAGGAAAAGAAAGATGGGTGATATAAAAAAAGATCGAAAGAAATGAAAGATCACATACCCTTTTTGTCAACATGCGTTTTCTAGGGTTTCTTGAAGAAAACCCTAGTAAGTAGAGTAGATAGGTTGGAGGCCGCCGGGTTAAGGTTTTTCTTTGTGCTACCATCAAATGGTGAAACTGCCATTATGATCTGATTTTTTTTTTTTCTCATATGAGATTTGTTGAAGGAAGAAGTAAATCAGATCACGCTGGCAGCTTCAACAGTTAGTGGTGCACAGCAACAACACAATATGAGGGAGAAGAGCGTCTTAGTCGTCGTTTTCTTCATCAAGAAGGGGTGTTTAGGAAGGATGGAGAGGAAGGATTCTCCTTCTTCTTCAACAAGGGGTGTTTAGGAAGGAGGGAGAGGAAGGAGAATAAATAGATGGAGGTGGGAGGAATTGAATGGCATTTTTCTCTTTGTAATTAGTCCTTTGGGCTATTGTTTTATTGGTTAGCAGACTGAAAAGGCTTTGATAATAATAAAAAGAAGTGGTCCTGAAAACAAACAGAGAGAAAATTGAATATTGTCACACCCACGCCACCAACATGCAGGTTATAGGGATTCTAAATTTACCAAGGGATTTTAATATAACTCTAGGGAACCTTATAGATGTCTTCCCAATCTTTCCTTTCAGACATCTCTCTCCCTCTCTCTCTCAAAGGAAGTGCATAAAACGCGAGGGATGCATGGGGACCATCTTCAAGGCCTCTTACAAGTTGCATCAGGTCCAAACAAAGAAGAGGAAAAGGCATCAGAAACCTCACAAAATCATGTGACCTCTCCCAATCTATCACCCTTATTATGTGATGCATACCTTATAAGACCCTTTTCTTAGTTCAGAGCTCATATCCCTTTCTGGAAGCTTTGGTTGTAGCCTATTGGCCACTGCCAGTTTTATTATGTGCTGTTAGGTAACTTTGAGCCATTAGTCCCTATCATGCTTCATGACCATGAGAGAGAGTGAGTGTGTTTTAATAAAAGCACCCTTTTTTAATGGATTGTGCTAGTGTTGTTTATGGGCTTTTTGGGCCATTTTTATATGAGCAATGTATTGCTATTAAAAGCCTAAGAGTAAAGGATTAAAGGTGAGAATCAAAATAGACCATTGAATCTTATTTTAATAAGCATTGAGTGTCCCAAAACTTATGTGAGTGGTGCTGCATTAAATTGAGTTGTATACACTAATATCACTGAATGTAGGGTATATGAACACGCCAAGATATGTATTTTCCCCATAAAAAGTAGATTATTGGATACGATACAACATGATATGTTGCCTGTTTTAAAATATCTTGGTATCATAGGTCATAACTAAATCTCCACCTTAGATCCTTTTTTCTTCAACCTCTTTAATACTCCTTCAATAGTAAGTGACTGACCTAGGATTTTCATTCGAACAATGACCATAATATTACTTTCTTCATTATTTTGCCGTTTGAGAGGGGCAAGGCTTATTTCTGGTGGGCCACGGGCTATTTGGGACCCAATCATTTATTGGATTTAAAAAGAACCTCAACAGTTTTTCATAGTCCGACGGAGGCGACTACCCCCGAAAGCTAATATGTAGGTCCACCCATGTCGAAAGTATATACCTCTTTACTATAAATTCATAGGAACTCACTCAATGGGCTCGTTTCCTTACATGTGTAGTAGATTAATCCTTCATTGGCTTTATAACTAAGTCAAGAGTTTTCTTGATTAATATTTTGTTTTATTTCATAACTGAACTAATTATTTGGATAGTAGTTAGGAGAATTATTACATAGTAACATGACATTATTAGATATGATTATTGGACCATTGCCAATGTTTGTAGTACTCTCCTGAGCCTATTTTTCCATGTTTGAGTGAAAATAAGGTGGACCGTTTCATTCAACTTTAGGGCTTGTTTGGAAACAATGATTTTGTTATACATATTAAATATATGCTAATTAGTTCACAGGATCTAATCTGTCCACCCACATATGTACATCTAAATCTTTCAACTATATAAAAAATTTAAACAATGTAGAGACAAAGAGGAGACTATATTTAAGTGATTCCCTTTGTATGATACTTTCCACCAAACTCTATTCAACTATGTGGTCGTGTTTGTTGCCGTATGCAATTTCAAATAGGGCTGTTCCAATCACCACCATTTAATAAATAATTCATGAGCTGCCAAACTCCATCACCCACTAGTCAACTACTCATAGAACGTGAAGGGACTTTAAAGCTTCAAAGAACTTCAGATGCCCTTAAAGAAACAATTAAATTGAGACAGGCTACCACCCAAACCCTTTGGGAACCAGCTTGAGTTGCATTATATTTAATGTAAATGTGAGGGCTCACCATTCAGAATCTTTAATCTTTAGCCTTTTTTGGGGCTCAGTTGGAGGAGTAATGGTTCTGACACAATCCCACAAGAATAACAAATTAGTGGTTAGAAATGCATGTAATTCTACTATTTTGTGAATTTAATTGATTCCAAAGTTATTTAAGTCTTCCAAACAAAAAAAGATGGGGAGGGTTTATGATATAATAAAAGGTGGATTGGGATGCAAACAGGTCTGATTCTGCGTGAAACCATGGCGGATCCAAATTATTTAGGCTTTCCTCATATCATCATATACCTTGGCATAGTTAGTCGCTTTACCAAAATGTGATAGTTAGTATAAATTAATTTTTTTTCTTTTTTGTACACTAGCTAGGTTTCCCATCCCTTCTTTTGGGTATTTGTTACTACATACTTATCTTACCTGAAACGTTGAGTAGAATATCAAATATGAATATAACTCAAGCTATATAGGCTCATAAAATCTATATATACTTTTAACATGTGAAATTAAACGTTTTGGATATATCATAATCCTTTGATCAAAACATATAGTTCCTGTTTGTTTGCATTAAAATAACTATGTATTGAATAGATAAAATGAATACCAATTCTAGTTAAAAATGATGATTAACGGTGAGTTTTTAAAAATGAATATCAAATAACCTTTCCTTTTAGAAAAATGAAATTAAAAGAAGATGACAAATGGACCACCGACCAATCACCCTAGTTGTACATTTCTCATCTTCTTTTGATTAAAGAAAGGTTATTTGATGCTTATTTTTAAAGTTCACATTTGATCTTCATTTTAATCACTTATGACATGAATAATATGTATTTAATTCCTATGTATTTTAATCAAACAAATAGAGATTCGGATCCAGATCTGAATTTCTCAAACATCTAAACATACGTTCTTTATGTACTTTATTCAAAACCGAAGACTTGCTGATACTGAGATGACCATTTTGCACCCAAACGGGTGCTTGGTGGCAATTTCGGTTGAGAGGCATACCTAGGGGAATGACCGGAACTTGACCCATCTTTGGAAGCTTTATCTGCATGGACCAAGTGGTCCTCGGCTCTCTGCTTCTCAGGAATTTAGCAATTTTCAAGTTCCAGTCACAAAAGCACAAGTCCTCTATTCATTTCTTAGATCATGGTTGGTTGTCCCTAGAAAAGAAAACGGGCAGGATGCTTTACCTTCCAGAAACATAGCCATGGCATTTTTGGTAAGGATCTCAGATTTGAAAAACACCCATATTGATTTGGAGGGAAAAGTGGGGAAAATAAAAGCAAATTTGGTGTGGCCAATCTTCCCAAAGACAAATGGTTGAAAGAAATCATATTCCACAGTGCGATGGATCCAATGGTGAATATGAGTTTGATAAGAGTGATATTGAGGGTGTTGGAGTTGGGAATTTATGACCAGGATGTGATCGCTCGTCTAGTTAGCATTTGAAAATGCCATGCTTCTTTCTTAAATATCCAGATTTCAGCTACCTAAAAAATCCTAAATAACTTTCAGAATTCTCATAATTCCAGCCTCATTTGTAGATGCTCCATAAAAAAGGAGAATTCAGATATTCCACCCAGGGGATAGCCTTTAGAGCATTTATAAATTCTCCATACATGAATTCCTTGGATCTAGTAAAGAACCAGGCTTCCTATTATGCAAGAAAGGTGGGCCCAGCACATGGATTTTTATATAATCCATTGTATCTTGGGACACATCTCGCAATGCATAACTATTCTGCAAGGAGGCATCAGTCGGTCCATATTGTTCTTCTGGTGAGACCCACCAAAGATGCTTGAAAGTTTCCAACCCCAATGTTTTCTTCCCCAGAATTTCTTGATTTTCTCCTGCACTTGATTTTATTTTATGTGGATGTGTCTGATCTTTTTTTTTTCTGTTGAAGTTAGATGTGCCTGCTTTTATTACTTACATTCAATGCAAGAATGTACTTAAAACTAAAGAGTGTACCAGCTCTAGCAGTCATATTGTCCCTCATAATTTCCTGTTCTCTTGTCATGTTAACATTACTTAACCAGCATGCTAAAAAAATTATTGGGTTTTTTTGGTGGGACCTACTGTTCTGTTGGGCCCATCAGGTATTCCTTTGTTTTGTGTGTGCAGTTCAGTTAGAGAACAATTGGAATAGGTTCACACATCAGTTAGGGCCTATTTGTTTGAAAAAAAAAAACTCTGAGAATTCTTTTTTTGAGATTTTGGAAAATTTCAAATATTATCTCACAACTGAAATTCCAAATACTCCAGTGTTATCCAGAGTTCACCAAGTGAAATTCCAAGTACTCATGTCCAGCATTTAGAAAATTGGAAGTCTAAAAATGCTACAGGCCAAATTAAAGTATTATTTTATAAGGCCATCTTCATGAATTCCCATCATTAAAACAAGAAATTCAGAATTTTTAGAGGAGAACAAATGCATTGCCACCAAGAATTCCGTAGGAAGGAATACCCCCTTAAGGGATGGACCCATAGAAATGAAAGTCAATTTCCTTCTTACCTTTCTTAATGGAAGAGGTTTTTTTTTTTGGTAAAATGTCATGGAAGAGTTAAGTAATAAGTATGATCACTCTACTAGAAAGCCACCTTTTTTTTTTAATTAGGTATTTTGCAGCAACTTTAATACTTAGGCATTTTGGATGTATTGGTTAGCAACTTGAGATGGTATTAAAGCCAACACATCCTGGATTCGAAACCACGCAGGCCCCATGCTGCGCCTTATGCGCCAAACATGTGCTTCGAGTTTTGGTGGTGTCCACTTTTTCAACGCGTATGCATATTGGGTTTATTGGTTAGCAACTTGAGGCTTGTGTTAGCCTCATCTTATGCGCGTACATCATGGTCAATGGAACTTTATTGAACCTACCTAGATTTTTTTTCCAAACAATGAAACCTTTGTCTAAAATAAGCATTTGCTTCACTCTTGTTGTGATTGGCACATTGTAACTCCTCTCTTCTTTTTTTTTCGCAATGTATAGTGAACTAGATCCATCTAATATTCTGCTTCTTGATAATTGCTTCTTGTTGTTTTTATCGATACCAAAGAAGCATCTTTTGATAATTGGCATATGATAATTACGATGATCCACATACTCAGATTCTAGTGCCTCTAATGTTTCGTGTAATATCTACAAATCATTAAGAGGACCTGTTTTGGTCCATTATTGCACATGTATCACTTCATATTGCCTTCAAAACATATAGCCAATTAAGGTCTGCACATCCCACTCATCTTCACTTTTCGAATTTTTCATGAGTTGTTGGTTGAAGAGTTTCCTTCTGCAACAACCACTATCTCCACTTCGGTCCTTTTAGCATTGTGAGGGGTCCTACCGTCCCATGTCTAAATACTACTTGCTGCTCTACTCTTCTTGAGGGACGTTCCAACTTAAAAGATTGTTGATCTCCATCATCAAAGTCTCCTTTATCTTTTTTTTTTTCTCTGCTAGGGAGGACTCGAACTCGCTCACTCTTTCCGTCTCCCTTTGAGGAGGCTTTTGGTCTTCATACTCTATTTAGTTTTTTACATTTGTATTCAATTATGATCTGATCTTATCTTCACACTCATAATTTGAGATGTGGTTCTCCTGTCAATTGCTCTACTCCTGGTTCATTGATATTAAATGCGACTATTACTGTTCATCAACTCATATATCAAAGGTTGATTAACCTCTGTAACCACATTGGTTTTATGTTGTGGTTATATTCTTTAGTCCGAAGACATTTGCAGTATGATTCTCTAATTTGAGTGGGGAACTCGATAAAATAGTCCATGCTTGTTTGTCCCTTGCCGGCTTTCAGTGTCTGTAGTCATGCATGTTTTCATACAGCCATCTCCATACAATAGTTTTTCAATTATCTAAATCATGTTTAAAAATTTTAAATTATTCAAGTCTTTTGGGAGATCATTTCCCCGAACAATTTGGAAATTATTTACTAATTTTCTAACTCACAAGAGATTAAAAAAAAAAAAAAATGGCTGCAGAAGCATTCACCTTTTAATTTCCCCATTTTGTAAAGAATTCCATATCAACGATTTTTACGAAAGCATACTGATTTTTACCATATCTAATTGCCATGTCAAAGTATCTCTGGATAACAACTTGATAATATTGACAATGCTCCATATGTATAATTAGGACAAGAACATTGTGATTGAATGGTGAACAGTTCTCTCTTCATTAGGCCTTCTCTTGTTTTCTATATTCATGAGGGAGGTGATTTTTTTTATTAACAGCAGACATCTCCAAAGAAATCCTACCCCTTTATAATCAAGTACACAAACAACATTCACATGTTGCAGTTAGAGGTGCTATATATGTTTGCGGCAAAACTGAAATAAATAAATAGTTACCTTCCATTTTTCTTTCTTTTTTTTTTTGTACATTCTTGTGAATTTATGATTGAAATGTCTTGAAATCCCGCTTTTGGCATGCATCCATTTGTCTAAGAAATTGGAGTCTATATTTGTCTAAGGAATTGGAATCTATTTGTCCAAGAAAAACACCCAAATGAAACATGCTCAGGCCTGAACTTAATTTGTCTTTGGAAAGAATGCAATTGTTTCCACACAACTCACACAACAGGGAGGGGAAAAAAGACTTAGCAATATGCAACAAACAGCTTAGTTAAGAACATATACAAAGGAGAACTGGAAAATAAACTACTCTTGCTAGAGAGGAAGAAAGTGTAATTACTTAAGAATCTCTCTCTAGGGACAACACAATAACCAAACAAAAGTAGGGGATTCCCTAACCTATTGAGAGTTTCTCCATATTTCTCCCAAATTGTGAATGGTTTCTGTCAAGTTTTAGAATCCCGCGATAGTTTGATCCAAGACTATGATCTTGATAAACCCAATTATCAAACAAAAGTTGAGTGACCCCTAACCTACTTTGAGTTTCTATTTAGTTTTCCCAAATTGCGAATGATTTCCTTGTCGAATTTTTGAGAATCCTAGCTTTGATAGGTTGATCCAAGACTGTGCTATTGTAAAACCCAAACCAAACAATAACAAATGAAAGCATTAGAATCCTAGAAATCCATTTATTTCTGAAAAAAAAAAAAGAACTACAAAATATTTCAAAATTCTACTCCCATTTTATCCAAATCAACTACAGTAAAGTTTAGGGGGAAAAGGTCACTTAATATGTCCTTTAGATGTCTTTCTAACAGTTTTGCATGTGCTGGCCATGACTTTAAAAGAATTCCTTAAACTTCTAGTTGTGTTATGTGTTATGTGCGCTTTAATTTTTTGTACAGGATTTCACCATATACACCGCGTTAGGCCAAAGATGTGTCAAGAATCAACATCTCAGTAAAAGAATAGTTGATTTTTTCTTTCTTTCAGATGGAACTTCGTCATCCTCAGAACATTTATTTCTTTTTTCAATGTCTGTAGTAGATAGATTGCATGTTTGTAGCATTTCGCTTTCAAAAGCTAGCTAGCTAGTGTGTGCTGACTGTTCAAACTATCAAATGAAGTAAAGGGTAAAATGTTCTCAATTCTTATTTTACCAGTCTCATCAAGTACTTTTACTAGGTTTAGACAAATTATCCATGTGGATCTCAATGCCATTCACCTTCATTTTCACTAATTAAAAAAAAAACCAAGCTATATGATATATACCATTTGAATATTAAGGGATAAAAGAGTACTAAATTCCTAGATATCCTAAGCAAAACGTTCCTTTTAAAAGGGCCGAAATTAAAGGGGTAAATGTAAAGATTTACATCTCGACCATATATCCTTCGCTTTGCACTTCCTTAATACACCTAGTTAGAATACACATAACTATGAATTTTTAGAAATTCAATATAGAGAATGCAACAGGACCTAATGGTCCATTTGTTTGCATGGATGAGGAACTCAATTCAAAGTAGGCAAGGAGGCCTTAGGGCTTGTTTGGATAAATGAGGAGTGGAATAAAGTGAAGTAGATTTCACATGAGGAGTGAAGTGGGTTGAACTTAAGGCAGAGTACTTCACTTCACTCTATTTGGATGCTTGGCGTGAAGTTAAGGTTTAGAGCAGAATCGACTTTTACTCAAGGCAACAAGAGTATTTAGGGTTGAAGTGAAACGAATATATACGTGGCCGACAACAATAGTTCATTTGTCAGACCACAATCATCCAAGCAGGGTAGGGTTGAATATCTAAACCGTTAGGACCCATTTAGCTTCACTCTGCTCTATTTTGCCTATCCAAACGGGCCCGGATCCTTGTCAACTTTCCGGACATAATGACTTCAGCTAAGAGCACTTGAGATGAGAGTCATTTGTCTAAAATTTAATTGGAGCAACAACTAAGGAAAATGCAGTATTTTCTTTATACCTTTTGGAAAAAGAGAAGTGGATAAGATGGATGGACACTAGTAGTGGCCTTCGCAAGTTTTTGTTTCCAAAATACTTCATTTAAGGGGTGAAAATAGTTGTTTTGATTTTTAGTATAGTCTATTATTATTTTTACATGAAATGTTGCCTCTAGACTTGTTTTTGCTAATTTGTAAATTTGTATTGAAAGAAAAGGGGGCAAAGCCACCAAGACAAGGAGGAGAAAGAATACATCCAAAAAATACCTTCCCATGAAACCAACACAAAAGGAACAGGGGAGGGAAATACAGCACTAAATAGGAAAATGAAATAACAGCAAAAG
The DNA here is from genome assembly GCA_012931725.1 of Litsea cubeba. Lineage (NCBI taxonomy): Eukaryota > Viridiplantae > Streptophyta > Magnoliopsida > Laurales > Lauraceae > Litsea > Litsea cubeba. The sequence goes on from CM022947.1 coordinate 127,104,215, forward strand.
AGGGAAGAAACATATCTCCAGAAAGCTCAGCTTAACGGAGAAACTCCTCCCCTTAGCCGGACGAAAATCTGCTAAGCAAAACTCTGACGATGTGAAGTAGGCTATTTGAAGCTGAAAGAATAATCCATAGCAACAAGCAGCATACCACTACCAGCAAAGGAACCTCAGCATACTCTGGGAGCTCTAAAAAAAACTCAGCAACACCACGCCCACAGAGGCCACCCCAGCCCAGCCACTGAGGCCTCCCCAGACATATCAGAACCAACAAAACCTCCAAAGTCAGAACCACACCAAGCCAGGGGAAAGGGAAGAAAACCAAAGAAAAGGAGCTGGGCAGCACAATAGATAGGGCAAGGCCCCTTAGCAGAAAATACTAGATAGATCTCATTTTGCCAGATTAAACTCCCACCTAGAACAGCAACAACTGGCAGGACATAGGCCTTAGACAGACAGACTTCCTTGGACACTGCTGCTACTCGAGGAGAGGAGGGAACTGCCTAGTGAGGCTAGAAACAGCCAAACTAATCCCCCCATCCTAAAGACCTTAAGATTGTATGAGAAGGAGGAGACTTGCCTGAGTAAGCGGAGAAAAATCCACTGCATTTATCAACAAAGAACAACTGCGCTTTCATCAAGGAAGGCCTTTTGCTGCGATGCTTGGCTTCATTTCTAAGGAACCATAGAGTATAGATGGCTTGGAAGAAAATAGCAGCTGCTGATGATCTTCCTTTGGCATCTACACCCTGGAAAAGAGGCTATCCAAATAGATGAGGCCGATAGAGTGGGGGCAGGGAGATTACCATTATGGCTAAGAACCTAGGACCAAAGCTGCTGAGCTAGGGAGCAGGAGAAGAATAGATGAGTATCTGATTCCCTTTCACTGAGGCAGAATAGCATCTGGAAGCCAAAGAGCTCCCTACCTGCATGGCCCAAGAGTCTGTGGGCGTTTTCTTAAGGAGCAGACGCCAACTGAAACAGGACAGCCTAGGGTGTATGATAGAATTCCACACGAGCCCATACCAATCGACTTCAGCTTCTCTAGACCTCAGAGAATTCCAGGCTGATTTGAGAGACAGAGCACCTGAAGCTGAGCCAATCCAAGAGAGTTCGTTTGGACTAGAATGGCCTGTGAGAGGGAGAAGGTTTGTCTGTTGAAGGAGGTAGCTCCTTACCTCGTCTGGGATGGAAGGAGGGATGATCCAAGCGTTACCCTGAATGAGGTCACCCACTCTTTCATTGATAGCAAATGTTGCCTCTAGACATTTCTAAGTAATCCACAGGATGTTTATGAATTATAGAAAGCTTAAGGGTCATTACAAAGCTTCAAACTAAATCACCAACCCTTCTACCAAAATAATAATAACAATAATAAATAAATCACCCAAATTTGATACAGGGTACTTTATTTATCATGTATCTCAGCACTATTATCACAAACAATGTAGCTGAGAGATTATCAGCAGAACATAATGCCAAGATATTTTCATATATAGTTTAGTTTTCACTAGGATATATATTGGGAAAGTATCTTTAAAAAGAAATAAATAAAAAGAATTAGATGGGCAGTTATGATTTAAACAAAAAGGCAAGGTCTTTATGTGAAAATCCTTTTTCTTAGTTAGCTCTTTAGTTTCTGTCATGATAATATTGCAGTATTATCATGAAAAATTCAATTTCAATTGTGTTGAAATTTTCTTATCTTTGTAGAAAGCTATTATCCTTTTTAGATGAACCTCAAAGAGGTGTATGAGAAAGAAAATCAAAATATACATGTAATCTGTGGGACATGGAAACAAAACAAAGCCAGCCCAGCAAAACAGAAAACTAAACCCTGTTAGGGATTAGAGACTACTGAATTAGTGGAGTAAACTCCCAAAAAATACATTATATGGTGAAAAATTATTATTACCTTGAATGCCAGATAATTTTTTCATAGTCTGCTAGCTTGCAAAAGTTGTGGCCCATAAAACACACAAATTTTTACCATTGAAGTGTTGATTAAAAAAAAATGAAGTTATTTTGACCATCAATTATATCACCTTTGATGTGCTGGCTAAAAATGTTCAATCAGATTGGTTTTTGATAAATCCTTGATCCAAAGCATATCATTGCATCTAGTGGCCCCCCAAGGTGATACATGTCCACTTGTCTATATCACAAAAAAAATTCGTTTTCCTATGTTCAGCTTTTTTAAGCTTTTGTGAGCCTACTAATTGGATTTCGTTTCTATTACATGAAAAATTATGTTTTTCCAGAGCAATGCCACTCACTGTATAGGATTCTTCAGCTCGGTGAAGTCGGTCAAAGGCTCATAGCCTTTTCATCCGAGTCTTTTGAGGCCTAAATGCGAAGATCAAGACCACATTTATAGTCAAACGAACATGGGATTGAAAAGTACAGATGAAATCAATAAGCTGCAAAAAGGCTAAAAAGCATGAAATTAAGTGTCATCAGCTATTGGACTATTGGTAAAACCAATAGCTCATTTTAAATCTGTCCTTTAGACCAAACCCACAACTCTGTGGGGTTCTGTAGCTTTGATTTCAATGCACCCATAAATACAATGGCATATTTGTATGGTATTTTGAACTTTTTCAGAAATATCTTCCCCTATCAGGAAATAGTGATGGTTAATTAGGATTAGAAATGATGGAAAAGGAATGTCGAGATTAATTTAAATATATGCACTTTAATTACATGGTTGCACAGACCTGAAGGCAGTACAATATCCGGCACGCAGTGATGGAAAATTAGGCAAAACAACAAAATAAATAAAATCATCTTTTTGGATTATTAGACATGAAAATGTTGGAAAAAAAAAAAAACATCTCAAAAGTGAAAATAACAAGCAAAGACCTGAACTGAACTAACTACACTTATAGCTCATTAGTTAGGATGGAATTTAATTCGTAGCAATTCATGATAAAATGGATTCCAACGGGGTTTTTAAAGGGGGGGGGGGGGGGGGGGGGGGGATATGCGTTGGAGTTGGAGATGTAGGGGATATGCGTTGGAGTTGGAGATGTAGATGAGACATGACTTTCCTGGGGTTTTATTTAATGTGTGATGGTTAGGTATTCATTTTCCATTATGGGAGAGCTTATTTGATAATCATTAATGAATGATCAGCATTTTTCCCTTAATTTGAGTACTATGTTTCAGTAATGCATCCAGTATGATACATTTATACGAATTCCTAGCTTTCAATTCCATGCAAAAGGGGTTCTTAGAGGCAACAAAAATTACTGCAAAATCCCGAGTCCAACGCTGTGGGCAGACATTGCATGGGCCTTCCGCGAGTCCATCTCGACGGTTCGGTTGGGTCCATTGGCTTGTCATGTGATTTCCTAATATCCCATTCCCATTCCCACATACAAGCAACACATCCCTCCATATCCAAGCCATGCATTTAAAGAGTGGGACCTATAATCTAGATTATCTGACTTGATTGCCACCTCAGTTCATTAATCATGCAAGACATTTTGTTCAACTGTCCATTTGTTCCTTATGTGGCCCAGCTGGATGAGTACTCTGACTTGATATTTTAGATGAAATTACATGCAAGGGCCTACTTGAATTTTGAGCAGGTAATCATTACACCAAAAACGAAAAATTGAAACGGATTACCATTCCTAATTCGTGTATTCCTAATCCGTTCATCCGTTCCTAGATCATTCCTAATCCGTTAATCCGTTCATCCGTTCCTAAATCGTTCCTAATCCGTTAATCCGTTTCAAAAACAGGAAATTGAAACGGATGAACGGACTAGGAACACACGGATTAGGAACGGTAATCCATTTCAATTTTTCATTTTTGGTGTAGTGAATAGGAGGTCTCTTTGAGTTGTTGGCATGAGAATCTCTAACGCTGGTCTTATTGAGATTTCAAATTAGACTTTACCCAAGGTAGCAAAAACATCTTTCTTGTTTCATAGCTGCTCTCAACTTTGCAATATTTCTACAGTTGATTACTTCTTGTATACTCATTGTTAGGATTTTGAGTGTTGGCTAAATTCATGGGTTGGACAAAACTCTGGGTCTTTGAGTTGTATGTTTTATTTAGAAAAGGACTTTGAAGATGGAAGACTAAAAATGGACTGCTTAAGGAAGAAAGCTTAGGACTTGTGCCATGGAGTTTCATTTCATAAACACATGAGGACTACCATACTCAAAAAGTCACCATTCCATACCATAGACGTTGAGATCTCTTGACACCTTTTAAAGATGATGACATCATATGGGATTGTTTTAATATTCAATGAATTGAAAAGTCAAATAAAGCTGCCTTACTCTTAATAGGTGTCAAGCAACAAGCAATCTTCATGTATTATAAAAGTGCTTAAAAACTGTTAAGGGGACACTACCAAGAAGTCTGACAGAGTCTCGTTCGGCGGAGACAGTACCTCATCCGCTCGAGCGGATGAAGGGTTCGCTCGAGCGGACATGGCGCAGGGAGTCCGGAAAAAGTGGAAATTACTTTTCTAATAGTGCTCAAACTGATGGTTTTAATCTTAATCAAATTAGGGAATATTAAGCACGAACCAAGGACTATTTAAAGGACTCAAGGGCTATTCCAAAGACACACCTCACCTCTCAAAGTACTGAGTTAGAGATTTAATTGAGAGAATTCTTTTCTAGAGATTTATTAAGAAGTTGTGCTGACAAGTTCTCTAGAGCCTATTCTTCTGCATCCTTTGTAGAAGATTGTCTTCTTGCGTAGAAGATTTGAGGAGTCAAGTGCTGGATTGATTCTGTTGCAATCAGCGGTGTGAAGTCGTTGAAGCGTGAAGCGACACAAGGTAACTTCAGTCCTTAGGTAGGGGATATCCGGGGAGGAAATCTGAGTTTCTTGTAATTGCGAGATTCATAGTACTTGATTATTGATCCAGGTTGGATCGGTGGTTTTTTACCCGGTTAGGGTTTTCCACCTAAAATTTGGTGTCCTTGTGGTGTGTGCCTGAGTTTTATTTCCGCTGCATAGTTTTTATTATTTGCACACTCTTGTCTGATTATTTGAGTAGACCAATCTAGAAATCGGGAACCCCTAAATATTTTTTTCACTCATTAAGGCAAGATTCTTCATTGACATTTCCACATAAAAATGAGAGATTCTTCTTTTTTTTACCTATACGTATAAATCCAATATTTGTCTAAAAAATTCTAGCACAAAGTTTCGACTAAAACTTATTTTTTAAGGTAAAGGAAGTGTAGTCAGATTCAAGATAGAGACAAAAGCCCAATGGCACAGTGAAGGCGCGCACTACCACTGCCTTAAGATTGTGGGTTCCACTCTTGTTACTAATAAGGAAATATCAGATTTGTGAACTTTATTTTATTACAAATGTAAGTCCATGAAAAAATATATTCTTGATTTTGAGATCTATAAAAATCATAATGTTTTTAAATGTAATCTAAGGAAACATTTGTACAGCTATGAGGAAAAGAAAGTCTGTGGACCTTGCTCTTTCACATAATGCTCCTCCACCTTTTCTATACCCTCCATTAAAAAGGATTTTCCGCATATTTGCAGAAAATTAAACAAAAAAAAGTTAATTTTCCTTGCAAAAAATTATCCGCACCAACCGATCGAGGGTTGTCTGTGAAAAATCCACACATTTCATTCATTTTCAGCCAAAAAATGAATTACAAGGCACATTTGTGTAACTGTTTCCCGGCCCACAGAAATTCATTGCTTGGTGTGAAGGTTTGTCCTCAATAAAAAAAAAAAAATCAAATCCAATGCAATATTTTGCAAATTCATGGAAAAGTGTTTATGCGGACGTACATAAATATGCCCTGAATGTTTCTTTGATATATCTAAATTCAGCTGCATCTAGTATACAAAATCCTTGAGCTGGAAATTGGAAAAGTCTATCTCCCATTTGCTTTCCTTCTGCCAATTAACCAACCCACCCAGCTAAAAATCCACACCCATCTTCTTCCAAATATATATATATATATATATATATATATAAAAGAGAGAGAGAGAGAGAGAGTACACCTCGCTATGGATGCAAAAGGAGAAAGGGATGGTGATTATTGTCATATAAAAACACTCATACAAAATACTTAGATTTTCCACACGATCTGAAAAGGTTTGAGAATCAAATATGAGAATCTCATGCCATAACAAGGGAAAGAGTGAGGCTGTCAGACCATGAGCTATGGCAAGGTTTGCTTTCTTTCCCCTCTCTTTAAATCTTTTCCAAAGCTACATCACGCTATTGCTGGCTCCTTCACTGATCCCCTTGGCACTTAGACCCATAGGCACTTATTAGGAAAACCCAAGTCATCTTCCCTACAAAGGAAAAACAATATATATATTGAGAATTCAGATAGACATGGGTGCAACGTGCAAGACCATAAAAGCGTGATAGAGAAAGTTTTCCACTGTTAAGAGACTTTGGCACGCCCTAACTTTAGAGAACTGGAAAGCTTAGGTGCCACTTTCTAGCCTACAGAATAAGTTCACAGTCCTTTTGAGTAATCTACAAATGTCAGGTTGAAAGATCTCCAGTCAAAAGAGAAGAAGACAGATAGAAGAATAGAACAGAAAAAGGAAAACAGTGACTCCCAACATCCTTAATAAAAAGGTGAAAAAAATAGCTCATATCTAGAGCAATGGAGGGTGGGTGAAATGAAACAAGGATCTGGGTGTTATTTACATAATAGGGGTTTTTTAAATCCATGGTTCAGATTTAAATAGCTGAAGGTGGGTCAATCATAAATCTAATGAACGGATTTAAACGACTGGAACTTCCTTATTTGCTACAGTAGAATACTCAGGTGTGAAGAGGCTAGCAACCCACAGAGTTGGTATTCAATTATAATAAATAACCATACACATGGCACGCCTAAGTGAGGTGGACATTATTTCCATGAAGTGGGTTTACATTAATAAGGACCCATTTTTTCAAAAACCATGCTCATTCACTGGTCCAAATTATCTTATTATTGGACCTCCAAATGGACACCAAAATGCAAGTATTTCTAGAAACTGAGAGATTTGAATCATGATCTTGTGCAGCTTGGAAAACAAGTAAATGGGACCACATGTAACAAAGAAGAAAATCAGTTCATTTAGATCTATAGAAAAAAAAAATAGAAAAAGAAAGAAAAGAAATGGGTCCCAACTTTTTGATACCAGTCGATGGTCTTATTATTATTATTTTTTAGAAGATACTTAGTCATAGTTGAACCAATTTAGACTTGTTGGAAAGATAATTTAATAACCCATCAAGGGATTCCAATTTCATATAAGTGGGTAATGGTTGAAAAAATAAACTATGACTTTTATTAAAAAGCACAAAAATAAACTCTAATGGTGCATGCCTCCACCCATTTTAAGCATACCACCCACTGAAATTAACTTTTCTTGAGTTTGCTTCTCTCATCTAGATACACTTTTGTTTCAAACCTGTCAATCCACCGCGCTTTGTATTAAATATCATTAGCTAACTATTCCTACTAAAATCTTGAGGCATTTCTTCTCTGATTGGCGTATTTTTCGCGATACGTATTTTTTTTCAGTTAACTTTGATATCATATTAAATTTCCTTAGCTAACCATTTTTACCAAAATCTCGAGGCGACACTAGAGAGAGCATAATTACTTTTCAATACTTTCTTGAGTGGAGCCTAGTCCTCAATAATTTGACACTAAATTAAATTTTATATATAGCATACCCATGTTTTAATTATTTTTTTTCACACGTCGTTAGGAAGAGTGATGCTTAGCTTGAATTGGATGTGATGTCACAGATCTATAAACAATAATCATATGATAGAATGTTCTTTTCATGAATCGACCTAAATACTGTTCTTGTGAGAGCTCAGAGGTAATCATGCATGGAAAATATCTCTCTCTCTCTCTCTCTCTCTCTCTCTCTCTCATTATCTTTACATTGTGTCATTCCTGCCCTATTTTGAACAGTTCCTTCTTTCACTGAAAAAATAAATCAACAATCTTATCGTCCTTTTCTTCCTATGTAAATGCATAGATGCCCATCTTATGACAACTAGCTAATAGAGAATAATAAGAAGGTTAGATATCTCATGATAAAGATAGTTTGTATTAAATTAGGATTATATTAGATTAGATTTATAATGTGACATTTGATTTATGATGTGATTAGGATTAGATATATTAGAGCTAATAATGTGTTTAAGTTTCTTAAGAGTTCATATTTAAGTCAATGCTTTATTATACTCTATAAATAGAAATTGGCTATTCTCAATAAAATATTATAAAGAATTTGTCAAAAACAGTCCTATTTAACTATAGATTGACTACCCCACTCACATGAATGATCTTTCTCAACGGGTCCCATTGACAAGAATGATCCGGATCATTGAAATATAAGCTCCACATCAAAAAAAAAATCTGTATAAGAACCATCTATATCATTGCTTGGTACCTTTTTAATTATAATGCAACATTTATTAGTGATTAAAGTTAAGAGCCTGTTTATTTGTATAAAATGCATAAGAATTCATTGTCAAATGAATTTCATCATAAGAATTAATAAAGAAGTGAGGGATTGAAAGATGACAGGTGAAGAATGAAGAATATAAAGGAGACATGTGGATGGAACCTTTTGAATCTGCTGAGCATATATTCAGTTACATGAAACAACAGGCTCTTAAGTTCACAAAGATTAAGTTGGCATTCTTGGGGCATGATAAATTGATACTCCCCCACCAATGGTCCTCTCCTCTTCTGCCTGTTCAGGAGTTATTTACGAGGATAAGGCAGGTTTCCAAAAACTTCTTGCTGCAGGCTTGGATGCAGACAAAGAAGCAAATCTCTGAAAAAATCATCCAGAAAAGGCCCATTAGTGGTCCTTGAATGTCTCTTCCTTTTTCTTCATGTGGCAGTTGGTTGGCACTACTGTTCAAATGGATGGTGGTCCTGCTGCTACAATGCTGATAGACCTACTAGACTACTAGTAGGCTGGTCTTTGGAATAATAATACTTGCCAACCCAACTGCACACTGTAATAAAACAAATCTCAGTGGACTGTTATTACCAGTAGATTTAAAGACCAATTATTATGGTTCTAAGGAAATGTACACTTTCTGAGTTGTCAATTTCATAAATGCAAGGGCCCATGTTGGCCAATGAAATGATGGGCCTCAACTAGATGGAAGTGGAAAATGACTTAAGAGGTGATTGAAATGAATATCTGCCTCACCTAATAAATAAAATTTTAGAAAATTCAGATTCTCAGTTACATCTCCATCTTATATATCCTTCACCTCTCACCTATTTAATAATCTTTTCGTGAAACTCATTTTACCATAAATTTCTATCAGTAAAAAAATAAAAGAAAAGCCCCTCGGTTTGTTCATGCAGGGCCAGTGGTATGGATATCTAGACTGTTTGTTCATTCAGGTCCCATGGTATGAATGTGACTTGATTAACCTTCACCAGGACTTGCACCCCACATCAGGCGAAAAAATCAGAGTCATGAAATTGTAGACATTATTGAAACTTCAAGATATATTCCTGGAAAACGTGAGAGGTTAAGGATACGAGGTTGGAGATGCAGATGAGGCCCCTTTAATGAGATTTGATTTTAATTGTTGGGTATTCATTTTCCACCTGCCTTTATTCTATTTCACAAAATTTTCTTTCCTTTCTTTTATGCCTCTAGTAGGGGGGATCATCCCTCTGCCCAGGTCAAGGCAGGTACCACGGCACTTATCCACTTGCCACACAATGCCTGATCACCTTTCGAACCCTGGTCTAGCCTATGGCGAGCAGCAGATTCTTCACCACCGATCCAGCAGTGAGTTGGTGGATCCTCACCTTTGTTTCTTCAGTACTTTTAGCCATTTAGACACATTACTTAAAATTCTTAGAAACCCAGTTCCCTGCATGTAGACAAATGAGCACTGTGTGGGGGTATTTTCACTAAGCCGAGATCATCACTAACCCAGGCCTCCAGACAGAATGGTTATGCCTCCCCTAAGCCAAGGGTGACCGCGGCTGAAGGACCACGGCATTCGCCGAGGTGGAAGCTCCCGAAGTCGGACCTATCCGACCTCGGCATCGACCCCGGCAGCGCGGATTTGACAGAGACTGATGGGACCGGCGACAGAACAACGGCGCATGCTAAGGCATGCCCTGCAGATTATCATTACTGACAAAACGGCGCGTACAGGACACGTGCGCCCCCAGGGCATGGCTCCGGGCCAGGCCTGATGGGACCTGGCCCAAAAGTCAGAGCCGCCGCCTGACCCAGCAAGCCTAGCATTTAATGAAGCATGGGTCAGCATTTAATGCATTATGGGCTGAGTGGACGCAGCCACTCGAGTGGCCGGCCCAGTCTTGGAACTCGCCCACGATAGTCAACTCCATCGCCTATAAATAGCACATCCATCTCCATCCAAAGGTACGCAACCCATAATACGCACTCTCGCTCTGCAATTTCCTCTCCTTCTCCCTTGTTCGTTCATTGAACTAACTTAAGCATCAGAGAGCCTTGCGCTGCCTGCAGCCAGGGTCCTCTGACGTGTTTTCTTCTCTTCCTCCTCAGGTCTAGTCGGAGCCACAACAATCTTTATCTAAAACCACCCGAATCAAGGGTCCTAATCCCTGCTTTAAAGTCCTTAATTTTTAGGCACTTACAATTGGCGCCGTCTGTGGGGAAGTACTAACCCATACCTCAAAACCTTTCTCAAAGTCTTTCCCAAAATCCTTTCCAGTCACCATGGCTCCGAGAAACAAGAGAGGCGCAGAGCACACGAAGTCCCTCCCCGCAGGGCCACTGGTTCTCCCTGGACCATTGCCCTACGCGTCAAGGGAGGCCGCAGAGGTAGAAAGCTACCACACTGAGTCCGCGTCATCACCGCTTGAGGTGGAGGGCCTGCCGCGGCTGAACGCTCCCCTCCAGGAGCGCTTCTCGAAGGGCAAGGCCCCGGCAGCAGCAGGGTCACATCGGTCCGGGCACCACTCGGACCGCGACGGCAACAGAGCCGACCCTGCTCAAGCCGCAATCAGGGCTCAGAATCTCGCCCTCCAGGAGAAAGATGATCTCATCCGCCAGCTCAGGCAGCAGCTCCGAGAGAAGGAACCAGTCCCCGGGGGCGGTAATCCCATGGGCAGGAAGGATCCCGTCACCGGCAAAGACTTAAGGCACCATCTGAACGAGAAAAGCCGCGAGCGGAGTCACGTCGGGAGCTCTTGCCACGACCACGAGGACAGAGGGTCGGTGCCGAGATCGGAGGCGGCAGACCAGCAGGCTCTGATCAACCGCCTGGTCAAGCAGGCCATCCAGAGCACCCTGAAGGAGGCAGGGCTCGCCCAAGGCCAGCCGGACCTCCCCGACTTCGCTGGCCTCGACTCGTCACCCTTCACCAGAGAAATAATCGAGTACCCCCTCCCCAAGAAGTTCAGCGTTCCGAGGTTCGTCCTCTACGACGGGACCTCGGATCCAGCAGCGCATCTCCGCCACTTCACACAGAAACTGTCCGTCTGGGGTGACGTTGGGCACCTCAATTGCAGAGTCTTCTCCTCCAGCCTGGGGGACCTACCCCTCAAATGGTTCTGTACGCTCCCCGAGGGATCGATCTCGAGCTGGGCCCAGTTGCGGGACTCCTTCCTCGGGAAGTTCCAGGCGCACAGAGTCATTCCCAAGACCGACAGCGACATCATGGCCCTCAGAATGAGGTGGGGTGAAAACATCACTCAGTTTGCCAAAAGGTTCTGGACAGTTTACAGTGGGATCGACAACTCCTCCGAGGATGTCGCGATCAAGTCCTTCCAGCACGCCCTCCTGCCGGGGTGCGAGCTTCGGAAGGAGCTCGTCCGCAACCCTGTTCTCTCGGTAACAGCCCTCATGGCGAGAGTAAACAAGTACATCGAGCAGGAGGAGGACGAAGCGCGGGCCAACGAAAGCTTTGGCGTTTCTAAGAGCAAATCTCGGAACGAGAGCCGTCCTCGGCAGGAGGATCGATCTCGGTGGGAAGGTCGAGCCTCTGGGGGGGAGAAGAGGACCTATCGCAGAGAAGAAACAAGCACAGACCACCACTCAGGTGGCCAATCGTCGGCCCCAACCCACGCTTCAGGAGGAGGCAAGAGGCACAGGCCGTCCTACTCTTCCCGCGGGAGGGTCAACACGGTTTTCAAAGAACCGATTCACCAGATATTGGAGAAGATTCAAGGAAAGCCATACTTTAAATGGCCGGCTCCCATGAGGAACGATCCCTCCACGAGGGATCAGACGAAGTTCTGCGCTTACCATAAGCAGAACGGGCACAACACTGAGCGCTGTTACTCCCTCAAGGATCATCTCGAAAGGCTCGTCAAGGATGGGCACCTGAAAGAGTACTGCAAGGCAGCAGGCAGCGGGAGCAACGACCGACCTCGACGCCGAACTGAGGAGAATCATGACAGCGACGAGTCGGAGAGGCTCATAAGCGTCATCCACCTGGCCCCTACCAAGCAGAGCAGCGGTCAAGCCCGCGCCGAGGCCAGGAGGGCCTCCCATGGGAAACGGGTCATGTCGGCCGAGCTCGGGCCGTCCCCTAAAAAGGCCCGCAAAGAAAGGCCGAAGATCTGGTTCTCAGACGAGGACCTGGAAGGGGTTCAGCTCCCTCACAATGATCCGCTAATTATGACCCTGAAGTTAGGGAGTTGCAAGGTGCAGAGGATCCTCGTCGACCCCGGCAGTTCGTCCGAGATCCTCTACTTCGATTGTTTCACTAAGATGGGGCTCACAGAAGAGGACCTCCAAGAGGCGCGGACCCCCCTGATAGGGTTCAGCGCCAAGCCCGTGTACCCCAAAGGGAGAGTCTCCCTCAAAGTCCAAGTAGTGGCACGTCGGTGATGGCCGGCTTCCTCGTAGTGGACACGCCTTCTCCCTACAATGCCATCGTAGGGAGGAGCTGGCTGCACCAGATAGAAGCCGTCCCCTCTTCCTACCACCAAAAGCTCAAATTCCCTTTGGAAAGGGATGGCGGAGTCGAGGTGATCACAGTCGACGGGGACCAGCAAATGGCCAAACGTTGCATGATGGCCGTGGTGTCCGGCGAGGAAGAGCCAAAGCAAGTGCACATGGCAGAGCTGGAGGCGGAGCTGGACAGGGTCGGCCGCGATCCAGGAGAGAAGAGTATCGAGGATCTCACCGAGGTCAGGATCGACCCCAATGATCCAGAGAGATACTTCCTTCTTGGGAGCCAGCTCGCCGAGCAGGAGAGGTCCGAGCTGCTCAGTTTCCTGTTGCAAAGCAGGGACGTCTTCGCCTGGGCCCCGCAAGAGATGCCAGGCGTGAACCCCGAGGTTATGAGCCACAGGCTAAATGTGGACCCCCAGGCCAAGCCAGTGGTTCAGAAGGCGAGAAGGTCCGGAATCGACCAGTCTGCAGCCGTGGTCGAAGAGGTGGAAAAACTGCTAGAAGCGAACGCCATCAGAGAAGTCCAGTACCCGAAGTGGCTGGCAAATACCGTGGTGGTTAAGAAGAAGACCGGAAAATGGAGGGTCTGCGTCGACTTCACTGATCTCAACAGAGCATGTCCCAAAGACTGCTTCCCTCTCCCGAAGATCGACCAGATGATTGACGCCACCGCCGGCCACTAAAGGATGAGCTTTCTCGATGCCTACCGCGGTTATCATCAGATACCCATGTACGGACCGGATCAGGAGAAAACGGCATTCATCACTCTTAGGGGAACCTATTGCTATAAAGTGATGCCGTTCGGACTCAAAAATGCGGGGGCCACCTATCAGAGATTGGTCACCAAAATGTTCCAGGAGCACCTCGGCAAGACAGTCGAGGTATACATCACGACATGGTCGTCAAATCCACCCAATCTCTCGACCATCTGGCGGATCTCGGGCAAGTTTTTGAAATTCTTCGGAAATTCGGGCTGAAGCCGAACGCCTCCAAATGCGCCTTCGGGGTCGGGTCCGGCAAATTTTTAGGGAGCCTCGTCACGCGGCGCGGTATCGAGGCAAACCCGGACCAGATCTCCGCGATCCTGGGAATTCAGAGCCCGGCAACGACGAAGCAGGTCCAGAGGCTCACCGGCATGGCCGCCGCCCTCAACCGCTTCATCAGCAAGTCTTCCGACAAGTGCCGCCCTTTCTTCCAATTGCTGAGGAAGAACCTGAGATTCGAGTGGACCCCGGAATGTGATTCGGCCCTCCAAGAGCTCAAGGCTTACTTGGCCTCGCCTCCACTGCTGTCAACCCCGAAGAAAGGGGAAACATTGTACTTGTACCTGGCAGTCTCCGACCACGCTGTAAGCTCAGTACTGATCAGAGAGGATGAAGGGCAGCAAAAACCCATCTACTACACCAGCAAAACCCTCCTCGACGCCGAAACCAGATACCTGCCAATGGAGAAACTCGCACTAGCCCTCGTCAGTGCCTCCCGGAAGCTCTCGCACTATTTCCAGGCCCACCCGATAGTGGTGGTTACGGAGCACCAACTCAAGTCCGTCTTCCGGAAGGCCGATTTCTCTGGGCGAATTTCGAGATGGGCCGTGGAGCTCGGGCAATACGATATCCAGTACCAGCCCCGAACAGCGATCAAAGCGCAGGTCTTGGCAGACTTCATCGTCGAGTTCACTTCTCCGAGTTCGGCGCCGAGCCCACTCGACCCCGAACTGGGGGGCAAGGGGCAGGATGGCCTAGTCCCGGAGACTGATTACGAGCAATCTCGGAACACCTCCCGAGATTCGGCTTGGAAGGTCTTCGTTGACGGGTCTTCCACCTCTAGAAGGGCCGGCGTCGGCGTAGTCCTCCAGTCTCCAGAAGGGCTAGTAATCGAGCAAGCCCTAACCCTTGACTTCCGAGCATCAAATAACGAGGCGGAGTATGAAGCATTGCTGGCAGGGCTGAATAGTGCCAAGGTTCTCGGAGCTCAACAGCTGGTAATCTACAGTGACTCGCAGTTGGTGACGAGCCAGCTCACTGGAGATTATCAGGCTCGCGACGATAGGATGGCAGCCTATTTAACCCTCGCCAAGAAACTCCTCTCCCAATTCCCGGAAGCAGAAATCAAACAAATCGGCAGAGATTCTAACTCGCACGCCGACGCGCTCGCCAACTTAGCCTCCGCCGTCGAGGCTGGAAAAAAGATAACTATAGAAGTGGGCTCATTAACCTAAACCACTCGAGTGGCCGGCCCAGTCTTGGAACTCGCCCACGATAGTCAACTCCATCGCCTATAAATAGCACATCCATCTCCATCCAAAGGTACGCAACCCATAATACGCACTCTCGCTCTGCAATTTCCTCTCCTTCTCCCTTGTTCGTTCACTGAACTAACTTAAGCATCGGAGAGCCTTGCGCTGCCTGCAGCCAGGGTCCTCTGACGTGTTTTCTTCTCTTCCTCCTCAGGTCTAATCGGAGGCTCGGAGCCACAGCAATCTTTATCTAAACCACTCGAATCAAGGGTCCTAATCCCTGCTTCAAAGTCCTTATTTTTTAGGCACTTACAATTGGCGCCGTCTGTGGGGAAAAGAAGAAGGGGCGAACCCTCATTTATAGCCAAAAATTGGGCGGCTAATCATGGCGCCTGTTCGAAATTTGAAGAGGGCGCGTCTTTTCACTGCACGCGCCGCCGCGAAAAGACGGGCCAACCAAATAAAGAGAGACGCGTGGAAGCGTCAGCTTGATTCTCGTGCGCCATTTAAATGCCTCGGGTACGGAAGCGACAGCAGATAGGGGTAAAGACGCCAGCTACCGAAACGGCGGCAGAATTCCAAAAGTTAGAAAACGTTTGAGCTCCCGCGAGCCAGGGAGTAGAGTTACCTCAGCACCGCGGCATGTTGCATCTCGGCAAGACCTATTCAGCTTCCGACCTCAAAGAGTTGTGACACCCTTAAGAGCTCGGAAGACTGGGGGGCAATTGTGTGGGGGTGTTTTCACTAAGCCGAGATCATCACTAACCCAGGCCTCCAGACAGAATGGTTATGCCTCCCCTAACCCAAGGGTGACCGCGGCTGAAGGACCACGGCATTCGCCGAGGTGGAAGCTCCCGAAGTCGGACCTATCCGACCTCGGCATCGACCCCGGCAGCGCGGATTTGACAGAGACTGATGGGACTGGCGACAGAACAACGGCGCATGCTAAGGCATGCCCTGCAGATTATCATTACTGACAAAACGGCGCGTAAAGGACACGTGCGCCCCCAGGGCATGGCTCCGGGCCAGGCCTGATGGGACCTGGCCCAAAAGTCAGAGCCGCCGCCTGACCCAGCAAGCCTAGCATTTAATGAAGCATGGGTCAGCATTTAATGCATTATGGGCTGAGTGGACGCAGCCACTCGAGTGGCCGGCACAGTCTTGGAACTCGCCCACGATAGTCAACTCCATCGCCTATAAATAGCACATCCATCTCCATCCAAAGGTACGCAACCCATAATACGCACTCTCGCTCTGCAATTTCCTCTCCTTCTCCCTTGTTCGTTCACTGAACTAACTTAAGCATCGGAGAGCCTTGCGCTGCCTGCAGCCAGGGTCCTCTGACGTGTTTTCTTCTCTTCCTCCTCAGGTCTAGTCGGAGCCACAGCAATCTTTATCTAAACCACTCGAATCAAGGGTCCTAATCCCTGCTTCAAAGTCCTTATTTTTTAGGCACTTACAATTGGCAAATTGTGTGGGGGTATTTTCACTAAGCCGAGATCATCACTAACCCAGGCCTCGAGACAGAATGGTTATGCCTCCCCTAAGCCAAGGGTGACCGCGGCTGAAGGACCACGGCATTCGCCGAGGTGGAAGCTCCCGAAGTCGGACCTATCCGACCTCGGCATCGACCCCGGCAGCGCGGATTTGACAGAGACTGATGGGACCGGCGACAGAACAACGGCGCATGCTAAGGCATGCCCTGCAGATTATTATTACTGACAAAACGGCGCGTACAGGACACGTTTGCCCCCAGGGCATGGCTCCGGGCCAGGCCTGATGGGACCTGGCCCAAAAGTCAGAGCCGCCGCCTGACCCAGCAAGCCTAGCATTTAATGAAGCATGGGTCAGCATTTAATGCATTATGGGCTGAGTGGACGCAGCCACTCGAGTGGCCGGCCCAGTCTTGGAACTCGCCCACGATAGTCAACTCCATCGACTATAAATAGCACATCCATCTCCATCCAAAGGTACGCAACCCATAATACGCACTCTCGCTCTGCAATTTCCTCTCCTTCTCCCTTGTTCGTTCACTGAACTAACTTAAGCATCGGAGAGCCTTGCGCTGCCTGCAGCCAGGGTCCTCTGACGTGTTTTCTTCTCTTCCTCCTCAGGTCTAGTCGGAGCCACAGCAATCTTTATCTAAACCACTCGAATCAAGGGTCCTAATCCCTGCTTCAAAGTCCTTATTTTTTAGGCACTTACAAGCACTATAAGATTTGTTGTGATAAAATCCCTATACATATTTTGGGATGTCACCATATTCAAACTTCAGATCAGAGATGATGGATAATGTAGGTTTAAAAAAAATGGGGACAGGAAATATATAGTTTTTTGGGTCAGGGTACACGAATCTATGAGGTTTGTTGACATCACTCTTGTCCACATGGTGAGTGAGAGGTGAACTGAACTGTTCCAAACGTTTTCACCAGGGCATATAAGCAGTTGGTTTCACTTGATAATTGGATACGCATGGGCAACCAGAAAAATTCCCAAACCACATCAAGTATAGGTATTGTGACCCTTACGCTACAGCAATAATTTGATCATAAATTGTCATGTCTAACCAGGTTTCATGAGTACTCAGAAACCAAACCCTGAAGATATCTAAAATTTACATCAGGGGTGCCAAATTCAGGTCCTCTCATCTAGCTATGAGCAGTTGAGCAATCAATCATTAGACATTATCAAAACTCAAAACAACAGATCCTGCAACAAAGCAATTGCACAGCGTCTAACATTCCTAATAAAGATCAAATAACAGTAAGGTGTTCCTTCTCATTCAACAAAGACTTTCGAAGATCTTCCAATACAAATAGGGGCCACCCTGGTGCCCAAAGAATTCATGCTGGCAACAAATTTGCAATAATGAGAAAATTCTTCGACTCATACAAATGAATAAGTCTTACAATATTAACTCATTCAACTCATACTACCAATCCCAAAGCCCAACTTTGGGACTGTGCACTGCCATTCAGAACCATTCAAATCTCAATTCTGTAGTCAGACAATTAGATGCTACCAAAATTTCCTACACTAGTCTTGTTTTCAGTTTGTAGGATCCAGCATTGGCATAAAAGAACACGGCATCTCGTAGACATGAGCAGCTGTAAGGCGTTTGGCTGGATTTCCATCAGTACAGCAGCAGAACAGAATCAGATTCACTCATAGTTTGCTCATCTGACAAAGCCAATGCCTCCAGCTCATCTGTGAGTCGCCTGCTGATTCATCTGCCAAACCACAATGCTCATCTCAGCCAGACTGAGATTTAATCCAGAATCCACACTAAAGAAAGAAAGAAAGACAAGGCAATGAGAATGCCCAAGCATCAGATGCCTAGTTAGACCTGAATCTAATATTTTCAGAAATGTAGACCTTAACCGACAAGAACAGACACTACATAATCTTGGCCAAAAGGCCAAGAAAGATATCAGCAACATTGACCCAAATATAAGGTATTTAGCAACAATGTAGACCCAACCTTTACAGATATGCTTCCAAGAGAATGATGCGTTGCTAGTTGAAAGATACACCTGGTAAATACTATCGATTGTAAACAAATAAGATCAGTAGTTAATGTGCTTATCAATCTTGATAGACCAACTCATAGATCAGTTACTGGTGAAAGATTTGGCAGATTCGATTTTTCCAATCTTCACTGCCATTAACTCTTTCTAATAGGTTCATTGCCACAACTATTGTCCAAACATGAGTGATGAATTAAATAGTAATGAGTTACCAACTGAACAACTAACTTGGCTGGTCCAAACGCTTCTGCAAAGAGTACGATATTTGAGGTCAAAGGGTTAGTACCATTTAATAAATAGTACTTTGTTATCATCAGGTAGAAATGCATACTTAACCGTGGCAATTTCTACTTGCATTGATTTTTAAGACATGATAAATGTTAATTCCAAGTTTATATAATGTGGGTAGTCACTTAGTGATGCAAAATGAGAGGGACAGAGTTGCATTTCAGTCTTCCTCACTCTTGGAGTCACACCACACTGTACCAAAGGAAATCCCATGCAAATAGAAGAAAAACTGAATTCCTAATCAATGGTTGAAACATGAAAATATAATAGCCTTTTTAGGCTTCCCACATAGTGACGGAGCTGGGGGTCCCCTTTTCCAAAAAATTTCGGCTATTTCTTTTTCTTTGTTTTTATTTTTATTTTTTATAGATGACTCTCGATGCCTTAGTCAACAAACACTAAGTGCTCTAATATACCTACAACTTTCAAAGATACAAAAAACAACTAATGAATAAACTCTTTACTGACATAAGACTCTCTGGGGAGTAATGCAGCGCCTTCATATGTGGGCACCCTGAGGAGTCGCCGAGCATATAATTGCATCATTAAGGAAAGAATTAATTGCAAGTCACAGACTTACAATCCTACAAATAGAAAAGGGAGCTCAATAACATTCCTTTAGTAGGTGGAAGAAAAGCTACTGGAAAACACTCCCACATTTCTGTCGGTTAACAGTGGAGTAAGAAGGGGGGAAAAAGATCATAGAAATTTCTAAATAGTGAGAAATATAGAAACCTCAGTGAAAGTAAGCAACTTCAAATTCTAAAATCAACTATATACCTGAAGGAGGTGGTCATATTTGGAGTTTGATAATCCTGCATAATGGACTTGGAGCGTCAGCAGTTCCAAGAGGACACACCCATAAGACCAAACATCCACTTACTACAATAACAAGCAAAGAGAAAATTATGGTCCAAATAAACCTGAGAAAGGAACGTGAAATGAATTTATCAAAAATAGATAATATTTAACAAGCACAGATAACAAAGTTAGTCTAATGGCAGGGCACAACCAAAGTGGATGCAGATCCAATTGCTACAGAGATTTAAATGGGTGGGGGATGCATTTCCAACCTAAGGATCTACCTCTTTTTGTGTCTGGAAGTGTGTGAGAGCCTGTGATGTCCAGATATGGCAGGGACATGCCATAAACATGGCAAAAACACGGATTTTACATATGAAAAGTGAAGTATCGGACACAATACGTTGACCATCTTGAAGTATCTGTGCATCATAGGTGAGCGTGCTCACATTGAATGTAAAAAGGCAAAGGACAGCCTGTTTGCACACTGGGTTTGGAGATATGGCTGCTCATTTGTATCTTAATATTGAAGGGTTTCGATCAGAGATGGAAGAGCAGGAAGCTGGAATGCATCTCATCTCAATTACCAGTGCTTCTAGTTCAAGGAGTTTCTTGACTTCCTCTCCAGTTCAAGGGATGTAATCCAGAGATCCTTCATCTCCCTTCTTATCCTTTATTGTTAGGGATAGATGGCTTCTTCAGAAAGCATGCATCTTTAAACCTATCGAGTGGGTTGGGTACAGGAATGGTAATGTAATAATCTCCCATTTACGTTTTGATGAGAATGCAAATACCTTCTGTTATGCTTCCAGGGATCAAACATGAATATTTCGACGTTGTGTGATCCTCACCAAGGATAAAAATAGCGGTTGTGGAGGTAGCAGCCAGTGGTCAAAACGCTACGTAGCGGTTGCTGCGATACGTAGAGGTGTAAGTTTTTTTAGTGGTAAAAAAAAAAGAAAAAAAAAACGGCTCTTATGTAGCAACCAATCTTGTATTTTTTTAGTGATTTGGAACCATATAGGGATAGAGACAACTATAGAAAAGGCTATTGAGGAGAAGAAATAGGAAAAATAGTGTTATAAATTAAAACCACTTGGCTCTATTAGGTTTTAGACCACGGCGCCACTATTTTCAAAATAGCATTGCAGCCGCTATTTTGAACCATGATCCCCACGATTATGAGGCAGTCTCTGTTCTTAAGGTGTACTTTCACAAGAGCACTTTGGCCAGCATTGCTTTATCCTAAGACTCAATCCTCCAGTTTGCCACAGTGATGGAATGTAAGTCGGCAAGGTAAATTGATGGTGGATGGACAATTTGATCCAAAGATCATATCCCAAAACAAAACTGGAAGACAAAGGATTTGCACCTGAGGTAAAGAGCACAGATCCACACTACAGGAAATACTCAGAAGTTTTAACTGGAATAAGAATGAAGAAGCCATAACATATTCTATAGGAGAGGAAGGGGTCGACCAGCCCCAGTACGGTAGTCAGCGAGCCCTGCTGTCTTTCCTTTATGGAATCACACATCCATGGTTGCAACAAATTACAGCTTATGTCCCCAATAAAACATATTAACATACAATAAGACTCTTAAGAATAAAAAATAAAATAAAAGGTATATTTCTGATAGACTTGTAACAATTTGGACCCCATATGTCTAAAATATAAATGTGCTATTGCAGGTTTGAGATGGACAAGCCTGCCTCTTGGGCCTCCCCTCTTGTAGATGTAAGGCCCAGTTGGAAATTGGCCAGTTGCACCACAGGCTCGGCCATGGGCCTGGCTCGCATCATAATTCATAAGCCTTTCTTTCAAATACCTTGGCATTCTTCCTATAAGAGCTAATCCTAGATCACCATCCATGTGGCTCCAAGCGATAAATTAGTCCTTAAAAAACTACTCCATCTCCTTCGGAGTACTACTAGTTGTACACTCATGAAATCAGGATTGTCAAACAGCCCAATTAATCATCTTTCCCAATTTTCTGGTTAGCATGGGGGACAAAAAAAAAGATCACAAGGTCCAAAGAGATCTCCATTAAGAGGACAATATATAAGAGGAAGTTTCATTTCACAAAATAGGATGTAAAATATGGTAACAGGATGATGAAGGTTTGCAAATTGGGAATACAGTGGAAAAATTAGGCTAATTAGTTGAGTGGTTAGGTTTTGAAAAGGATGCATTATGGTGGAGGGAAAATAAATATGGAGAAAAAAAATGTTTCAAGACATCTGGTTCAAAGGAAAGAGGTGCATACGATTCCAAGGATATCTCAAAGTAGATAAGCATTAGAATCATATGGCTCAAGTACTCAAGGAAGAAGATAGTGTAGAAGATAAGAGTCAAACATTGAATAGTCAAACATAAACTAGACTATCTTGCTGTTAATATCTTCTCCCGGTATTCTCTCATGTTGACTGGGCAATCTCCAAATGGGTTCAAATGCCCTTAACAACCTCCATTCTCTCTTATCTTCTGTAACAATTTAATGCTTCGGTAGTATATATATGTACATGGAAGAGCCATGTGATATCAATGAAATCATATTGAATTTTACTATCTTAAAATCTTCTTTATGGTATCAGAGCTCATTCTGCACAACTGCAACGAATCCTGCATAGTGGCAGAATTAATCTAACACTCTGCCTCTGTCTATCTACTTTCTTCACACTAGCTATTTCTCCTCTTTGACTAACATTTCTCTCTTTGTCCCTTCTTATCACAAGTCCAACTACTCACTTTCTTCTATTACTCTTCACCTTTTCAATGGCTTCCGCTGCTTCCTCACCTCAGAACTTCTCCTACCCTTCAACTCTGAATGTGGGAAACTTTCTGCTGTGGAAAACCCAAATCTTGGGACTCATTGAGAGTCAAGATATGGTTGGCTTCATCAATGAGGAGTACCCTGCTCCTCCAAATACTTTGCCTGCTGCTGCTATTCTAGACACAGAGTCTGCAGCAAATGCCACGTTTGCTGCGTGGGGACGATCCGACAGCTTACTTCGTGGATGGATTACTGGCACCTTATCTGAAGAAGTGCTTGGGCTTGTGGTTGGACTAGAAACTTCTGCAGAAGTATGGCAAACTCTTGAAGGGTCCTTTGCCAAAGAGTCTCAAGAAAAGGGAATTCTATTTAGTCCAACAGCTACAAATGCATCGCAAAGGTACTTCCTCCCTTGATGATTACATTAGGACTTTTAAAGGCTACTGTGATGATCTGTCTGCCATTGGTAAGCCAATTGCTGATCGCCAGAAAGTCTTTTCTCTCCTTCGTGGTTTAGGGCCAGCTTATGAGCCTTTTATTACTTCAATGCTCAAACCCCCAACACCATCTTACAAAGAGATTATCCCTCTTCTTCAAGGCCATGAGACAATGAGAACCATGCATATCTCTGATGGGTTTGTGCCACCGAATCCAAATGTGGCCTTTTTTGTTCAGAAACAAAATGGAGGAAAACGCTTTAACCAAAAAGGCAAACAAAGTGGACATTTCACATCCACTGGACGTGGCTTCCCACCAGCTGGACAACTCCCCAATCAAGACCAGGGTGTCTTGGGTGATAAACCTCAAGCTCGGAATACAAGTAAATACCCACATGATAGGCCGGACAAAGGCACCATTTGTCAAATCTGTAACAAGCCGAACCACTCTGCTATGCGTCGTTGGCATCGTTTTAACCAGACCTACCAGCCTAGTGATGCAGCACAAGCCCTCGCAGCATTCAACCTTGCTGATCATCACGATCCTTCATGGTTTCCTGACACTGGCGCTACAGCGCATATGACTCCTGTAATATCTTGAATACTTGGGCCTAGGATTGGTCTGGCCCAGGTAGTATCTTAGTCATAGTCTGACCCAAGTTTTAATGAAAATAGAAGTCCAGACTTTTAGTAAAACTTAGCAAGTATCCCACGTGAGTGAAATTGGGAAAGAAGGGAGTTGTAAAACAACTCTAAGAAGGAAGTTTGAAAGGAATAGGGAGTTTCTATCTTTCCTCTATATATAAAAAACCAACGACCATAGTTATATCATGTTCATTCTCATTGGAGAAAATCTTTGAGAGCAAACCATTGTGGTTTTCGATTTAGGAGAAGGAGAAGAAGGCGGCTGTTGATGTCAAGTTCGCGTTCAAAGGAGACAATTGTGTATCAGAGGTGAGTGAATCTTCTTAATTACTCGTTAATGATGTTCCAGACGATTGGTAATTTTGAGTTAAAACTATTTATTAGGGTGGGTTCTATGTTTTTGTCAATGGAAGTAGGTTATATGTCTATTGGGATGATATGAATGACAGTAGGATGCAAATACAGGGAAATATATCAAACAGGAAGTCGTTTGATGGAATTCAGAAGCATGTCGTCACTAACACAGTTTGTAGTTTAAGGATAGTGGGACCCACTCCATGATCTGATCTAAGATTAAGACCTCACATCCTACAGGAGACATATGGTCGACCATAGTGAAGTTGGACATCTGATATTTGAATCGGTGGGACCCACAGATCAATGCATACAAAGAATTTCAGGCGTGAAAATCCTAGAAATCAATGTACATGTCGTTTGTAGTTGTGGGACCCACCTATTGATCAGATCAATGATCAAGATCACACATCTGTTCAAGGATTCCTAGTCGACCATGGTGTAGTTGACTGATCATGGATTTGGATAGTGGGACCCACTGTACAGCGAACTCCCTATGGTTGCAGGCGTGAACTGCTGTACATTATGTTTTGATGTTTGTGGACCCCAGTAAATGATCCAAGGGTGAATCAGATCCATCAGTTTGATGTATCAGCTTTGGGCGACCATAGCCTAGTTGACTGATCATGGATTTAGATAGTGGGACCCACTTGATTTTATTACCAATGGCTCCCAGACGTGAACCAATTTATTTTGGTCATTCTGAGTATATGAATCGTGGATAGTTAGATTATATAAAGGAACTAATTAATTGAATATAATTATAGAACTTTGAATAGTTAACTGTGATTAACTATATGATTGTTGCTAATTAACTGTGAGTTCTATATGGAAATTAATGTAATACTGTTCTGATGAAGAGTGGGCCACCCCTACATTTATTAATACTAGTGATGACTAGAAGGGGGGAACATTAAGAAATAAATTGTGTAGAGGGCTGGGTCCACACTGCAGATTATGCACATTATTAATCAATGTTGAGTTCTAGTTAATGTGGGTGTGAAATATTGTGCACTGGGTCCCAGATTTGGGATGTTGGACTTGTGTCTGGATGATAGATGGCTTCGGGCCATGATGGCCGTTATAGCGGCGGGTCCTTAATGGACGTGATGGGCCACTTTGATGGCTGGTCCTTAGTGGACGTGTCTGATGAGACAGGGTCATGGTGACCAGTATACATGTATACGATAAGGCCTTTGAGGCGTGGTGATGTGCATGGGCACGGATTTGTGTGTGAAAGAATCTAAATAATATTTGATTATTGATTTAGACCTGTTAAATTATGTGATGTTATATTTTATGTGATTGTGTAATTAGGAATATTCATTCACCAGTAGTACTGATGTTGTGTTACCCTTCAGGTAATCATGCAGCGGGCAGGACAGAGCGGAACGATGATCAGCACGTAAATTTCAATATGCGTGGCTGACAAGAGAACACGAGAAAAGACAATTTAGTAGATAAAGGGATTAGCCTTGTTTAGGGATATTATTTAATGTTTCAATACATTATTGATGCAGACCGAACATAGTAAAGTTTGAGTAGTTACAACTATTTGATTAAATGAAATTATTATTTGATTTAAATGCCAAATGCTTATGTGAATTATTTGATGAATATTTGGTAAATATTACCAAGTTATCACGATCCAGAGATCTGACAGGGCCCCAGGATTTGGGTCGTGACAACTCCTGACGTGGGTAAGCTACATTCTCTTTCCCCTTATCAAGGTTCAGATAAAATTCGTGTTGGAAATGGTACTGCTCTAGATATCACTCATATTGGTACTGCGTCTGTTAAACATGGTAGGCATGAGTTGAAGCTAAATAATGTGTTGGTAGTACCAGACATTAAGAAAAATCTGCTTTCTGTCAGCCAAATAACTTCTGAATATCCTTATCTTTTTGAGTTCTCATGTGATGGGTTTGTGGTTAAGCACAGGAACACTGGGCAACTGATTGTAATCGGGGCTAGAATGGGAGGTCTGTACTCCTTGCAACCAATAAACAATGAAGCCATGTTCTCCACGCGGTTTCGGGCAGCTAGTGATGACGTTTGGCATCAAAGGCTTGGGCATCCGCAGATGCTTGTGCTTGATTTGCTTAAGAAAAATAATGTTATCGTCAGTAGGACTAAGGTCAATAATGTAAGCGTTTGTGACAGTTGTCAGATGGCAAAAGCATGTTGCTTACCTTTTTTAAATTCTGTTAATTGTTCAAATGATCTCGTATCAGTTATCCATTGTGATTTGTGGGACCCCGCTCCTGTGCTTTCTTGCCAACACTTTCGGCACTATGTTATATTTGTGGATCAGTGCACACGGTATACTTGGTATTTTCCATTAAAGAAGAAATCAGATTTTCATCAGTGTTTTGTTGACTTTTATAAATATGTCAAAACTCAGTTTGCAAGAAAAATAAGAATTTTTCAGGTCAGATGGAGGGGGTGAGTTCAGTGACAACAGGTTTGGTTCTTTTTTGTTGCATAAAGGAATTATACATCAAAAGTCATGTCCCCATACTCCTCAGCAGAATGGGTTGGCCGAAAGAAAACATCGTAATGTTACAGAATTGGGGCTAACACTTTTATTTCATGGGGGTGTTCCACTACGGTTTTGGGTGGACGCCTTCTTCACAGCGGTTTGGCTCATTAACCGACAGCTT
Organism: Litsea cubeba; assembly: GCA_012931725.1. Taxonomy (NCBI): domain Eukaryota; kingdom Viridiplantae; phylum Streptophyta; class Magnoliopsida; order Laurales; family Lauraceae; genus Litsea; species Litsea cubeba. The sequence goes on from CM022947.1 coordinate 127,130,835, forward strand.
TCGCGGGTTATCAATTGGACTAGTCCTTATCAGAAGCTTACAGGGAAGTCCCCTGACTATGGGTCCTTACGTGTGCTTAGGTGCAAATGCTTTCCCTATCTCCGTGACTATGCAAACAACAAGTTTGATCCCCGCTCCTTACCCTGTTTGTTCTTGGGCTACAGCACCACTTTCAAGGGCTATAGATGCTACTATCCTCCCATTGGCCGGATTTATACATCTAGACATGTTGTCTTCGATGAACAAACATTCCCTTTTAAGGACCCCAGCTCTTTATTTTCTATTACTAATAAACGTGGAGATGTCACTACATTTTCTGAGTGGGTTTCAGGTGCTTCAGAGTCAAATTCTTCTCCATCCCCAGCATTTACATCTTCTCTCCCAGCTGTCAATGATGGACCCTCTGCGTCCTCTTCTGCTACTCCACATCGCCATTCAGTGGAACCATCCAATGCTCCTTTCCAACCCTTTGCTGGGTGCACCTCATCAGCTGCCTCATTCAAACACATGTATGTCCCAGGCGGTATCACCAATGCATCTACCGGGCCCTCATTGCCTGATGCCCAATCTGCAGATCGTGACAAGCCCACTATTGCTACATATCCAACTTCTCACTCATCTCATGATGCTCCGCTAGTCACAGCCAATGTCTCCCCCATTGAGGCCACATATCATAACCCATTTGATAAAGGTGATCATGATGTCCCACCTACTTTTCATGTGGACAGTTCCTCTTCATTTGTTAATCCACCTATTCCTGTGGACACTTCTAATGATACCCATTCTATTTCATCTGTGGCTCCACCTATTCCTAACCACCCAATGCTCACCAGGGCTCAGTCTGGGGTGGTCAAGCCTAATCCAAGGTATTCTTCTTCAGACTATGTTCTCACTGCTGAGCTCATTCCCAAAGAGCCTAAAACGATAAACTTTGCGCTCAAACACCACGGATGGATCTCTGCAATGAAGGAAGAAATCACTGCCTTAAATCAGAATGGTACTTGGATTCTAGTACCTCGCACATCAAATATGAATGTTGTTGGTTGTAAATGGGTCTACAAAACAAAACTTTGTGCCGATGGATCTTAGGAGCGGTTAAAAGCAAGACTTGTAGCCAAGGGCTTCAATCAAGTTGAGGGCATTGATTTTTCCGAAACTTTTTCCCCAGTTGTAAAGCCCGCTACCATTCGCGTTATCTTAACGATTGCTCTTGCTCATAATTGGGATATTAGGCAATTAGATGTCAAGAATGCTTTCCTCAATGGGCATCTTCATGAAAATGTATTTATGGAGCAACCCCCTGGGTTCGAGCATCCAGTCTATCCCCATCATGTTTGTCACTTGAAGAAGGCTTTATACGGATTGCGTCAAGCTCCACGTGCATGGTTTGATCGCTTCAGTATATTCTTGTTGTCAATTGTTTTTTCTGCAGCACTGCTGATTCATCTCTCTTGATTTGTCATGGCCGCCATGGAACTCTCTTTTTGCTGCTCTATGTGAATGATATCATCTTGACTGGAAATAATCCTTTCTTTGTCACCTGGGTTCTTGCTAGGCTACATCAAGAATTTGCCATGAAAGATCTTGGGTCTATACATTATTTCCTTGGCATTCAAGTTCAGCGATTTCCTGGCGGGCTTTTCTTAAATCAGGCTAAATATGCCTCTGAGCTTCTTGAAAAAGCTATGATGCATGAATGTAAGCCGATTCCCACGCCTATGATGCAAAAGCTTCAGCCCTCCACGTCTGCCAATGACTTATTGCCAGACCCACAACTTTATCAGAGTCTTGTTGGCGGTCTTCTGTATCTCACATTTACTCGTCCTGACATATCGTATAGTGTTAATTATGTGTATCAGTTCATGCATAATCACACCATTTTTCACTTTCAATTAGTGAAACGTATTTTACGTTATGTTCGTGGCACTATCACCTATGGGATTCATTTGCTTTCCACTTCTTCTCTTAAGCTCTATGCATTCTCTGATGCGGATTGGGCTAGGTGCCCACTTATGAGACGCTCCACAACTGGTTATTGCACTTATCTAGGGAGTAATTGTATTTCTTGGAGCTCTAAGCGGCAACCCACTCTGGCTCGTTCTAGTACCGAGGCTGAGTATCGAGCTCTTGCGTCAACTGCTGCTGAGATCACCTGGTTAACATACATTTTACGTGACATTGGGCTTTATCTCTTTCAGCCTCCGACTTTATTTTGTGACAATATCTCAGCCCTCCATATGACTGTTAATCATGTTTTTCATGCCCGTACAAAACACATAGAGCTGGATTATCATTTTGTTCGAAAAAAGGTGGCACTTGGTTCAGTAGTAACTCGGTTTGTCCCTTCCACTCGTCAAGTGGCCGATGTTCTCACAAAGCCCTTGTCACATCACCAATTCGAGCATCTACGAGTCAAACTGGGTGTTCAGCCTGCACCCCCACCCAGTTTGAAGGGGTGTGTAGAAGATAAGAGTCAAACATTAAATAGTCAAACATAAACTAGACTATCTTGCTGTTAATATCTTCTCCCGGTATTCTCTCATGTTGACTGGGCAATCTCCAAATGGGTTCAAATGCCCTTAACAACCTCCATTCTCTCTTATCTTTTGTAACAATTTAATGCTTCGGTAGTATATATATGTACATGGAAGAGCTATGTGATATCAATGAAATCAAATTGAATTTTACTATCTTAAAATCTTCTTTAGATAGGTTTCTAACAGGAGACGGTTTACAATTCCAAGGATAACTCAAAGTAGATGAGCATTAGAATCACATGGCTCAAGCACTCAAGGAAGAAGATAAGTTTATAATAGGAGACGGTTTACAATTCCAAGTATATCTCAAAGTAGATGAGCATTAGAATCATATGGCTCAAGCACTCAAGGAAGAAGATAAGTTTCTAACAGGAGACGGTTTACAATTCCAAAGATATCTCAAAGTAGATGAGCATTAGAATCATATGGCTTAAGCACTCAAGGAATAAGATAAGTTTCTAGCATAAGACGGTTTTCTCATTCAGTTTTGGGGATTCCCTGGATTGGTGAAACCAGCTCAAATATAAAATAGCTTAATTGGACCTAAGAATAATGCAAATTGAATCAAACTATATTTAACTAGAAAGTCAAAATTTGTTCACCGGAGTTACTGAACTCAACTAACCAACAGGTGATAAAATTAGAAAAAAACCCGTTTGAGATGGTTAGGGCATGTCCAACGCAGGCCAGCAATGGTGCCGATCAATTAAGTTAGGCTATGCAGGTTGATGGCCCACCAAGCGGAAGGAGTTCCCTGAAAAGGACGTGGATGGAGGTAGTAAAAAAAGATTTTAAGACGTGTAACTTATCTGAGCATTTGGCTCAAGATGGATAGGAATGGAGAAACAGAATTCATGTAGCCGACCCCAACATTGTTGGGACAAGGCTTAGATGATGATGGTGGTGATGATGAGTTAGTGAACTCAACAATGAATTTAACAAACTAGAAAATGATTAGAATACAACTACTCCAACAACTTAGCAAACTATAATAGGTATCTAATCGCAAGCAGTGAACTTCAATACCAATTAGATGAACTGTGAACCAGGTAACTGTGCCCAAAATATGTTTATTAGAATAAACCAAACTATAATAGTTGTCTAATCGCAAACAGTGAACTTCAATACAAATTAGATGAACTATGAGTCAGGTAACTGTGCCCAAAGCATGTTTATTAGAATAAACCATTGCAATTAAAAAAAATGAAATAATAACCAATTAACCATTCAGTTCATGGATAATAATAACTCAAATTTTGTAGAAGCAAGCAACCACTAATCAACCCATTAAACTGGTCCCTCATCCAATTGAAAATTAACAATCAAATCCTGCTAATAATACAAATACACAAACTATCGATAAGCCCGTAGTCTCAACGCAGAGACTTTTAGGTAATGTTTGGATCGTCTTAAGTTTGGATCTTAATGTCTTGTGTCTTAAGCGCTAAGACAAAAAATTAAATAAGATTGTTTGGTATTCTATAACATGTCTTAAGCGCTAAGACGACTTGTTATTTAAGACGAAATTTATCTTAATTCTAGGAGCTCGAAATCCAGCTCCTGAAATTAAGACCCCAACATCTTAAGCAGCAAGACAGTTCAGGACTTTAAAATAATTTTAAAATTTCCGTAATAACCCTCAAGCAACATCGATCTCCTTCTTCTTGTCTTGGATCCAAAAGATGTCACAGCTCGTTTCTGTAACTATGGCATCTTCCTTTTTGACTTCTCCACTTCGTCCGGATCTGCGCGTGATGGGCCACCTTGACTATAAATCTGGATCCTATGTTTTGCAACAGAGGGTCTATGTGGCCCACCGAGATCAACTGCGATTGATCTCTTCTTCAACTAGATCCAATTTTTGGATCCATCGATCACACGATCTGAGCGATCTCTGCATCGCACAGCAACACCTAATCGTTGATCAAGAAGGTGGCCCACCTTTGATCTGAGCTCTTATACCAGTTCTTGTGGTGGGCTCTACAGCGGAAATTCCAATCGATGGTCTAGATGTAACTATGCATGAACACATGCAATCAATCCACAGAAAGGATTTGCGTGGTTCGCCCATTTAGAGCTGCGTACACGGGAAGATGGCAACATCGATCTCCTTCTTCTCGTCCTAGATTCAAAAATTTGGAGTGTCACAGATATTTTTTCAGGTTTAAAACTATTTTTTTTAAATGACAGAAATTACCCTTAACTTAAGACATGGATAAGATGCATTACCAAATAGTCTTATTCAATTCAGATCTCCTAGCGTTTGGGTATTGCCAAACGATCTTATTACATAAAATCTAATCAGATCTTAAACTCGCAGATCTTAAACTCACAGTACGACGTCAAAAAAATAAGACGATCCAAACAAGCCCTTAGTAAGTTTCAGTAAAAACTTACTGATATTTTCAACCACATTTCTAGTTGCTAAACAACTTCAGGAAGATGAAACCAGCCCCATTTGAAAGCATGCCAAGTACCCTTCCAAACATGCAAACTCCAAGCAGTGAAGATACTGGAGTTATTGAATCACACAATCACCCCATACTGGAAAGTTCAAAGTTGGGACTAGAACAGAATCCCATCCCGATTATGATTCGAATTGGGAAAAAAAAATAGAAAAACACTTCATTGGGGCTGTAACTAGAAGCAAGGAACTGAATTCTTCAAAGAACTATTCCCCAGAAATTGAATTACCTGAATGGCAAACAGATAACTTGAGACTCGATACCTCGCTCAGACGTCGGCGACGGACTCGACGCCGGAGGCGGGGGTTTCGCCGACCGGGAAATGAGTCTTCGGGTCGGTGTCTGCATTTTAATCGGCGTTCGGAGCGCTTCTGCTGGATTCAGAGGGTTCCATTAACAGACAGGGGAAGAAGACGGATCATGAGAGGAGTAAATATTTATGTCCAAGCAATTGATAAAAAGCCCAATAGCACTCATAAAAAACCTGTTTGGCCCAGTCCAATTGACTAAATGTGCGGGCTTGGGCTTGGGCTTGGGCTTGGGCTTGTTATTTTAAAGTCGGGCTAAGCTTAGATACGTCTCAACCTCGCCTGACCTGGCTCATGAACAACCCTACATTCAAATGATTCCTATAAAAATTCTCTCGTTCATCCTGAAATCTCATATTCAAGAAACCTACAAATAGATGGGAGTCATAATGTTGGAATAAAATAAAGATAACTTGCAAGAATTTTTTTATGGAAGTAGTTTGAGAAAGCAATTTTGAATTTTTAAAATATATAAGAGACTCCAGTGTTATACATAGGGATATAAGCAGGTTGGTTCCGGTCCGCATCCACGGTTAATGAGAAGATGGAACCAAATCCGAACACGGTTCGGAACCAGTTTCTTATTTTTGGATCTAAAACCGTTAATGAAAAGATAAAACCGGAATCGGAATCAATTTCGTATATAGGATAGGTCCGGGTCAGGTAGAGAATTATTTAGGAAAAACTAGCTTAATTAGAATTAAAAAAAACTAATTTTTAGAAGAATCTTTTTTAAAATTTGAGGTAATATGTCGGGTATCAGGTTTATAGGTCAGAAGCAAGGTGGAACCAGATCTAAACTTGTTGAGGTTATGGGTTCAAAAATGGACCTAAACCTAGACACAGACCCATTACCCGTTTTGGTCACGAGTCCAAAAATAGACCCGGACTTATTTACTTATTAGAATTTAAATAAAGACTCGAACCCAATTATTGATTGGAACCTCCGAATAATTGAAAAATCGAGGACTAATTTACACTCTAAAAACACATTGGAGAAAACTAAAAAAAAAAAAAAAGGAAGAATGACTACCCCTATGTTTTTTCCTGCAAAACTAATTAAGCCCTTTTTTTATTATGAGGTGGCTCCTAAATATTTTTTTTACCCCATTAGGATTTTTTTCCTTACATTTCCTCTAAACCCACACAAATGCAGGCTAGTCGGGGACAGGTCCGAAACACAAGACATTGGAGCAAGCCCGCACCTCACCAGCTCCAAAAGTGGCTCCTTGCCGCTTGATCAAAGAGGGAATTGTAGCTGGTGTGTTTCTAAAACGCGAATAATGTTGTGTACAAGATTAAGACCCTCGTTTCTCTCTTCCACGCCGCCTCGTCAACGCTATTTCCATCTCCACAGCAGCAACAGCCTCCTGCATTCTCACTTCCATCACCTTTCTCTTCTCTACCCCTCAAGAAAGGTAAGGAAGGAATAGAAGAATTCCCAATCCATCTTTGCACTTTTTTGTAATAATAAGGGACTGTAGCATGTTTCTGTAGCTGGTTGGGATTTAAACAGTTTCCAAAGATCGGTTGAAGACCTCTCACTCTTTACTTGGTTTTTGAATACCCAGGATTTTAAAATCGTATATGGGATGAATTTCATGATTTTTTTGGGGAAGTATGTTTGAGTATGTTTGTGCACTTCCATGAATTTTTGTAACAGGGAATATTTATAACCTTGAGTTCAGACTTCAATTATTCTGATTTGTGACTAGTACTCCAGTAATTTTCCTACTCATGTCTTTGTATTTTATATATATATATATATATATGGTTTTAATTATGTCCTTTACCAAAGAATAAGGCTGATGCTACAAGGAAAGATAAGTCCTCATGATTTTGTCTGGTGGTTGATTTAGTGTTGTGCTTTTCTCCCATGGGGAAAAGAAGAGGTTTACCCTGGACTCCTTGATACCAACTTACCAGTAGAGTTCAAAAAAAAAAAAAAAAAAAGGCCTGTGCTACTAGGGAAAACAAAGTTCTTATCAATTGTCATTTTGTCTGTTTTGATTTAGTGTTGTGTTTTTCTTTTGTGGTGAAAAGAAGAGTTTTACCTTGGACCCCTTGAAGTTTTGGGAGTAATCTGCTTACTTTTGAGTATTCTGCATCTTCTTCATTCAGATATATTCATCTTGAAAATTTTCCATATAGATTTGAGTTTATGAAAATCAGCTCACCTGACAGTAATGGGTCTGGATTTATTGTTTCAATGATGGATTAAATTAGAGGTGGCTTCATGGGTCTGGATTTATTGGTAAAATCTAAATGCCTCATTTTAAAGATTCCTCAATTGAAGATTATTAGTTTCTGGTGGGTTTGAGTTATTCAGTGGCTTGCTTTTGTTTTTGTTTCTGAGTTGGCTGCTCCAGCATGGTTCATGATATGAGCCCCTTTGGGGTTGATTTGAATACTATGAAGCTGATGAGTTTTTTTTTTTTTTATTCAATATTGCATTAATTGTAGTTTGTTTCATCTGTTATGTTCTCTTATTTTCCCTCCGATAATCAGCCTAGTTGTGGTTTTCGTCAAATCAATCATATAAGAGCCATGGCTTCACATATCATTGGGTATCCTCGCATAGGGCCCAAGAGAGAGCTTAAGTTTGCTCTGGAGTCATTTTGGGATGGAAAGATCAATGCTGAGGAGCTGAAAAGGGCTGCAAAGGAGCTGAGAACTTCAATCTGGAAACAAATGGCTGATGCCGGAACCAAATTCATTCCCAGCAACACCTTTTCATATTATGATCAGATCTTAGATACCACTGCCATGCTTGGAGCTGTTCCCCCAAGATACGGATGGCCTGGAGGTGAGATAGGTTTTGACATTTACTTCTCCATGGCTAGAGGAAATGCTAGTGTTCCTGCTATGGAAATGACCAAATGGTTTGATACCAACTAGTAAGTAAATAAACCAGCTTTAGCAAAAGTCAATTCTCTATAACTCTCACACTTTTCTATTTTCTAATGATATGATGTGAAGGTTATGGTTTATGTATGATGGATGTGTTATCTCTGATCCAGCCACTACATAGTCCCTGAACTGGGGCCTGATCTTAAGTTCTCCTATGCTTCTCACAAGGCGGTTTCTGAATACAAGGAGGCAAAGGAGGTAGCTGATATGTTATTATTACAACAATCCTTTACCATGTATTCTAGTAATTATGGAGTCCACTTTTACTCACCTCAATTATAAACTGATATTTTTTTTTCATTCATTTTCCAGCTTGGTTTTGAAACTGTACCTGTTCTTGTTGGCCCTGTCTCTTACTTGTTGCTATCAAAACCTGCGAAGGGTGTGCAGAGGTCATTTTCACCTCTTTCACTGCTCGAGAAGATAATTCCAGTTTACAAGTAAGCTGTCACTTTTGAAAAACATTCCTGATAAGTAGTAGTTTAATTTATTCGTGGGGTTTCTATTGGATCCAAGCAAGTGACTCATTTTCTTGTACTAGAGCAGGGAGGTTTTGGCTGAATTGAAAGCAGCTGGGGCATCTTGGGTACAATTTGATGAACCAACACTTGTGCTGGACTTGGATTCTCATCAGCTGAAGACATTTACAGATGCCTACGGACAGCTTGAAGAGTCCTTATCTGGTTTGAGTGTTATCGTTGAGACCTATTTCGCTGATGTCTCTCCTGAAGCTTACAAGTCTGTTGTCTTTTCTTAACCCTTTTCTCTTTTACCCCCAGGTTCTGCCTCACCTATTTCTCACTAATGGTCCATATTGTCCTGATCTGATTGCAGGACTCTAATTGCATTGAAGAGTGTCTCAGCAGTTGGGTTTGATCTGGTCCGGGGAGATAAGACCCTTGAGTTGATTCAAAGCTTTGGTTTTCCTTCTAATAAGTATCTCTTTGCTGGAGTTGTCGACGGTCGTAACATTTGGGCCAATGATCTTGCTGCATCTCTCAAGACTTTGAATGCACTTGAGAGCATCATTGGTAAAGGTATGCATGTTTACCGAGTTTCAGAATGCTTAATGTTGATTTTTCTACTATTACTAGAGGGATGACTGGACCATAAAAAGTTAATGAAATAATTGCTACTATCAAACATATGGGTTCAAGAGCACAGGAATGATGTTATCCTTATCCCCTCTGTTTTTATCTTTTGAAGGTGGGAACATGTTCTTGGAGTTCTGTTCCATCTCAAGATAATGCAACTTTTTACGACATTATTTCCTGTTCCAAACTGCTTTGGTTTTGGCCATCAATTTCATTTTATATATTTGTTTCTAATATTTGCTTTATATTTTTGTATGCTTGTTTTACTCTTCTTGATCAAATAAGCCTACAATGTTTTGCAATCATTGAGCTTTGGGTTGATCTTCAATTGCAGAAAAGCTTGTTGTTTCTACTTCATGTTCCCTTCTTCATACCGCTGTTGATTTAGTGAATGAAACAAAACTGGATAGTGAAATCAAGTCCTGGTTGGCCTTTGCTGCTCAAAAAATACTTGAAGTGAATGCCTTGTCAAAGGCATTGAATGGTCAGAAGGATGAGGTGGGTATATTTATTTCATAATTTGTTGTGCTTCATATCATCTTGCCTCTCAATTTTTATCATATACTTTTTACAGGCATTCTTTTCTGCAAATGCAGCAGCCCAAGCTTCCAGAAAGTCTTCTTCTCGGGTGAATGATGAGGCAGTTCAGAAAGCAGTATGTATTAAAGAGGTCATTTAAAAACTATGTGCTTTTTACGTATCCCTTTCTAACTAGTTTTCTGCTTCTATTTTCATAATCTACACTCTACAGGCATGTGCTCTGAGCGGTTCAGACCATCGTCGCACCACTCCAGTGACCTCTAGGCTCGATTCACAACAGAAGAATCTAAATCTCCCCATTCTTCCGACCACGACCACTGGTTCTTTCCCGCAAACTATGGACCTCAGGAGAATTCGACGTGAATACAAAGCAAACAAGTGAGCCTTTCAAACTAGCAAAATACAAATTGTAAATTTGTCACACTTTGATCTTAAATTTAGCTTTATCATCTCCTGGTTACTGTTGCGCAAGTCAAAGATGATATTCTGTGTTGTACTCTCCTTGAATCCCTCCATTGCTTGTGTCATATTCATTGCAGGGTGTCAAAAGAAGAGTATGTGAATGCCATCAAAGAAGAAATCAACAAGGTTGTCAAGTTACAAGAAGAACTAGACATTGATGTGCTTGTTCATGGCGAGCCTGAGGTAAGCATGATGTATAACCTGATTTCAAATTACCGTGTTTGATTTATCTTTCTGGATATCCATTGCTAACTTGTGCCATTAAATCTGGTTGATGCCCACAGAGGAACGACATGGTTGAATACTTTGGTGAACAGTTGAAGGGCTTTGCTTTCACTGTCAATGGGTGGGTTCAGTCGTATGGTTCGCGCTGTGTAAAACCACCGATCATCTATGGTGATGTGAGCCGGCCGAAGCCTATGACTGTTTTCTGGTCCACAACTGCACAGAGCATGACTGCACGTCCAATGAAAGGAATGCTAACTGGGCCAGTTACGATTCTCAATTGGTCTTTTATCAGGAATGACCAACCTAGGTTAGTTGATTTTTTTTCTTATTCCTTTTTCCAAAATTTTATAACTTCTTTACGTTATAAGTTTCCTTGTGATCCGTCTCAGGTTTGAGACTTGCTACCAGATTGCATTGGCAATGAAGAAAGAGGTTGAAGATTTGGAAGCAGCTGGGATTCAGGTCAGTTTCTTTCTAAACTAAACTTTGTATATTTTTTTCATTGTTTTTGAAGTAGGGTCGAGCATTATAAAAAAAATATATATATGTAATTTGGATCAGAGTTCTGTACTTCAATTGTCAGCAAGCTTTTAAGACTTTTTAAGGAACGAGTATTGGAGATCTTAGATTTACAATTATATTTCTGGAATAACAAGCAAGGGAGGCAAAAGGAGCCTGTAGCACAGTTGGAAGGTACTCAGGGTCGCAACCACAAGGTTGCAGGTTAGAGTCATGTTACTATCCAGTAAAAAAAAGGAGGCACAAGGGATGCTGGTACTTTGGGCTCAAACAATGATCTTCACCGTCATCATAGCCTCATCCCATCCATCTGGAGTTCTACCATCTGACTCGTATATAAGCTATGGCCTATGGCCAATATTCCTCTATTCCCTTAAACAACTTTGTTATGTAAATAAAATTCTGGAAAGTTCCATTTAGCACAGGTCCAATTCTGGGTGGGCTTATGCTCATTTTTGGCTATTTGAATTGAGAAAAGGCACCCAAAACATTCGGACTGGGCGGTCTATGCTGTTTTCCTTACTCCAATTTTTTGGAGGAAAAAGAACTCATGGGAAGATGGTTTACACCACCACAGTTCCACCTGACGACCACCTTTACATGCAAAATCAGCATCTGCAAACAGAATTGTGTTTCTGGTGAAATAATCCTCAGGTATTTAAGGATTACTCCTCACTGAGATTTTCGGAAGTAGTTAATAATCTTGTGGATATCTATCCATTATTTATATTATTATTGTTGCTTTTTTTATTAATGTACTTTCAGGTTGGTTTGATCTTTGAAGAACTAAATTAATGATTTGTGTATGCTAGATTTTCTATCCTTCCAATCGAAATAAAAATAACACCTATTTATTATCATATGAGTATTTGAAGATTCTCTGGACTTGGTCCTTGCCGCCATATTCATTTGGTCAACAGAGTGAGCAGAATAGATTGGGAATCATTGATGTATCTCATCATTCCTTAAGACTTGCAACATGCTATTTCTGAGTATTGAGCTGGTGGCAAGTCTATGAAATTATTATCAAAAGCCAAGTGCATGTACTTATGATAATTTATAAAAGCTGCACATGACTTTTGTTTAAATGAATTCCAGGTTATCCAGATTGATGAAGCTGCACTGCGAGAAGGTCTGCCACTGCGCAAGTCAGAGCAAGCTTTCTATCTTGATTGGGCTGTTCATTCATTCAGGATCACAAACTGTGGAGTGAAGGATACCACACAGGCATGTTCTGGCCTCCTTATTTGTATCACTATCAACTCACAAAGAAAAGCCATCTAAATATTTGGGATGTTGGATATGCATCTCACTTCATTCATTTTTTTTTTTTTTATCGGTAATGGTAAATTAAATTAAGGATAAGGCAACAGTACAAGAAAATCTCCAACAAAAGAAGAAACAAAAAAAGAGTTGGTACAAAAGCATTTCATTCATTTTTAAGTTGACAGAAATTAAAGAGACTTAAAGCTATTTTTGGACTTGTTTTATGGGGGTTCCTGTAGAATTAATCCATGTTATATTTACTTCCGTGTTGATTGCTAATATAAGATGGTATATGTTAAGGTCCCATATTGATGCAAGCAAAGAGGCCTGAAAATAATTGAAAAACAAATTTGGTGCAATCTGGGAGACTACTTGCAAGGACTATTTTTAGAGAATGGTTTCCAGAAAAAAAAAATGTTCTAGTTTAGTTTATTATATCCTCCCTCAAAAATAGAAAAAAGCAATCAATTCATCCATTTTCAATTTATGAGACTAATCAACGTTACATGGTTTGGTGTGTCTCTTGTAATTAAAGAACCGATTTATGAAGAAAAATCGAAAGAATAAAGGGGGGTGTGTGTGTGTGTAAAGAAATGAACGCTGTTGTAATATGCCTATATCTTATTTATCTTTTCAACATTCCCATAATCACATAGCAACCATGGTAATAAGGTCATGGGTTGCCATGCTGGAAATCTTCCTCCCAACATCAATTTCTAATCTATGTTACATGAAATCTACATATGTGAGGTCTGCTAGGATCACCATACAGCTCTTACATTATCTTCATGCGAGAAGGTGGCAACACTTGCATGCCACATCAAAGGCTGTATTAGTATTAGGTGGGCCCCTCTGTTGAGGTAACCATGCGCAAAATCAGGCAGACCTGTTGGGATTTAAACTGTCAGATTATGTGGGTTAACTAAGTATAATTAACACCCCTCATTTTATGTAAGCCTGCTTTAAATTTTAGTGGCAATGTGCCAATGTCTTCTATTAATTTAGTTACCAATGAGAGAAAATTCAAAACAGTTTAGAGTTGCATGAATTGGTGGAGATGGTGGAATTGAAAAATGTTTGTAAATTTTAGCAGGTGATTGTTTGAACACGAGTTTACTTATCATGTCAATGTAGAAGAGTGCTTTGTTTCTCCAATCATTATGATATGCCTACATGGTATAATACTATAACCTCTATTTGTTTATTATTTAAGAGATGATGTGGCTTTTGACACAGATCCATACCCACATGTGCTACTCCAACTTCAACGACATCATCCACTCCATCATTGACATGGATGCTGATGTGATCACAATTGAAAACTCAAGATCAGATGAGAAACTTCTTTCAGTTTTCCGGGAAGGTGTAAAATATGGTGCAGGGATTGGGCCTGGGGTTTACGACATCCACTCCCCTCGGATCCCAACAATAGAGGAGATCGCTGACCGCATTAAGAAGATGCTTGCTGTCCTTGAAACGAATGTACTCTGGGTGAACCCTGATTGTGGTCTGAAGACCCGGAAGTATAGCGAAGTAAAACCAGCCTTGACCAACATGGTGGCTGCAGCAAAGCTGCTCCGCACCCAGCTTGCCAGTACAAAGGAGGCAGTTCTTCTCTGATTTTTTTAGCAGTAACCAAGGGCCCAGATGGTAAGTCCCAATCTAAAATATCAGTATGCTTTCCTTCTCTGAGTGCAAGTTGTACCAGTTGGTGAGAGCCATCTGCTTTTTATTCCGTGTGTTCAAAAGTGGTCATTATATAATCAGTCAAGTAAAAACCCAAACTGGTATGACCCTCACAAACCCCAACTGTTGGACCTTCAATTGAGTGTATATATATCCTTTCCTAATTTTTTTTTCTCTTCACGTTCAGTTCAATTGACAATATTATGCTTAGGATTGCTTTTTGATGTACCATGTAAGGTGAATCGGGAGGATGCTACCAGTCCATATATTCTGGGATGGAGAGAAAGGAAAATAGGACCCTGCTAAATGGATTTTCCCCTTTCCCTCTTCCAAAACTAACATCATTTATAATTTATGGCCCTGTTTGGTAGGGGTGTACACGGATCGGATTGGTGCGGATTGGGCCAAATCCGTCACCAATCCGTTGCCTTCGGATTGACGGTTTTGTAATCCGTCACCAATCCGTTACTGTTGAAATCCGATCCGATCCGATCCGTGGAGGAGCGGATCGGATCGGATTAATCCGTTCAATCCGTTACTGTACATTACATGGAAAAAGAAAGAAGAAAAAACCCATAAATTTTGAAGTCACCGAATTAAAGGGGCATGAGTTGAGAGCTGTATGTCTATTCTATTCATAAGGTTAGTGACTCCTTACATTTTTTTTCTTATTTTATATATATAATTTTTTTTAATTTATATTTAATGACAACGGATCGGATCGGATTGAATCCGCGGATTAAGGATGAAATCCGCCACCGATCCGTTGCTAATGGATTACACAATTTCCAATCCGTCACCAATCCGTTGGCCTTCGGATCGGATTAAAATCCGCAGATCGGATCGGATTGACGGATTGACGGATTTTTTGTACACCCCTACTGTTTGGCATCGTTCCAGTGGGGTGTTCTCGTGTTCCCATGGGATAAAACCATTCAGAACGTGTTTGGTAACCAAAATTATCATTCAACGCCCATGTTTTTGCTGGACCGATTCTAGGAAAAGTGACCCTCTGGAGTAAGAAGTTGAGAACAATTAATTTCCGGTTTTTTCTTTTTTTTTGGAAGAGACTCGCTGGCACAAAGCAATCTCCAGATTTTCCCCACGTTTCTCGTCAACCGTCTGGGTTCTGGTTCCTTCTTCTTCTTCTCCATCTCCTCCTCCTCTTATTTGTTTTTCTTCACTCCTTTCTCCTCTCCCCCCAACCAGCCACCAACAGGATGTCTCTTTTTCTCCCTCATTCTCTCTTAATCCTCTCTTCTCTCTGTCCTTAACCCTCTCTATCTACAGCTTCAAACACCCCCCCCACCCCACCCCACCCCCCCCAACAACACACACGCCTAACGACTTCCCACCTCTCTTTTTTTCTTTTCTTTCTTTCCTTTTTTTCCCTTTCTCCTATCTCCTCTTCCAACCCAGCCACCCCCTGCCAATCCCTCTTTCATCGTTTTCTTTTATTGTTTTTCTTCTTCTTCCTTTTTTTTTAGCTGGATCTTCTTCCTTTTTTCTTTTCATGTTTTTTCATTTTTCTGGTCAGCCTTTTGATCTTTTCTCTTTTTCTTTCTTTCATTTTTCTCAGCCCTCCTCTCTCGCATCTCCCACCGACCCCTGCTTCCCTTCTCTTTCTCTATTTCCCTACCCTCTCTCTGTCTCTCTCTCTCAGGCCACACACCCAGGCCTAGCCACCGCCACTTCTCACTTTCCACGCCTCACATACTGCACGACTCCACGTAACAATTTACCTTGAGATGGGTCAAAATTTTACAATAACAAATTCTTGGCCCATTTTTAATTCCTATAAAAGTGGGTTCATATTGTAAATACTATAAAGGTGGGCCCTATATATATTTTAATTCCTAAATGTGGGATCAGTCCTATAAATCTAAAGGTGGGTCCTATGTACAACGATTCCCCACATGTGTTACAATTCCTAAAGATGAGCGTATATTGTAATTAGTATATGTGGGCTTCATGCTATATTTATGTAAGAATGGGCATTGCTACCTTTTTTATATTTAAATTCTACCATTATTGACAAATATGATTTTCTTGATTCTCTTTTGAATAACAAAATTATAATGTTACCAAACAAGTTTCATTAAGACATTCTCCATTGAACAATTTAATATGATGTTGCCAAACAAATTTTATATAGAAGAATCTCAACACAATCCGGTCTCAATACAACTTGGTCTTAGCACAAAATCGAAAACAATATGAAAACGATGCCTATATGACATATGACCAT
Organism: Litsea cubeba; assembly: GCA_012931725.1. Taxonomy (NCBI): domain Eukaryota; kingdom Viridiplantae; phylum Streptophyta; class Magnoliopsida; order Laurales; family Lauraceae; genus Litsea; species Litsea cubeba. The sequence goes on from CM022947.1 coordinate 127,147,098, forward strand.
CCTGTTGTTATACCAGTAACCAACTGATTGTTTTTCACTTCTAAACTTTCTCCAAATGCGCTTCGCAGAGTGTGAAGTGGGTGAGCTCGAGTCCTCACAAGGAAAACGGAAAAAGAGAGCTCTTGACATGAGTTTTTGGTGAGAGAGCTGACTGGCCTCACTAGCATGCTTGCTATTTAACAGTTGCTGTTTTTGGTTGTCCTGTACAGCATGACTTCCGTTCACCTGTCATCAGGGTTATGTCACGGAGTTCTCAGACTTTATATTTCTATAAAGTATTAAAAATGGATAAAATGACCACCAAATTATCTTCTTTTTAATTAAAAAAATGAATCATGAGTAAGATGAGACATGAATATCTAGCACCCTCATCACCCTAGTAATTCAAATCCCAGAAAAGTTAATATTCTATCTACATCACTACCCTCTAAAGTACTCACTCTAGTGGAGAGTATTAAAAATGGATAAAATGACCACCAAATAATCTTTTTAATTAAAAAAAAAAGAATCATGAGTAAGGTGAGATATCAATATCCAGTTATTACCCTAGTAGTTCAAATCTCAGAAAAGTCAAGACCCCATCTACATATGTAGGATCGTACACCCCATTGAGCTACCACTCATCCCAAAACCAATTGGTGATAGGAAACGGCACAACAATAACTTTATGGTGAGGGCGAGAGCTCGACCACAATTATGACCATTCAAGAGCAAGGGTGGATGTTGACTTTAACAACGTCACTGGTGGTGGACCCATGATTTTTGTTTGAGTGGGGTGAAAAATGCTTTCATCATCATATTCTCAATCTTATTGATAGTCATAATTGCCTCAAGCCAAGCCTGGCACACACCATATGTGGATAAAACCAAAACCAAACCCAAACCCAAACCCGACGGAAACCAAGCACAATCAATTTGAGCCATACCCAACATTCATTCACGGGAGAGGACCCACATCCAATCCCCACAGAAACTATACTGGAGCTGGGATGGACTCCATTATTACGACATGATAATTTGAGGAATTTTAATGTTAATTTCTTTGGGAACCTATGTCCTATCAAAAACCAAACAAGGGAGACACAAATATATTTACACGGTTTCCATCTAGTGGATGGGTGTGGACCAGATTAGATCCAGACTTGATCATCAATCAGGCCAAAATCATAGACCCATGTTCAGACTGGGTTGTCAATTGGGTCCAAAATGAACCCATAACCCATGCTCAGACTGGGTTATCAATTGGGTCCAAAATGAACCCATCTTGAATCAGGTCCTTTGGGTGCATAGGGGTCCATTAACAACCTTACATAGAAGGCCCACCCATATGGTTATGGACGACAATAGGTCAGGTATTGTTGACCATTGCATAAGGACAGCCCGAGCCTGATTCATTTACTAGGGTCAACATAAACTTGAATTACTAGGTCAGGTTTGAGTTGATTTGGCGGATCAAAGTTAAATGAGTTTGGTCAGATGGGGACAAGATGAAGGTTGGGTTGGAAGGTAGAATTAAGAGTATGGATGAAGTCATGAAACCCATAACCAACCATTTATTAATTGAGTTGGAAATGTTACTGGAAGTTAAAAGGGTTTAACTCTAAACTAGGTATGGGTTGTCTCCATCGATAATGAATATATTCTATCTTAATTGTTTTTGGGTGGGTCTCGCAATACATATCACCATTCGATATAGTCCTGTAATTGATACAAATATAATGAGATAGGCATATGATTGGGCCAGAATCTGAATTTCCCCTCCCTTTTATATGTTAAAGGGATATGACTTGATTTTGAAATTGGAGTCCAATTTTGAGAGTGATTGAGAAATTGGAGCTCAATTTTGATTTCAATTGTGAAATTGCAACTCCAATTTCAATTTCAATTTTGATTGGAGAGAAATTTTAAGTATGCTTGGAATTTACATTGAGAGTCCACTTTTATTAACCTTCTTTAGGTGAGTCTAAAATTTTAATATATCTGTTATGGTTGAGATTAAAGAGTCTGGATGATGCAATAACTCCACCTTGTTCAATAACTCTATTCAACCAAGTTAAATTGAGTCTTCTTTAGGTGACTTTAAAATTTTAATATATCTATTATGGTTAGGAATTTCTTAAGGTTTGTGGTTTTAAAAGTGGATCCTAGATAATGATTTATACATATAGGCTCCATGTACAATAAACTTTTTTTAAATGGGCCCACATTGTAATTCCTAAAGGCGAAGCCCCATGCTATTTTGCAATATTGACTTTATTTTATCTTCTATCTTATCTTTTAGGTTTCCTCTTATAAAGAGATTCATTTAAATAGAGTTCTCCATGAGCTTTTTGCATATACTCCCCTAAGGTTTCTAGGATTTGTAAATTGACCCCTATAGTTTTGGCATTTGTAAATAGGCCCTTGCCTTTTCATTTTAATACCTTTCGTGTCCCCAAAATAAATAGCCTTCCGGCTACCAAATTTTTTTTTAGAGTGAAATGACTCTTTTGCCCATCTCTTTATCCCTTTATGCTTAATTCAAAAGCTTGCACTTCTATTTCTCTAAGGCTTCCAACATTAATAATTACATTTAATGAGAGAGAATAACCGTACTTAAATCTATTTTTATCAATAGAGAGCTTATTTCATTAAACCCAAATTGGTCATAGTAACAATCATGGCAAGTGCTTATAATTGGTTATAATTGATCTAATCCATGCACGACCCACCTTTAGATTGACGAAAGTTTTAAAATACATGGTTAGGCTTCATGTGACTGTTGGGAGTTGGAATAAAATAATGGTAATTTTGTAACTAATAATATACTTGTTTTTGCTTAATAAATATAAAGGCGAAGTTGTCATTTTTATAAAAGTTCAACACAAATCTCATGGTGGTTACCCATTTTTCATTCTTATCAAGGTACACGACAGATTTAATTGAATTTCAAATCTATCTCTCTCATGTGGTTACCCATTCTTCATTCTTATCAAGGTACACGACAGATTTATGAAAATAGAGGGGCCTTCTTATAAAAAAAAAACTCAAATAAAAATGATGAAAATAAATGAGTGCGAGCCGTGCGACAATGATAATGATAATAATAGTCTAAGATGCACTAATTATAACAGATAAAAAAAATGAACCGAAAGGAGTGGACAGATCTCACAACATGATGATAAAAACCCCGAATCCAACTCATGTTGAAACCTATGGGTTCAGGCCTGACTTGAGTTGAAAGAGTTAGTGGAATGGGTTCAGTTTTGGATCGAGTTATGGACTGTTTGTCTAGACTGACTGGTAGATGGGTTGCAAGTGGGCTGGCAGGTGGGCTTGATTAGGTAATGTAGCAGGTGGGCCGGGAGGGATAGGTATGGCGAGCTGGGTCCGATGGGTTATGGGCTGATTTGGTGCTTCAGTTTGGGTTGGCAAGTGAGTTGATATGGCCTGGGTGGTATTGTGGGTTAACGGTAGGTTGATCGGTTTTATGAGCCGGGCTGGCTGTGTACGTGAGTGGGCCAGTCTCAGTCCTAATGGGCTACTAGTTAAAATGAGTCCAGGAGGGTGGATCCAGCCAGGTAGCACTTGAAAGGTGAAGACGGGTCTAAGTTCGAATGAGTTCTGTTTGGAGTGGGGATTGATATGGGTTGTGCAAAGCCGTGAGTTATGTCCTGTGAATATGGAGCTTCTCTGAAAGTGGTGTTGGGATGATGGGTTGGAGATGGGATGATGAGGCTCCCAGTTGGTTTTGAGAAGATGGAAAGGAGTGGGTAATGCGCCTGGGACGAGAGGGATGAGATGGATCTGCTGGGTGTGGCGATGGAGAAGATGACGGGAGGGGATGATGAGGTTCTGCTTGAGGCTCTGCGTATGGGGTGAGATCATGAGAGGGAGACGGGGTTTATGGGGTTTTAGAGTCCTCAGTTCCCTGATCTGATGGACTCTCTTCCCTTATCCAGGTGATGGGTCAAGGGTAGTTCGAGCCCAGGTCAGGTTGGGTTGGTCACCGGTCAGGCCCAAAATACTAATGGGTTGGGTAGTTTGAGCCCGGGTGATGGGTTGGACACGGGTCAGGTCCAAGGCCTTAGTAGGTCACGGGTCAGGTCAGGTTGGTCTCGGGTCACGTGTTTCGGGCCCAAGAAGGTGGATCGTAGTGGGGTTGGGCCCAAGATGATGGGTTTAAGGTTTGATTAGGTTTGGGCTGGACCCGGATCAGATGGATTCGGGCTTAAGAAGGCTTAGGGTTTAGGGGAGAGATGAGTATATTTCAGGACCAGGCCTGAATAATTTGGGACAAAAAATCATAATTTAGGACCTGACTTCAAAATCCATATACCATTGGAAAGCTTTTGATGAGAAGATGATGACGGTATATAGATTTGAACCATTTGAAGACCCGATGAAAATTTCAATTTTTTAGGGGCGTCCCACATATATTTAATTCATGAAAAAAAAATGTATCTCTTAATCCGACCGTTGAATTCTTTAAATCCATATATCATCGGGAAGCTTACTACAGGTAGATCATCGTGGAAGTGAGATCCGACTCGATACATGAGAGTTGGTGAGATCCATAAAAAAAAAGGGGCCTATAATGATGTAACTTCCCAAAGTGTGCATGATAATGATAATTTTTATTAATTTATTCAAAACTATCGATCCAAATGGGGCAAAGTCAGGGCATCAATAATATTGGTATTGAAATTATCCATAGGGGTGCCAAAATGAGGTGTCTACACTCGTGTCTCCTCTTTGTGGTTGATTGCTTTTAATTGGACTTGGGATTAATCAACTAGTTTAATCACTGGAAGTAAAATCTAACAGAGACCTTGTGTAAAAGGTCCTTAGCCTATGTTAAGAGGTCGTTTGTCTTTTACGCATGGGATATGTAAATATAATTTACACATGTAAATGATGAATATTCAAATTTTAAGTATGTAAAGTTTACACATGCGTTTCTTTTTATAACGTTTGTCTAATAACACTATTTTTACATAATTTACATATGTGATTTATTTTCTATGCTTGTTTCAATGATATGTGTATATGTATTAAACGATTTAATAAATGATACTTATTAACCATTAAATTATATTCTATTATAATGATATGAAAAGGAGACAGAAAATGTCTAATTTATATCAAAGTTTTCATTTGCATTTTAGATTCTTAAAAAAGAATATGTCTTTCAACATAAAATATACTTTTCAAAAATATACATTTCTATCAATGATCACCTTGAAAAAAAATGCATTTTAACATGTTTGGTTAAGGAAATATGAGTTTATATTCTGATGGTTAAGAAAATAGGATTATTATTAATATTTTTATTAATTAATATTTAGTTCAATATTATTTCAATTCATTATTCAATTTGTATAAAATCTAACCCATGCATCTCACTGGCTTTATGCTAAAATTAATCAACTGTAGAAAGTTCTAAAAATGAGTATTTTGTTGCTAAGTTCAATCATATTAAAAGTGTGACAAATTTGTTATGGTTAGATAAAATCGCATTTATACATGATTTTTGAATGATACCATAATGCTATATAAAATACATTCTTCCTTCTCTCTTATATTCATTTATACATGTTTAAATATTTTTAAAGTAATGCAATGATAAATAATTTTAGAATAATCATTGAGATATTGGAAGAAAACCGAAACAATAAGGCAATTGTTCTAGTTAAAAGTTGATAGAAAAATCATTGAGATATTTATCTTATAGAATGTTCCTTAAAATTCTTACTATCAATATTTTTTTTTTATCTTGCAGATTTTGTTCCTTAAAATCATTGGAGCCACTTACAAGTCTCATCATCCTACACGTGAAAAAGAGAAAATCTAAAAGGAGAAGAGAAGATAGCTATAGAGTAAATAGATTTTATAAAGTTTTTTTTTTAAGTCTTGACGCATCTTTTATTATTATTTTTTAAATGCGTTGGAGGAGGGTATCAAACCCAGAACCTCTTTGATGGAAATCCCTCCTTTATTATTATTTTTCTAAATGTGTTAGAGAGTGGTTTTCAACCCAAAACCTCTTTGTCAAAAACCGCCCCAAAACCAAACCGTCCGCCTCGGACGGGTATTCTTTGAAATCACCTTTGGTTTGGTATTCTCTATTTCCGACCGTGAAAAGAGGAATGAGATTTTCATGGGTTAGGGCATTTTGAGCAAAATAGGATGTGTATGGATTAAGTTTGGGGACTGCAGAGAGTATCAGTGTGCATTTAGCAGCTCTCTTCTTCCATGAACCAGAGTCTTACTTCTCCCTCTCAACTAAAATACTATTTGACTTGACCAATCTACGACAGCTTTTTCCCTTCATGGGTTGGAATGAAAATTATCAGTAGTGGGTGTTGTAAAGTCAAAATTTGTGTGGGTTGGAGATGGGTAGGTCAGCTCGACCTACTAATTTTGTATCAACCTTCCTTCTTCTCTCCAGTGAGATCTTCCGGGTGGATCCCCTGTTTCAAAATCAAACACAGTGCAAACTCGATCAGATCGTCCGATCGAGGTCCCTCCGATGCCTAAATCATTTATGGATATTAAGAAAATTTGTAAGTAAGGATTGGGTGAGAATTCCAGCTGTACCTTTCTCATCATATTTTTCCTCTTTTATGCTATCCATGCCTGGATTTTAGGTGCCCGTTTGCACACGTTCTGAACCTCTAGATCATGACGATTGGGACGATCATGGCTCATCATCCTGGGACATCCTTTCCTCAATTACAGTCTTCCCTCTCCTTCCAGCTGTCCCAGTCTCCTTTGAATTAGTCCCTCTTTCCGAGTTGGGCTGGTATCGATCTAAACCCAGCCCAAGACATTTTGAAATTTGCCCCCACAGGTATCATATATATGAACATGGAAAAACCAAGTATTCTAGCTCTATGTGCACCAACACAATTTTTTTTTTGTTGTTGTCCATGTTACTGTAGGTATCTGTGTTAAATGGTTTGGAATTTGTCCATGACGACTCATTTATGTGGAAAGTCATCTGAGCAATCTCTCTACTAAGTTCTACGGAGAGGTTACACAAAAAATGTTGAAGCATGCCAATTTCCTTCCCAGGTAGTAACAAAGGGACTGTTCTCTTCCAAACCATAGTTGGTTTGAAGACAAGGGACCTCTATGAGCGGATTGTTACTGACAGCAAGGCAATTGCTCCTTTACAAGCAACCAAATCCTAATGATGGTCGACATATTTCAGTACTTCGGATTTTCTCCTCTATATATCTGTTAATGTAGTATCACCCAATGAAAGGGAGCGCCTTTATGCATCTCATGTAACTTGTAGTAAAATTCGAGTGTCGGAACATTTGGATAGTGTCTTGTATGCCGTAATTCAAGCCATCACTCTTTCAGTCCATGGACTAAAATCATAACCTGGGAAATGTCTTTGGTTTAATTTGCGAATAAGGGATAATTAATGATATTTTTTAACCAAAATACCATCTAAGGGGGTCCTAGATGTGACCTCAACATGATTGATTGTGAGATGAAAAATACAGTGATCAGCTGCAAAGTTATAAACAGGAGGTTGATCTCTTCGAAAAATATTTCCTGGAAAGAGGATCTACCTTGGGTTTAAAGCCTTTGCGCTATGTAGCACTGGAAGGCAATTGCATCTTGTTAAATGTCGCACATGCATTTGTTATTAAGAAACTTTTTTGGTACACTAAAGCATTTTATGTGGAAAGTAATTGAAAAAGTAGATGCCCTCATGAGATGTTGTAAGTTAAAGCGTGCAAAATAGCTTCCACTTCTTTTGTTTTGACTTACAACATAGTGTGTGTTGACATAGAACACCCAATGCAGAGCATACTCTATCACACAACAACTATACATCTAGGTTCTTTATTAGAAAATGTTTAATGGATAGCTTATTCGGCATTATTTGTTCATTCGATGGCCACCCATCCACTCAGAATATTCTCACAAGTCGCAACTAATATGACAGTTCCTATTATGTTACTGAAGTGACTATAGAGTGTAGACAACTGCAAATCCAAGCAGGAACATCATTAAAAAATTGAATTCAACAATCCACATACATTCCATTCGCCTCCAAGTTGCAGACATGTGAGAAATTGTTAAGGGATGGTAAATATATAAACTATCACTCTGATACAAAATTATCAAGCAATTATTTAAGTACCTTCTCAGCCAACCCTTGTTAAGATTGTTCACAACTCTTGTTGACTAAGTTAAAATTTTTCACCACATTAAGAAATCCAAAACTTATTATAAACATCTGTACGAAGATCCCTTACCAACATTGACATGGGCCACGTAATTTTTATTTAACGATTTATGTGGCCCATGTCAATGTTTTCCAATATGTATTTATGCTCTAGGAATGTTTTCCAATGTGTATGCTATGGGAGAATGCTATTGGGGAAGTTGCCAGAAAAATGTACGTGTAAATCAGTATTTGAGTCGTACTCTTGTTTTCAGGCGAACAAAGTTGTGACTGGATCAACTTCATTGCCACGACAATGTGGTCATTGAGTATAGCTTCATGAAGTGGTATACGGCAGTCTCTGTCAGTCAGCTGTTAGGATTCGAAAGTCGGCCTGTCTTTCTTCAATATCATTCAATTTTGTCAAAACTGTCAGTAACTCCTCAATGACTTCGATTCGCAGCTACATGCAAAAGGGTGTCCCTCGTGCATTTGGGAGCCTAATGTAGTAATTCTCATAAACTGATTCAGATTCCATCTTGCGCTTGACGAATGAATGATGTCCCATCCTTACAGCGGCGTGCAAGGAAGGTAGATATTTGCCATTTTGGTTCAAGTCGATACCAAATTTGAACTGTGTAACATTTTAAAACAAAAAAAAATGCGATGGAAACTTGTAACATCATTGAAAGAAAACAATTATGTTTATTACTATAAGGCCCTCAGTCATTACTCATGATCACCACTCTAGTTATTATTGGCAATCACTCATACCGTCAAAAATCTAATCATTGCAGATAAAACAGAGAAAACTCTAACATAGGAAAGGAAAAAGAGAGCAAAGCACTTTAATTTTTGTTTTTCATTAATCATCTCTAAGGAAGCTATGGTAGGAAATCGTGTGGCCCGCATACCACGGGTCCCACGTCATATCAAGCAAGGCTGATGCCACAGAGAATACAATCCTACTTAATGTAAGACTTTATCTGGTCCCACTAATAAGACTCCTAATAGGATTAGTAGATGTGGGTTTTGATTTGGTCCCATTAATAAGACTCCCAATAGGATTAGTGGATGTGGGTTTCTTCGCGAAGAAGACCACCTCTTTGAGACTTGTCTACATAAGATAAGGGAGCCTTAGGGTTGGAATTATTCATTCCATCTCATAGAAAAGAGAAGAGGCGAAGAGTTCTGCAGAACTTCCCGCATCCAAATCCATCAATAAAGGGCTTTACAATGCTTTAAATAGAAAAATAAAAGGCCTAGAGCTAATCTCAACCGTCTAAACATCTCTAAGGTCTGAGATTAAATCATCCATGCTTAAAAGTTAAAACATAAGTCATTAAATAACAACTCTCGCATACGGGCTGGGCCCCTGCTCAACCCATTGGGTCATGAATCTGTCCTGGATCACTTTTAGCCTTATTGATACCCTAATGTAGGCCAGATCCATGAGCCAGCCACAGGTCCCAAGCCCACTAAAAGCCCATAAAGATCTTCAGGACTTTCACTAGTTTTTGTAGTTGCATCACACCCAATTAGCCTGATTCCAATTAACTAGGAATATACGCATGTCTGTATGTGAAGTTGACAATATAACTGGGAAAAAAAATAGAAATAGAACCATGGTTAAGAAAATAAAAGAAGGAATGATGGAGGAAGAGGGGACTACCTGGTTCTTCTTCTCTTTTCATTCCCTTCTCTCTCATAGTTTCTGTTCTACTTTCTTCTCTCTCCGTCCGCAAAAGAAAGAACAACTGGGTTCAAGACAATATACAAAAAAGAACAACTGGTTTCGAGACTGTGAAGTTTTAAAAAATAAAATAAAAATCACATCCAAAAATTCAAGGACGCTGAAATTCTCGTCTTTCCAGAGAAAAAAAGAAAGGGTTTTTATCAGAGTGCTGCTATTGGAACACCAAAATTTTCTTTTCAAACACAAGAAATTTAATTTTTTTTAATTACATTTTTACCCCTTTATGAAATGACCAAAATATCCATTGCCCCTCTTTTCACACACAAGCTCATCTTCTTCCCTCCCACCCATCTCTTCTTCCCTCCCACCCATCTCACTCTCCACTTTCCAGAAAAACTCAAAAGGCAACTCATCTTTCTCCATTTTATGCTCTTTGGGCAACCCATCTTCCTCCATCTCCTTCATCTTTCATTCTTCTTGTACTTTATCTTTTTTCATTCTATAACTAAAGGATTTCAAGTGCAATGAAGGAAGAAAACAATAATTTTTCTCGCCTGGAACGAGTTGCAGGTTCCCGATATGTTCGGAAGTACAGGACCGAACAAAAGGCTTTTGTTCGGTCCTGTACTTCCGAACATATGCAATATGTTCGGTCCTGAAAGACCAAACGGAGTCGCGATTTCTAATACCCTTACGACGATGGATAAAATGCACCCAAATGCATGAAAAAATACTAACATTGTTTTTAAAAACTTACATTGAATGAGAATCTATCCCCATAACAAGTTTCCATGAAAAAAAAGATAATCTAAGTTGGAAAAAATGGTAAAGAAGAGATGGGAAAAAAGAATAAATGGTGAAGGAAAAAGGGAATGCCAGAGGATTGTGGAGATGGTGGAGCGGACTGGTACGCCGGAGGAATGCCGGAGGAACGCCGGTGAAAGGGAAGAAAGGGATGAGGATGTGTGTGGGAAGAAAGAGGGAAATGGAGGGATGGGTAGTTTAGAAAATTTTATTGTGTGTGAAAAGAACTAATGTATTTTTTAAATTATAGGAATGTGTGTAGAGAGAATTTGTGTTTGAAAAGAAAATTTTGGTGTTCCAATAGCAGCACTCTTTTATCAAGCAACCAAAGCCCAAAGAAACATATATGGCCTTTTCTTTTACTATAATTCCTGACAAGAATCTATCTTGGGGTTTCTTGGATAAATCCAAATTTTAATACCTAAAAAGTCTCAAATGACCTTTTGGAATTCCTGAAATTTCATTTTCTATATATTTTTATATATTTTGTTGGAATGTGAAATGCTTTTGAGGGATTTGAAATTTCGACTAAAGGGACAGCTTTTTGAGAATTTAAATTTCAACCTTACACGAATTCTTTGAATTCTAATAAAGAACAGGCCACAAAAAGAGAACCCCACATCCAAATCATAAAAACTCCAACAGAAATAAGAGAAAATAAAGAAAACCCAAAACATACCTTCCTCTCATCTAAATGCATTGGCTGATCTTTTGAGGATGGAACGGGACCCATTTTTCTTCTCTGTCCGCCTCGTCTTCTATCTGGTTCTCGATCTTTCGAGGATGGGATGGGACAATTTCGTCTTCTCTCTCCTTATCGGAATGCATTGTCTCTTCTTGGGGTGATTAGTACGGCGATATGTGTGTTTTTTGGGAGGATTTCGTGGTTGGGCAAGGAGTGATTAGTATCCGGATAAAAGAGTGTGCGACCGACTCGCAATGGTTTTGTGTTTTTATATTTTAAAAACTCAGGAGTAAGAAATATCTCTTTTTTGAACGGTTCAGATCAACATTGATAGATTCGTTGAGATGTTGTGAGTATGGGGAGTAAATTGGATTTCACGGTTCCAATAGGTTTTGCCTGATTTTTTTTTTTTTCGTTAGTTAGGTTTAGAGGTGTAAAATGGGCTGGGCCATAAAGGGCTTGAATGAATAGCACGCCGGCCAATGGGCCAATGCCCGGTTCGGCTCAGCCCGAGCCATCCCATGCATGAGCGGTGTTTGACAAGGGAGCCGTGGCTTGTGGCACAACACGGCATGACCCATTGCTCGGCATCGGCACTGGGAATGACGAAAACATCCCCCCCCCCCCCCCCCCCCCCCCCCCCAAAAAAAAAAAAAAAAAAAAAAGGCAGAAGGGAGTCTTTTGGGCCATGTCAACACTAGAGATTTATAAATACCATCTGACTCCTCATTTCTCAACACTTAGCCCCTATTTTTCTTTTTTTGCTAAACAGTCTCTACTTCTCTAAATGTCTAAAGTTAATAGAAGTTTTGAAAATAAGAGCGTATCTATTTTCATTTTCTGCCCACTTTAGAGAAGTAGAGGCAAAGCCTCATAAAACCACACCCTCATTCTCTATTTAGTTGAAAAGTAGAGGGAAAAAAATAGGAGGATGAACAATGTTTTAGGTGTTCATAACATCTAGTCTGGTTTTTTGTTATTTTTTATAAAAAAAAAAGTAGAAAGAGTAAATCAAGATCCAAACCATTAGAAATGTTCGCACGATCAAACATGGCTATGGGTCTAATTTTCAGCCGTTGGATCATCATCAATCTCGAGATATTTGTAAAAAAAAAAAAGTGGGTCTTTTTATATATTTTTTAGATTATGTGGCCCCAAACACAAGATCCAAACTGTTAAATAGCTTTAGAAGGCTAAACATGGATATTGGATTAGATTTTAAAGCTTGATACCTTGTGGTTCTCGATAAATTTACAAACAAATATGACCACTGATGTACCGTGCTTGGTTCTAGATTGGTCCGTTGGGAGTTCGGTTTTTCTCTCTTTTTTTTTTTTTTGGACAGTAAATTACAATCCAAACTGTTGAAATTGTTCATAAGGTCAAACATCACCATCTCCAATCTCAAGATATTTGCAAAAGATATTACAATTTTATATTATTTTTTAGATTATATGGGCCCCAATACAAGATCCAAACCATTAAATCTCTTCGGAAGCTAAACATAGCCATGGGTCAAATTTCAAAGCTTAATACCTTGTGGATCTAGAGGAATTCGTGAAAAAATCTCAACCATTTATTTAAAAAAGTTTATTTAAAAGAGATCATTGCATCACCAAACACTTTTTTTTTTAATTGTAGTCTCTTTTTTTAATGGCTCTATTCTAATGGGTCTATTAAAAAAAAAAAGAATAGAGATACCAAATAAGCCCTTATGGTTGAAATTGGGAAAGTGTTGCAATGAAAATCAATAAAAAAAAAACACCAATGTAAGCATCAAAGTCTAGTTTGTGGGCTTCAATACGGGCTTTAATACTCATAAGACTATGTCCACGTCCATGTGTCTCTGCAACCCTTTTAACAAGGTCGGAGAAAGAACATTGATATAAATAAATAAAGGGATTTTCATGAAAGAATTAAGCTTAAATCTTAATTTAATGATTTTATGAAGAAAAAAGTACAAAATAACGAGATAATTGTTCTTGCATTTTTTGGGACGAAATCACCCCAGTCGACGATATCTTCAACACAATTGACGATATCGTCAACTTTCATAGCAAAAAACGATATTATGTTCAATCTCCTTCTATCTAATGATGAAAAAATTATGAAAATCACTGCATCTTGTGTCCTAGTGATCTATCTTAAGTAGTCTTGACAGTCTTCATTAGGTGTGTGGAAGAAAAGTTGCATAAGGTTGACTATATCGTCAACTGTAGGATTTCATTTAAAAACCTGTACAAATAATTATCTTGTCATTTTATATTTTTTTTTCATAAAACCATTTAATTGTGGTTTAAACTTATTTGTTTCATAAAAATCCCATAAATAACTTTCTTAAACTTCAGTACTCAATACCTATTTATTGACCTTAATTTTCCATGCAAACTTTACTTCATTGCTTATGTCCAAATAGATTCTGAAGTCACGAAAAGCAATAGAGTCGAGCACCTCAACACCGCTCGTAATCGTGTAATTCAAAGCAGTGAGAAGAACATTTCTCTTTGCTGCACCTTTCTGCACGAAAGACAGAGACATCGACTCCGAAAATGGCCCGAATGGAGTCTGCCCCACGCTCCATGTATAATCCAGCAGTGTAGAATTGTGCCGTGGACTCCATGACAGATGGGTGGGTGAAACTACCCACATGCTCTGCAGAATTGAGCCAACAAGTGACCTCTCGAGCTCTCGTTTCTGTGTGATCACATGGCGGCCATTGCAGTTATAGTCACTAACTGTCTGAGCGCTCCTCGTCCTAACAGCAATCACCGTATCCTTAGGGCTAGTTTGGTATTTCTAGTTATAAAGACAAGTTGAATAATGTCAAAAAGTCACTTATATTTTATTCATACTCTCTCCAATTTTTCCAACAAAAAGTCAAAAAGCAACAACAATTACTCACTAAAAGACAAAAAAAACTTCATTTCCCGTACCAAAAGTCAACAATATTCTATCCCCAACAACTAAAAATAAAATACCATCATAACTCACTATATTTTTTATTCATACTTTTTATTTTACTTCACTCCACTTGATTTTAAAAGTAAAGTGCCAACCTAAAGGCGACTACCTGGTGATACCGAGTAAACAAATCATGCAAATGGTTTATGTTTTGAGTGTTTATCTGAGTTGTACAAAAAGAGCTCTTTGATTAAAATAAATTATTCAATAGGTCCGAACCTCATTTGCATTCGGATTTTAATTGGACTCGGACCTTTGACAGGTGGGTCCAAGCTTGAGATCTTAGGGCCTTTTTGGACCAGGACCCTTCAATCTTTATCAGGCCTAGATAGATCCAGTAAGAATCCAGCCAATTGTTAGGATTACTGATTTGCACTTACAGAAGGGGTTTTGACGTAATAATCCTCTTTAAACCCACCTTTTTCCAATTTCATTACCCAAATTCAGAAAATATCTACATAGTCATTTGACTCTAGTCAATATTATTTTTTAAACCTTTTTGCACCATATCCTATGATATAATGGGATAGTCCCATAATATCATGGGATTTATCAATTTCAATATAATACACTTATGCAACTAGCTAGCATACGAATTCATATTTTATAAAATACAAAAATAATATTTTTTAAAAAGTAAATACACATCTGACCACCATTTCTTAGGTTCTATCAATAAAAAGATCTTTTTCCTGAAATGTTGCATAAAAGCCCACATCATGCGACAATCCCATGATTGCACATGATTTATCAATTTATGTGGCATACACTGTTCCCATGAAACCATAAGAACTGGGCAAAAAGGTTTTAAAAAAATATTAACCAAAGTCAAGGGACTCTGGTGACATTATATCAATATGGGTCATGAAATTGAAAAAAATTGGATATAAGGAGGATTGATATATCAAAACCCCCAAACAAAATCCCGTGGAGAAAGCTGTGTGCGATTTTAATTAGGGATTGTTGTAAGCCTACTGGCTTACTGATTTGCATGTACAATAACACATGCTGGCAACTACTCAATAGCTCCTACACATTTCTATTCAAATAATGCAAGTAAGAGTGTATGGTTTTGTCGATTTACTGGAGTATTTGGATGTGGAAAAATATATACCTCAAATCCAGGTGGTCCCCCAGCTGGTTCAGCTTGTTTGATGATCTCGGGAGCCAAAGCATTAACTGTTTGTAGTACTTCATGAAAGTAACGGCTAATGTTTTTGCCCGATCTAAAAACTGAACACTATTTGTTCTATTTTTAACATGAGCCCTGCTACAGGGCCCGATTTTCGAGCCTGACAGGGGGCACGGCTCCCGTGGGAGCCGTGGGATCCCAGTTGCATGCTGGGATCTCACGGCTTCCGTGGGAGCCGTGCCCCCTGTCGGGCCCGATTTTTAGGTCCGGTAGACTTTTTGTTTTAACATTGGATGCAAAAATGTAGCAACTTGCTCCTCCATTTTTACATTACAAGTGTTGTAGAATAGCCCTCTATTACGCATAATGCTGCACAATATCTCAAACTTGTAATGTACGTTAAGCCTCAACTAGCTTATATATTCGTGGTCTCTACCACTTGTTAGGGTCAATACATATTGAGCTCGTTCTCATTCTCTATTCCTTTTTCTTGATTTTGATTTTTTGGATGTCAAATATGTAATTATTGCTGACATTTGACAAATTGCAAGCACGATATATAGTGTTCATGCGTTGCTCCTTATTTTCCTTTTCTTCTTCATCTATACGAGCGGACCTTAGATTCTCGATCTAAGATCTTGTCCAACAATTTTTTATGTGTATTGATGGACCAAAGAGTTGTTAAAAAACATGGATTAAATATTTAGAAAAGAAATCATGTGCCTAGCTCAATTATCATAGTGCTAAGGATCGAGAGTTTCTATCTCAGCAACTATAGATTCTTACAAAATAGAAAAAATGGGCAATATAGCATGAAACAAAGAAATAAGAATAGTCAAATAAAGAGAAAATGAAAGAGTACAATAAAAATAAAAATATAATAATTAAGTGTTCATATCATATCATAGTGCTAATGATAGTGTGGTTGAAGTATATAAGGTGATAATGGTTCACCAAGCTAAACAATGGCACCACGCAAGGTCTACTTCATTGGAATGTCCAAGTCCAAAAATTATGCGTAAAAAGCTTGAGACAAGCCATTGTGGGAACTAGAGATAATGTTGGAAATTACAGATTTTTGTATCGACCTACTATAATTAATTAATTCATAAAGAAGGGACTATAAGGAATAACACTAATATATATATATATATATATATATATATATATTTTGATGTTATACATGTTGGCAACTTGGGTCAACATGACCCATGAAATGTTGTAATTTGGTTTGAAACCCATTTAATAAAAAGAAGTTGTATCTGGCCCATGAAACATTTTTAACCTTGGACATGTACACATAGTTTAGTTTAATAGGTTATATCAATCTTAGATGCTACATAGGGATGTAAATGGGTTTCCGATTCTCCGATTACCCGAAGGTTTCGACCCGTTAAAAACCGGGTCTGAGTCCTTATTTAGGCCCTGATAAGTAAATGGGTCCGGGTCCGGTTCTACCCTGGTTTAGGCCCGAGACCCGACATATTACCTCAATTTTTGAAAATCTCTCCTAAAAATCATGTTGTTTAATATCATTCTCTACTTAGACCAGCACCCGGATCCAGATCTGTCCCATATCTGGTTTTGGTTCCGGTTCCGGAGCTAGTAAATCAGTTCCGAAACAGTTCCAAGTCCGAATCTGGTTCTACCTTCCCCTTAACGATTTCAATTCCGGGTCCACCATGGACCCAGACCGGAACTGACCCGTTTACAACCCTAATGCTACATGTACATTATTGTATGACATTAATTAATTATAAAAAGTAATAGAATGAGTATTTCATGACCAAATAAATAATATATTAGTACTAGTGTCATAAATACGTTGTGGTTGAACAAAATCACATTTATGAATGATGGCCTAATACTATATAATGTATTTTTCCTTCTATCATTTTCATTCATAATTGCATGTTCTAAGGTTTTTTTTTTGGGTAATTAGATAACAAATGCTTTAGAGAATCATTAGGTAATTATTGAGATATTGGAAGACAACTAAAAAAAGGTAATTGTTAATTTTGATGTGATTTTGTTGTTCAATTGAAGATTAATTATTTTAACTCTTTGATCTTTTTGTAATAGATATATAAATTATGATGAATCTTGATATATTATTCTATGATTTTGGTGATGAGTTCCTTAGACCTTAAGATTAATAGTTATTCTTATTAAAAATATATATATAATTATTTTAATCTTTAAGGATTGAGGAAGGTATTGTACAATATTTAGAACTTGATTTTAATATTTATTCTTATTAAAAATAACATGTATAATTATTATTAACATATTTCAGGTTTGAGAAAAGTATTCTACAGGATGATTAAAGATTAACCAACACTCTACGAGAATAAAAACTATTAAAAATAATGAACTAACACTAATATTAAAAGATAAAGGAAGATTTTTAAAAGTCAATACTGGGAGTCAACGAACTATCCAAACCTCTATCATTCCAAGAGAGAGGACACCAGCCCCTGTAATTCTCCGACCCCTTTCTTCTTTTGCTTGCTTCATATTAAAGTCCTACCTAGGGTTGTCAAAGGGGCCGGGCCGGGCTGGGCCTAAGCCCTCGTAGGGCCTGCACTATCTAAGACCTTACCTTATCCTCAAGGGCCTGGGCAGGGCCAAGGAAGGGCTCAGGGCCTCAAAATAAGAAAACTATTTTTTTAACATTGTTATCAAAATCCGAGTGTGATCGAGAGTTATCTTGTCTAACCTCAATTGCAAAGGAATCATTAAGAAAACATCCGTTATCTAGTCTAACCTTAATTGCAAAGGAAGCATTAATAAAATATTGGGAGAATATAAGTTGTCTCTAAAAAATTTCTTTATAAAAAAAAGTTATACATGCTTTAGTGACTTGAGTTCTAGACATATAATTTTATTTATTTTATCAAAGAAGGAAAATGGTTAAAGAGTATGATTTACTCCACACTTTTCATATGAATTTACACTTATTAAATCATCCCAACAGTGTCTTATCTTTGAGATTTTTAAACCATTTACACTCACATACCTTTTATCAATTGACATTTTTTTTAATTAAACGCTGATTTGACTATTAAGAATTCTTGGATTTCAGTCACAAAAATAAATGCACTTAAAAAATACTATTAGTTTAGAATTTTAAAAATTGAGAGTTATATTTATCTAATTAAAAGGATATTTGGAACACCCCATATCCTTAAAGTTCCATGCACATACAAACTACCTCTATGAATTGGTTGACATCCAAAGCAACTCTATAGAGGAAAAAGTTCGTTATTATTAGGAAAGAGTACACCCCCTTTTGCACTAACAAGGATTTATAAAAATAATATAAAAGGCCTAAATAAGAAACAATAAAACTAAAAAAAAGGGATTAGAAGCAACCGTGAGATACTTATTGATTATATATTAAGTACAATACATAACTTAAATAATTAAATATATATAAAATGAACCAAGTATGTATGTATGTATGGATTTTTAGGACCTTTTGTAATTGGTAGGTGGGTATGAAATTGCCTTCATATCCACCTATTACTATTAAGTAACTATGATAAGGGCATTTTAGTGTATATTCACACACACACACCACAACACACACACACATATATATATATTATAAAATAAATAAGATTAGGAGTGCCAGGGCAGGGTCACGCCCGGCTAGTACTATCCAAGCCCGGCCCTAGGGCTTTTCGTTAGAAATAAAAGCCCTCATTTGAAGGGTCATTTGAGAGCCAGCCAAACCCCTTTCTCAAGGCCAAATTGACAGGCCTAGCCCCACCACACCCTGTAATCTTCTGAGACAGCTTTCATCGACCCTTTTGACATCATCAGAAAATAGAAGTTCCCTGCCTTGATAAACAAACGACTTCCTTGCCCCTCGCTTACTCCCCAAGGTAGAAAAGGAAAAGGAATCCATTTCAGGAGCACCAATCGAAACTCTTTCCCCACTGACAGCCTCACAGGTAAACTAGAGTTGCGAATAAAAGAAAAAATAAATCTGGCCCTACTGAAAGAAAATACATAATTAATTAGATCTCATTAAAAATTAAATAAAATTCAGAAACTCTACTTCAAAAACTATATAACAATACTTCTGATATTCCTGAGTTGGTACTTGCATTTTTTTTTTGTTGTTTTATAAATGAGTATACAACAAAATTGGTTTTTTATGTTTTACTTAGTTTTTTTTAGCATCTTATAAATGCTTCTGATTGGGTAATTGAAAATTCTTTTAGGCATGATGTCCTTATATTTAGCAGCTGTGGAAGTGTGTTTGATAGTGATTACAAGAATAATGAATATCTACCTTCCTGGTACGCTGCTACAAGTATGCCAGAGTAATAATTCTGGTGGGATTTGAGTCGATATATGTGAGTTACTACATTAGGAGACAAAATGCGGGACACCATTTTGCTTGCTTGTGGCTGCCAAGTGTGGAAGAATAGAAGTTATTGGGAATTTACTTACAATTTTAATAGATTTGGATGATGAAGAAAGACAGACTTACAAGTCCTAACAACTTCAAACAATTAAGGCCACATACCACTTCATGAAGCAATCCTCGATTACCACAATGACAATTAAGGTCACATACCACTTCATGAAGAAATCCTCCATTACCACAATGATGTTGCAATGAAGTTAGATCAAGTCGCACATTAGTGTGTGCCTGAAAACAAAAGTACGAGTCAAACACTCTTTTAGTTTATATTTACATATTTCTTGTATTACATTTATCAATGCCTTTGTTGAATTGGCAATCCCACCATAAAATAAAGAAGAGATAAAAAAAAGGCATTATATTTTTGCTGTGCCGATCAATAGCGAAGAGCTTGTTAAGAAGTTGGTGACGTTCGTTGGTCTAAAAGTCACACGCTCGTGTGCTCGTTGATCTGGCGAATGTCCCAATGAATGGCTGTATAATTCAAGAGAATCAATTTGAATTGCTCTAATTTTGAATATAATTAATGTAAAAATCGAAATCCGCTCTGTTACCATGTGATAAACCATATACCAACTCAAAAGCTTAAGCTCATGGATGGAAGGCCCAAATAGATATATATGAAGCCTTGCCAAGGGCATTACTTAGGCGATGTGGGATGTGGGGCTTTACTTTACCAACAAAGTATACTCTCTTCATTAAGCATCTAACACAGAAACAGTCTTTAACAACAGCCTAATATCTGGTAGGAATGACGGCTCACTCTCTTAACAATTTTGGTGAGGAAAAATACCATATTTTAGGATACTACTGGCATTGCTATGAGTCATGTGACGCCCCGGAGTCCCACATCGACTATAGAGAGGAAAGTGATTGGGATTATATGTAGAGCTTACACCCTTACTTAGCATGAGGCCTTTTGATGGGTTGAGGCCCATCAGAAACAAAACCGTGAGGCCAGTGGGCCAAAGCGGACAATATCATGCATGGGTAAGGGGTGGGGCGTTACAAATGGTATCAGAGCCGACTCTCGACTAGTTCGAGTGTGGGTCCCCTGCCGTGGTCTGGTGCAAGTGGGCGGGCCAAGAGGGCTGGCAGGCGTATCAGAGCCGACTCTCGACTAGTTCGAGTGTGGGTCCCCTGCCGTGGTCTGGTGCAAGTGGGCGGGCTTCCATGTGGGCGAGTCAAGAGGGCTGGCAGGCTACAGGGGCTGGCAGGCTACTGCATAGGGACGTGCAGCCTTTAAGGGGGGTGGAATGTGACGCCCCGGAGTCCCACATCGACTATAGAGAGGAAAGTGATTGGGATTATATGTAGAGCTTACACCCTTACTTAGCATGAGGCCTTTTGATGGGTTGAGGCCCATCAGAAACAAAACCGTGAGGCCAGTGGGCCAAAGCGGACAATATCATGCATGGGTAAGGGGTGGGGCGTTACAAGTCAGAATAGAGCTATGCCTATAGTTGAATGATCCCTTATTAGTCAATGTGTGTATGATTCAAATGATCCCTTATTAGTCAATGTGTGTATGATTCTTCCATGAGAGAGTTCCAATATTGTCCTCGAAGCTTCAATCACATCTATCTGATAGCTTCGTGGATTTCTATATCCCAGTCAACATTATTTACAATTATATTTTCAGTTAAGGTCGTTAAGTGTATTCTCATGCTCTTATTCCTGGTTCTTTCCTTTATTGTAACTCACATGCCCCTCTTAGCATGTGCATTTCCACAACATATACACTTGCTACATTTCTTTGGTGCCCAACATTGAGCTCCAGACAGAATAACAGGTCCAATTCCTGCCTTACAAAAATGTCTAACCAAAGTGACACTGCGTAATTGCATAACAATCCACTAACTTGTCTCCACTTTGCATTTTAGTACCGATCCATTTTCCATATGCATCTTAAAAGTTCCATGTTCAATTTTTAGCCTCTGGCGCCAAAACCATCATGTAATAGTGCAAGTAATGTTTGACTATGTGCCAAGGGATTTTCCTGTATTGGAAGCCTAAATTGGCTTCTCTAGGAGCATAACATTTCCAACATAGCTTTCTCAGAAAGTGCTTCCAACCATCATCGTTATCATCGAAGCCTTGTTCCGACTATATTGGGGTTGCTTGAGAAGGTACTTAAATAATTGCTTAGATGTTTTTGTATCAGAGTGATAGTTAATATGTTTACTTGACAATTTCTTCACATGTCTGCAACTTGGAGGAGAATGGAATGCAAGTGGGTTTTGGAATTCAATTTCCAATGATGCATGGATTTGCAATTTGTCTACTGCCAATTTAGTAACATAATAGGAAGTCATATTAGTAGCAACTTGCGAGAATGCTCTGAGTGGATAGGTGGCCATTGAATTAACACATAATGCTGAATAATCTATCCATTAAACATTTTATAATAAAGAACATAGATGTTAGAGGTATGATAGAGTATGCTCTGCATTTGGGTGTTCAAACACACACACAACACACACATCCCACAAACACTATGTTGTAAGTCAAAACAAAATAAGTGGGAAGCTTTTTGGCACATTTTAACTTACTACATCCCATGAGGGCATCTACTTTCAATTACTTTCCACCTAACATGCTTTTTAGTGTACCAAAGAAGTTCCTTAATAGCAAATGCATCTGCCTCTGGACATTTGACAAGATGCAATTGCCTTCCATTGGAGTGTTGTGTGGACACATTGGTGAGGAGAGACTGCCAGGTAGGGTTGTTAATGGATCCAAGTGCGACCAAATCCATGTCCAGTCATTAAAGAATTGAACTATCCAACAGGAGCAATGGGTTGGCCTTTGACCCGGATGTAGGATCCAGATCCCTTGTCAGGCTGGACTTAGGCCTCTGGCTTCAAGTCCGTTGGACTCTGAACTGTAGATGGATTTTAATGTTATATACATATGTATAAGCATGTGTATCTGTATGTATATATATAATTTCGTTTTACAAAAATGTATATGTTTATGTTTTGAGTGTTTATCTGAGTTGTACAAAAAGAGCTCTTTGATTAAAATAAATTATTCAATAGGTCCGAACCTCATTTGCATTCGGATTTTAATTGGACTCGGACCTTTGACAGGTGGGTCCAAGCTTGAGATGAACGAGGACCCTTCAATCTTTATCAGGCCTAGATAGATCCAGCCAATTGTTAGGCTTACTGATTTGAACTTATAGAAGGGGTTTTGACATATTAATTAGGGGTGTACACAGATCGGATCGGTGCGGATTAGGCCAAATCCGTCACCAATCCATTATCTACGGATTGATAGATTTGGAATCCGTCACCAATCCATGGCTGTTAAAAACTAATCCGATCCGATCCGTGGAGGACCTGATCGGATCAATTTTACGGATCGGCAGATTTTTTGTGCACCCTTAATATTAATCCTCCTTAAACCCATTTTTTCCAATTTCATTACCTAAATTCAAATAATATCACCATAGTCGTTCGACTCTCGTCAATATTAATTTTTAAACTTTTTTGCTCCATATCCCATTATCATGGGATTTATCAATTTCTGTATGATATATTTATGCAACTAGCAAACGAATTAATTTCTCATAGAACACAAAAATGACAGTTTTTTAAAAGTAAATACACATCTAACCACCATTTCTTAGGTTCTATCAACCGAAAAATCTTTTTCCTGAGATGTTGCATAAAAGTCATGACATCATGAGACAGTCCCATGATATCACAAGATTTATCAGTTTATGTGACATACACTGTTCTCATGAAATCATAAGATTTGGGGTAAAAAAGGTTTAAAAAAATGCTGAATAACATCAAGCGACTTTGGTGACATTATATGAATTTTGGTCATGAAATTGAAAAAAAAAAATTGGATTTAAGGATTGATATACCAAAAACCCCATACAGAATCCTACGGGAAAGCTGTGTGCGATTTAAATTAGGGATTGCTGTAAGCCTACTGGCTTACTGATCATGCTGGCAACTACTCATGAGCAGGACACAAGGTATAATCCAGGCTGTTCAAATCATCAGCTATCTATACTTCCAGAATAATATGATGGCCAAAATAATGGATAGTGTGGCATAATCAACAATCCAAATTGAACAAAGGCAAAGAAATCCAGCATTTACATAATCTGAATATCTGAATCGACTTGTACATCACGCATCTCACATATCACAGGATTTTAAATCTGCTTTAAATATTTCACAAATTTTCTCCTGCTCAGGTGCCCAGACTGTGCTGCAGTTCTGCCATTGTCATACCAAAACAAGGAAGGAAGGGCTATGCACTTTTACATCAATCTTTAGGGAATGATCGTCATTTTATTATGATTAGAAAATTGGCATTCATCTAAGGGGATGATAGGAACCAAAAGAGAAGAGAGAAAGATCGTCCAATTCGAGGTTGGACAGCCTCCTTGTGCAAGCACAATATGTGATAATTTTCTCCTGTCTTTCCATTCAATATTCTCTACTAAATAGCCATCCTACCAACAAGAAAGAAACAAATCACTCAACCCACATTTTGGGATAATATCTCACTAAACAAGAAAGAAATACTCTTGATAGCTCCTAATCAATCATGCCGCCTAATGGATAAGATCAGGCTGATCTCTCTTGCCCAATCTTGCCTTGTTCAAATGATTTCAAGCAATCTACTCCAAATCAAGCCTATTACAGCAGCAAGCTCTTGTGAGACTCCTTACACGGCCAACTCCTACCAGGGGAGAAGAATAAAAAGTAAACAATTACAACTGACCATCGATTTCCCCACCTTTGGTGGTTGAGAGCTTTTAAACACATGCAAAAGTGAAGAAAACTTCTAAACACATTCAAAAAGTCGATGTTCTTCACTGTTCATCTTATACCTGTGAGTAGAAGAAAAGTTTGTCTTCCATCATCTTCTTTTATCCCTCTCCAACTTTACTCTCCCACGTGAACAGTTTAAAACATGAGAAGGAATTTAGTTGTGAACATTTTTCTGCACCAGTTTTCCACATTTCTCCTCGTCAAGGACTCAAACTCAACTGAAACTACATATTGATATGTTCCATCTATACAAACATACCTACCTATTCAGAAACACTAAAACCACTAAAAGCATTTGCATTTTAAAATTTCAAAGCATTGCTTTTCCCGCTGATCAAGGAAATGACATAATTACTTGGCTAGTTTGTGCAATGAGCATCGGCATCAGTTCATCTACTAGATGGTGGAGGGAGCCTGTCAATTCATGAGTATGCATGTTTCTACTTGGTTTGCTTGTTGTGGCTGCATCCTTTTAGTTTAGTTTGTCTGGTCAGGGCCATGGCAGTCAATAAGTTCGCATAAGCTAAGCCCATCTAAGTCTTGCTCTTAGCTTTTGTATGCTTTTCTTGTTTATAATATAATTTGCCATCACTAAATTTTTTTTAGAAAAACACCAATTCAAATTCTTTACCCCAAAAACTACTACTACTACACCAAAGTTGACCGTCCAATCAAAAGCACAAAGAGATGACAAAACCTGTGACAGTGACAGTAGAAGGGGCTCACTATTGCAACCAAGGTGGTGGATTCAAGTCATGTTACCAATAATAATAATAATACAAAGACATGATTAAATGTCCCTGAAGGGTAAAAGAAAAAAGAAAAAAAAAAACCTCCCTAAATAACTTGTCTCAAATCCCAATGAGCATGGCTTTCCATGGGAGTACTCTTAAGTAACACTCCTCTCATTCCTCTTTTAGGAGACTGAGGAAGTAGAGTAATTTTTGGTCTGTATTCAGTCTAATGATTATTGAGTTTCTACTTGGTCTGCTCAGTTCCTTTCCTGTCTTCTTCATCTGGAAAATGGAAGATTGCCTTCTGTCTTCCCAGACACTTGGGGAGTATATCCATAATGAATTTAATGGGCTCACCCGGTGCACAAAGTGCTCCCCAGCTAAGCGGGGGTAGGGGGAGGGTGGGCGCATGTGTACGCAGCCTTACCCTTGCATTTTTTGCAAAGAGGCTGTTTCCACGCCTCGAACCCGTGACCTCGAGGTCACCAAAGGAGCAACTCTACCGTTGCGCCAAGGCTCGCCCTCATCCATAATGAATTTAATAAAAACGAAAAATTACTACTATCAGAATGTATGTCCATATATAGAATAGAATGGCTGAGAAGAACTGAAGAATAATAGATAACTTCTTGAAGTTGCTAGAGCTCTTTTTATTGATATGAATGTTTTCAAGTCTTAATTTGACGCTGTTATTGGCAACCTATTTCATGAATCAGCTGTCTTGTGTCCTAAACGGAAAATCACCAATTAAGAACTCTTCAGCTTAACAAACTAAGCCTAACGAACTACCTTTTCTATTCCACCTAAAGTTTTCATGTCTACTTCGTCCAATGAAGTGTCAAAGCCCAAAAAAATGTACTTTTAGGACATCCTGGTTAATCAGACGGGTACAAGTGCCGCCTTCCTAGGAAGAGGAGGTAAGTAATTTCGCTCTTATGGATGCTACTTTCCATGAGACTAAGCCATCGTTTCTATTCTTTTCATTTCATTTTTTTTCCTTATAAATTGTCTTGTCATGGTAAGGAATCATTTTAGTAATTGAGTAGTGATCAACCTGCATTGAGTGCACCATTTTAAAAAAAGGCCTTGAATGTACATCATCATAGTGTCTCTATGTATCAATCAAAAGAATTATTGCGGGCTTCACGATTGAAGTGCTTATATAATATAAATGACCTATTTGGAATGTTAGCCACGTTGTTTTTGTTTTGCTTTTATTTGATTGAGGATGTTTTGGGTGAAGAGTGGATAAAGAAACTTATGAAGAATATAAGGCATCATGGAGTCTTTGAGAAACAGGTGTGGCGTCAAGTACAACTCAAGTGTCAATCCAGCTAAAAGGGCTTTGAAAGAGTTGACAAGGAAAGAAGTATAACATCAACAAATGATGGTGTTAGAGAAATCGATCCACTGAAAGAAAACACTATAGATGATCTTGCATTAAAAGGCCTAACAAAGGATTCTATGGTGGATCTTGTGGTCGACAATCCATACATGATGATTTAGAAAATCAACTTATCAACATCAAATCCTCTGTTCCAAATTACTTAAAGATTGGTTCTGTTGTTGAGGGGTAGAGAAAATATTCAGTCAACATGGACTAATGGATACATATGTTAATTAGGACAATATGATCGAATACAAGATCTGTTCATTTGTCAGCTGCTACAAATTAATCTAGCTAAAGCAGTATCCTACCACTACAAACATTAAACACACACAGAGAGGACACACAAGTAACACGGCTACATATTTTGCAGTGATGCCATTGGCATCAATATGGGACGTATCAGTGTCTAAAGCTTGAAGACTAGCTTCTCTCCAAATCCCCAGAGGGTGGGAGGTGATCGAGCTTAGCAATTGGGCCCACTGAAAGGCCCACTTTTTAGGGCATGGCTGACACGTGCTATGGGAGTGGTGTTTTCTTAGTGGCTGTATTGGTTAAAAAGTGGTGGGATATATTAGTAGTAGAAGGATAGAGCGATTGGTATTTTTTATGTCTTCTTTTTTAAAGGAGAGGACGTATGTGAAGAAGGAATTGAATGTGGCCCCATTTTCTTCTTGCAGTTGGTTGAAATCAATACTTCAAGTCCTAGGCCATGTAATCTTTCCCTAGAAGTTTGAAAGGCTTGGTCATATACTTGCTTCGTGCCTCTTGAATCTATCTTTCATGCTTTCATGGTTGCTTGAGTGAGCTGCTAGTATCTGATGCTGGAATTATGGCTTGTTGCATGCCTTTTCATGAAAACTTTAACCCTCAATCATGTTATTATGCTAGAATTTTTTTTCCTGATTTGAGTGCATTTTGTGACTTTGGAGCTGGGTTGTGCTAGATTTCTTGTGGATAATTTGGACAGCTCTAATGTGTGGTTTGTAGAGTAGCAGTAATTACACTATTTTCCAGTTATGTTTGATTAGTGTTAAGTGTGGGTCTAACAGGCAAACAAGCATCCCATTAACCTATGGATGCATTAGATATTTACTAAGTTTCAGATAATAGAGAGGAGAGAGAGGGAGGGGAGGGGGGGGGGGGGGGGCGGGGGGGGGGCGCGGAGCGTATCAATTTGTTTAAAAGAGAGGAATTACCAGACGTGAAAAAGAATAGAAATAATTTTAGATGTTCTGCCACCAGTGAAACATCTAGGAGCCTGGTAGGTATATTAGCTAGACTGCTAGAGACATATGGCGAAAATAAAAAAGATGGATGCCATTTGTGGATAAGAGCATATTGGTAAAAAAGAAAAAGGTACAAATAACTAAATTTGTTTAGAGAGACTGAAGAGGTATATTTCAATATAGTAAAACCAAATAAAGGGATTTCCATGAAAGAAGAACTACTAAAAGAGGGATAATAAGTACTACAAAGGGAATTGCCACATCTATTCCATCTTAATCACATGACATGTTTCTTGAATAGAAAAGGCACTAACCCAAAAGTCCTCTGCTTAAGGAACCTCCGAATTCCTCTAAAGGGGAATACTTGAAACAACAGCATGGTGTTCGGTCTATGTTGAATATTCATGACTACTGAGTTTGACTCTCTTTTTTTTGTTGAATTCTTTTTTTTTTTTGTGTGTGTTTCAATTCAAGACTCGTATGGTCTCTTCTTCCACTGGAATAAAAAGAGAGAATTCAACACAACATGGACTATCCACCAATGGACAGATCATAAGCATCAGCACCAGTTCTTCGTCATTGTTTTGATTGATCAGTGTTCAGCGTCATTTTCATTATGGACATGTCTGGCATACATCTAAAACATCAGCACAGAGATGAGTCATACTCCAGGCATCATGCAGTTATTTGGGTTACATTCATCATTCATTGGCGAATTTACCAGATATATTCATGGCTACAGGTAACATAGGAGGTTAACCAGTGAGAAAACATGTATGAAGAAAAAACAGTAAGATCTTCAGTCCAAAATTCAGGCAGCTTTAATACTCAAAGTAAACAGCCAGATTTGATTTAACTTACCTCTCCTACAAGAACGCAACAGTCGTATGATGTTCACAGAACAGATACAAGCTTCCATTCCTTAAAAAGCATCAAAACTGTTTTCTCTTGTTTCTAAAAACCCTGTCCCTCTTTGCATAAACATAGAAGAAGGCAAACAAAATGCCGACAGATACAGACAATGCAACCCATGGAAACGGTGGGTCTTTGAAACAGACAAGTGATGCCTCCAATTCCTGTGATGCTTCATAAACAAGTGAGTGGATAGCAAACAAATCATGATCAGAGGACTTCAAAAAATAGAATGCCTGATCATAATCCAAATGAGACATCGCGGAGATCCCTTTATCCAGCTTGTACTTAAACAGATTCCACCTCTGCACAAATTCAACGTGTCTATTATGTCTAAGAAGACGCCTGTGCCCGCCATGAAAAGCAATGGAGTCGAGCACCTCAACACCGCTCGTAATCGTGTAATTCAAAGCAGTGAGAAGAACATTTCTCTTTGCCGCATCTTTCTGCACGAAAGACAGAGACATCAACTCCGAAAATGGCCCGAATGGAGTCTGCCCCACGCTCCATGTATAATCCAGCAGTGTAGAATTGTGCCGTGGACTCCATGACAGATGGGTGGGTGAAACTCCCCACATGCTCTGCAGAATTGAGCCAACAAGTGGCCTCTCGAGCTCTCGTGTCTGTGTGATCACATGGCGGCCATTACAGTTATAGTCACTAACTGTCTGAGCGCTCCTCGTCCTAACAGCAATCACCATATCCTTAAAGGCGACCACCTGGTGATACCGATCAAGCAATAACAGCTTATCGTAATCCAAATCGAAGACGTAAACAGGCAACACAGTTCCAAATTCCTCATCCTGTATCCCCACTGACCTTTTTAACCCCTCGGCCGAATCAGACAATATCTGATGCAGTCGCTTCGAGTCCAAGTACTCACTAACAATCAAAGTATAATTATCAAACAAGAACCTAGAAGTGTAGAAATTCATGGACCGCGAGATCGCGAAAGAACACAGTGGACATTGGGAAATGGCAACTTCATACTTCTTAAACTGCAGGGACTGAACTCCAAACACCAAACCCCCATCACGGACCTCGTCCATGAATGTCTTCTCAATCGAATTCCAATCCAAACCCCTCGAATCGCGACCGTCGGATCCATACACATGAATGAACTGAACTAAAAGCGAATTCTCAAAGTAAACAGGAATTCTCAAAGAAGGGACGAGAAGGACCTGATAAGCGCTCCAGATGAGGGAAGCCGCGTCTGCGAAGAGCGCCTTGTTGGACTTGGGGCGGCCGTGGAGGGCGGCGAGGGAGTGGAACTCGCCACGGGGGAGGAGGCCATCGCCGGAGATGGCAGGGCCGTAGTCGACGGGGCCGGCGCCGAGGTCGATCCAGAGGTAGCGGTCCTTGGCGGTCCAGAGGGTGCCGGAGCAGCGGGTGAAGGCGGGGGAGGAGTCGCCGTCGGAGTAGGAGTAGGCGTAGGGTTTGGATTGGGAGCCGAGGTTGAGGAGGTAGATGTGGACGCCGCGGACGGGCTGGCGGGCGTCGAAGTCCTGCTTGATGAGGCGGTCAACGACGGAGGAGGGGACGGTTTGGAAGGAGGAGCGGAGGGGGGAGGGAGAGGAGGAGAGGTGGGAGGCGATGGCGGCGAAGAGTTGGGAGGAGAGGGAAGGGGGGGAGGAGGAGGGGTGGAGGTGGAGGGAGTGGCGGACGGAGAGGTGGTGGTGGGATTGGGAGGGGGAGGAGGAGGAGGAGATGACGTGGAAGAGGTCAGAGGAGTGGGCGGAGGAGAGGAAGGAGGAGAGGAGTTGGGGGCCGTCGGAGGGGAAGGAGCCGACGAGGATGACGTGGATGGGGACGGAGATGGAGAGGGAGAGGAGGGGGGATGACGTGGAAGGCGGAGGGGGGTCGGAGAGGGATTTCTTGAGGTGGGAAGGGAGGGAGAGGAAGGTGTCGTTGGAGGCGATTGGATCGATTTGGGATTGATGGGAGAGGAAGGAGTCTAAACCTAATATCGGTGCAGATGAGATCGTTGTGGAGATTGAGAAGAGGAAGAATACAAGGAGACTTGGAAAGAAGAAGAAGAAGGTAGAAGCCATTTTGTGAGAGAGAGAGAGAGATGAGGAATTTTGGGGATCTTGTTGCCGCTGCTCAGCTTGGGCCGCTCAGCTGCACCTCGACTTTGTTCTGTGCACAGTGAAAAAGACTCGGTGTATCGACGTACTACAATTTTGTGTGATAATGCCAATTGACCGGAATGGATAACCCCTCATTGTCGATTTACTTGTATAATAATATTGTAGATCAATTATGTGGGTACAGTTCAAGTTGAGTTGAACGTTTTCGCCATTTGAGTCTAGCCATTTCCTTGGTATGAAAAAAAAAACACGAGAGTAATTTGGGATGCAACTTTGTCATTCCGGATCTCTGTCTCATGGCCCTGAGAAAACATTTCAAATGTGGTTCAGGCTTGTTAATGCTTGAGTCAGACAGGTCTGGTCTTTGTAATGCAAGGGGGTTCAAATTTATGTTTTCAGTACATATATGCTTTAAATACAAATTTAAACCCTCTATCTATTATTAAGGATTTTTGACCTTTTAATTTTTTCTAGAGGGTTTTTTATCAAAAACATCCTCAAATATTATTATACCCTCACAAAAGAACCTTTAAATACATGTAATGTAGCATGTATTTACCAAAAGTCTTATGCAGCATAGTTTGATTGTTTCCGGACCAAATTGCCCCTCCAACCCCTTTATCTCGGTATCGATACTCAATTTCGCAACATTAAAACTTGATTTGGCACATTGAAGTATTTTAAGGCTAATTCAACCCCTTTTTTGTGACATTGAAACTTAATTTCACGACATTGAGACTTACTTTCACAGGGCACATTGAAGTATTTCGAGACTAGTGCAATTCTTTTTTCGCAATATCGGGATTTGATTTAGTTGGACACATTGAAGTATTTTGAGGTTAGTTCAATCCCTTTCTTGCGACATTGAGACTTTGATGTGGCACATTGAAGTATTTTGAGGCTGATTCGATCCTTTTCTCGCGACGTCGAGACTTGATTTGACGTATTAAAGTATTTTTAGTTTTTTTTTTCAATTCTCAAACTCATTAGTTGATTTTTTTTTCTTTTTTCATTAGCCCTTAGATACGTTCTTCAGAAGTCTGTATTTCGAAGATAGGAGATTTAATGGCTAATGAGAAAAGGAAAATAAATCAACTAGGGTGTTCGAGAATTGGAAAAAAAATTATATAAAAATGCTGCAATGTGTGAAATCAAGTCTCAATGTCGCGAGAAATGGGTCGAATCAGTCTTGAAATAATGCCTTGCCAAATAAAATTTTGATGTAGCGAAATCAAGTATCGATGTCGTAGGAAAGAGGTTGAACTAGCTTCAAAATATTTTAATATGCCAAATCACATCTCTATGTCGCGAGAAAGGGGTTGGTTCGTCCGAAAAAAATCAGAATATACGATATAAGATGCTTTTAGGTATTATATGTATTTAAAAGTGCTTTCGGTGGTATATGAATATCTAAGGATACTTTTGATATTAATAAAAAACCCACCATACTTCGTTGGTTTTTTATCTTATTAAATCTTTATCCTTTGATAGCTGCTCATAACCATAAATATTCAAACACCTTAATTGGGCATGATGAATTTTAACAACCGTAGTTTGTCATCCAATGAAAAACAATAAATCCAGGTGATGTCAGGGAGAAGTCTCAAAAGTCAACTTGTAATGTTTATCCAGGGATTTTGCTTGGGCTTGAGTTTGGCCTATGAACAAGGGAGGAACTAGTGGGTCACGAGTACCCGGCAGAAATTCTCATGATTTTATTTTTTCTACACATCGACATGTGACATGCCCCTCTCTCCAATTCCCCAGTTCTCGATTCCCGCGTACTATCTCAGTACCAGCAGTCTCTCTCTGAAATGGGGATGTGGATAGGCTCACAACAACTCGTCAAACGCTCTTCGACCAGCGGCTTTGGGCGTCGATTCCTCCTCTCATCCCTCAACTCAACGCCAATCTCAGCTTCTTCAGGTCTGCTGGTTTCATCTTTACATGCATCCACTCAATTCCTTATATAAAGAAACCTCAACCTAATAATGGATCCGATCAGTGGGCATGTTGCCTTCTTTGTGGAAATATTGCCTCGATCTTTCTTATTTCAACCATCCAGAAGCGTTATGGGATTCTTATTTTTAAGATGCATGTAGAGCATGTTCCATAGAAAAATAAATGAAAATGGTTTTCCTGGAAAGAGATTTCCATCCCCTTTATGTTATGCCTTTTCTTTTCTTGGGGGATTTCATTTTCTGTGGTAAATCACATCCTGCAAAAAAAAAAAAAAAAAAATGGAGACAAGAGACTGAATGTTAGAAGAAGGGGTCAAATTAAAAAGTGCCGAATTTTTTTTATATTATCTAGTGGCATAAGAAGGTGTCTTTTTTACTTTTTCTCTAAAAAAGAAGCAAAATTTCACTTCACTTTACTATACAGGTGAATTACCCAACTTAGCGGTGTGCTAATGTATGGTAAGGAACGACTGTTACTGTTTGCCATTGTATTTACCAACATTAGTTTTTTCCCCATTGTTGGTGATATATTGCAAAATGAAGCATTATTTTATAGAGTTGTTGGAGCCATACAAAGTGCCACCAAATGATGGCACCATGGACATAACGAAACTGTTCGAGAAAGTGAATGTCAATACCCTTCACAAGAATGTGAAAAATATTATTCATGTTTTCTAGTTTATTTGTATGTACTATTATCTCATTTCCTTTGGATTTGATGCCCCATTTAGTAAGTCATTGGGTCTGACCAATCTGGACATTTTATCTTATAAAATAGTTTAATATATTGGGACCTTCCTAGAAAAATTAAAATCTCAGTGAAAGCTTGCAGCTCCTTGAATTATCATGGAAAAAAAGCAGAATACCTACCTGGACTTTAGCCGTTTTGCAGAGTACCCCTTATACTTTGGTATTTGTGACTAAACCTACCTATAGTTTTAGTTGACTTGCAAAATGAACGGATTCTGTTGGTATTAACAGCATAGGTCGTATAAATGACATTTGATGCATACTTGCGGGAAATTAGTGGCCCAAAAAGACTTATTTGCCCCTGTGGAGAAAAAATCTCAGGCCCGCTATTTTTTTTTCTCTTTCCCCCTTTCCAAATTTCTTAACCTAATCGATCTGCAACTCTCCCTCTCTCGTCAGGCCCTTGGCGATGCTAGCCTGCGCCATCTTCTTCTTCTCAGATTTTCGTTTTTGGATACTGTGGGACCAAGGTGGGCCACCGATGAAAGATCAGGTCCCTACACCTGGATCAGGTCCGATCCTTTGGCTGTAGGGGCGACTTTGATGGAGGAGTCTGATCTGAACTGTGATCAGTGGGGCCACGATTTCTGCAGTCCTCATGCCCCAGGCGAGAAGCTCATTTCCGCTGGAAATGTTCTATTACAAAACTTGGTTCTGACTTTTGAAGTGCAAAAGAAAGAGAGAGAGTGATGACGTGTGTGGATAAGTGAGACAAAAAGAGATGGGTTGAGTAGTTTGGTGGTTCTGGCCGGTAGCCACCATGGAGTAGAAATCCATGTGGTTGAAGCTCGACCCTCTCGGCGTCGGATTCCTCGATGATTGCAGCGAGTATATCGCAGCGTTGGTGAGGTTCGACGGCCTTGGCGTCGCCTGCGACCTCCTTGAATAGATGTCAGACCTCGCCGCATTCGACCGCCTGACAGTCACATGGAGCTTCCCATCCTCCTTAATCTCCGCCTTCGTCTGCAATAGCTCCCTTCCGTCGAGCGATACGACATCGGAGTCGACGACTATGGAGACGATGGAGCCCACAGTATCTGGAAACTGCTCAGTGATGAGGATTTTAGCTCCTCTATATTCAAACATGAAGAGCATGAGAGTATACCAGATGATGCATTGCAAAACCACTATCTGCACCATTAGAATCCCATAAGCTTTCCCATACACTGCCGGCGCCTGGCGAAAGCAGCCACGTTGTCGACGATGTCGGTGCCGGTGACAATCTACAAGACATGGCTGCGGAGCTCATGGCTGCGGAGCTCATTTGGGCAGGGAAGAAGAACCCTAGCCGCAAGCGGAAAAGGGGAAAATGAAAAAAAAAAATGCCAAGAGACATGTTATATATGGAGGGGTAAATTCGCCATTTCTTATCTTCCGTCACGGCCGTTTGTATTTGCATGTCAACTAAAACTACAGGTAGGTTTAGTCACAAATACCAAAGTACAGGGAGTACTCTGTAAAAAGACCAAAGTACAGGTAGGTATACTGTTTTTTTCCCAATTATCATTATCCAAAAATTTTGCTATAATATACTTGACTGTTGGGTTGACCGAGAATGTCTGATAGGGCTGGGTTGACTATAGGTGGGAACTGCATTAACCTGCATGGTTGACCATCATGGGTCCCATAAACAGCTTGCACGTCTGATCAACTTGTAGGTGATCACACAAAAAAAGCCAGCACATACTTTTTTGTTGTCAGTGGTCGACCAAACTGCATATTGTGTTCAAATGCATTTTTCTTCTTCCATCTGCTTATTTCAGATTCCATTTAAAAGCATCCAGGGAATTCTTTTGCTGTTGCTTATTTGAGATATTATCTACAGGTTCCATTTATAAATGGAAAGATCCTTGTGTTCCCTCCATAACACCATCATTAGATCGTCAACAAAAGAAATATCCACAGACATACAATTCTCTATCAAGTGAATACGCTGAAATGTGTCATGCTTCTGCAACTAGACTGAATGGAACATACAGTCTCCAATACAGACCTTTTGGTTCAGCGTCTACAAAAATCCAGAGGAACCCATTGTTCGCCACAATAACTTATGATGATATTTCCCATTTTAAGAAATTGCTAGGAGAAAAAAATGTAATTCAGGACAAAGATCGATTGTTAACTGCGAATATGGATTGGATGAGAAAATATGAAGGCTCAAGCCAACTCTTGCTCCAGCCTAGAAGCACGGACGAGGTACATATTTTCTGCATTTTCAATTTCTTATAATAAGTTGTAAATTGAATTTGGAACACGTGGGCTCTTTTCTTCCATGAAGATTAGTAGGTTGCTTGATAGGTTGTCTAATGTTTTTAAACTATAACTTGAGACTTTTCTTCTTCTTCTTTTTATTTTATTTTATTATATTATTTTAATGTAGTTAAGGACCTAAGGTGTGTATTTGTTCATCTTCTAACCTTTTTTTGAGTTTTGGACCTTGTTTTAGTGCATAGATAATGTTACTAATCAACAATGCAAGCCACTATTGCAAAAGGTGCATATTTGTCTGAATATGTTTTTGCGTTTGCGTTTAGCACTACATGATTGTATTAATGTTGGTTATTGTGTTACCGTGACACTTCAAACTGAGTGTTATACCTTAGTTAACACTTCAATTTTAATGCAGGTCCTTGACCCATACCACATAAACATGCTGCGTGCTATGTGAACAACTTCTTAATAACAGTGTTTTTATTTATTTTTTAACTTGGCCCTCTTAGCATGTACCAGATTAGAGTAGGAAGAGATCATATCCAACAGGGAAAGGATGCTTAAAAAAGAAAACCATGCCAAGTTTCTCTATGAATTTGACAAATGTAGTGTCATGACCTTGGCAGCCAATATGTGATCCAGCATGTTTTTTTTTTTTAATTATGATTGGGTTCATGAGGGACCTTACAAAAGAGTAACTTTTGTACATGAAAATAGTTCTTTATTTCTGTCACGAAAGAAAGTTGATACTTCATGGAAACCCAAGAAATCCTTTAAGATGCCCTTACCAATGACATGCTTGGGAATCTTTGCAGTATATCTCAACTTTCCAATGTTGTGTTGTTATGGGTTGTTTCTACTCTATAGAGTGCCTAGTTCATGGGTACCAAGAGTCCAAGACCCTGCCACATTTTAGTTAGAGTGGTTATCCCAGATCTTGATGTCCTTCCGGGGGCTACTCGTGGTAGGATATTTGTAATACTTTTTGGAATGTTACTCTAGGTCCTCCTGAATTTTGTTTCTATTCTCTTTAGTCACCATTCCAAAGTAGTATTATGTTCTCTTGTAGTCACCAATTAGTCTCATGCTCTCTCTCTCTCTCTCTGTGCGCAAGCGCTCGCGTGCGTGTACAGAGATGATCATGATGGATGCATAATGATGCAGTGTTTGTTCTTGATGTTATTTGCAAACACATTAAGTTGCTCCCAGATTTAAGGAACAAGTCTAGGATGTTGATGATGACTAATCTATCAAGACCATTCAAAGAAAAAAAAATGAAAGAAAAAAGAAAAAAAATGAGACTAATTTGTTAAGCAGTTTTGTACCGATGTGCAGGGCCAGCTGTACCATTAGGCCAACAAAGCCATTGCTTTAGGCCCCAAAAATAAGGCAAAAAAAAAGGCCCCATAATAGCAGCTGACATTTTTTTGAAATTCCAAAATAGCAAATATGTTAACTGCCATCTCTCTTTTTTTTTCTCCCAAAATATAAGGCCCATAATAACTTTCTCTTGAGAAGATCCTACCAAGATTTTCATGGGGCCTTAAAGTGTCATTTATGGCCTATTATATTTTCAAATCTGCCCCTTATATTTCTATTGCTACGAGTCCAATTGATTTTAGCACACCATTATATTTATAGCAGTCCATGTGTATCAAATCTCAACCATACATTCAGTCATGAACTTGCTTCACGAGCCTTTCTCATTATTTTTGTGCATCCTATATCAATAGGGGCCCATTCAGATTTGATCCATGATGTGGTTGTAATAGATTCATAGCTTAGGATTTCAGCCTTAATAATAGATCTTAAAATCTAAAATAAACAATGGGCCCCCGCCGGAATTTATTCACTTGCCCAAAGTGCATACGGGGCACACCTCTGAAGTCCATCTTGGATGGTCCTAACTCATGGTGCATATGTGCACCGTGCGCAAGTGAAAATGCTTCGAGCCCCACCAGTGGCAGACTCAAGATTTTTGTTTGGGGGTTGGATTTTGTGATCCAAGAATTCCATGTGAGTTTTGGGGATTTGTTTGGGGGTTAGACTTTGTGATCCATGATTTCCATGTGAGTTTTGGGGATGGGCCCAAATTTTCATGTGGGTTTTGAAGGTGGACTTAAGATTTAAGATAGGTTAGCAAAATTTTGAATATAAAACCTTAATTAGTAATTTTGCATCACAAAAAAACAAGAAAATTTAATTTTTTTTAAATAAAATATTTATAATAATATTAAAACATAGAAAAGGCCTTATTTGGGATTGTAGCTTTAGCCTCAAATTGTCTAGAGCCGGCCCTGCCTATGTGCCTAGTTCTCATAAGGGGTTATAGTTGGATCAATCCCTCTCCTTGTGACTGGTGATGGGCCTTAATTCTTTGTTCACAATGATATTCACATTTAGATTGACTAATTGCAGATGGCATGATAAAATAACATGCATGATGTTGTTCAATTCATTGCTTCAATTGAATGGTGAATCACATTGATGTACATGCTATTTGGGCACTTCACAGCACCGGAGAGGGAGGATTTACCTTGTTGAGAAGTAGTCCCATCGTGCCACTTTTGTTAGTAGCATGGCGAGTTACCGAATTACCATATATCACCAGTACTGAATTTTTTCTACATTATAGTTTTGTTACTTCTATTTGGAACTATTTACTAGTAGGGGAGCATACAAGATAAGCTGACTTGAGGTTGGCGGAGCTTGACCTTGACTGATTTATCCACAACTTGAGTGTTCATGTTGAGCTCGGCTGAATCTCAATTGTAAAAAGCAGGGCTTGAGCTTGGGCTTGGGATCACCTTGTCTTCTTCATGCATATGTTTTTATCGATATTATAGTGAGCTGAGATTGGGCTTGGACTTGTATATAGTGACAACTTAATCAAGCTGAGCCTGAGCTTAAGCCAACCCCTTAATCGAGTTGAGCTCAGACCAAGCTGAACAGGTCCTAGCTTGAGCTCGACTTGGGAGCTAATGGAGCCAAGCTGAATCTTGTCTTGATTATCACACATGTCGAGCTCAAGCCTACAGAGCCAAGTGGAGCTGGTTCGACACATTGACAACCTTATTTACTGAGACCTTGTAACGGTGTTGCTTAGTCGGTCATCATCAAGAGAATTTTTCTAACTATGACGATGAGCAATATATGGCAAATATTCTTCAACTTTCACACTATAACTGCAGAAGCCTATCAATTTTTAGAATCAATTCAATGCATCAAGCAACTATGTCAATGCAGGCTCATGAGTTTATTTGATATACTTTGGTTTGCAGGTGTCACAAATTCTTAAATATTGTAATTCTAGACGTCTGGCTGTTGTACCACAAGGTGGTAATACTGGGCTTGTTGGAGGAAGTGTGCCTGTTTTTGATGAGGTAATTGCTGACACACACACACACACACATATATATATTCATTGGTAACTGAAATTTCAATTCTAGAAAACCAAATGCAGAGGAGAAACTTCCAGGTATAAGAGATAAGTACCTGAAAGAAGACAAACTCTAAGACCCTACAAAAAGAAAGATCATGGTACATCAAGATGCATCACATCTCTATCTACTTGTTCGGTGAGAGAACCCGCCTCTTTGTTAGTACTTTTGGAATTAGCTTAAAATCAACACATATGGAGCTGTAGTCTTGAAGAGGGCATGGCTTTCTTTCAAATGAAACGTAATTTCCACAGGCCTTTCACATTCTTAAAATCCTATGAAATGACATTAGATGGATAGTTCTCCAAGATAAGCTCTTCTAGAAATGGATGTTTTAAGAATCTGAAAGCTTTTGTGGTTGCCACAAGTTTTCTTTGATGGAATCATTGATGCCAGTGGTCCCAAAAGTCTTAGAAGGCACATTCCATTATCATTGAAGACAACACCTCAATCCCTGCCAGTCCTGGCTTCCCTCTAGCAACCCCATCCACATTGAATCTGAAAACCAATAGGAGGGGGGGCACCAATGAACCTGCTTGATGGCCCTGCCTCTATCACTTTTGCATGCGTCCCAATTCTCAAATTTCAAAGAAGTCTACAAGCTTGAAAACAAGGCCAGGATACATGCTGATAGATTGATCATTTTTTTTTGGTTATAAACCTATGATTCATCCAGTCGCTTTGATTGTGTTGGATACATTCTTCTAACATGGTTGTATGTTTAGTACATGTACTCTTTTATGGTTCATCTCATTATTTGTCATATTTTGCAAACATAGATATTCTAGAATTTACAGAAATCTTGTTGGGGCTTTGTGGTAGAGGGTGTTGAACAAGGAGATCCCCCTCTCTCCAAAAGCAATAAACTCAGAATTCTCTCTAATAATGTGAGAATAGATCTCATGAATTTGGAAAGGAATGTGTGTGTATTTCTGTGTGTAAAGACTCTTGAGTCAACTTGAGTGCTACTTACTAAAATAGGAAGCTCAATGAACACAGTAACAATACCTATCTAGACGTGTGTGCACACATGCATGTGACTCTTGAGGCAACTTGACTGCTACTTACTAAAAATAGGAAGTTCAACGAACACAGCAAAAATACCTATCTAGGGTCCAAATTACATCAAACCATGTTAAGTGAAGTTTTCTAATGACTCAAATAACACATGAACCTCAATTGGACTAAAAGATCCAAAAGCTTACTATAAATAGTAAGTTTGATTGAAACTATAATTTGACTGCCTAAATGGTGACATTTCGTGTGGGCATAGCCTATTTGCCTCATTGATCTCCTTGTGAGAGCTTTCCATGTGATTGCAAATCTGGAGGTTGGATCAAAAGTTATGGCTGCTGGAAGCTAGGGTGTGCCAGCCCCATTGGTTCAATTTCTTTTGATTTTGATGCTCCATCTCAACTTATATTATGTTTTCTCTTCTACTTACCTCTCTGTCTATAGATGTTCATATGAAAAAGGAGTGCCGAATCTTTGTACCTCTTCACATTGGCTGCATCTGAGTTATATTTATAACTTTTGTACAATGAATGCTATGCAAACAAGTACACTCTGAACTAAATTTTCTCAACAAATACAATAAGTCTTCATCATCGTCCAGTAGATGAACACAAGAAACACATTGATTGTGTCTTATACACACACACACACACACACACACACACACTGACACACACATATTTATTATTATTTTTCTTTTCATCCGAGTAATATCTTCCATTAAATAACTGTGCAGGTCATCGTCAATATTGGTTCCATGAACAACATAATTTCTTTGGACAAGGTAAACATTTTTATTATTGGGCTGATTTAAATTAGTTCTGCCCCCAATCAGTTTATGCAACTGTCTTTTTATGTAAGTAAATTTGAACATGCTCCTCCTGTTTGTTTCTGGAATGATAACAATAAATTTGAAGTAATTTAAACTGTATCATTGGGTTTTAGAATGAACAAAACTCTTACTAAAAATTAAAAGGAATTGTCTAATTGTTTCTTTATTTAGTCCATTGAGATCTTCATGCTACAACATACTATTCAGGAATCTTTGTTTTCATTTTATCAATATGCTGCCATTAGCTTTACCAACTCTTTAAGGCATTCAGTTGGCTTCCATTAGTATCTGTCTATCCACTAGCTTGTATTCCATGCTGATTGTTTCTTAATGCTTACTGTCAACTGTTATAATAATACAATTTTTTTTACTGAAATATACAAATGCACCATACCAAAAGGAAAGGGGGCAAATTATATTACCCAGGGCCTATAATGTGTAAAAGTCCTGGCGAACTCCATTGAAATGATCAGAATGCTTCCTTATGAAGGTGGGTTGAAACTATCAACCCACCTTCAACCCCCAGGCACCTATCTTTCATTCTTTCTCTCTTAACCAAAAGCCTTATTAAATGAATTGTGCTAATTACCAGAGCTATATTGTTGCGAGGAGAAATCACAATGCCCAAACTATCCACCATCCACCTTTTTACCAAGTCAGTACATATTGTCCTGGAGTTGAGAAAATATGGATAAGCAAGTTTTGTTTACTTTAAGAACTTTCAGGAAAATAGTTCTACTAACTTTCAGGGTCTGTTGACAGCTAGAATTTGAGGAATTCTTGTTTGGAGAATTTCAAATGCCCTCAAATTCTTGTCAGAACTCAACTCTAGAATTCCCAAATGCCAATCTCCAAAAGGCATTTGGAAAATTTTAATTTGGAGCATTCCAAAAGCTAATTTAGTCAATTCTCTCTAATTGGTTTTTGGAATTCCTTCTGTCCAACCAAAAAAACTGCGAAATTCAGGGGACAAAGTCTGACAAGTATTTGAGATCCTCAGATAGCCAAAGATCCACTCAGAAATTCCCTCATCAAACAGACCTAACCAATCGACCTGAGGTTTTTCTTTTGCTTTGGCATTTCTACTTGGAATACAAAAGATGCAAAAATAAAAACATGGCTTCTTGGGGCTGTGGAACCTCATCTGATTCTGAACCTCAAACCTTATTCAACCTCCAAGGAGATGTGGGGTTATTTGCAGACAGTCTATCATCAAGACAATTCTGCACGACAATTTCAACTTGAGTGTGAAATTGCAGAATACAATCAAGGTACCTTGTCCATTCAGGACTACTATTCTGGTTTCCGTAATTTGTGGGCTGAATACGATGGGATAAAGTATGCATCTGTTCCGAACAATATTCTTAAAACTATTCAAGATCTTCAAGCCTCCAGTCATAGGGACCAGTTTTTGATGAAATTGCGTTCTGAATACGAGACTGTTACATCATCTCTGCTGAGCCGAAGTCCATTACCATCTTTGGATGTCTGTTTGAATGAGCTCCTACGAGAAGAGCAACGTATTCGCACAAAAGCCCATCTGGAACAGCAGCACACCGCGACTTATCCTGTTGCATACTCTGCTAAAGGGAACACTCCAGCTCTTCCGATCTCACAGTCTTCTCTGACTCCTCAGACTCGGGATATGAGCAAAGTTCAATGCTACTCTTGCAAAAAATATGGCCACCTTGCCACACAATGCAACCAGAAATTCTGCAATTACTGCAAAAAGAAGGGACACATCATTAGTGAATGTCGCCGCCGTCCTCAAACTCGGACTCCAAATGCCTATGCTGCCACGACAGACTATTCCACTGCCGATGCTGCATCCACATCTGTGCCTTCACAGCCTGGTTCATCTTCTCCTGCTCTCACTCCTGAACTAGTTCAACAAATGATTGTCAATGCATTTTCTGCACTTGGCATCACAGGTAAATCTAAAACTCCTTCCATTTGGTATCTTGATTCCGGAGCATCAAATCACCTGACTCATTCCAGTGCACAACTGTCTAGTTTGACAAAATATACTGGCAATACTCATGTTCAAACAGCCGATGGCGGACACCTTCCTATCACTGCCATTGGAGATATTTCCAGTATTTTGCCCTTAAAAAATGTTTATCACTGTCCCAATTTAGTTTCAAACCTTCTTTCAGTTGGACAACTCGTTGAAAACAACTGTACCGTTTCATTTTCTTCTTCTGGTTGTGTTGTGCAGGACCAGATGTCAGGGAAGGAGATCGCGAGGGGGCCTAAGCATGGACGCTTATTTTCTCTTGATCTTTCTGCTCCAATTAGGAATAATTCAGCAAATGATTTCTGTTTTTCTGCTCAAAATAATTGTCAATTGTGGCATAGTAGGCTTGGACATCCTAATTTTAAAACCATGTCTCACATGGTTAATTCTGGATTGTTAAACTCAGTAGGTTTTTCTAAATTTCTTTCTTTTGATTGTGCTACATGTAAGATGGGAAAAAGTAAGACTCTTCCTTTTTCTGTCTCTACTTCCAATAGCACTCAGTGTTTTGAGTTAGTTCATAGTGATGTTTGGGGTATTGCTCCTCATTTGTCTCATGCTCATTATAAATATTTTGTGACATTTATTGATGATTATAGTAGATTTACATGGGTCTATTTGTTACATTCTAAAGCTGATGTTTTTAATGTTTTCAAGATGTTTTTAGCATATGTTGAGAATCAATTTTCCACCTGCATAAAAATTTTACGTTCTGATTCGGGAGGTGAATATGTGTCTACAGAGTTTCAAACTTTCTTACAACAAAAAGGGATCATTTCTCAAAAAACTTGTCCTTATACCCCTCAGCAAAATGGGGTCGCTGAAAGGAAAAATAGACATCTGCTTGATATTACTCGATCTCTTCTCATTGAATCTTCTGTTCCTACTCGTTTTTGGACAGAAGCTCTCACCACTGCTGTCCACCTTATAAATCGATTACCATCTTTTTCTTTAGAAAATGAAAGTCCTTTTTATCGATTATACAACA
This sequence comes from Litsea cubeba, assembly GCA_012931725.1. Classification (NCBI taxonomy): domain Eukaryota; kingdom Viridiplantae; phylum Streptophyta; class Magnoliopsida; order Laurales; family Lauraceae; genus Litsea; species Litsea cubeba. The sequence continues at coordinate 127,191,345 of CM022947.1, forward strand.
CTACACCATCCTATGATGATCTACATGTTTTTGGATCGGTGTGTTTTGTACATTTACCTCCTTCTGAGCGTAACAAACTTACTGCACAATCTGCTAAATGCGCATTTCTAGGATATGCTAGTCATCAAAAGGGGTTTCTTTGTTATGATCCTCACATACGGCGCATTCGTACCTCTCGCAATGTTGTTTTTTTCGAAAATCAATATTTTTTCCAACAACATCTTGATTATGTAGAATCCTCACCTGTTGTTTCTTTGCCTGGTTTTTCGGATAAAACACCATTTGTTAAATTTGATCCTAATTTGGTTTATCAAAGGCGGAGTAAAGCTGCGACCACACATAGTCCCTCTAACGATCCCCAAGCTGCCTCTGGTCCAACTGGAGACGCTCCTTTACGCCGTTCATCTCGGATTTCAGTACCTCCAACTCGTTATGGATTTACCCACACTTCCTTAATGGCCACCATGTCTTCTACTTCTATTCCAAACTCATATTCCCAGGCTGTGCAGCATGAGTGTTGGAATAACGCTATGCAGGATGAATTGGATGCTCTGGCACAAAATCATACATGGGATGTGGTTCCGTGTCCTCCTTCTGTTAAGCCAATAGGTTGCAAGTGGATATATTCTATCAAGCTTAAACCTGATGGGACTTTGGCTAGGTATAAGGCGCGTCTTGTCGCTCTGGGTAATCGGCAGGAATATGGTATTGATTATGAAGAGACTTTTGCTCCTGTAGCAAAAATGACAACTGTTAGGACTATTCTTGCCATTGCAGCATCTCAATACTGGCCTCTATACCAGATGGATGTCAAGAATGCCTTTCTTCATGGTGATCTCAAAGAAGATGTTTACATGCGCCTTCCTCAGGGAGTTTCCTCTATCATCCCGGGTGCTGTTACCAAATTGCGACGTTCTCTTTATGGCCTAAAACAAGCCCCCCGGGCATGGTTTGAAAAATTCCAAAATGCTCTTGGCCAATTGGGGTTTCTTCCTAGTCCATACGATCCATCCATGTTCCTTCATCATGCTTCTACAGGGATTACTATTCTTCTTGTTTATGTGGATGACATCATCATTACTGGTACTGATGCACATATGATTCAACAGCTTCAGGCCTCTCTTCATGAATCTTTCCACATGAAAGATCTTGGCCCTCTACACTATTTTTTAGGTCTTGAAGTTCATCAATCCGCAAAAGGCATCGTACTTCATCAACATAAATATGCTCTTGAATTAATTGAAATGGCTGGACTTCAAGGATCTGCTCCCGTCGATACTCCAGTAGAAGTCAATGTTAAACTTCAGCAAGACAGTGGTGATCCTCTCTCTGATCCCACTCTATATCGTCGCCTCGTTGGCAGCTTGATCTATTTGACGATAACTCGTCCTGATATCTCTTATGCAGTCAATTTAGTCAGTCAATTCATGACTGATCCTCGACATCTTCATTTGGCTGCAGTCCGACGGATTATCAAATATCTAATTCGGACACCTACCCGTGGCTTATTTTATCCAGCCAACAACTCCCTGACACTCAAAGCATACTCAGATGCTGACTGGGCTGGTTGTCAGGACACTCGTCGTTCTACCACAGGATGGTGCATGTATTTAGGCGATAGCTTGATTTCGTGGAAATGTAAGAAACAAGACAAGGTCTCCAAATCTTCCACCGAAGCTGAGTATCGTGCCATGTCTGCTGCCTGTTCCGAAATTCTCTGGCTTCGCGGGTTACTTTCCGATCTCGGATTTCCTGCTCATAGTGCCACACCACTCTATGCAGACAATACTAGTGCAATTCGTATTACTGCTAATCCAGTTTTCCACGAACGCACTAAACACATTGAGATTGATTGCCATTTTATACGGGATGAATACAAGCGTGACGTGATTAGCCTTCCTCACATCCCTTCTGATCTTCAAAATGCAGATATCCTCACAAAGGGACTTCCGCGACCTCGACATCAGTTCTTGGTTAGCAAATTGATGCTTGTGGATTCCCCAGCATCAATTTGAGGGGGGGTGTCAAATCCAAGTTAGCCCAATTAGGCCCAACATGGGCCCAATATGGTGGTATCCAATCTCGTTGGATTTGGTCAATCTGTGTATAAGTTTTCTTCCTTTTAAATAGATTGTAATTAGCTGATTTCTCTCTTTCTTTAATCATAGATTGTAATTAGATTAGATTAGCTAATTTGTAGCCTTTGATAAGGCAACTGTATCCTATTTAATGGGAGAGAAGCTCCAATGTATAGACACAGGAAATTAATCCAAAAATCCTTTTTTCATCTCACGACTGTTAGTGCTCGCCATGGCCTGGCCCGCATCAGGACCCACATCTTCCACTTGGGGGAAATGATACCATTCAAATCCGTTCCAGTCTGGCAGAACATTATGCATCACGGATTAGATCAGTATGGTTTTTTACTTTTTTCAATCTTTTTTTTTATATGTTACTTTTGTGTCAGCTATTCATCACTGTCTGACCTTGCTGGACTAGCTGTTCCGGTTTGGATCCATTTCAATTGTTCAACTTCCTGTCCAACATCCTTTCATCAACTGCTCTTGATTCAGAAGTTTATTACTTCCATATCCAGTTGGTTAAATATTTTTCTAACAAATGTTTATGTTATACTATACTTTCAGGTGAGTGGCATACTGGTATGTGAAGCAGGATGTATTTTGGAGAACTTGGATTCTTTCTTGGCTAACCAGGGGTAATACTACATCTGTAATCTGCTATTATCAAGGCCTTACATTTTCAGTAGCAACTCAACATTTTTGGGCTTTCTTGATGTGATATCATACCTTTAAAAAAAAAAAGAAGAGAATATCATTAACTTCTGTTCATCTTGTCAGCGAGCATTATTTATTTATTTTTTAATGATGGCATTTATGCTAAATCTTGTTGTGGCCTTGTGGGAATAGAAATTGGACAATCATTCTCTTCTGGTTGATTATAATATTTTGTAGTGAAGTTGGATTCATCATAGTCATCATTATATCCAAGTTATGTGCATGAAAGTGGTATCTCTCTCTCTCTCTCTCTCTCTCTCTCTCTCTCTCTCTCTCTCTCTCTCTCTCGTGACTTCGATTAAAGGAATGCAAGTGAAAGAAAAAGAAAAGACATAAAGGTCTCGACTCTCAACCAAAGGAATGCAATTGAAACAAATAAAGACAAATCCATCCCTTTGAGAGACAGGCCTTGGACTATTAAGGCCCTGCCGAACCCAATCTGGTAAAACCAAACCCACTTGAATTCCCAACCTAGTTGGGACAAAGCTTTAGTGGTGGTAATGATGATGATGATGGTGGGGGTCGTGATGCATGTGTTTTCTGCCAGGACAGTTCTGGTGTTTTGGGGAAAGGGGTTGTATGTGAGGGGATAGACTGGCCGAACGAGTTGTTTGATTGTCAAACTCATGCAGCTTACTATTTCTATTGAACATTAATATCTTTATACTCACTTTTTTCAAAAAATCTCTATATTCTGATGGGTTTCCCTTGCCAGTTCTACATGTAAAAGTTTAGGCACTATGCCTCTTTGCTTCTGAATATCTTCCTTCTAAGTATTGTCCAAATATATGATTTCTTATTCAGATTTATAATGCCACTTGACTTGGGTGCAAAAGGGAGCTGTCAAATAGGTGGAAATGTCTCAACCAATGCTGGTGGTTTGCGTTTTATACGCTATGGATCTCTTCATGGAAGTGTCCTTGGTGAGTGTTGTCACTACCCGTCCATCAGTTCCATGAAAAAAATTATACATCCTCACTTTCATGCATTGCGTCTAGTGAGGTGCTGGAACACTAAAAGATCTATTGAGATGTGGTAAGATAGCCATCATATATCTTGAAAAATCCTGAATTTATAAATGAGATACAGATCATTTGATATGAATGACCTGCCACAAAGTTATGCCTCTCGAAAGTCATAGATTTTTTTGTGTCTGTTGATGTTGAACTTTTTTTTAGTCTGGATTGTCATTAATGTCACATGTTAGTCTTGTACTGTTCTGTCACCAAGATCAACTTCATTTCCAACATGTTGATCAGGTTTTACCCGTCATAGATCTGGTTTGTTTAATTGGATGGCATTTATTTTCCAATACAACACTGACATCTAACTTACGTGGTGCAAGTTGGTGAATGTTAATTGTGAATTGTTGTCAATAAAAAAAATGTAATGACATTTTTTGTAATTTGAATCCAATATAAAATGGAACTAGTATAGTCCGAAATGCGCTATCTATTTCTATTAAATGATAGCTCCTTTTCTTTTCAGCTTCTCTTGAATTTCAACCACTATCTACTTCAGATGCTAGCAGAGAGTTCGGATAAATTCTCCACACATGTTTACCTTTTACATTTCTCTTTTAGGTCTTGAAGCTGTCTTAGCGAATGGCTCTGTACTCGATATGCTTGGGACTTTACGCAAAGATAACACAGGATATGACTTGAAACACCTTTTCATAGGTATGCATGTAATGGAAGTTTAGCCTTTAATGGGGTGGCCTCAAGGAAATTACTCTGAGGTCAAGGATGTGGACTTTGCCTTTGGTGAGGAAAAAAAGAAAAAAAAAATGCAATGCATATAATGAGTTAAACTGAGCTTACTCAATTCTTTGGACATGCTTGCCTTTGGGCATGGCCCCAGCATGGACGTGACCATGTCCCAAATTTAGGCCAGCCAGACTATTGTAACCTCTAGATTTTGGCAAAAGATGGGATGGCTCAATAAGGTTGTGCAACAGTCTGCTTTTAATGTCTGTTTGGCCTATTTTGAGGAGTGGTCAGATCCACTCTGGGCCATACTGATAAGTTGTTCCAATTTCATGTATGTATATCCTGTTCACAGTTGTAAAGATGCTTGTGAGCAAGTGCAACTAAGCTTGGGAAACATTTGCATGTGCTATGGTGATATATGACCAAATGCTGATTCTCTGTAAGTGACTATTGTTGGGGGTGTGACTATTTGTCTTCACTCTGAATTGTGTAGGAAGTGAAGGAACATTGGGAATTATCACTAAGATTTCAATACTTACTCCTCCCAGGCTGTCTTCAGTCAATCTTGCTTTTCTTGCTTGTGAAGATTATCTTAGCTGCCAGGTTGATCAGATATCTTATTTGAAGAATCCTATATTCAGTCATGTTAATAAACCTTGATATAGTTTCTTTTTCCATTTGAAAAATTATTTGGGTTTTTTTGACAATGAATTGCTGTTGTGCAAACATACTTGTGCAACTCTAAGGTTCATTTTCTGTCTTTTAATTTTGAATTGAAGTATGTTTCCAGTACTATTGCCATGGTGGAATTTGAAAAACAATGTGATGCCACGGCCACCCTATATGTTTTTTCACACATCAGGTTTGGTACTTGGTATTGGCCCTTGATTCAATCCAAGGTGAATAAAGTAATCATATAGCAACTGGAAAGAGTAATCAAGTGATTCTAACAAGTTAAATTAACCTGTGATGGTTGTAGCTTAGCTTCCCGCTTCCAAGCATATAGCAGTAAGCTAGGAAGCACGGACACTTCTCCGGGGCCAGAGTGTCGGTGTCCGACACGTGTCGGACACGCCCAAAAGAGTGTCCTGATTATTTTTTTTATTTTTAATATTTCGGACACGCTGGCCTCTTTTAATTGGAAAAAAAATAAAATTAGAGTAAAAAATGAAAAGAAAAGGGGGCTGTTTGTAAAAGGTCATAACTTATTTGTTTGCTAAATTGATTACAAAGTTAAAATAATAAAATTAGAGTAAAAAATGAAAAGAAAAGGGGGCTGATTGCAAAAGGTCATAACTTATTTGATTGCTAAATTGATTACAAAGTTAAAATAATAAAATTAGAGTAAAAAATGAAAAGAAAAGGGGGTTGTTTGTAAAAGGTCATAACTTATTTGTTTGCTAAATTGATTACAAAGTTAAAATAATAAAATTAGAGTAAAAAATGAAAAGAAAAGGGGGCTGTTTGTAAAAGGTCATAACTTATTTGATTGCTAAATTGATTACAAAGTTAAAATAATAAAATTAGAGTAAAAAATGAAAAGAAAAGGGGGCTGTTTGTAAAAGGTCATAACTTATTTGATTGCTAAATTGATTACAAAGTTAAAATGATAGTATCTTTTAGTATATGATTAGATATATTATTATTATTATTATTATTAATTATTAACGTGTCCCGAACGTGTCCGTGTCCTACTTTTTCGAGAACTGCCGTGTCCGTGTCGTGCCGTGTCCGTGTCCCGTGTCCGTGTCTGTACTTCTTAGGCAGTAAGACACAAAAATCTAGAGTTTAAACTGGGAAAATATTAAAAAAAATAAAAAATCTAGCATAGTAAATCAGAACCTTTGCGTGTGTATTTATAATATAATAGAATGTCATCATCATTGTCGTCAAAGCCTTGTCTCAACTGTGTTGGGGCAGGCAAACGGCTACACGAATTATGTTTCTCCATTCTAGTCTATCCTAGGCCAAAATCTAGTGTTTAAATTGTGAAAATATGAAAAAATTGAATCTAGCATAAGACATCTTGGCCTCTATATATATGTGTGTGTTTTCATTCCGTGTTGCATTAGAAACTTATTATTATACGAGATTATACGAAAATGAATCCTTCCTAGGAGGGAACAAATATTTCTCTTTTCGATGAGAGTTTGTACACAACATGGGAGAAACCTATCTTCTATTTATAATAATTGAAGAAAAGGTTCCATCATATATAGTGAATTGATACTCCCGATTCCCACAAAACCATCTCTTTCGTTCAATAGTGACTCGTTATTAGTTAATAATCCTAGTGATTGGATCTATATGCGTATTCCGATAGGAAATTAAATAGTAAAATGATTTTTCGTCGAATGACTATTCATTTATTGTATTTTCAAATAGGGGGCAGGATTTATATATGCAAATACAATACAATACAATATAATACAATAGAAAATCATCATCATCAAAGCTTTGTTCCAACTATATTGGGGTCGGCGACCAGATACATGAATTATCCATCTCCATTCTAGTCTATCTTGGGCCAAAATCCTCAAGTTATCTATCTATTCATATCTATCCTTAGTTCCTTACCGCAATGCATGACCTACCCATGATCTATCCTTAGTTCCATTGCTGGCCTGCATTGACGTCTGAACCATATCAAATAAGTCTCTTAATTTATCACCAATTGATGCTACCCCTAAGTACTCCCAACTGCACTCATTTCTAATTCTATCATTCCTAGTTTTACCACATATCAATCTCAACATTCTCATCTCTACTAGAACCATTTTTTTCATGTGTTGTTTCCTGATTGGTCAACATTCTACTCCATGGGTCATGGCCAGTCTAATCGTTGTCTTGTAAAAATCTTTCTTCAATCTTGTTGGTATGCGTTGATCGCAAAGCACTCCAAAAGCAAGTTTGCACTTCAACCATCCAACTCTTATTCTATAATGGAGATCCTTCACAGTTCACAATATCTCCATCCTTACTAATCATATAGCCTAGGTATAGAAAGGAATCTCTTTGTTGTATCTCTTAAGCTCCAATTCTCATAGGAGTTGCATACATCTCTTTACACATCCTCACTGAAGCTGCAATTCATATATTCTGTCTTTTTATGACTTATTTAAAAGCCCTTGGATTTAAAAACTTCTCGCCATGTCTCAAGTTTTGCATTTATGCAATCTATCAGTTCATCCTCCGACTTGATATCATATGCAAAGAGAGTGCTTCCCATATTTCAAGTTTTGATATCTGATGGGGCTGATTTTTTTTTAATGATCTTTGTCCGTAAAGAGACCTTTCCATCCATCCCGCCCTCAATGATAGGAACACATCCAAGTGGGGCCCACAGGCCACATATGCACGATATGCGGACTGCTTGTCTGAGAATGTTTCCTACCTAACTGTTCAGATGACCATTTACCCAGCCATTAAGTTTTTAATCTCCAGCAGCATGGAAATGTAACTAGCAGTCTTCTTTATAAACTTTAATTTTCTCTGCATTTTGTATTTTCAGATTGTATGGAATTTCTTGATTGATAACCAGAGGTGTTCATTTTGGTAAGAATGCAAAAGCATTCTGTTGTAACCAGCAGTATATATTTTAAGAAAACCTACTATTAGGTGGAAATTTGTGCCCAAAGAATTTTCTGTGTTGGTCAGATGTTTGGAATGTTTTGGGATCAAATACATATCAAATATACATGCACATATTGGCCTGCCCAGTTACTGCATCTCGTCTCTTGTGGCAGTTCTCTAGTAATGAGCCACTCAAACTCATCTTCCGTTTGAATAATCCCGTGTTGTTGCTTTTATGTTTAGTTTCTAAATGTATGATCTTTGACTGATGGTTTTTTAAAATGGTTCTAGAAACTTCTGCAAGAAGCCAAAAGAACACTTGGAGAGGTCCTTTCTGCATTTGAATTTTTGGATAGCTACTCAATGGATATGGTAAGTGTGCAACACATATTAGATGTCCAATGATATGTACACGTTCCTTTGTTATTGTAATAGGTAAATTTAATTAACTGAAAGAGTGATCCTTTTTTTTTTATAACCCAAAAGAGTGTTCCATACAAAACACAGGGCAAAACCGAAATGAAAGTAAAAACCTTAGGTACAAATACAATTGCATTATACCCAACGAGAGAAACAATTACATAATATGTGTTCTCAAGAAATAGTATTTAATCCATCTCTTTTATGTTCATGACTATGGTTTATAAATATTTCAAATAACATTTTGAATCCAATGTTAAATTGTTCATAAAAGGTTGTTAATTCATATTGAATGTATGTTGTGACAAGGTAGTCCCTTTTTCAAAGGGTGTGCTTGAGTTAAATTTTGATGATCACTTTGTGGGCAATCTGAGCTCTTTCAGCTTGAGAGGTCTTGTTAGAAACAGAAGTGCTATGATTGAGATATCATTCTCGTGAGTCGTGGGCAGCAGGTTTTGGTGATTCCTATAGAGCAGAAGTCTTGTCTGTCAAAGATAGCTTGAAATTGCAAGGTCCTACTTCCCAAATCTTGTCGTTGTGGAAATAGATTCTTGGAGTGTGATAACTTGGATGAAGGTACTAAGGTGGTAGGGAGATTCCATGTGGAATTTGAAGAAAAATCATATCCTCTAGTACTAAGGAGGAGAACCACCAAGAGAAGCTGATGTGGAGCAATCATATTGGCAAAACCGGGCTTCAAGGAAGAGTCTTGTTGGTGGTAGTGTTTGACTGAATACGGGGATCTATAGGCTAATGATCACATTTCAACTAGCAATTTTCCCTCCTTGGTTGAGTATCACTTGCTGATTTCATAATGAAATTTCTAATTTGAGACTGTTTTGCTAATTATGCTAGGGATTGTGTGAAATAACTGTTTTGGCGGTAAGACAAATTTATAAAATCTACATACGATATTGCTGTACATGTAAGATCTAACTTCTGTCGGTGCTGAATTAATTGGTACTGAATACCTGTATGAAGCTGACACAATCAATCAATCACATTCAGGGTTTTAAAAAGCACGCCTAGGCGCGCACCTAGGCTCAAGGCTCGTCAAGGCCCAGCAATTGCGCCTCAAGTAATGGGAGTTGAGGCGAGTTGAAACAAGCCCCAAAAAAGCCCCTGAGGCGCGCGCCTCAGGTCCAGGCTCAAGGCGCGCGCCTCTTGCGCCTTATTGTCACCCACGCTTTAAATTAAAAAAGAAAGAAATGTAAGGAACTAAATGAAAATTTTCTAATATAAATAAAGATGCCGTGCCCTGCCCTGCCCTAGTTGTTTCCTGTATCATCCAACGAAAAAAAAGAAGGGAAGAGAACGGAGAAAGGAGAAACACTAGCCAGCGATCCACTCAAGCCATCAGCCAGTGATCCGCCTGATTAGCAGCCAGTGGGGCCCATGCTGCAATTTTGGGATGACCTGCACTGGCTGGTCTGGAGCTTTTTTTTTTTCAAACGCATCATCAAATCGGTGGGGCAAGAATCATATTTTGCTTATGCCATCACCGACTTAACCATCCATCAGTGGGGCCCATGCTAAAATTTTGAGATGACTTAGTATGGCTGGTCTGTGGGCTTTTTTTTTTTTTAAAACATCATCTAGTTATCACCAATCTCGTTAGGTCCTCTTTAGGAGCATTTGTGTTGTTCCTTTGACTTTGAAGTTGTATTGGTTTTGATGGATTTTGGTACTTTTGTTGAATGTTTAACATTTATAGTGATGGATGTTTTATGACGTTTAGAATTTTTCTAATATTCCTTGCCAATTATCTGTCAGTCTGTCTAATTTGTTATACTTTTGTTCTATTTTGTGAATTATCTATCTATACCAAAATATATATATTTTTTATATACAATGTGCGCCTCGCTTCAATGAAGCCCGCGCCTCGCCTCGCGCCTTAGCGCCTAGGCCCCAGGAGACCTTAGCGCCTTGATGCGCCTCGCGCTTTTAAAAACACTGATTCACATTTTTACTATTCAAAAAAAAAAAAAAAAAAAGAAGAAGAAGAAGAAAAGAAGGAAAAAAAGGGAAAAAACACACATCTACATCACTACTTGTGAGTAACTGCAAAATTCATGGGCTTGTATCTTTACTAGTTAATATTGATTATTTTTATTTGCATTTTCATGTAATACTTAATTTAGTGAAAATTCTAATAATTGATTTGTCCTTTCTGTTCTTTGAACTGAACTTCATCTTTGGATGCCGCAGGTTTTGACACACTTAGAAGGCATTCGCAATCCATTACCACCCTCTACTTATAACTTTTATATTCTCATTGAGACAACGGGTAGCAGCGAATCATATGACAAGTAACCTCCTTTTCACTATTATATCCTTCCTTTATCAAATAGGAGTGTTGTAAGTGTATTTATGAGTAGAGAATGCTATTAATTGCATTTTCATTGCATTTTCATTGCATGTAAGGTAGGGGCCAACTTGGGCTGGTTAGGTTTGGTATTGGGCTAACCTAAGCCCAGCTTGAGTACATGTGGGTAAGCCCAAGCTCAGATTCAAAATCCTAATCAAAGCCTGAGGTAGGGTTGATATACTAAGTGTATCTATATACTCACATATATGCATGCTTGCGTGTATGTATATATGGGGAATTCTCAAAAAACTCCCCATTTTAAAAACTCCCCTTTTTGCTCCCTTGTTTTTTTAGGGCATTGAACCCACCTTGAGCCATTCCAATCATTTCACACATACTACCCCCCATGAATTGGTATAAAGCCCAAATTTAAAACTCATCCAACTTTTACTCACTGTAGGATTGAATTCACAAGAAAGTGATGCCTCTAATACCATTAAACTTTGGGGCCATGAATCAAAGGGTTAGGATAATCTAATAAAGTTATATATGTATGTATGTATGTATGAAATACATCAGCATAATATTAATGTAATTTGGGTGACAGGTCAACCTCGGGTGCTGGCTGAAACATGAACCTGGACTGAATTCCACTCTGATCTCAAACTTCAGTCTTGGGCCTGAACCCAAGACACCTAATCTGATATTCCGATTTGCAGTTTTATGTGGGTGTGGGTTGGGCCATGTGGGTTCTGGTTTGGCCACATCAAGTTGCAGCTTCCATCAATTTCTTTTGCATGAGATTAATGTTCAACTTCTGAGGTCACTCTTTGATTACAGACATTCTGGATGCCACTAGAAAAAATTCCTTAGTCAAGAAGATTTTAAAAATTATTATTTATTTTAAAATAGACTAAAAATCTTGCGAGTCAAAATTTTCTATTATTAGGCACTGTGCATCCTTACAGAAATGATGCCCAGATGATGGCTATGGTTACTGGTGATCATGAAGCAGTTTGGCTTCAGCTGCTCACTAACATCACGGAGGGAGACTCTGCTGTTGCAATTATGCAATTGCTTGGGCTTCACACAGAATTGCGACTTCTTAGAGTTGCTGGTCTTGTTGAGGGACTCCATGATTTATCCCATGACCATGAAGTTTCTTTTGTGGATGTCTTGACATGGGAAAATGACGTCACTGATCGTCTTGCCATATATGGAGTTTCATGTCCACATCTTTGGTTTGAAGATGTGATTTCTAAGTGTATTTTCTTGTCTGTGTTGTCCTTTTGGACTTGGAGTATGCAACCTTGACACTTGAAGTTTAGCTTCCACCATGGTTGGTAGGTTGTTCTTTAATAAATTTCACCTAGCATTCCAAGAAAAAAAAGAAGAAAAAGTAAAAAGAAAAAGGGAACCCTTACAGAAATGCTTTGTTTTCGTCACCTGCCTTTTATATTTTACCCATTTTGCAGTACTAATTTTTACTTCTCATGCTGTTGGGAATTTATCACATCAGTTTGGTGACAACTTTAAATTGGACTTTTAGGATTTCTAGATTGAACTAATTGTGTAACAATATCATTAATTGTAATTCTTGTGAGTTACACATGGAATTCTTGTATAACCTTTTCGCACCAAAAAGACAAAGGCTGAATGTGTAGATGAAATTTCCCTATTTTCCCTGATTTTGAAAGCACGCAATGCAGAACACCACAAAAGAGATATAGAACCCCCATAATCCTTATTGATTCTATTTTCAGAAGCTGGCATGAGGTTGCAAATGTCTTTCAAGCCTATACGCATTCCTAGATGATTTCCTCCTTTGGGATTTTGTAAGACCAGTTTCGATGGGAGTGCGATTAGGAACCCAAGTTTGGCGGGTATAGTAAGTTTATAAGGGATAGTGCGGAAGTGATCATCCACTTTTTTTTGGTCGGTGGTGTAAAGATATAGGTCAGCTCGACCTAATGGGTCAGCCCACAACCCATGTATTGGGCCAGCCCACAAGTCAAAAGATTATATGAGTTGTCTTATGATTGTACAACTAATAGTAGATATTAGTTTCCTTAAACAGTACTATAATCTTGTAATTAGATCTGTTAAACTAGGCAACATTGTACTATTATCTAGTTTCCTATTTTATGTGGACCTCTTCAATATTAGAAAGTATTAATGTCCAAGCAAGATTGATCCTACTTTTTATAAGGACGATCGAACCTTTTTGTAATTCATGCTTACATTAATTAAAGATTTCTGAGTTATTCTCTTCAATTATGGTGTTTTCCATTATCTTGAGTGTGCCCTAGTGCTTGAATCCATTTTTGGATTCGGTTAATCCCTTGGGAGGTTGGTTGATCTATTTTCTTATTATGGATCGAGGCTGCGCCATAAACACCACATTTGCGATACCATATGATCTTTTAGTATACATATCCTTTTGTTGATTCTACTTCATAAACTGTTAACTGGAAACGTATGGATATTTCCAAGAATACTTTACGGTATATCTTCTTTTAGTAAATCATTTCACATCTTCCATGTATTGTAACAACCATCAACTTACCTTGATTTGTCAAGCTCCATGGATTTCATTGTCATATGTAGGGAGAAACTTGAGGCTTTCCTATTGCGCTCCATGGAAGGTGGTCTCATATCCGATGGTGTTGTTGCGCAAGATATAAATCAAGCATCCTCATTTTGGCGTATTCGCGAGGTGCCATCTTGTGACCTTCATATTTTCTTATACTAAATAATAATTTAACTGCAGTATATGACATTCCTATCTGGCACAATGGATAGTGCTCACTATTGCAACCTTGAAGCTGTGGGGTTCATGTCAAGTTGCCAAACAATATATAGTTGAGTCAGCTAAGGTCCTTTGTATGGCTCTCTCTCTCTCTCTCTCTCTCTCTCTCTCTCTCTCTCTCTCTCTCTCTCTCTCTCTCTCTCTCTCTCTCTCTCTCTCTCTCTCTCTCTCTCCCGAATTAGCCCTAAACCTCTTAATTATCCCCTTAAATCAATCAACAATGGATTTTATTTAAACAAAAGACCACTCTTCTTCCCATGCAAAATCATTTCATAAAAGACTTTTCATCTTTCCTTCAAAATCATTGCGTCCCCTTAGATCAGATCTCTTATTAGCCCCTTAAATCAAGCAATAATGAATTTTGTTCCCCAAAAGACATTTCATCTTTCCATGATGAATCAGTTCACCATCCTAGCTATTTGACTTTTCTACCTTTTTAATTAGCTCCATAAATAAGGCCTCCTCTTAAGCCCCTTCAATTAAGGGGAATGAGTTTTCTTTTTCCGGAAAAAAAGAAAAAAGAAAGGTCTGGTTTTTCAGACCTTGGTCTCAATAATTTTGGTCAAGGAATACTTTTTCCTTTACACCGAATGAAGGAATTTTTCTTAAATGTAGTATTTCATTTAATTGTTTTTCCCTTGCGCAATAGAACCAAAGGAAGCATAATCAGGCACGATCAATTTTAACTGGATGACTAGGTACTTTTGACATAATGAAAATAACGGGCTTATAAAAAAAAAACTGCAGTCTGGAGTATCTGCAAGATCTTATTGATACTTTACCAGCCAAGAACTTATGCAATGAAATGTTATCAATGCTAACATATGATTTAGTTTCTGAACTGATTGGTATCTGGGTCCAATCCAACCTGAATTGCCTGTATTCATCTGCATAATGGCTCGTCTGATTGCTTGTGTCAATTTCTATATCACCAAGAAAAGCATGAACCCTAACAATGTCCTTTTGTTCATGAGCACGGTATAGGACACTTACGAGTAGAATATAGCAGCCCTTCTCCTGAAAGATAATTTTAAACTTGTTGTCCAATATCCGGTACTTTCATGCAACCAAGGCTACTTTGAATCTTGAATGGAGATAGCTCAATAGGTGATTTAATTTATATAAGTTTTGAAGACAAGGGTAGCTCTGGCTAATTTTTTAATTGATTGCATTAAAAGTTAGGCCTTATTAGAAAAGAAGGTTCCCATGCATATATTTAAAAAAAGGTCCCAATGTACTAATTGATTGTCTGTGTCTCAGTTGTCACCTGTAACAAGAACCTTTTTTTTTTATGTGGGACTCTTCCAAAACTTGAGGGAAGTTGAACAATGATCTGAGTAGGGGTGCCAATGGGTTCGAGTTGGGTTGAGACCCATGTATTACATGTTGAGGTTCTCCCTAACCCTACACAATTATTAAATGTGTTGAGAGCTGCACCCAACCCGCATATCGAGTTGCAATCCAACCAACTGTCAAATTCATATTAAAAATAGAGATCCCAATTTTTCAGAAAAAATGGCAGCTATGTTAATCATAACACTTATTACGTGTTTCCCAATCTAATTTATTAATCATCATTTAATTAGGAAAAAATCACAGCGGATAAAGATTTCAAGAATAATGAAATCCCATTTTAAAATTTTCAACTGCAAAATAGCAAGAAATTAGGAAAACCCACAATCAGTGCTCGTATTGAATAAGAAATGAAATAAAATCCCCAAATCATTGAACTTATGATTTCTAAAGTCCATAAACATTAGGAATACTCCCAAACCACTGCTTATATCGAGTAACAAAAATCCCTAGTCAGTGCTTGTGCTTGAGAGAGAGAGAGAGCTTCGGAGCTTCCTATCAAATTGGGAATGCCCCAAACTGCTGTGTTTATATAGATATAGAGAAATGGATTTTCCTTGGAAGTTGTGAAGGGTTTTCATCAGAGAGGGAGACTGGGTGAGGAAGTGGGAAATGTCTAAAAGGGTTTCATGGGGGGGTTTGATTTTTTGTTGGGGGATGATGACCCTTTGGGTGTGACTAGCCCAAATCAAACCCAAACCACATAATGGCTGGTTGGAAAAACACACCCTGCACCTGACTCGTTTAGACTGTGGGTGGTTTGAGCCAGGTTTCATGGGTTGGTTTCAGGTCAGGTTTTGCACCCCTGATCTGAGGCTTAATTCTACTGTTGAGTGCATTATAGTTAGATTTATTCAGTATAAAATAGTATTTTAGTTATGCGAAAGAAGCTTTTCATTGACAATTGCAAACCTTTATTATCGGTGCCAGGGCATAACAGAAGCATTGATGAAAGCAGGGGCAGTCTACAAGTATGATTTGTCATTACCGGTTGAACAGCTCTACAATGTCGTGGATGAGATGCGATCACGACTTGGTATTTTAGCTTGGTGTCAACAATATCGTTGTTTCATCGTAATTTTCAGAAAGAGTTCCTAAAATGTTTTGGCTGAGAAAACATCTTATTCTAGTGACTACTCTCTCTTGGAATCGTGATTTGTTTCACAAAGATGCCATCTGAGAAAATAAAGGAGGAAAAAAAGTTCTACTGTTGCTTCTTTCATTTGAAATTTAGAATCTTTTTTCCTTCTTTTTTCAGGACCATCAGCAAAAGTATTGGGATATGGTCACCTTGGTGATGGCAACTTACATCTGAATATTTCGACACCTGAGTATGACGATACTGTAATGTCTTCTTCCTTCTAATTTGGAAATCTTGTCATGTGGCCATAATGATTGTTTTTTATCCCTTTGGTATTGACAATAAATGCTGCAGGTGTTTGCACAAATTGAACCATTTGTCTATGAATGGACTTCTAAGCACCGAGGAAGTATTAGTGCAGAGCATGGCCTTGGGCTGATGAAAGCGAATAAAATACATTACAGCAAATCCTCAGAAACTGTAAGTACCATATAGGAGATGAGCCAACATATTCATGGACCCAGAATTGATAAGACTGGAAAAGAATTTATCAATTAAATAGAAAGATAGCCAACAAAAGTAAAACAAACTCATAAAGTACCAGCTCACAATTCACAAACCTTTATTTTTCATAAAGAAAGGGTCCTATGAAATGAAAACCTTGTACCCACACAAAATTTCATCTAAAATATTATGTTGATCAATCAAGGGGATAAGTCGATGTGGATTAGTGATAGCCCAAAAAGACGCTGATCAGACCAAGTCTCTATAAATCTAATGGTAAAAAGCTGGGGTGATTCTATCCAAGGTGAATACTGTACCATGTGTCGCAACAAACACCCTGAAGAACACATCCTCCTATCCTTCCTTTCCTGAATTTTAACCTATCTACTGTTTCCACTCATCATAACAGTTGCTGTTAGATTTTTTCACCTTATCTTTTACTATTTTAGGAAAAAAACCCATACATATCCTTATTGGATGAGATCACCCACAGTTAGACCTTTTCAACCCACCTCAAGTGACCCCCCATAGAGTGTACCACATGGAAGAACCGTGCAGTATTGTTCACAGCTGAATACCACTATATCATGTGAAGCTGCATCTATGGCACTTTAGGGCCCACCTGGATGCATGTCAAATCACTGGGTTGGCTCAATGGGAAGGTGCCACTGTGGATTATATCTCTCTCCCATTATATTTCATAGCTATTGATTTGACATGCCAAAAGGTTTAATGTTGTTATGTGATTCATTCAACTGTGTGCATCGCTGTGATTAGGATCAAATTTGGGTGTAGACCAAGTCTCAGAATTATGTATGTATTTGTAAAGGGTTTGAATTGAAGTTGGATTTATGCTCATGTATGACATCACCTCACCTGATCTTAGAAGTGACATGGCATGTATAACATGGAGACAGGTTTTTAACGCCTACTAATAGTTTTGTTGGAATATTGATTCATAACCTGCAAAATTTCTGCTACATGTATAATGCAATTGTGTATGCATGATGCTTGTGACTTATCTCACTCTGGCCGTGTATTTCTTAGAGTTACTCCTACATAGAATCGCAAATATCGTGATCTACAATTATGTTTCACATATAGAAGAAATTATTATGTTCCGTCTAACAAGGATATCCTGGCAATCTCTTTTGTGAATAAATCACACTGCCAGTAGTTGCATAACATTCATAGGTCATATCCTGAACCTAACATAAACAATGTGGAGGCCATTACGTTGGTTGTTATTAGAAAGTTGGCACATCAATTCAAGCGTTTGTTCTGTGATTCAGGTTCTGTTCATTCTCTTGATGCTTGAAAACTTGAGTAAAAGCAACATTTGAAACTTGTGTTATTTATCACTGCTAAAGATTCTAAGGTGGTGAATGCAACAAGTTCATTAAGGTTTTTTCTTTTTTGGTAAGAAAGCTCATTGAGGAATTTTAAATGAACTTGACAAATGAATTATTTAAACTTCCTTAATGAGTTATTTAAAGTCCATTAAGGAAGTTTAAATAACTCATTTGTCCTTCATTGGTATAGAAGCTTTTGAAATCAGGGCAATGATGTTGTTCTTTCAAGGGTTTTTTTATTTTATTTTATTTAAAATTTTATTTTTGATCCATTCTTACAAGAATATTTATCAAGAAGTCATTACATTGTATGCTGATCAGGTGCAACTGATGGCTTCAATTAAGAAGTTGTTGGACCCCAATGGGATTATGAATCCATACAAAGTTCTTCCCCACTCTCTGCCGTTCCAGGACTGAGATGTAAGGCACTTCCGATCCCTTCTACTTATTAGTAAGCTGTTACAATATAAGGGGGGCATGTAGTCTCTTGAGACTATGTACATCTATTTTAAGGCAGACTTCTTTCTCATAATGTCAGATCACCAAAACGAGTCAAGTCTGCTGAAGAAATGTGATGCAGATAGAGCTCCTTCATGTTCTCTTGCAGTAAGGAATGTTGTTGTGGGAGTAATTTTCTTTCAACCATGAAATAAATTGTAAGTATGATGCAGGTGCCACAGTGGCCCTGAATTGCTATTTTATTGGTTGGTCTCTGTTTGAGTTGCCAATAATATATAAATTATATGCGAGTAAATAAATATTGGAAGGCTTTTCCATTATGTAAAATCATCAACATCATAGACACATCACTATTCTTGTGAGTTCTACATCATTCATCGCCATGCGGCTATGGTCTCTATCACTGCACAGTCTACTATGCCATTTGTATCTACATTCCAAATCTTCATTGGCCTTCCCCTTCTAGTTCTTTCCATTTAACAAAGAAATCTATACATACAATAGGAGAATGTTCTCCTACAAGCAGACTGAATACACCATACATGCAGTCTGGCTCGTGGGGTCCACTTAGATGTAATTTTGTCAAAGGGAGGAGGGCAGATGGAAATGTCTCCTCATGGACAATGGGATCAAAAAAACTCAGCCCCACTAGATTGCCCTAGCCCTTAATTTGCCGGGCTTAAAATTTCAATGGCATTTCAACTGTAGATTTTCTAGAGATATAAATGTAATCTAATGGTGGGTGAAGGTTCAGTGAGTTTAAAATTGGGCCTGATGCCAGATCATATGATGAAAAGAGTATCGAAGGGGCTGCACTAATGAAAGGTGTGCCCAAGTGGGCTCCATGGTGCTGGGCTGAACCCGCAGTTGCTTGTAGGAGAACATTTCCCACATATGACATTGTTAATTGTTATTTGCATGGGCCTACAAACATGGAAGACATAAAAGAAATTCCTTATAAGACTTTTAACATTGGTGGTTCGTTGCCTCTGGTAGCATTGGGGTTCTAACAATGAAAGTAATTGGGAGGATTGTTAGTACAATAGTTGCAAGCTTTCCATTCTATAGCATTTTGATTTGGATAGCTTCTCATTGTTTTTAACAGCAAAACTGGAAAAAATTTAACAATGTCATTACTATTTGGAAATGGATATCTTTTTAACTGTGTTTAATCATTAGGGATATTGTTCTACAATGAGTCTCTACAGTACACACGGGTTTATGTAGAGTGTATGGTAATGAGAGATGGCATCACAAGAAATATTTTTACTTGTGTACAAACCAAGCTGCTCTCACATGATCACAAAGAAAGAGGGCATGCTCAACAGATTCTTCCTCGGTTGTGTAAATAGGATAGATGGCATCACGAGAAATATTTTTATTGTGAAGCAATTTGCATACCTAGATTGCATTGTTAAGGCATTTCTGGCCAAAGAAAAGGACTCTTTGAGGGAGAGGAAGGCGCAACATTGCCTTCCATTCAATGGTAGAATTGGGAGCATTTTTGCCTTTTTCATGAATAATTTTGTAAGCTGATCTGGATGATAGTTCACACCCTTTTGAAGAGGGCCAAATCTTGTCCTCTCTACTATTGCTAGGGATATATATATATATATATATATATTCAGGATGCTCTCCACATCAGAATAGTTATAAAAAATATTTCTAATAAGTTCATTCCAACTTTTATCCATGTTCCAAAGATCTTTAATCACAAGGTCTTGATTAACCATGGTAGAGATAGGTTTTCTTAGGCCCCTGTAGGGATTCAATTACAGTTCCACACAAAATTTCCTCCCCATTACCTATGACCCATCTTACTCTTTTTATTGATAAAATAAGTTGCTTGTACAAATCCTTTCCAAAATCACGAGCTGCCCTTTTTAAACTTCGCTTCCCATAGACATTTGTTTGGGCAATATTTAGCTTTCAAAATCATCGTCAATTTTCATTAGAAATGAGCATGTTTTAGCTAGAAGGGCTTAGTTGTTCTCTTTGGTATCTCTATTTCCTAGTCCTCCTTTCATAGGCTTGAATATTTCTTTTCATTTGATGGTGTGGACATTTTTTTGTCAGATGGTCACCCCAAAAGAAACTTTTAAGCATTTTGTCAACCTCATTAGTGGTTTTAGATGGAAGATGGAGCAATGAGAGAAAAGGATGTAGTTAAGGAATTCAATTGACAAAATTTCAGATCAGACCTATCATTTGGTGAACCCCATGCCTTGCCAACTTTTAAAAAAACTTATCTGAAAATATCAACGGGGCACACCATACATCTCTAATTTCTTGCATTAATTGAACATTAAAGGTTTAATTAGGGGATGCATGTTCCAGACCAGCTTAAATTTGGCTCTAGGCCTGGAACTAGGCATGATATAATAATCAAATGAACATAGTTTAGCATTCAAGTTGGAAGGGGTGAGCCCAAGCACCAGCATTACTGCATTCTGCAGCTACGCCTCAGGACTACATATATGACCCGACCCATGAAATAAGAAAAAACCCCAATCAATATAAAGCATAAAAAAAAAAAAATGAGTTAAATCCTAACAATATAAAAGTAATAAAATTAAAAACAAAAGCAAAAAATATTCTTGAATTTACTACTCTTCAATCATTGGGGTATTTTCATCAAAAAAAATGTAAGAACAACTCTTCTGTCATTTCATTATTTTTCTTTGTAAAACTGTTTTATAAGAGTTTAAGCTTAGTTATTTTATAAAAATCCCTTAAAAATGGTCAAAACTTTCTCCATACGAGTTAGAATCATATGAACTTGGCCATGATGGCAAGCTACCTGAATAAGCTATCCTAGATCTAATTTTCAGTCAGTTCAACACATTAAATTGAGTCATCAATAAATATAATGAAATTGTCCCAATGTATTTGGGTTAGGGACACGTGAAGTGCATGAGTTTGAATTCCTTTAAACATAAAATGATAATGAAAATAAACTTAAATAATAGTTACAGCTCAACTACCACTGAAAAATATTTCGTCCTTGATTGAGATATGAGCACAAAGTGCACAACTAGATCCATGTACACGGGTTACTTCATTCCAGCCAGTGACAAACCTAAACCAAGAGTTTCTTCTTTGGGACCTTTGGGTTGATATTTACCACCAGAGTAATAAATGTCTGATTTTGAAGTGGTCACATACCTGTTACCTTCAAAGGTTAAACCGACCCAAACCCAACAACAAAGGTCTTTTAAACCTTATTAGAAAATTCAAGTAAACTGTGCTTTTCTTCTTCTTCTTCTTTTTTTTTTTATATTATCTTTCGAAGTTGGGTCAGTAATACAGTACATATGGGGGAATCTACACACCTGAAAATCAATCTTTGGAGAGTTCTGAAAGATGAGACAGGGTTTTCTCCACTCGGATGCCTCGTCTTTTTCCGAACAAGATACATTTTAGAACTTTGTTGTTTTGCATAAAAATACATAGAAATTAAACGTCATGAAACTAGCAAGTTTAGGTCTAACAAGAAACCAAGAGGCACGCATTTGTCAATGCAACAATTCATTTGAAAATAACTGTCAATAACGCTCTGACTTTACGTTCCTTTTTTATTCCAAGTCGGTGGCTACAGATCATCAATCCTTCCCATTCACTTACATTGTAACATTATCACCAATTCAGAATTGATGTGACCATTGTCATCTTTAGATTGAGTCATGAAAAGTTGTTGTTGTCTTTCTAGATTTCATCACAATGATGCTGCAGTGCACCGACCACTTTTCCACATACAGATCTATCTATTTTATTCCAAACAGTCAAAAGATCTTGAGCTGCACCAATGAAATACAACTAAATGGGCCTCACGTGAAAGCTCCCTCTGGCCTCTACAGGATTCAGTTTCAAGTTTCAACCCTTCTTCCATCACTCATTGCCCCCATTGGGCCTCCCATCAGCGTATGAATTTAAGGCAGAAGAAACTATACATGCCCTGTGGGCACCACTCATAGCAGCGTGTGGCTATTATGAAGCTGATGGTGGCTTTCAAGTTGCAAGTGGGCAGGCTAGTGATAAAAACACCAACAGTGAAATCCAATCCTTTTTCACATACCATTTGTTGGTCGTCCAATTCAGATAACAGAACCATCAACACCTAGAGTTTGGACTGTCTGCGTCCCTAACATAAAGAAATCCCGAGTTAAAAAGAGTGAAATTCCGTAATGAGGTCTATTAATTGCAATATGAACCGCTCAAAATTATTATCCTGTCTTATGGGTATCCTCAAATTTTACCTAGATCTAAGTTTTCTCTGTCCTTGGATTGACTGTTCGATCATTAAAGTTTTAATCCAACGGTGGCAAAACTCGGATTGAGATAGAATTTAAAAATAACTCACTTAATTAAAGTGCATTTATTTTGAGTAACTTGAATTACAATAGGTGGGTAGTGGGTACTGGGGAATTCCCCTTCCTTTTTAACTCGGGTTTTTCCAGGTTAAAGCCTGAGAGGATCCCAATTCTTACCACCTTCACGAATTCCTCCATCCAACTACAAAATGACAAAGCGATCCAAACTGCTCTAGAACTTTCAGTTGCAGGGGAATTGTCCTTTTTTAAATACCCACGCCCCCTTCTCTGCACCTTCTTTCTGTACGCGTCTTGCACCACTCCACTGTGAAAACTGAGAAACACCGGTAAAACGGCTTTTCAAGTCTCACAAAAATATCTCCAACTTGCTGTCTCTTTGGATCTCTTTCCAAGCTCTCTGCATATAAGAAATGGTCTCACTACTGAAGAAACCCATTTGATATCTTTAGGCTGCCTCTTTCAATCTCCTTCATTTCTCTCTCTTTGCGTCCTGTAGTGTTTAGATTACAGTTTCTTTCTTCTGATATTTCTATATAACTTTGATTTCATTCTTTCTCTGATATCATTTCTTCTGCCAAAGAGAGATTCATTTTGTTCTTTCTGGGGTTCTTTTTGCATCTCAAATAGGACCCATATAAGAAAGTTGTGGATTTTCTTCTTTAATCCGATTTGGATTCAACCCCAGATTTTCTTATTCTGCTGCTCTGTTTTCCTCTTCTTCATTTTTCTCTCTTTCTGTTGTATTATACTAGTTTCTGTGTGTCCTGAGCTGAAAACTGCCATTCTTCTTCTTTTTTTCAGTTTCCAACCAGCATCTAGAACCCATTTGTATATCATCTCTAAAAGCATCTTAAGATAACTCTTATCTGATTTTGATCAATCCCAGAGATCCATCCATTCATTCAATCTCTCTCTCTCTCTCTCTCTCTCTCCTTCTAACTTTTACCTCTGTTCTTCACCTCAAACTGAGTTTTCCTCCATAATCTAGTAAACCCATCTTCTAACCCACTCAACATCTGTCTGTTTCCACACAAAGCACCAAGGAAAGACTTCAAGACTTCAGCTTTATTTGATTTTATCCCCTTTTCCAGCCATGAATCCCCTCAATCCTGTGAAGGAAGAGCATCCAGGATCAAGCTCTTCTTATTCGGGTGGCCCACCTATGATTGATCTTCCCCAGCCAATGGAGGCCTTACACGAGCCGGGCCCACCACCTTTCCTCTCCAAGACATTTGATATGGTGGATGATCCAAGCACAGATCATGTGGTTTCTTGGAGCTGGTCAAACAATAGCTTCATTGTATGGGATCCCCACGACTTCTCTACGAATCTTCTCCCAAGATACTTCAAACACAGCAATTTCTCTAGTTTTGTCAGGCAGCTCAACACATATGTAAGTATTTTACCCATGAAAGTAAGATCTTTCTTTCTTGCTTTCTTTTCTTTCTTTCCTTTTCAGATATCAGGGATGAAGATTTAACAGGAAAAGATATGAAGAAGGACAAGAACAGGCAGAAGAATGAAAAAGTAGGATTCTTTGTTTATTTGTTCTTTTATTTCAGTTTTTCGTTATGATTCAGATGTGTGTTCTTTGGATTCCATCATTAACATAGCATTGTTCTTGCATAGGAGGTCCAAGATGACAAATCAGTCCTATTGGGTTTGTGAATCTGTGGACAATAGGTAGAGATGTCAATCGTAAGATGACAAATCAGTCCTATTGGGTTTGTGAATCAGTGGACAATAGGTAGAGATGTCAATCGTCCCGTGTCGTGATGTGCTGTGACATCGTGCCGTGTCGTGATGTGCCAGCATGGCTGGCCAAAATGCTCGGCTCAGCACGGCCGTAGCATGGCATAGTTCGTATCATGCCTCGGCCTGAGCGGTGCCATTTGTGCCTTGCCATGGGTTTTCGTTATTTCCTAGGGTTTAGGCAATTTAGGATAACAAAATAAGAAATCTTATATTAAAAAAATTAGATGATACATGTAAAGAAGAGAATAACACACAAATTTAAGTGGTTCGATGAAATTAAACCTAAAAATAAGAAATAAAAGACTTTTGTGCCTCTGGCGGGCCGTGCCCTAGTCGTGCCAATGGGCACGAGACCTCGGCCCAGCACGGTCGTGCCATAGACCGTTGACTGCGGCACGGCTTATTTGACATCTTTAACGCTAGGTTTAAATTTAAATGTATGCTCAAATGATGATCTTTAGATTCCATTGTTAACATAAAATTGTTCTAGAGAAGGTCCACACTAACAAACTAGTCCCTTCGTGACGATATGTTGTCTTCTATTCTCTTTGTCATTTCCTCGTCTTACCATAAATAGATGTATTTATTTTGGACCCGAGTGTTGATTTTTCAGAAATTCTAAATAATGCCTTTCTATCCATTTCGAAAGTGGAGGAAGTAAAGCTGAAGAACTAGAAGACAACTCCCTTTTGTACAGAGTAATTACCTAGCCATCACCTTAATAAAATGAATACCTAGCATCTCTCTCATGCAGAGGGACGTAAATCTAGATCTTGGATTTGGATCTGGATCTAAGTAAATTGGTGGTCGACCCTGGCCTTATGTTCTGTAAATTCTCTATCAAGATCTCGGATTTGGGGCTTCACCATATGGTTTGTACAAAACAGTTGTACAACGTATAGGACTTGCATCTTCTGTTCTTTTAATTAGCTGAATCTGATTTTATCTCGGTTGAAGAAAGAATGTGGCATCTTCAGCTGTTCCTTCATAAACAAAAGCTCATTAGATTCTATAGTTTTGCCTTTTTTTTTTATTTTAAAAAAATCGGTTTTTAGGCTTCTCTTAAATAGTATTAATAACCACCTATATTTCTTACAATTACAAATAACCATTTTGTTTTCTGCTAGAGAGCACACGAACTCATGCAGGCTCTTGCTTCTTAAAGGAGGGTGTCTCGTGTTTCTAACGAGCTGAGCTACAGCTAAGGACAACCCACTTGCTATTTTGATTTTTATAACCACCTCTACTAACCTCAATCAACCACCTTGAAGGAAGTGAAAGGTTAATTTTTGATCTGTTGACAAAATTTGTATAAATTTGCCACAAAAAATGAAAAATATTTTAGAACTAGCCTACTTGGGATCAACTCAAGATGTTAAAAGGCCATTAAATCCAACTCACTTAACCAAGATTAACAAGCCTGGTTTAATCCAAACATGTTAGACCTAAAGTATGGAACCCCAATCCGCCTGAGTAATCTCTTGAGATAAGATCAGGTCAAGTGATTCTTTTAGCCAAGAAAAGGAAATCCGCAGGGGTGAGTGTGGAGTGCTTTGGTTAGCACTGTACGGCTTTGTCCAAGTCCCACATAAAAAATATTCAAGTCCTAACTCCAAGCTTATAAGTTAAACCCATCTTAACTTGACATGACGCGTTTTAAAGCCATGCGACCTCGATCCCATAAGAATTCTGAAGGGGGATCTGTAGAGGAAAGGGCGGAGTCCTTCAAGTCTCGACCCTAGGAAGGAAGAATGAGTGACCACCTGATTCAAATCAATGAAAGTGGTTGTTTGGAGAGAGAAAAAGATATGAAAGCCAACATATAGATTGTAACCATTAATTCTCTGCTTTTGCCATCTTAAACAGTCTTTGGGTTGTAAAATTTATCAAGAAGATTATAGACCATTTGTTCTCCCATTTTATTGGCTGAATGTTTGCAAATAATTGAATTTGATCTCCTCAGGGCTTCAAAAAGGTAGATCCAGACAGGTGGGAGTTTGCCAATGAGGGGTTTCTCAGGGGGCAGAAGCATTTGCTCAAGGAGATCAAGAGGAGAAAACCACCTTCTCCTTCCCCATTGCAACAGAAATCTCTAGGCCCGTGTGTGGAGATTGGACGCTTTGGATTAGACCAAGAAATCGATCGTTTGAGGCGAGACAGGAACATTCTAATGACGGAATTGGTGAGTCTCAGACAGCAGCAGCAAGACACTAGAGCCCAGCTCCAATCCATGGAAGAAAGGCTGCAAGAGACTGAACAGAAACAACAACACATGATGACTTTCTTGGCTAAAGCAATTCAACACCCCAACTACATAAAGCAGTTGGTTCAACTCAAGGAGCATAGAAAGCAACTTGAAGATGCAATAACCAGAAAGAGAAGAAGGCCTATTGATATATGTACCAGGCATGAGGAAGGAACGGTTGTCGAATCGAGCACAAGTGGCAACCAGGAAAAACCTATTAAAAGGGAAGCTGGGAGTTTTGAAGAGGTTCATGGGGTAGAGATATCTGAGCTGGAGGCTCTTGCACTTGAGATCCAAGGATTTAGGAGAATTAAGAAGGGAGAAGATGAAGAAAGGCGACAACGCGGAAAAGAAGTTGATGATGAAGATAAAGAGCTGAGTGATGAGTTTTGGGAGGAATTGCTGAATGAGAAGATTGGAGAGGAAAAGGTGGCGTCGGATGCTGAAGGAAGAGAAGATGAAGAAGTGAATCGGTTGACTCTGAGAATTTGTGACTTGGGTTCTAGTCCTAAGTGAGGGAAAACCAGATATTGATTTGCTTGGCTTCCTCTCTTCAGTTTCATAACTCTAGGTGACTAATCATTCTTGACTACTTACTTGATTGGCTTCTTCACTGATGATTTCTCTCCTTCATTTTTATTTTTATTGTGAGTGAGAAGAATTACATTTTTACTTCTTGGGTTGTCGCATTGTTGCAGAACCAACAATTTTCATTTTGATCTTTTGGCATTTTAGCACAAGATGCTAACATTTATGTATAAATTTATAAAGGAGCTAAGCAGAGAGAGGGAAAACCAAGCATATTATCTTGTATGTTCTGCTTTTTTTTTTTTTTTAAGTATTATACACACGTCTAGCCTACAGAGGGATGTCGGATAGTGCCCGGTCTTCTAAGAGAAAAAAAAAAAGATTTTCCTTTCAGTGGGGCCTACATTGAGTTTGAACGTTGACATTGGGAATGTAAGATATCAGGTCATTCTCAGATGATTCTAGCCCTTAGTTGAAAGGCATGTAAAATACGGGCGCTCAATGTGTGTAAAACAATGGATTGAATCATTGAAATCTTGATAAAAATGGTGCAAGTTAAAATTATTAAAGTTGAGGGCCATGGATTAAAGGAATAAAGGGTGAAGATAATCCATCCAAATTGAAAATTTACACAAGTGTATGGTTCCATTTATATCTTTTGATCAGCCACCTTTTCTATGATGGCATGGCCCTAGGTGAGCCCCACAGGGAGCCCGGTCGGGCTGCACAAAAGCACAGCCCTATGTCAAGGTCCACCCACTCGCATTAAGGTTGCATGCCCATCAGCTTTAAGCTGGATGCGGGTGGTTTTCCAGCCTCTCAGAATAGGCAGCTTCAACACAAACGGGCTCACAGTCACGGGCCTGATGTCTAGGTCCATGCTCTACATCCAGGAGTGAGTATATATTGGACCATAGGCCTATCTCATCTTCAACCTACTGCCTGTATTTGACCATGAATTCAGCCATGTACATGGTCAACGCTGATGGTGGGCGGGCTTTTATCTAATAGGTGTCAAAGCATGGGTGAACCTCGCGGATCCCAGGTTTAGATGGCCAGGAGTTCAGATTGGTGGTCAGATAGGACCTAGGGGTCCCCATGTAGGTCGATCACATTAGTGGGTGTTTTATCTATTGTATCCCAGATAAATAGTTTAATGGGGGAGATGTGTTGGATCCATTTAATCCTCACAAAACCCTACATCCTAAACCCCTTCAAATTTACCAATTTTCCTTGTGCCTCACTGGTTGCTTGAGTAGTAGTATATACAAAAGGTCAAGGGTTCAAGGATCGGTACCATCCTCTTCTTCTTAAAAAAAAAAAAAAAGAAAAACCTTCAAATTTGAAAATATCAAGATATTTTTCTAAAACAATAATTTTTTGAAAACGACATTTGTGATAATGCTAGTTATCCATAATATGTTTATGGATGGCAGGTATTATAACTTCCTCTATAAATCAATCCTATCAAAACCCAAAACCTCAGTCATTAGTAGAGGCATTGAAAATACTTTTCAACACTCCTCAAGTGGTATTACACCGAGTCATTCTCTTGGGATTCAAACTCACAACCGATCATCTTCATGATCATCAGCACGAATGATCGATAATCATCATCCTATCAAGAAAGTTGTCTTCTAGGTTAAAAGGGATATAGTGTGCTCGTCGAAAGGTATCCTGGAACACCCGAAGGACCAGAATTGAATAAAATCCAGTATTGGCCCAAGATATGTACTCATTTTTTCTTTGGGTCCATTTGTGCCCACCACTTTCATCCAAATAAAATTTGTATCCTGGTTCCAGTCTATGGTCTCGTACCCAAGGACCCGAATACCACATGGCAATATAAGGGATGGCGATTTGATCCAGGTTCATGCCATATTTGGGTCTAGATTTAATTCGTATCCAGGTAAAGATTTCATATATAAGATCCTGGAACCCAGTTGAGTCCAAGTCTGGGTTCGACCCCACTTTCAGTAATGAATTCGGGTTTGAATACAAGGGCTCCAACTCAAACCCAACTTA
Source organism: Litsea cubeba (assembly GCA_012931725.1). Lineage (NCBI taxonomy): Eukaryota > Viridiplantae > Streptophyta > Magnoliopsida > Laurales > Lauraceae > Litsea > Litsea cubeba. Next base: position 127,220,592 of record CM022947.1, read on the forward strand.
TTTTGATCCTACAAGGACAATCCGATCGAGTTTTCACTGCGTTTGATTTTGAAACAGGGGATCCACCCAGAGGATCTCGTTGGAGAGAAGAAGGAAGGTTGATACAACATCAGCAGGTCGAGCTGACCTACCCATCTCCAACCCACACAAATTCTGACTTTACAACACCCACTATGATGATTTTCATTCCATCATGGATACACAATTGGGAAATTTTGCATGCATGGATTGTCTCTGATTTTAGACAAGAAGTTCTTGGTCAAGTCAAATAGTATTTTAGTTGAGAGGGAGAAATTAGACTCTGGTCCATGGAAGAAGAGAGCTGCTAAATGCACACTGGTTTTTGCTCCATGCACACTGGTACTCTCTGCACTCTCCAAACTTAATCCGTGCCCACTCCATTTTGCCCAAAATGCCCTAACCCATGAAAATCTCATTCCTCTCTACACACCCGTTCTCCCCCCTAATTCTCAACTCTCCATCACACTCTACCAGAGAAGAAGAGAGAGCAGACACCGTCCCTCATTCTCAACTCTCCCTCACTCCCCCTAAACATTATCTTCTCTCCCTTACTCATTTTCCTCTCTCTTCCTTACTCTCCTTTCTTCCTCACTCACTCTCATTATCAAGCTAAAGTTTTCTTTAAGGTAAATCACTCTCCCTCATTCTCCCCGTTCTCATCTTTCTTGTTTATTTTTAAGGCAATGGATGTTTGTTGGCCTCATCAATGATTGTTTTGGCTTTCCCTTTCACCCCATCTCTCCCTCCCTCTCTCCTCCTCCTATTGTCATTTTTTCTCGGCCGAACGGTCCCGAGAAAAAAAAAGAGAACGACAAGCATGAGTGGGAAGAAAAATGGGGGATAAGTGGGAGATGAGTGTGGGAAGAATGGAAAGAGTTGCAGAGGTTGAGATGGGAGGGACTAGCAGGAAATGAGAGGAAAGTAGATGATTTAGAAGAAGGGTGGGTGCACGTAGAGAGCAACTAGAACTGCATAGATCTTGAAATCTATCATTTTTCGTTATTTCGCTTATGAGTGTAATGGTCAATGTAATATTAAGTATACAGAGAGCAAAACCCAGTGTGTATTTTGCATTCTCTATTTGATGCTAGGATATGAGCACATCAGTTTCCCTTCATCAAACAAATAAACTAGGCTGAAATACTTGACCACTTCTTTCATCACCGGCTGAACCTGCACAACCTTCAAAAGAACAGCCTTAACATAGGCTAAGGTCCTTTTACACAAGGTCTCTATTAGATTTTACTTCCAGTGATTAAACAAGTTGATTAATCCCAAGTCCAATTAAAAGCAATCAACCACAAAGAGAAGGAGACACGAGTGTAGACACCTCATTTTGGCACCCCCTATGGATAATTTCAATACCTTTGGATCCCATGAGTGTTTTTTATTTTGTTAATCTGGAATCTTTGAACCAACTTTAAGAATGAATTTGATAGTAGACAGACTGAACACACTTCATTATGTTACTTGTGAACGATGTCAAACCCTTCTTCTTTAATGCAGATCACCTCCTTTTGATTTTTCTTTATTTATTTGAAATTAATATTTATCTTCACAAATTTTAGCATCACTCCCTCCAAACTTAAGACAATTAGGCATGGAAACAATCAAAGAAGAATAAAATTACAAGAATAAGAAGAAAAGAGGCCGACGATATTATCAACCAAGTTCATGATATTATCAATTGGGGTAGTTTCGTAAAAAAATATATACGAATAATTATCTCGTCATTTTATGGTTTTTCTTTATAGAACCGTTTAATTGTGGGTTAAACTTAGTTTTTTCGTAATTGGTATGTCTGATTCAATTAAAAAAGTAAACTTGTCTCATGTCGGAAAAGTTACATTATCAAAGTTGTCCTTTAGTTATGAATGGATAAGAATGCTATATGACCAAAGTTACATGAAAGTAGAGCTTTTAGGTATAAGAATACTTAAATCATTGAATTGGATTTTATTAAAAAAATGTCAACTTTAAGGAACCATTAAACTTTGAGGCTTCCTCTCATATCCTTCCACTTCCTTTTCCACTTTGTTCCTTTCTCTGTCTATTATCCCATGACTATCACTTAAGAGAAATCCCAAGTCCAAACAGTGGAACTTCAAGGGGGGTCGGGGTTCACCTGTAAAAAATTCTTAGCGGCTTAAGACGAACACCCCGAACTTATGAGATATTTCAGTTATATTCCAATAAGAGTTCGTCCTACCATAGGATTATTATTTGATGAAAAATGTGATACTGACTTTTTTAAGATTGTGTTAATCAATGTCTCTAATCAAGAGAATCTATTTTACGGATGGGCAACTTCTATTGAAGTAAAATTATATATATGATATTTGATGGGGCATTTATTTTGAAGGCTCATAAAGTAAGAAAAAGCTTGAGTATAAAGGTTGATGGCCCATTAAGAAAAAGGAATAGGCAGGAGAGAATATGGATAGAAGTAGTAAAAAATAAAATAAATAAATAAATATATATATAATTTATCTCAAGAAATATCGGAATTAGAAACAAAATGGTGTAGCGGACCTATCAATAGTGGGCCCGCTTAAAGATCCACTCCAACTCTCCATCTTTCTACATGAAAACTTGGAGGATCCATATTCCATCCGAATCCGAACTCCTCTCGTGTGTATTAAGAAAGGACAGACAGAAAGCGGCCTCTTAATCTTGAATGCCTCTTTGCAAGAAAAGGGTGGAGGGGAGGACAATTGAATTGAGTCTTCTCGGTGTCTGAGACAATGCCTTGAGGTGGGTAAGTCAGAAGTTTTGTGCCTTTCAGGTCGTGTGGACTGTAGAAATTGCTCACTCAAGAGTAGAGATGAATTGATGTCGTTTTTGTTGGGTTTATGTGATCCCATTGGTGGAAAGTTTCCAACTTTTGTGTATTTGTTCGTTTTTTAACGATTCTGGACTCTGCTGATTGGAGGATTCTCCTTGGGTCTTGAGCTTGTTGGAATTTCTGGGAGTTCCACTCCTTTAACTTAGGATTTTCATCGGTTTTAAAGCATCAGAGGGTCGGATTCTTTCGTGAAGGAAGAGGAGAGGTCACACGACTCAATGAGAGACATGAAGACGGGCCGTGGGTTTTTTAAAAAGATTCTCTCTCTTATTAGAAACGCCTTATCTCTGGCGCCCTGTTATGTGAGAGGATTACAGGAAGGAAGAGGAGGAGAGGAAGAGGGAGGAAGAACCGGACTCGACGAAAAGAGGACAATCTCTTTCTCACACTCACTACCAAACGAAGAAGAACCAATCCAACAATCATTACCTCCATCTGCAGGTAACTCTCTCCATCTCTCTTCTACTTGTAGCCTTTGCAAACCAGCAGGGGCGGAACTAAGGGGGGCATGTAGTTTTAAAATCCCCTATGTTTAGATCCAAGTGGCACCTCCATTTTGTGGACATCCATTAATGGATGGCCCCCATCATTCAAGTGGTGAATCTGATTGTATGAATCTTTCATTCCAAAAGTAGTGTCACACAATCCTAATTGATTTGTGAGAAATAAAAAAAAAAAAAAGTTAAAGGAAAAGAAAGGGAAGGAAAGAAAAGAGAGGAGTTAAAGGGGAAAGAACCTGATAATGCTAATATTATTGAGTTATTTATTACATAACTGGGAACGTTTTGCCCATGCCATTTACTCAAATTTTTTTTTTATCGGTAACGAAAACACTTGCATTAAGAAAATGATGATACAATAAACGAAAGGAAAAGAAAGACAACAAGAATACCAAAAGAGAATAGGTACAAGAGCAATGTACCCTAAGACATCAATCTACAAAATAACACCCTCCCAAGGAACAGCTCTCCCAACCCCTTGTTTGGCTAAATCATCAGCCATAAAATTGGCAGATCTTAGCCCTCGGGCGGAAAACAACATTGATCTTTGTAGAAAGAATCCAGATCTCATTAAATAGGAATTGAAACTTCCAAGGGTTAGCCCTCCGATTGGACAACCGCATTAGAAGAATCACTCTCCACAATAAGATTGCCATTAAAATATCTCACGATGCATCGAAGAGCTTCTAATATCACCAAAATCTCCGCTTCATTACAATCACAAATGCCTACATATTTAGAGAACATAAATAAACCCTCTCCCTTACAATTCCAAAGCACGCCTCCAATTCCCGCCGGCAATGGCTTGCCTCTCGCTGTACCATTGACATCAAATTTTAAAAAGCCAAGAGGAGGTAGAGACCAAAGAATAGACTTCCTTGACTTGAGGGGACCACATCCCATACAAGCTTCCAAATCAGTAGTGATATCATCCAGAGTAAAATTTGAAAACTCCTCCCTAATCAAAGCCCACTTAGCAACCCTCATAGTAATCAAAGTAATTAACTTCAATGGAGAAGAGGAAGCCCCCTTGAAAATTATGTCGTTCCTTAGACCACAAATTAGTGAAAGGAAGCATCCTCCAAAGAATGCGACCACACACAACAAAATATCCTCCAAACCAAGACTCCACCGCCTCCGCAATATTCTTCGGACAACACCACGTGATCCCGCACCTATGTAAGGAGTGATTCAAGACAAAAGCCGCAACCTCACGGTGAAGAAAGATGTGGTTGACTGATTCCTTCTCCTTACGACACATCACACAAATGTCAGAGATAATAGATGTTGTCATCCCTTTTCTTCTCAAATTGTCCGTTGTAGAAACTTTTGCCGCAACTACCAACCAGCAGAAGGCCTCAACCCTAGGAGGGACCAACCCCAACTGGACCAGAGAGGAAGAAGGCCTAGAAAGTTTGATCCCCCCCAAGGCTAAGTAAAAGTCTTTGGCTGAGAACTCTCCGGAAGTTGAAGGTTTCTAAATCTTGGAATCTTTAGAGTCCCTGCACAAAAAAATTTAGAAAGAAAACTCAAAAGTTCCCCATTCTGGCCCTCTTCTAAATCACGAAGACCCCTCCGAAAGGTGACACCCCACACAATAGTCCCATCCCTCACCTCATAACAATCGCCGACAGCGGCCTCCCTGTTGGTTACCACTCTAAAGATCCTTTGAAATAGGTCACATGAGGGACCCGCCCCCATCCAATCATCCTACTAGAACTTCACATCACTTCCCTCCCCTAACATAAAACCCGCCCCTTTCGACAACACCTCCCCGTTAACAGAAGATACCTCTCCCACCAAAGCAATAGCACCCCACAATCCTGACCTGCGGGATCTAGGGTTAGGATTGGGCCGCCACCCCCATTTGTTCACGCCCATACTTAGCGGCAATGACCCTCCTCCAAAAAGCCCCTCTCATCCCCAAACCTCCACCACCACTTGACTAAAAGAGCCTTGTTCTTATTCTCCAAACTCCTGAGACCTAATCCCCCATTCCGTCTTGATTTAATCACCTCACTCCATATGATCAAGTGTAATTTCTTCTATCACTCTGACCCTCCCATAAGGAATTCCTATGAATGCGGTCCACTCTCTCCACCATTGCCTTTTCCATCTTGAAAAGGGATGCGTAATACATTGGTATATTAGACAAACAAGCTTTAATAGGCGTGATCCTACCCCCCCAAAGATACGTAGTTTTTCTTCCAGGTAGACAACTTCTCAAAATTTTCAATAACTGGATCCTACAAAGGCCTGGATCTTGTCTTTGCCCCAATAAGAAGACCAAGATACACAATAGGGAGCTTACCTACTTTACATGAATCAAGGCTGCCAAGGAACGAATAGAATCTTCGGGACATCCAATCTCCACTAACAAGCTCTTGGACATATTCACCTTTAAACCCGAAACCAACTGAAAATACCTCAAAATCCTCTTCAACACCAAAATTTCTTCCTTCTTAGGAGCTAAAAAGAATGGTGTCATCTGCAAATTGCAGGTGTGTCATTGCCTCCCCACCTCTGACCACCTCAAAACCACTAATAGCCCCCAATTCTTAAGCTCTCACCAAAATCATGCTCAAGGCCTCCACTACAATTGTAAATAGAAAAGGAGATGGGGACCACCTTGCCGAATCCCTCTTGAAGTTTTAAGCAACCGTGATGGAGACCCATTAACTAGAACGGAGAATGAAGTAATTGAGATGCATTCATGCATCTCAAACCCAAATCTGTGAAGCATGTAATCATGGAAAAAGAGACACCATCAAGCTTTGGCCTGACAAAATCCTCACCCTTATAAAGATCTTCGAAGAATTGAGCAACCTCTTCTTTGATCTCAGGAGGAGTCTCTAGAACTCTACCCCATCTAGTTAACCTCCCCAAAAATTTTACTCTACTCCTCACTATCACCCTCTTTGACCCAACTCACTCTGGATTTTCGCCTCCAAGAAATTTCCTCCGTACGATTTAATTCCCAAATCCTTCTTACAACAACTCTTTTTTCATTGACTTGCTGCAGTGTTAAAACATGGTTCTCTTTTTTATCAAATTCTTCCACCACTCTAGAAAACAATTCTCTAGTTTCATCGATACGGCCGAAAACCTCTTTATTCCAAGCTTTGATATTCACTTTAAGCAGGTGAAGTTTCTTTCAAAACCTAGAGCCAGCAAAACCTCTGACCTCTGCTTGATTCCACCATGAACGGACTAGCTCCAAGAACTCCTTATTCTTTAACCAACAATTTTCAAACCTAAAAGGTTTAGGCCCCCAATCGATAGAGCTAGAATACAACTTGATAGGGCAATTATCTGAAATTAATCTCAGCAGTGCCACTTGCAAGACACCAGGGAAATGATCCCCCCATTCCTTAGAGAGTAAGAATCTATCAATTCTGCTCATAGCTGCCTGTTCTCTGTTATGAGACCTCATATACCTTCTCTCCTGTAGAGGCAAGTCAATCAACTCATTTTCATTAATGAAGTTAGAAAATAACTTCATTAAGCAGGTAATAGAAGACCCTCCTTTGTTCTCAAAAGGGGATTTGACCAGATTAAAGTCTCCCCCGAAAAGCTGAGGAACATTCCATTGAGACTTCACATAAACTAATAAATCTAGAAAATCTCTTTTAACAGAATGAGCATTTGGCCCATACACATTTGCAAGAGCCCAAACAAAACCATCAGAAACCCCGCAAACTTTGATACCCAACACCCTATCAGCGAAAAAAACATCCTCCACCGACAATACCTCCTCACTCCAAATGGAGATCAGGCCCTCCTACAGCCCCATTTGAAGGAACCCAATTCCAAGCACATTTGCGATTGCCCCAAACTTCCCTTATAATGCTAAGAATGTCAGAAGCTACTTTAGTCTCTTGTAACATCAAATAGTCTATTTTGTGTTTCTTCACCAATTTTCTCACTGCCAATCTTTTCTCAGTGCTACCAAGGCCCCTCACATTCAAGCTCAAAATAATCATAAGAAACTAAAAAAAAGATACTAAACAAGAAAGCATCTTACCCCTCTTCTCTGAAACTTCCATCTCCATGATTTTCTGAGTGCAAGCTTTTTCCCAAATCATAAATGGAAATCAAATGATTTCTACCGTTTTAGATTAGCAAAAATCACCGGCACGCCGTCTCTAAGTAGCAAATATGGGATACCCTCATTTCGTGGTGTTGTAAAAACTTGAAAATTAGATGTCAGTTGGTAACATGTTTGTCGAAGAAGAAATGGATCCATCTTACAATTTTCTTTAGTTATCCACACTTGGTGAATATAACACTGCACAATACAGTACTGTTTTTTTCTTTTTTTCAATCATTGAAGCTCACATATAAAATCTAAACCATTCAAAATTATTTTCTCCATGTGTTCTTTTATTGCATAAATTTTTAACTATATCCACCATGGATTAAAAAAAATTAGTTACTTTCTTATGTTTTGGTTATAATTATACCTATATCAGAATCAATTTGATTGGAGCAAAACCTTTTAAGATGATAAAAACTAGTAAAAGCATGTTTTTGAATAGTTTAGATTTTAAACATCAGTCTCTTTCATTGATATATATACCAATGAGCATGCTTAGTTAGATCATAGATGTCCCAAAAAAAAAACCCCAAATATTATTTTTGTGATTTTGGTGCAAACTATCACCAGTCTTCCAGTCCCACTTATCATCTGTCCTTTCTTTATAAAGCAAAATGGTATAAAAAAAAAAGGTGCTGCTTCATTAGGGTTGTTACTTAATTTTTTAAATTATTATTTGTTTAAATAAGAGTCATGCAAATATGCAATATAAACTATAAGTATGAAAAATTTATAAATTTGGACTCTAAGAAAAAATTGTGAGGTTCCTTAGTGGGTCCTACTTGTGAAGATCTAAAATGCTCAAGGCCACTCTTTTCTTATAAACCTTCGCAAAATTTCAATACAATAAAAGATGGCCCACCGTCAAATTGATCTACAAAACTCACAAAATTGATACTTTGTTCACAGTTTTTTGTAAGTGATCAATCTAATAGTGGGCCAAAGTCCTATTTGAATGAAATTTTGTACGAATTTGGGCTATTTTGGGATGTCCTAAATTTTTCATAAGTGGCCGTATTAAGAACCTGCATGAATTTTCATGAGTCCAGGCCTTAGATTACCTTAGATTATTTGTGAATAAGGTATTCTTGCCCTTCAAAGTCCCACCCTAAAATTGATACGCTACTTCGGGCCTTGAATTTCTAGGGTGACAAATGAGTTTTCATTCATTGTAATTATTATTTATTTTTAGGAAACATTTCTATTTTTTTATCTTTTTGCGATTTTTTATAGGGATTCTGACCTCAATTTCAAGAATCTTTCTTTGGTGTATTTTACTTAGTTTTGCGAAATTTTTTTTTTTTTGGTTATTTTACTTTGACGGAGGACTTTCACTTACATTCCACTAAGACAGTCTAGATAAGTGTTCCCATGTAGCATATAGCGTCGGTGAAAATTTTGATACTTTGCCCCCTCCCCCCCTCATACACACACCACCCAACAAAAAATTTCTGGTTCCGCCCTTGCAAGCCAGTAGGATTTATCTGTCAATCATGCCCATCATGCACAGGCCCAACTGGACCCAATACTTTTATTGTACTTAGATCTTGTATTCTAGTTAAGCTACAATTAGTCTGACTCTTTCTATATTAGGGATTTAAGTTGTATTAGGATACTGTTACTAGGGTATTAAACCCTTATATAATGAGAATGAGAGAACCCTAAAAGGGACACACGATTTCAGCACTTTCTCTCTCTCTCTCTCTCTCTCTCTCTCTCTCTCTCTCTCTCTCTCTCTCTCTCTCTCTCTCTCTCTCTCTCTCTCTCTCTCTCTCTCTCTCTCTCTCTTTATATATATATATCTGCGTGTTATGTTTTACATATTCTCACAATGACATTATCATCTTAAACACCTTCTCTTCTCTTTTCACGATCCTTTTTTTCATCCTAACTTCTCCAATGGCCAATCATCCAAGTAAGAGCTGCTTCACCTCATCAAGCAATTCATAGCTGAATAATTCCTATGTCTGCGATATATTAAAAGAGGATACTTGCATGACTGAGGAGAGAAGGGACTACGTGAAGTAACAGATGAGTTGGGGACAAGGAACCTTGAATTATTGGAAACTGATATTAGTATTGTAATTTAGGCCTTACGGTTGAAAGGATTTAATGATCAACACACTAAACAGCTTCGTATTGATGGAGTATTTATAATACAGTAATTCAGTGATGGAAATCTTCCAAGATCCTTAGATCCTACAAGTCAGGGATCTGATACAAAGATATGTTTACAATGAGATGGAAAGAGTTGGATCTCTATCCACAGTGATCTGGATGTATATCTTATCTAGTCATGATTTGAGGGCTGATAGGTTAGGCCGATCATGATTAGATTGGCTAACATGCCCCCGCAAGCTTAACAGCCAATCTGTGACGTTGAACTTGGTATTTAACAATTGGAATCTCGACGAGTTTAGACCTTTAGTAAATATGTCTGCCAATTGATCCACAGAGCTTACGAAGCGGACTTGGATGCCTTCCTCGAATCACTTTCTCTCTAATGAAATGATAATTACGAGCATGGTAGACTGGATTTGATGGCATAGAAATTGCACTTATGTTACTGCTGTAGATCAATGGAGGGGTTTTAAGAAAAATTCCAAGGTCTCTCATCACCATCTTGATCCAATATAACTCAGCAGCAATAAGTTCAAGGGACCTATACTCGGATTCTGTGCTTGATTTGGATACCATGGGTTGCTTTTTTGCACTCCAAGAAACGAGGTTAGGACCTATAAAACTGGCATAACCAAGGTTGAGTGCCGATCATCTGGATCTCGAGCCCAGTCCGCGTCTGAATATGTGGAAATAGTAAATGTACCTTGACGAAAATGTAACCCATGAGTGATAGTGCCCTTGAGGAATCGAAGAATTCTCTTTACCGCCATCCAATGTGTAGTGCGAGGATCATGCATAAACTGACAAACCTGGTTTACTGCAAAGGCAATGTCTGGCCTAGTCAGCATGACATATTGAAGGGCACCTACCACAGTACGATATTCTGAAGCACTAGATATTGGATCACCTTCATATCTTGAAAGTTTCAGACCCCGTTGTACTAGGATGTAAGAGGCTTAGCATCATGCATTTTTGTCATGTGAAGAAGATCAAACACATACTTAGTTTGGGTGAGGTACATATTAGAGGGAGTCCTGTGGACCTCAATACCAAGAAAGTAATTTAATGGTCCCAAATCTTTCATAGCGAATAGTCGATTGAAGCCCATTAAAAGTTTTGGTAAAGCTACTGTATTGTTGCTGATAATTACAATGTCATCGGCATAGACCTCAAAATTATGAACTCGCCACCATAATTGTGGACAAAGAGTGATGTATCTGAAGAGGACCCTTTGAACCCAAGACTTTGAAGATAAGTGGTAAGTCTAAGGTACCATGCCCTTGGAGCTTACTTAAGGCCATAAGTAGCCTTATGGAGTTTACAAACATGGGTTAGACGGCTAGGGTCTACAAACCCTTGAAGTTGAGCCATGTATACCTCTTCGGAGAGAATGCCATGCAAAAAAGAATTATGGACATCAAGTTGACGAATTGGTCAACCTAGTTGTATGGAAAATGAGAGAACTAGCTGAACGGTTGTGTGCTTGACCACATGACTAAATGTGTCACTAGAGTCAAGTTCGGGTTGCTGATGAAAACCCTTAGCAACAAGTCGCGCTTTATGACATTCTATAGTACCATCAGACCTCTGTTTAATTTTATAAACCCATTTACACCCTATATATTTGCCACAGGTTTTAAAGGAACTAAGGTCCATGTTCCCTGACGTTGGAGTGCATCAAACTCAAGTGCCATGGCAGCACTCCGTTCCGCAGATTTATATGATTGAGAATAGCAGGTGGGTTCATTTGAGACAACTTGAAGAGCCTAAGTTAGAGGGTGTTTAGCGACCAACAATGTTTTGGGTTTAAAAATGCTGTCCATGGACCTGGTGTGCATAGTATGGGGGTGTTCCAAATTTTTTAATTGTCCAAATGTTGGACAGTAGACTCATCCGCAGTCTTGTTTAGTATTGATGACCCAAGACGATCAGACACTGTGTAGTCATCTCTATAAGACATTCCATGATCAGGCCGGGCAGATTGTTTGGCAGAATGTCGAGAGCGAAGCACGGAAACCGAAGGAGATGAGAAGCGTCGGTATTGCCAATCTTTGATTGATGCTCTTTGGTATGAGGTGTGTCTTGATGATGAGTTGCAAGGGACGCACGAAGAAATGGACTGCATGCAGGCCCAGCCGTGTGGCTGGAGGTAGTAGCGTCTGTAGGCGTGGTTGTGTGGTCGGCAGCAATCCTGCTTGCAGGTGTGCCCGGTTGGCTAGGAATAGCCACATGTGGAGTCTGATGCAAGTTATGCAACGATGCAGTAGTGGCACTGATGCAGGCCAGATCCATGGTCTGCCAGCCCATTTGGCCCAAGCCTACTAAAGCCCATAAAGAGAGTCTTCAGATCGTGCAAGACTTTTCCTATTTTAGTATTAGCTGAATTTTAGGGATAATTATGAGATTAATTAGAAAGTTTTATCTTATTTGATTAAGTACTGATTTAGTACAAGAATAGCTTAGATTACAACTCTAGATAAAGGATTGTAATCCCTCTTGATGGACAAGTTCAGTGATAAATAAAATTTCTTCATTGAATTTATCAAATAAATAAATAAAATTTCTTCATTGAGAATTTTCTCTCAATTATTTGTTTGTAGTGTGAGACCAAGACATTTTGGATCCCATGGATCCCTATCCCTTAGCCTTTGGCTTGGAGTTTAGCCCGTTAGCTAATCTCTTGCTCCTTACGCTGCGTCAATTGGTATCAGAGTGAAGACCCATATTCTGATCGCCGATCGAACCAATATGAAAATCTTTGGGTGCTCCAATGAAGGTCAAAGAATGTTGTATGATCATTAATATGGAGATTGGTATTATGCGAATGAGATTTACTTTGAGCAGTTCCTTAATCTAAAATAAGGAGATTGAACAGTTGACGAATATTCTGATCGATTTTCAAGGCTACAACAAGTATGTGAACTGGAACAGAGTGAGCCCCATGATTTGAATCGCTTTATCAGATTGAGACCAAACATGTTGCATAATATGAATTACTGTGAAACCATTCATGATGCCTATTGGGAAGCAACGTGTTGAGCGCATGCTTAAACGATCTCGTTTTCGAAAAGCTAAGATGTAAGAAGAAAAGTCTGTGCAAACCACAGAAGTCCCTGTGGTGGAACCAGTCACGGAGATTATCAAAGCTGATGTTGAGGAGCAAAAGAATGAAACAAATGATTTCCCAGCAAATTCAGATGAAGTGATAGACAAAACTCTTCCACCGGATCCTACTTTAGGTACATTGGAAGAGAAAGAAATTGATTCCCTTTCTATTAACAATGACGATTAGGAAGTGCAAGCACCGGAGGAAGTAAAGGCAGACTTTGAAGAACTGAATGTAGTCAACCATGAGCCTGATCAATTGGTGGATTTCATCACATGTTCAATTCCTGGAGAACCAATTAAATCATCAAAGGAACAGGCTATTGTTTCAAAGGTTGAAAAAGAAGGGCAAATCATTGAGGTTCCCCACATTAATTTCATCTTCAAGAATCGACCATTGATATCAGAATATTGTGTGCAGATGGTACTAATTGATGACTTGCAGTATCTAATGGTCAGATCAGACACCAGAGTTGAATCCGGAAGTTAGAAGAATCGACACCTCCAATCTACTTCTAAGTGGATGAAAAGATCGAACTAAGCTTCTAAGCCATGTCAAGAGCAAGAAGATCAAGAACAACGAAAAGTTGCACGCTTGGTTTTCGACCCAAGAGGCCATCTATTGGACTCGAGGACGAGTTCCCTCCAAGAGGGGGGAAATTGATGCAAGCCAAATCCATGGTTTGCCAGCCCTTTTCGCCCAAGCCTACTAAAGCCCATAAAGAGAATCTTTAGATCGTGCAAGACTTTTCCTATTTTAGTATTAGCTGAATTTTATGTATAATTATGAGATTAATTAGAAAGTTATCTTATTTGATTTAGTACTTATTTTAATTAGAGCTGTTTCCAAGAATAGGATATATTACAAATCTAGATAAAGGATTGTAATCCCTCTTGAGGGACAAGTTCAGTGATCAACAAAATCTCTTCATTGAGAATTTTCTCTCAATTATGTCTGTGGTGTGAGACCAAGACGTTTTGGATCCCATAGATCCCTATCCCTAAGCCTTTGGCTTGGAGTTTAGCTCGTTGGCTTATCTCCTCCTCCCTACGCAGCATCAGGCACTTGGCAGTGGTTAATGCTGAGGATAGAGGCTGTCCCTCAGTAACAACAACTTGGGATGTTGGTACACCAGCACCAATAGAGGAAACTGCAGTGGGCACTATGTTATTAGTGGGCACATCGGAGCTGTTTGGCAAAGTGGATGTTGGGCCAACATTGCAATGTCCAAGCACAACCTGTTCATGAGAACCAATAGAAGGCTACTATTCTACACAGAACCATTGTTAGAACATGCAAAGGGAAAAAACCATCTCATCAAACACCACTTGTCTGCTTATATAAATCTTTTTGGTAATAGGGTCATAGCATTTATATCCCTTATGATTTTGCTCGTATAAATAAAACATTGGGAATGGTTCGAAATGACAATTTTCCATACGTATAAGGGCGAAGATAAGGAAAACAAACACATCCAAACACGCGAAACATGTCATAATCAGGAGTTTATGAAAAAGTTTTTCATAAGGAGAGACATTATTGAGCACAGGTGTAGGCATGTGATTTATTAGAAAGACCGTAGTGTCAAATGCAGCATCCCAAAAAGATAATGGTACACTAGACTAGAGTGAGCCATAAGATATAAGACCGTGTCCACTATTTGTTGATGTTTACGTTCAGCTAACCCATTCTATTCTGATGTATGAGGGAAGGAAATGCGATGAGATATGCCATAATTTACTAACAAGTTTTTAAAATGAGTGCTGGTAAACTCTGCCCCACCATCAGTTTGAAAAGAGTTGATTTTACGGTCAAACATATTCTCAACGAGAGACTTAAAAGTTAAAACTTACAAAACATCAAAGACTCAAGATTTATAGAGAAGAGGAAATATCCAACAATATCTACTAAAGTCATCATTAAAAGTGACATAAAATCTGGCCCAGCTAAGGGACAATGTGGGGGAGTATCCCCATACATCAAAGTGGACTAATTCTAATGGAGAAGATGAAAAAGAAACTGAACGTTGAAATGGCAACCTGGACTGCTTTCCCATTTGACAAGCAGTGCACACATGTTCAAGCTTGGGCTTTCCACGAATAGAGAGAGACGATGCAAGTTGATGAAGAACCTGATTTGAAGGGCGACCCAATCTATGATGCCAGAGATTGCTAGAGACACGAGCACTACTGAATGCTGAAGGAGAAGCTCACTTATTATTCTGAGTGCTTGAGGTCAAATGTAGAGGATAAAGACCATTACTGGTCACCATATAAAACCAAAAGCTCGGTCCACATGATTGGAATCATTCAAATTCACGATTCCTTTGTGTATTGACTATTGACCATAAGGAGAATTTCATTAGAGTCAGAGTTTGTCTTACCCTTAGGTTTAGCTTATTTAAACTCACTTCCTTAATTGTACTATGTGCTTTACAATAAACAATTTGGAAATGATCCTAACTCTAGACACAATAAACAAGTGGGAGTTTAGGGTTCTTTTTTTTTTTCTTTCTAAAAATCCTTCTCTTGATTGCTCTATTATTCCTTTCTAGATGTTTACAGCCATAATCTTGAAATCTGTTTAAATTCTCTCTATTTCACACGTATGATAATTTCATTAATTCATTTTTTCCCCCCATCTTCGTCACTTTTGTTTCCAAGAATTTGTCACTGGGAAGACGTCATTGGAAAGAAATGAAGTAGAATTACATGCATATCTTGAATTGCATGACGTGTTTGTTTAAGTTTCAAGCACTTGCTGTAATAAAATTGTTACAACATCACCAAATGGTAACTTAAATTACTAGGTGTATTACCATACCAGGCCTAGAGCAAGCCATCAAAGATTACTGCATGCTCCACCATTTGTTTCTTCATCTTGGATGACTTCTATTAAATAAATTGTAAACAATTCCCAATGATATTAGTTAGTTAATTTTTGCTAGTGACCTGATTTTGATTTAAACTATTATATGACCACTTTGTAGATGATGGTTTTTCAACATTTAATTTTTTTTTATAGTATTTTCCTTGCTATTTTGAGTTTATTATTTCATAATATGTGGTCTTCAAGGATGGGATACTACATAAAATGAACCCTTTACAAAAGCAATGCTATTTAACTACATGAAGCAAATGTTTATTATTATTATTAGCCAAATTTGAATTTTTATTGATGACCTAGTTAATTTTATCAAATAAAATTAAAATACTCTAGGTTAATACTTGTCGCCTCACAATAAAATGATGACATTAGTTACAGTTACATCTGAATACCAGTGATCATGAACTGAATTCTTCATGCAACGTAGATATATGCATGTGCCTAGCATGTTCTATTGTGCTTTTGTCATATACAATTAACGTCAGGAGAGGATAAATAAGCATTAGCAGATAAAGAATTTGAGACGTAACAATTTGATTAGGAGTTGGGACAGATTTTCTACATAAGAAAGTTGTCGATTGATGTAGGGCTATTATTCCCCAATTTAGTTTATCCCCCCATTTAATTTTTTATCAAATAACATTTTACCAGTTTTTGAGTTTTTTGTTTTTTAATCTCCTTTATTCTTGTAATCTTAGCATGGAAACAAGTTTGTTTGACAATGGACATAGAAGAAACAAGTAGTTGGTCAAATCTTCCTCAATGTCTTCTTGAACTGATCTTGGAGCGCCTGATCTTATCCGACCGTCTTCGCTTCGGCTCTGTCTGCCGCTCCTGGTGCACAGCTCAAGTACAATATCTTTATCCTCCTGCTCCTCAGTTCCCTTTCATCATCTTCCGCAGAAAAAGCTCTACCGAAAGAAGTATTGAGTTCTTTAGTCTATCAGAGAAGAGAATATACAGGACACCAATGCCCGATTGCTATGAGTTGCCAATGAACCGTGTTCGATGCGTTTCATCTTCCCATGGTTGGCTGTTTTTTCTATCCTATAGGAACGCAAATGGATTGCTTTTTAATCCTTATAGCAAGAAATGCATTCAGCTTCCGTGCTCAGTAGCATATGGATTATATTTCACTGGCATTTTCTTCTCAACTCCCGCTGATCCTGATGGCCTTGTTTACGTCAAGGAAGGACGCTATAGATTCGCGCTATGTTCACCCAAGGATCCACCTCGGTGGAGTGAATGGTTTATTTATCTCGAAAAAGAGGATGTTATCTCTAATACCATCTTCTGTGGTGGAAAGCTGTATACATTGAAAGACGATTGGAATCTTGTGGTCATTGACCCTCTCTTTCCACATTATTATGTCACTAATGTGAAGATGAAGAATGTGATATATCCGCCTCAGCTGATTTCTTTTCGACGTGATCTAGTGGATCATGCATGTATTTTGGTGGAATCTTGTGGAGATATATTGCTTGTGATGATCAAGTGGGGGAATATTCACCGCTGCGTCTACAACCTCCAATGTGTTATATTTCGAGCTGACTTGACTCGGATGGAGTGGGTGACGGTGGAAAACTTGGATGATCAGCTCTTGTTTTTGACTCCTAGAAGTTCAATTTCAATTTGTGCCAGCAAGATTGGATGTAAAGGAAATCGCATCTACTATATTCGCGCTCTAACTGACCCTAAAGATTATCTGGAAATTGAAGTGGATACCAATGAGGTGATCATTCACTCGATTCCAGTGGGTGATGCTACTATTTGTGAGTGGTCCACACCATGTCTCCCCTAGTCTCTACTTCGTTTTGCTTGCTTGTTTTATTTATTTATTTATATTTTCAGCTAATGCTCTCATCTTTAGATGGTTTCTGTCGTCTCAACACATTGTTAACATATATTTCCCTTTGTAATTATAATTAAAGATTCGTATGTAGCAATTGGATGACCATTCACACGGTTCTAGTGTATGACTGTATGATTTGTGAGTGGTTCACAACATTAGTCTCTACTTCAAGTTGCTTGTTAACCATTTATATATATATATATATATATATATAGAGAGAGAGAGGGGCTCCCCTAAGCCGCATCTTAGGGGAGAATAAGCTGAAGCATGTGAGAACCTCGTGTGGCCCATGCGGAGGAAAAAATTTGAGGCCCGTTCTTTTTTTCCTCATTTGCCCCACTTTCGAAATTTCTAAACCTAATCTATATGCAACTCTCCCTCTCTCGTCCCTCGTCTGCAACTCTCCCTCTCTCTGGCCAGATCCAGAAAACCTCCGGCCTACACTCCGTCTCTCGTCTGCAACTCTCCCCCTCTCGTATGCAACTCTCCCTCTCTCGTCTGCACTCAAATCCAGAAAATCTCCGGCCTGCGCTCCCATCTCTGGCCATCTCGTCTCTCCCTAATTGATCGCTGTCGGCAGCTCCTTCCACAAAAAATAGGGTAAGAAAACTCCCTTAAGCTGATCTCATTCTGCCACGTTCTGGTTTGTATGGCTTTAAGGAAAAAAAAAAAAAAAACTCTTAACTATTTTTAGAGCTGGATTTGTTGAGTTTTTTTCATCTTGTTTGGATTCAGACACGTTCTGGTTTGTATACCAAATTTTTTCATCAAATTTCCCATTACTCTTCTTCTTGTTTGTGGTTTCTTTTTTTGAAATTGAAGAGGTAAGGATTTGTTGAAAGATATGAAGATTTGTTGAAAACCACAGTATGATAGAAGAACCGATTGAATCGAGATTTTCTTTTTCTAGTGTTTCTGGTTTTGATTGGAGTTTTTAGTGAGAGCCTTTTTTGGTTTTGAAATTGATTTCTTGATTTTTGAAATTTCAAATAGATTCTTTGATTTGCTAGTTTTCCCCTGTTTTTCCATCATTCTTGTGCTCTTGTTCTCGACAGACTTCTCATCAAACAAATTTTAGCTGCATCTTTTTGTTTCAGTTTCTCAAATGGGCAAGATCAAGCAATTGAATATCTGAATTGTGTAACAGGAAAGACAAGCACAAGAAACTTTTCTTCATCAGCTCTGAACTCACTCAAATGGGCATGAAGTCAAGCACATGAAACTTTTCTGCACACCACATGAGAAACAGAGAAAATAAAGATTCGTACCAACAGTGACAGTGGCATCATTTGGTGCAACAAAGCTCTTCAGCTCAAATACTAAACCCAATGCTGAAGACAATTTCATACCAAGATTACCAGAGTTTCTGGAGATAAAGAGGAACTAAAAGAACAGAACATAAAAACAATATTTTCCCAAAATAATCAGACACTTGAATTTCCCTTCGGGCAAAAGGAACTTATCACTCTCTAGCACAATTAAGCCCTCTCAACAAAAGAAAACGGCAAAATATATATATATATATATATATATATATATATTTAGAGCAGAAACCTCCAAATGAAAAAACAAACTCATCATGATGAAAACCTCCAAATTTTATCAAATTTAGTGACCATGAATTCAGCCATGTAGATGGTCAACGCTGATGGTGGGTGGGCTTTTATCTAGTAGGTGTCAAAGCATGGGTGATTGGTTTAACCTCGCGGATCCCAGGTTTAGATGGCCAGGAGTTCAGATTGGTGGTCAAGTAGGACCTAGGGGTCCCCATGTAGGTCGATCACATTAGTGGGTGTTTTATCTATTGTATCCCAGATAAATAGTTTAATGGGGGAGATGTGTTGGATCCATTTAATCCTCACAAAACCCTACATCCTAAACCCCTTCAAATTTACCAATCTTCCTTGTGCCTCACTGGTTGCTTGAGTAGGAATATATACAAAAGGTCGAAGGGTTCAAGGATTGGTACCACCCTCTTCTTCTTTTTTTTTTTTTTTAAAAAAAAAATTCATATTTGAAAATATCAAGATATCTTTCTAAAACAATAATTTTTTGAAAACGACATTTGTGATAATGCTGCTTATCAATAATATGTTTATGGATGGCAGGTATTATAACTTCCTCTGTAAATCAATCCTATCAAAACCCAAAACCTCAGGCATTGAAAATACTTTTCAACACTCCTCAAGTGGTATTACACCGAGTCATTCTCTTGGGATTCAAACTCGCAACCGATCATCATCATGGCCATCAGCACGAATGATCGATAATCATCATCCTATCAAGAAAGTTGTCTTCTAGTTTAAAGGGATATAGTGTGCTGGTCGAAAGGTATCCTGGAACACCCGAAGGACCAGAATTGAATAAAATCCAGTATTGGCCCAAGATATGTACTCATTTTTTCTTTGCGTCCATTTGTGCCCACCACTTCCATCCAAATAAAATTTGTATCATGGTTCCAATCTATGGTCTCGTACCCAAGGACCTGAATACCCATGGCAATATAAGGGATGGCGATTTGATCCAGGTTCATGCCATATTTGGGTCTAGATTTAATTCGTATCCAGGTAAAGATTTCATATCTAAGATCCTGGAACCCAGTTGAGTCCAAGTCTGGGTTCGACCCCACTTTCTGTAATGAATTCGGGTTTGAATACAAGGGCTCCAACTCAAACCCAACTTATTTTGGCCCTACTTGTCTGAACTATGATTCACAGTGGCTTGAAGAAATGTTTCCACCATCGTCCCTCAAAATAGCATCATCACATTTTTCACTTTTCAGGCCTGTAAAAACTCACAAGGGGACCTATTCCAATGCCTGTTGATACAAAATTTGAGACCCATTGAACAAAGATCCAGAATAGTAACCTCTAAGGTTATATCGAACCTCGTTGGGAAATGCTGTGGTCCAAGACCCCCACTAAGTTGAATTAAGTGGCCCAATAGACCAAAAATAAAATAAAATCTAACGATGGATTTACTGGGCCACGGCCCATGGCCACGCTTCTGTTGAAACTCAAAACATAATTGGTGCAATCAACTTGAGTAATTGGGTCAAGTGAAAGCTACATGATTATGGCCAGATATAGGGCCTGTGACTTGAAACGACAGGCCCAAAAAGTGCCAAAAGTGTCCAAGTCTGAGATTCATTAAGTCAAGCTTAAACTCGAGCTATACAAGCCCAAAATATATATATAAAAAAACAACTTTTCACATTAGCGATGACAATTTTCTACATCCTTTGCAGTTAAGTACTCTCTCCCTTAAAAATATGTAAATCTATTGTACACATAGTACACAGAATACTAAGGGCATGTTTGCTTGCAATATAATACATATTGTTCATACCATAAGTGGTTAAAGATGAAGACCAAATGTGAATTTTAAAAAATGAGGATCAAATGACCTTTTGTTTTAGGGGAATAAAATGAAAAGAAGATGGAGAATGAATAATCAGCTAGAGCCATCACCCTAGTAGTTCATTTCTCATCTTCTTATGATTCTAAAAGGAAAGGTTATTTGATACTCAATTTTGAAATTTCACTTTTTATCTTCATTTTTAACCACTAATGACATACAAAACTATGTATTCAACTCCTATATATTTTAATGCAAACAAACAAGCACTAAAAGATAATACCTAAAATTTCAACAAATTGGAATAAATGAAAGATTGGTTAGTGAAGAAAATTAGAAAAATGCATTTGAAGAAGATTAAGAAATCTATTGCAACCAATTAATGAATTTTGGCTGGAGTAATATGTACAATCAGATTAAGGTTGGAAAATTCATGACTCAAACTTCATTCATCAATGGCAAAAGATTTGATTATGATAGAGTAAACGCAACAACTTGAAAGAGTCATGTTTAAAAAGAAATCTTGAAATATTTTTAAAGGGATCAAAATACTTTTAAAAGATAAATATACATTTATTTACATGCATTCATGATAATAAGTAATAAATTTATATATACAAGAAAAATACTATAATACAAAAGGCAAAAGAAAGAAAACTTGCATATTGCATAATGTTTTAACTCAGATACATAATGAAGGCTCAAATATTAGTTTCAAATTACATCTCAGTCATCATTTTTTAAACTGTAGACTCCAAACCTCGAGTATAATTACATAAAAATAGACATTAATTGGTTAAAATCGGATCTACCCATCAAATGATGGAGGATACAAAATTTCTTGAAATGAGACGACTGAGCTGAATTTTCCCTATACTTGGCTCAGTTTTTCATCAAAACGAAGTGATTTGGGAGAATCAAGAGTCAACTCGACGAGTTTTCTTGCCTTGCATTAGATAGACATGTGTAAAGAATAAAATTGGGCCTAATGCAAATTCAATCAAATAGTGTATGTTGCTTCAATTAGAATGAGATTTGGATCAGTGCTTGAACATGAAAGCTTTTGCTATGGTAATGGATTGGATCAAGCAAATATTTTATCACATAAGTTATACAGTCAATGAGTCAAAGTGTTACTTTTTTATATTTAGTTAATAACACCAATAATAAATATCTCAAGCATTAAATGATACGAATAATAAATACCTCTAACAAAGAGCTCCCTGATAATAGCCCAAAAACTTGTAACCGAAATCTTCCCCAAAAGATTTCATTGTGCCCTTCCAATAAGAGGATGAGCTGTAGACCTACAAATAGACCATTCCGTACACACACCCAAAATAGAAGGAACATTGAAAAAAAAAAGTGTGCACTTGTCTGTCAAAATCATGAGCCTGCTGCGTTCATGAACCATCAGTGAAGGAACCCTGTCCAATGCAGGGGCCTACCCCTAACTTTCAAGCCTACAGCTGAACCATGCTCGAGTGTTAGGCTCAATAACCGAGTGGACTTAGTTTCACTAGGTTTTGGGCTTGCCCTAATCCAGCCTATATATGCCCATTTCTATCGATCAGTAAATATGGGTCTAGTCCCTAAGGACCCTATGGTTAAGACCCATTTTTTTGTCTCAGACATGAAGGACTCATTCCAAACATGAGACCCCAACAAAAAAAAAAACCATCCAATGGTCCACCTGGGCAGAAATGCTTTTAAGTGTTTTTCGCTATAGTTGGGACTATCTACAGCCCATAGATCATGTGGATGAGACGCCCTTACCACTGGGCTTTCGGTGGTGTCTTTACTCCTCTCTGAGATGCATGCATCTGGAGTGGGGCCCACCGCACGTGTGGCCACAGGTCTTACCACTTGGGCCTACTTTTGCCTCATTGCATTTCAATGAGAGTCTACCCCTGGGGCAAGTGGGTGCTAAATGAGAGTCTATCCCTAGACCGTACTGTTACAGAGAATCCAAGAATATGGTCACCAGGTTACATGGCTCCAGATTTTGGGCACCCAGATTTAGGATACTTAGATAAGGTTTAAACTCTATCAGTGGAGAGGTAATTAAGTTTTAGATATCCTTGATCTGATTCGGTACTATGCTAATTTTGTAATGTATCTATTATGCTAATTTTGTAATATATCTGTCATTATAAATAGGGGCATTTGGGCGGAGGTCCTTCAAATGTGATTTTTATTGCAAACAGTCCACAACATTTTATCAAACTGACGGCAGTCCTTTTGTAAAAGTAACTCATTGAAAAAGACAAAAACACCCTTGTACACGTCAGCAAAAGCAGAACTCAGACAATTTATCTGAGTTTTGACAAAGCTCAGCAATAATTCAAATGAACTTTTCTTCTTCTATTGAGGTTTGGATGGCGTTAGAGTTTTAAAACGACAAAGTGGTCTTCATGAAGTTTTTAGAGGACATCTTAAGCTTTTCAGAAAGGTCTGGTTCGCAAAAATTCAAGTTCGTTTGGGCTTCCAAGCGTTGCTTCAAAATAAGGCCTGAAAAACTGAACTAAGATTCTTATTTTTACCAGTGAACTTCAATGGGCTATAACTTGAGTTTCCGAATTCCAAATCGGGTGATTCAAAACCCTAAAATCATCTACACATCTAGGGCTACAACTTTCATGAAGAGACCAAGTCAAGACTCCGTCGTTATATCATAGAAAAATACATCACAAGTTGGGCACAAACTCAGATAAATTTGTCTGAGTTTTGTCAGAAATTCAGATAAATTTGTCTGAGTTTTGCCAGAAACTCAGATAAATTTGCCAAAACTCAGATAATTTATCTGAGTTTTGCAAATTTATCTTTATCAAAGTTTTGTAAATTTATCTTTGTCAGGGCCATGTGATGGATCGATGGCAACAGGAAGGTCATGTGTTGAAATGGAGAGATTATTTTGATTCAAGACAGTCAAGTGAATGATCCAAAATTGATAGTGCTACAAATGAATGGAAGTATTGCTACTATAAAATAATAAATTTCACTCTTGCTTTCAACTGTTACAGTTGATGATGAATACATCATCATTGGGTCAGCAAACATCAATCAAAGGTCAATGGACGGTGCGAGGGACTCAGAGATAGCCATGGGAGGATACCAACCACATCACCTGGCAACCAGGCAGCTAGCCCGCAGATAGGTCCATGGTTTCCGGATGGCATTGTGGTATGACCACCTTGGCATGCTTGATGACTCCTTCCTCCAGCCAAAGAGCATCGAGTGTAGCCAAAAGGTGAACAAGATAGCTGACAAGTACTGGGACCTTTACGTGAGTGAGACCCTTAATCGCGACTTGCCTGGCCACTTGCTCAGTTACCCAGTTAGAGTCACTAGTGATGGAGATGTCACAGAGCTTCCAGGCACAGAGTTCTTCCCAGACACACAGGCTCACATTCAGAAAAGTTGTTCAAAACTCAGATAAATTTATCTGAGTTTTGCCAGAAACTCAAATAAATTTGTTAAAACTCAGATAAATTTATCTGAGTTTTGGCAAATTTGTCTGAGTTTTTGTCCAGTTTATCAGAGTTTCTGAAAAATTTATCTGAGCTCGGCGACACCGAAAATCAGAATACGAAAAATCAGATTCTAATAAAAATTGAAATCCAAAACAAGAACACTTGATGACTATGATCCAATCGAGAAAAGAGAGAGGGAAAACAAGCAAAAAAGCAAACTACTATCTTTTAAATCAGTTGTACAGAGAGAGATTTGGATAGAGAGAGATTTCAAAATCGATTCTATCTTTGAAGAAATGAAATAGAGAGAATCGGAAGTCATGGCATGGTGGCGACGAAAGGTGCTCTACAACGATACTCCAAACCATGGAAAGGAATGAAAAATGGAAAATGAGAGAGAAGAAGAAGGCAGGAGTTCGAATGAGGGTTGAAAGGGGCAAATTAGTCATGAAAATATATGACGTGGCATATTAGGGACCTTTCACCAAAGTATCTCCAGCTGTCTGGACTAGAGACATTAGAGAAAAAGTTGTTGTCCTTGATGCCTTAGAAGACCGTGCGCAGGGACTTTTGGCTAATTTACCTTCATAAATAATCATATGCCACCAGGGTGATTAATTAAAGATAGGGGTTAAATGGTTAAATTCATTAGAGATGAGAGTACATTGAACCTTGACGGCCTGACCACTCACTCCATGGTGGGGGATGGCGTTTTTGCATGAGAAATTAGGCATGACTACTGTGCTAGTCTTACACAGATCCACTAACTTTTTGCAATTTGTACCCACATTGCATGTGGAGCCCGGGTCAAAAGCTTACTCTGTGATGTACATCACTACATCTATGGCCAGAATTGGGATTATAATGGTGGCCATCGGTGGATCAATCACAGTCTGTCATATCATCGAGGGCAGTCCTAGCCCACGCATAGGGCAGCAGCCCCGCGTGCATGGCAAGCTACCCATGGTGACGTGTGGGACCGTGATAGATCCACTCACAGTCAACGCGGGATAAAGCCACGTGATCTGGACTCCTATGACCATACTTACTTTGAAATGCATATGGCTGTCAAATACCTCTTGTTGTGTGGAAGACCAACACAAGAGTCTTCTCTGAAAAAAAGAAATTAACTCATTTTTACCCGTAATATTTACTGGCGGCGGACAGAATAACAGCGAGGGATCAATCCATGGTTATAGCGCCAATGATGTGAGACTTGTGTTAGTGGGTGCATGAGTACTTACATTAAAAAAAAATAGCAATTTCACTTATCATACAACCATCCAAACTTTGCAGCCTCAATCAAATTCAATTCTTAGAATTGCATGGGTATTTGCCATGCATGGTCCCAACCAAGTGGACATCCCTAACTACAACATCTGAAGACCCAATTAAGTGATTGGTTGGTATTTTTCCTAGTATTCATCAATGTCCATTTGTACCTTTGATTTTGAAATGAGAAAAGGTGCCACAAAGAAAAAAAAAGGGTAGAACTTCAAAATTCCCCGTGGTGCAAGGGCGGACCTAAGTGTTAGCAAGCGGGTACGGTCGCACCCGTGAGATTTGAGAAACCCTTTATATAAAATATAAAAAAAATTTAATTTTATTATTTAACTTCTTCACTTGTTCATGGCCTGCGCAGCCCAATCGAAAGCCCCAGGTCCGCCGTCGCTTTAGTGGGTTAACCTCATGCCCTTCCAATTACCACACATATTACCAAAGAGAACCATCCCACCCAAATGGCACAACCCAAGCATGCATTCAAGAGAATATTTACTGTAAGATAAAAAACCATGAGAGAGATAGGAGTATCTAAGATTGCTGTTTTTAGGGGTGTGGTAAAGATCAGAGCATGCACCGTCAAGTAATGAACCCATCATCCTTCCGTGGGTATAAAAAGGCTTCAAGGGCTATATGGTGCCTTTACCAAGGCTTTAGCTGCTTCTAACTCCTCCTGTAAACAGCCCACCCTTTTGAAATCATTCCATTCAAATCAAGGTCCTTTTGGGGTTGGGTGTTTTATAACAGGAACAAAGGAAAAGACAGAAAGTGCCACCATCACACCTAGGGAGAAAGAAAAGAGATTGAAGAAGCTGTTGCAGAATCAATAGGGTGAGGATTCCTGGTCGTCTTGGGCCATCCTCATCCTCATGTGCTTTGCAGAATTCCTCCCTACTTTTTCTATTTTCTTTCCTTATTTTCTAATTTGCCACTCCTTCACCTCTAGTCTGCTGTTGTAATCATCATCATCCTTAGATAAGAACATCAAATGACCTCCATCACCCAGTTGTTGGAATCGATTTTCTGTCTCTTTTTTTCTACTACAAAGAGGAGAAGGATTCTGATAAAAGGTGGTAATGTTTTGGGGAAATATCTCATAAGATCATCTGGGTGGGTCTTGATTTTTTTTCCAATTTTTTTTATTGCATGTGGACTGGATGATCTTGAGAGAGCATGTAGAAAGAGGTTGCTTATTTTTGCTGCAGGGTTGTTCAGATAATCAATCCAAGAGTAGATAGCGACCCTGGGAATATCACCCATCATCATCCATTCACGAGATTTTCTTTTGCCACCCTTCGAAATGATGCCTTTCTTTGCAAAAGACAGCTGTTTTTCTTTGCATCCATAGCTTGGGTTCTTTTCAATTTATAATCTAGCCTCATAGGCTATTGAGTCTTCACTTTTTGAAGTGGTTTGGATGAGATTTCTGGGACTGGAGATAAGATTCTTGGTTTTTGTTTGATTGTTTTTTTTGTTCTCTACTGATGTTGTCTTCTTCTTATTTCATGGTGCCAGCAACCATGTCTAATTCAACATCTCCTTCTGAGGATGCTAGTCTTTCTTCTGGGACTAAAGTCCAGGACTTCCCTACCTTGGTCACTGCCATTTCTCCTCCTCCGCCTCCCCCTCCTCCGCAGCAAGATCGGACAAGTAAAAAGAAGAGGAAACAACCAGGGAACCCCGGTGTGAATTTCTTCTTCCTTTTCAGTTCGGTTAAGATCTTTTTATTGTTAGTTCTCATTATTCTATTGGTAGTACTCATTCATCTCTCTCTCTCTCTCTCTCTGAAGACCCTGATGCTGAGGTGGTTGCTTTGTCTCCAAAGACTCTGACGACTACCAACAGGTTCGTTTGCGAAATCTGCAACAAGGGTTTTCAGAGAGACCAGAACCTTCAGCTGCATAGGAGAGGCCACAACCTTCCATGGAAGCTGAAGCAGAGGAACAAAGACATGAGAAAGAGAGTATACGTCTGTCCTGAGCCTTCCTGTTCCCATCACCACCCTTCAAAGGCACTAGGTGATCTCACGGGAATTAAGAAGCATTATTGTAGAAAACATGGAGAGAAGACTTTCGAGTGTGAGAAATGCTCAAAGAGGTATGCTGTTCAATCCGACTGGAAAGCTCATACAAAGGACTGCGGAACCAAGGAGTATAAATGTGACTGTGGAACCACTTTCACCAGGTACTTTCTCCCATTAATGTTCTCCTCTTCTTTCTTTGAGTTTTACCTCTCTCAACTAGCATTAATCTTCACTATACCGGAATAATTAGATAGTAGCCTCGATTTTTTTTTTCTTTTTATGAAGGTGAAAGTTTTATGGTATAATTTGGTTCTTGCAGACTCTTTCAAATTTCAATACATTTCATTCCCGACTGTTGTTTCACAATGCTAGCTAGTATCTTGCATGAAATATGTCTGAAACCTGCACGTATTGGGTAGGTTGCATGAAAATGTTCCATTAAATGAATGCTATCTGCAGCTGGGGTAGGATCGAGATTTTAAACTATAATGAGGATAAAAACAAAATCCTTTTATTTATTTTTATTTTGTCCACTACCTTGGATTCTTTATATTAATAGATGTAGAATCTTCTTTTTTTTTTTTTTCCTTAACTAACATTGTCATTTAGGTTCTGCCATGTTGAAACCTGAGGAGAAGCCAAAATGGCACCTACCCTATTTAAGGAATGCATTTAATTTTCCTCTTTGTTCATTATCATTTTCTTGGATGTTTTGGATTTCTCCTTTCCTTCCTTTTCATTTTGTTTAGAACTGTTGGCTATGGAGTATATGCAATGCAGGAGGAAACTGATGGATCTCTCCTTATATCTACGAGAATGTGTTTCATAGCATTAATATTTAGTTTTTCATTCTTTTGGGGGTCTTCATGTCTGACTAGAACCCTTGTTTGTTTTTCATGATGCATGCAGCATTTACTTACCAATGCTCCAAACCTTAAAATCATAGCTAGTGAAACTGATAGGTCTTTCTTGCATTTGAGATTTGTTACAGATTTTGAGGGATTTAAATTGACATTCCAACATCAGCTTTGCGAAGATGATTCCTTAAGATTCATGCTTTTTCAAGTCCCAATAGGATTTTTTTTTCTTAGAATATTTAAATAGGCCTACTTTATCATCTAGCCTGTGTTCCGCATTTATCTTGTCATGCTTGGCTTCTCAGTTTCTCTCTTTTTTTTTAGTTAGAAAATGGGAGCATCGATCTTTCCATCTCACTTTCCTTCTTTTCAAGCTTGATATGTTCTTAATAAATACTAATTTTATAAGAGGTTTCGTAGCTGCATAAAACAGCTCTATATGTAATTTGTTTCGGTAGATCCTTCATTTCTAGGCTGCTAGGCCATACATGTCTTCTAGTGTGTGTATATATATATATAGATATATATATTCCTACAGTTAAACCACCAAAGATTAACTTTTTGTCCTATTTCTCAACCCTCTAAAGTTTCCATTACCGTTCCCATTCTTCGTACTTGATTCTTTATTTCAGTTTGCAGCAACAATGAAACAAGGGAACAAAAGCAACAAAACAAAACAATAACTCATATATCTTCCATTAGATAACTTCATTCCACACACACCTTCAAATCTTCAGTTTCTAATTCATACCCATCACAGACTCTCTACACAAGGCACACACATGAAACTGACACTTAAATCTTCTCATATGTCATCCATTTCTGTTGATTTCATTAACATATATTTGTAACCCTTGGTTTAATTAGACTATTTTTCTCCATCTGGAGCTGTTTTTTTTTTTTTTTTTTTGGTCCAACTGATTGCTTCTTCTTCATCACTATTATCCTTTCATATGCAGGAAAGACAGCTTTAACACCCATAGAGCTTTCTGTGATGCTCTAGCTCAGGAAACTGAGAGACTCACTTCCCTGGCAAGAGACCCTCCTCCCCATCAACTCCCTCAAAACCCACCAAACCCATCCCCCCTCTTCTCCTTCTCACAGCCTCCACCACTCTTCCCAATCCAAACAACAGCACCTGCGTCAATTCCATCTGCACCCCACAT
Organism: Litsea cubeba; assembly: GCA_012931725.1. Taxonomy (NCBI): domain Eukaryota; kingdom Viridiplantae; phylum Streptophyta; class Magnoliopsida; order Laurales; family Lauraceae; genus Litsea; species Litsea cubeba. The sequence goes on from CM022947.1 coordinate 127,250,176, forward strand.
TCCATGGGCCCCACTCCAAAACTCCAACTCCATCATCAGGCCCGTGGGCCCACATTCCTCCCGTCTGATCCCTAGCAATTCTATCTTCCAAGTACCAACCCAGAAGCATAATCCAGTGCCATCAGGACCGTCCTTTTATCCAGAGATGGGTGTGACCCATCCTACTAGTATGCCTAACCCACCACAAGTTCTGATGCCAGGGGCTGGTAATGATTATGTGACGGGGAGTGGGAGTCAGGTTCATGGTCGGGTGGGACCCATGGGAGCTTTGGGTCACATGATCACACCGGGCTTGGGAGCAGGGAATCTTGGAATGTGGCAGAAAAGGGAGAGCATGACGAGGGACTTTCTTGGCGTTGCAGGTGAGGCTGCCGCTTCTGGCGTCAACGTTGGAGATCTGCTCTCCCTCACAGGCCTCAACTTCGCTTCTGATCGTGACCACCCACTTACATCCGGGTTCGGATTGTGGGGGTGATCTCTACTTGTCTTGACTATAAATCCATCTGTGGGTCCTACTTATAAAATTCAAACTGCTCAAACCTTTTTTTTTTTTCTTTCAGATATATAGCCAGACTGCTCTAATTTAATACTCCCTAGTTCCAATTGTGCTATTATTGCTAGGATCAAGTTTCACTATAAGAGTAATAAACGTAATAATGAGGCCAACTCTTATTGAAATGATTGACCCAGTGCCGATAAACAAGGAAAAATTAATTTTGAGCAATCTGAATTATTATGAGTTGACCCACTTGAGGATTTATAGGTCTAACATTAGAAATAAACACCCGCTTTTGAGAGTGCATGACTTAAATGGCTTTGGTTTCATTTGCGACTTCTTTCTGAAGTGGAAGATATAGAGGTAAATAACTGACGATGTCACTCATCTTTGGGTGAGAGTTGCCAAACGAGAAAATAATGAAAGACAAACGGTAAGTCTTCAGGATAGTTTTCTGTTTTCGTTCTTTACTTTGAACCGTTTTCATGGCTATGTTTTGACTCTTTATTTTCCCTTATAATTAGACAGTGAATGTGGACTTGGTATTTCTGATCAACTGTTTGTCTTAATTTAATTACTTTTGTGGTAGACTCGTTGCTCTATTTGATTGAGTGGACCACCATCATTTTCAGGGAAGAACACCCATGAAAGGTAGGCCTACTGTGCTACCTGATGAGTAGTGTAGTTGCTTTTGTTTTGAAAGATTCTGCTTAGGCTGTTCGTAGTGTCGTTCTGCCAGGTATATGGTTGTTTTGGTGTAAGAAGAGCACGATAGAAATGTGGGATTGTTGTTGAGTTCGGATCCTTGGAATAGGATCCGAACTCAACAAAGAGAAATATCATTAACCTGATAGTACACTTGGCAGAAGACAGGAACGTACTTTGCATTTGAGAGAGGGGAGAGAGGGGCATTTGCAGTTGCAGGCATGATGAATGATGATTGCGTGTAGACTTGTTCTGCTGTGGACTCACAGAAGAATGATATTGAACTGTCTCCTTGACAAGTCTTGAACCTCTTTTGTCTCCTTCTCCCAACTTTATTCTTCCAGAGATCGTATCATTACACACACGTACGCATGCAAATATACATACACACACGTATATATGTATCTTGCATGCTAATGATGATGATGTGAATGTTGCTTGGTTGAGTTCATTGACTCAGGATTATCTCCCTAGGTTCCTTTATTTTCCTTCATGAGTTTACTCGAGAAGAAGGCAGACATGGGCTGAAACAGCTGAACTCTATTGAACATTTATTATCTCCACTGTTGCCATTTAACCCCAAGGATCCTTAGTGAAACCTAGTTGAGCCTGACCCAACATGCCTACATCCTCACATCTACCCAACTCTTCCCCACCGACCCCTTACAAATTATAGTCAATTAATACTTAACTCAGCTTGATATAGTGCAAACTAATTTGCTCCATATAGACATTGAGGCTTCTAAACTTAGGTTTAGGATTTTATTTTGTAACGCAAATACTCACACACACTTCCTCAAGTCCCTACCGTTAGCGCTAAACCCAAAGATTGATTCATAATTATTTTTGTGAAAGTAAGATGCCTCACCAACTGACCTACCAGTGGATTAGTTGACACATGACTAAATATTTACATTAGAATTTGAGATTTTAAGGCTTGGTCTCACTTGTATATTAAAAAGAGTTCTTTTTTTCAGAAGTATATTAAAAATACTAGTAGACTTTTTGATTGACCAAACTTTAGTTATCCGCATCAAGAATTATCCACCTCACTATTTTGTTTGATTATGAAGGATCCAGGTGGGCCCCACATGAGGTGGGCAAGGCTTTTTGTAGTAGACTGGTGGCTCATTTTGGTTTGGATGCAATTCGTCTCCTTTAATACCCGACCTGCACAGTTATGTCCGAGAGTGTCTTTTAAAAAAATTGCCAGTGTCGCACTGATGGTTTCAGAACCAAAGTCTGCTAGTCACCACTCATGGCTTCAGAGTTCAGACTTTAAGTCAGCTACACATACTCATCTGTAGTCACTTTTGGTCTGTAGATCACTCATGGCTTCAGACCTTAAGTCAGCTACACATACTCATCTGTTGTCACTTTTGGTTTGTAGATCACTCATGTCTTCAGACGTTAAGTCAGCTACTCATACTCATCTGTAGTCTTCTCATTCCTCACTCTAATAACTGACATTGTCGTGCAAGTTGAACTCTAATGAATCTAGCCTGTGTCATCTGAACCGGAATGGCCATATGGGCCAGACCCAGAGTTCAGAAAACACACCTCTGATGTAATTTACCATCTGAGCGTCAACACTCAATGAATGGCTAAAACCAAAATGGTCTATCATCCATTTTCACGGTCAGAATCTAACCTGGAGCCTATATTTAATGTGCTTTGGGCCTTGGACTTTTGTCCATTCTAGGTATACTTAAAGTAGTCTCCGACGATCCACTTTTCCCAACGAAATGCTACGAGGAAACGAAGAAGTGAGAATGCCTGAATGATGGGACTCACCTGGATGAATTCCAACCATGAAAATCATAGGAAGTTTGAATGATTATATCAGGGAATAGGTTTGTGAAAATAATCAGCCCCATCAAATCAGCTTGGCTCTTTCATCACTATCTTTGACAAGGGGTAACATTACTCATACATCATCGTTTATGTAATTCATAACTCCACTTCTGACGGGTTTAGAATATGTGACGCCAAATCTACTTAGGACAAGTTTGGACACGTTCAGGTTTGATTTTATATATATGTATATATATATATATTAATACTGTTTTGTCTGATAAAATATTTTAAAAACACTTTTATCTTAATATTTATTTATTATATGTATATATAGGTTATAAATAGAGCAAGGAGAGTTGATAGTGACAAAATCCAACCCTGCCTAAAACGCGACCTTTGGTTGAATTCTATAAATCCACTTCTACAGACAAAACCCCTATCCAAGGTTACATCTAATTTTCGAACGCCACCCCCTCTCCCTTGCACGTGCGAGTCCCTATTAGGCTATTATCTACCTCGTGCGAGTTAATCCTCCTGACACGAGAGAGTTCCTATTACCTCATATGTGCAAGTTATCTGCCTCATGCATTTGCGAGTTTCTATTACCTTGCATGTGCAAGTCTCTTGGGAACCCAACTCCTTCACTGAAATAACAAATAATAAAAAAATCTTGGGGGTGGGCACCCCGTTTAACTCAACCAATTGCCATCCTAAGTTCACCAAACCAATCCATGCACAGGCCATAGTCAAGTTATCCGGCAAAAATAGTGCGGTATCTAGTGCACTATAAATCCATAAAAACAGTTATATAAATATATATATATATATATATATTCTGATAACAAGTCTTTATTTTAAAAAGTTCGAGAACAAGAAATTAGGGCTGTGTCTTGAAGTTCTATTTTAGTAGATGGCGAACATATATATCTTTTTTCAGATACCACTTTTTTACTTTTACACATTAATATGCTTTATGTGTGAGCTTGTATACGTATATGCCTTAAATTTGCTCTTTTTGATTTTGGTGAACAGAATTCAATATATTTTTTTTAAATTTAGCGTATTAGATATTCTTTTATACGAAGTCTTTTTTTTTTAAGTAGTTGAGTAGTCCTGCCATTAAAATTTCTTTAAAAATAGATATGTTATATGCAATTATTCACATAATCGTATTTTCTAAGAAATCATGTATTTTATACAAAGTAGAGTTGGGGTTTGTATTTTAAAACTCATACATACATGCACTCATACTAGAGACATTGTTTTTATTTCCTTACCCCATTTAAGGGACTGAAAATCAAGAGATCCACCCACGCTCATAAAAGATAGCATACACAAGTGAAAAAGAGAGCTCATTAGAAAGAGAAAAATACTCACGGATGAATTTATGAGTATATGAGTGAGAAGCAAGACTGCCAACTAATTGGGCAATCCTACGGCAACCGTACGATCTTGATTATTGATAGTAATTGATGGTTCCAATGAAATTCCACATCTGTTGGGTGGACCTATTTGTCTATGATTTATTATTATTATTATTTTTGAATGGCACCTATTTGTCTATGATATCATAGGGACGATCCTTGCTACATGTCCCTATTGAACTATTGACTTACTGATTCATTTCCACTGTTCGTTTGGAAAGGACCAGCAAGGTTTTGGGTGTAGGCCCGTAGGGTGAGCCTGTTCTAAGATGGTTCCACTTCCCTCCATGGTGGGGTCCACCACGTGCAAAGTCCACGTCTCAACTTTTGGATGTTGATAGGTGAACCAATGGACCTTGGCACTTGTAGCGAAGAGAGAAAAGCTAGTTAGTGTAATGAGAGGAATTTACTATGTCCAGTAAAATTGTTCAATTTTTTGCATGGCTCACGTGTTTTTGTCTCTAAGTACGAGTGTTTTCTGATTTCAGATTTTTATGAAAAGACTAGGAAAGAAGAGTTTTTCGCACTCGTGGAAATAGAAATTTTCAAGACGCGAAATCCTTTCGTTACACAAATGCATTTGAATAAAATAAAACATGCTACTTCTGTTAACTTTGGAATTCAAACCTCTTTTTATTCATCAAAAATTATTTTTGAATAAGATTAGTCAAAACAAGAAGATTATATGATTAACATAAAAATTAAAAACTGAACATGATACAACATTATTCAGTAAGTTAGCAGACTGCTAGGTAAATTTGAAAAGCAATTACAATAATAGGGAGCTGCTTGGATTCAGTTCTGATCTTAAAATCTTGACCTTTGCTTAAAGCAACTCCTTTGTTATTTCATTTTCTAGGAACCTGGATGAAGGGAGCTGCGCATCATTAGATGAAATCATTATGTTTCTTCCTTTTAATAATGGACATTGGTCAACCAAGCACCACCTAAGAAGGATATGAGCTGAGTGAAGGATATAAGGCAAACAGGCTCTTGACGTTTCTAGGATTTGAATTAAAAATGGTGATTTTCGGGTATATACAATTTTCAATTCTATCAATTAGTAGGCTAATTGATGTTTACTACTAAATAGTGAACTTTGCCTAATTAAACCCATCCAACGCAATAGTTCAAATTTCATTCCAAGTGTCGATCAATTGATGCAAAATGTAGGTTAACCAATCTAAACCTTATTTTGTTTAAAACAACAATCACGACGATGACAACAACAGCAGTACTATTATTGTTATTTATTCTTTTCTAGTAAAAAAAAAATTACTTCTCTCATTTTTACATGTAGTTTTGAATAAAAAAACTGGAGGCTTTTGTGATAAAGAGGCTGTAAAAACAAAGCAAGCGTGACCAAGTCCCATGGTGGGTGATTAAGTGGTCCGGACCGATCGGCAAACGAGAAGAAAGAGAGGGGAAGGAAAGAAAGGAAGAAAGGAATAAAGAAAGAAGGAAGGATAGAGGAATAAAATGTCAACGGCTAGGGAAAAGATGCTTGGAGAAGAACTTTGGATCCTACTTTTGACCCCACACCTTAAATTCCGTGTATGCTCGTGCAAAGAGGTTGGGATAGTGGTATTGGGATTGATGAAGGTCTCATTTATCAAACTACCATTGTGTGTGCCGTCTATGGTTCTTCTAAAAATGGCTTGAATGTAATCAATTTCATGATTTCTATTGTTTCTCCTTCAATTAGTTCAGGTTCTTACATGGGGTAATTTGATGATCTCAGAGATTACATTCTACTGGACCTCTTTGAATGTTGTGGAAACCAGAAAGAGATGAAAGGAAGTGCTTTTTCATGAATAAGAAAGATTGGGTTTGTGGGATATTCAGCTTTTCAAAAGTATATGCATAGTAGCAGGCTTAAGGTACTAGACATGCCATTTGCTGCCTAAAAAAGACCCCTTTTTTCTGCACAAGGGGACAAACCAAAAGCTTCTATTCTGGGGCCTCCAACATAGGATTTAGAGCTAATGTCTCTATAAGGAATCTCACACTTTCCTCCCCTTCCTCTTTCCACCAGACCCAATAATTATCAGACCTTCTTTAGCTTTCTCCTCCTGCAAATTCCCATGCCTTGGATCAGTAAATGGCTTTGAATTACAAGCTGTATGACATCCCTATCAAAAAGATAAGTAGTACCCAGGTGGGGTACTCTTTCCTTTTTGGAAACCAATGGCAGCTGTGGCTGTTACAACAGGGATCAAGATTAATTTTTAGGTATTATCCCTACAAAGCTTCTTGTGATTTATACTGGTGAACTAGGATAGCCAGGGCCTGTTTGATAGCTTGGGTATTTGAAAAGCATGTACTCCGGAAAGTTGAAATTGTGTTTTATTAGAATAATTTAGACAAAGCAGAATTTTGAAACATTTATATTTTCCAAAGGAAGAAGAAGTTCTGAAGCCTTCGAAATCCATGTCTTCTTCCAGGGCATAATATTCCAAGCACTCCAATCTCCTTTTGTGTCTAGAGGACTTATACATGCAGTAGTGCAATCTTCTACTCAGTGGCTAATTAACTCATATACTTTAAATAGACAGCATTTCCCTGTTATATCATAACTGATATTTCATTCTTTTTTTATGTAAAATCATAACTTAACAACAGAAATAAATATTTTAACTTATGAAGATAGAGACAGTCGCAGTCCCAACAAAGTATAAAGAATATTGTATTCTCATTACCCCCATGCTAGGCATGAAACTGGGCCGTGCCGGGGCTCAGCCCAGCATGGCCCAGGGCACGGATTTTTCTGTGCCGTGCTGGGCCGTGCCGCTCATGGGCCAGCCCACATGCCTCTTCTATATTTTTTTAAGTTTTTTTAATATAAATTGAAAGAGAAATTATGGGGCCTTCTTAATTTGAAATAAAGTCAAAGCTATTAAAATCAATGCACAAATATTGATTCTAATTTACAAACGAGTCATAAATCTTTAATTATTTTAATTTTTATATTTATTTATATATAAAAATATTAATTATATATATGGGCTGTGCTATGCCGTGCCGCGGCCTAGGCGGGGAAGTCGGGCCGGGCTGTGCCAACACGTTGACCTGGTCAACGGCCCAGGCACGGTTTTTCCCGTGCTGGGCCGTGCCAGGCCTGGGCAGCCCGCCCAGATTTTCATCTCTACCCCCAGCTTATATGAGAGAGTCATTTGTGATCCAGGTCGTTGATTTGACCGTCTGCACCAGTGGATTGGACCGAGATAATTGTGATGGATAAGATCTCCACCATCCAACCAGTCAAGGATCTTCCATACAATGACTGGAATCCCTTATAGATGATTGGACCAATCACATATTTATTACATATATTGGTTATATTTGAAAGTGGCATAATATTCGTGTGAGATTTTCATATGGATCCAGTTCCTTTCATGTAAATGAATTCCAATTAATTCTAAGACTTGTAGTTCTAAAAATGAATAAATCTCAAGCAACCAAAGTAGATGTGCAAAAATAAACATTAAATAATTTTCTCATTAATGAAAAATGAATACTCAATCATCACCCAAGTAATTTAAATCTTATGAAAGTCAAGGTCCCATCTTCACTCTTCAATTTGACTATAAACAAACAAATGGGACCAAAATGAAATAATAAAAAACATATCATTCTTCATCAAGCATGCATCAACAAAGCATTAATTAACTCCTAATGGAAGCAGTATGGCTGAAGAAGTGTTTCATTCCTTCTAAAAATGAAGAGATTCAATATCAATCACAGCTTTGCAATCATAAGGCCTTTATATTTTGTTAATTGTAGATGCATTTTACCTTATGTAATAATTAATGCGCATCTTCCCTCCCACCTTTTTTGACCTTTTATTATTTATTTATTTACTTACTTCTCTTTGGTTCTATTTTTTTTTATTTTTTTTTCCAACTATAGTGAAGGTGAGGTGAAGGAGCCCTCGGGTGACAAAAGTAAACTTCAGGAGAGGTATCAAAAGCCCTCTGGTGAGGGAAGGGAGAACTATTGTAAGTGGCCGTTCTCTTTGATTCTGTTAGTCAAATTAAGACTAACTAAGGTTTTATTTCTTTAGCAAAATTTAGGAAATTCACATGCAGAGAATATTTAAGTTTTCTAAAAAGTTGTCCCCTAGTTGGAATTCCTAAATCATGATCCTCTTGTTGAAGGATAATCTGCAATACAAGGAGATTGGAATCCTACAGTGGTGTGTAAGCATCACCTAATACATCTACTATATAGTTGGGGATATACTGCATTGTAAAACAATAAAAGGGCAAAGTTTTTATTTAATCACCAAATTCATGGTTTTAAATTAAATAGATAATACTGACAATGTTCCGGAAATTCTATCATCTATTCAGCTTAAACAAGCAGCAGAGCACAATGTTATAGGATCTAGACCATTCAAGAGAGCTAAAAGGTATATAACAAAAGTTGAAGATAGACGTTTGGAAGATTTCCATTTTAATTAAAGAAGTCATAGTCATTATTCTTAATTTTAAGTTCTACAGGTTAAAAAATTATTCATGACACATTTGTGAACCGCAAGGATTCTGTCATCTGCTTTATTCTTCTTGCCACAGAACTGCAAAATCTTACTTCCCACATCCCCTCCCACCAGATTTCATTTTCCTCTATTGTGGAAAATTTCTTGAATATTCGAGATAGTGTCTTTTCTACAAGAAAAGGCATCGCACTAAAACAGAAAAAAGTTTGGGAAATTTAGAGCAGTTTTCCCTTCTATTGCGGGATCATTGTGTTACACAAATGTTCTATCATTTTCAATGTGAGACAGCACGATTTTGGGTATCTTTATATTTTTGTCTCCATAAAAATAAACTTTATATTGAATTTATTAAATTTACTTAGCTAATCATTCCTACCAATTAATCTCGAGGTTTTAGTATAGGCAGCATAAATACTTTTCAATATTCTCCTTTGTTACTTGCAGCTCACTCCTCAATACTCTCCCTCAAGCGGAATCCGGTCGGCCCACTTTTGGTCACATGCCTTTTCTTTTCCCGTACCAAGTTGTTCATCATGGGATTCAAACTCGCGACAGGTTGACTCTGATACCAATTTTAAATTTCTTTAGCTATCTATTCCTACCAAAGTCTCAAGCCTTTTTAATATTCCCTTTTAAGTGTAGCCCACTCCTCAACAGAACTTTGTCACCCATTTCCATATTTGGAATATTTTTGGTTCACCTTGTACATCTTTTTTGTCACCCCTATTACAGGGCTTCTATTTGAAAAACTTTTCTAATATCTACCTTTTTAAATAATAAAATACCTTATTTCAAAGCATAAAATGGGTGCATTTCTTGGAAATCCAAGCAGCCAAATGCAACCTTTAAACGGCAGGGGATGAAAGGCATAAATTTATCCTAAGTGGGGCCAGCTTGAGGGTTCTAACACAGCTTATAGTAAACACATGACCGCGGCCTCTCCCCTCCCTGCATATGAGAGTTGCTATTACCTCACATATGTGACTTGTCTCCTTGCACGTCTAAATTTCCATCACCTCGCATGTGCGAGTTGTGTCTCTTGCATGTGCGAGTTTCCATCACCTCACATGTGCGAGTCTCATAGGGTCTCAGGCCCTTAGCTGGTATACCAAATAACCTCAAACTAGTCAACCTAATTTAGACATAATACAGTCAAACATGAGGGAGACTTAGTTGACCTAAAATAATAAAATATTGACTCCACAGAGTTTTCTAGCCTTTTTTTTAAGAGAATCTCAAAAAATACCTCTTACTGTTTCATAGTTCTCAAGAAATTATTTTTTTTATTAAAGAAAATGAACGTTATGATTTGAAAATTTCAAATCAATGTATAATTAATTTTTTTATGACGTGAAATCCGCCGACCTCCTTGCGGATGATCATTTTTAAAATCCAAATACACAACACCACCCAAATGCATTGTGGGTCGGGGAAATCTCAAACGGCGGTTCAAGCCAAGACCTCCAGCTCATTATTAAACTTCCCAACCACTCAAACAAAAGTGTGGGTATAAGCTTTTCACATTCATTTACTTACCAACCAAGAATCGCCCATCAACCTCTTATAGTGAATAAGTTTTCTTCTTCTCCTTCGGCACCAAGTTCTATTGGAGGAAAAAAAATATCTATTCGACTCTCTCGGGCCTGGTCATCGAGATACTCTGAGCCTACAAGCCGAGCTCATGATGTGTCTGAGCTGATTGCTACTATCTTCTACTGGCCTATTTTTAAATTTTAATCATATAAGATTTGAGTCTACCGTCATAATGAAAAATGAAAAATGAATACTGGCCATCACCCTACTAATTATGATCCTACAAAAACCAACGCCTAATTTGTTAGAATAGTTTAGGTTTTCTATCAATCTAGGAGCCCTTGGGCTCATTCCAAGTAAACAAAATTAAGCAAATAAATCTCAAATATAACAAATTTTACCGGACTCCACTTTGATCTTCTCCCATTAGAAGGTTGGTCTTCACGAGTAGGGTTTTCAACTCTCTTGTACTTTCCTTTTCTTCTTGCGCAGGTAAGTCCTTTTCTTCTTGCGCAGGTAAGTGATGAAGACAAGAATGAACGATAGCTAAGAGAGTTACCTAAGAATCATATTTATAGACACTTTTTCCCTTGACCTTAAAAATCCAAAATGGCAACAATTTAAACTCTTTAGTTGACTTTGAAATAAATTCAAAAATAGAAAATCAATATGGGGAACCGGATTCTTCATGATTATATGGTCATGTGGACCGCTAAAAACCCAACAGTCTAATATAATCTACATTTCTACCTTATAACATTCACTTCTCACTTTATTCACTACACCATTTCAGGGCTTTTACAGCGTGAAATGCGCGCCGTAAATGTAGGTTTACGGCTCACGGGGGTCGTGCCGTAAAAGCGCCTGCCGTAAAAGGTTTGAACTATTTACAGCGTGCATATACAGGCCGTAAGGTGGATCAATGCACGCCGAAAATGATGTTGTTAGGACTTTTTGGACCAGATTTATGGCCTATTAAGCAGGCCGTAAATGCTAAACTTTTACGACGCAAACTGAGTGCCGTTAAAGCATTGATGTGCTTAAGTTTATGGCACACGTAGTACGCCATGAATACTTAAAACGAAAAATGTTTTACACAGCTTGCATTTGTGGGCTATAAATGGGTTGTGTACAATCTGATTAACGGCTCCAAATGCAAGCCGTAATTGAGTATATATATTTTTACGACTTGCAAATGCAGGCCATTAAAGAATTAGCGAGTTTTAATTTACGGCTCGCAAGGCGCGCCTTAATTATTTTTTTATATAAAAAAAAATTAATTATTTTTTAATTAAAAAAATTAAATCCATATTTTTTTTATTACTACAAATACAAATTAATAAACTAAAATAAAAAATGTAAACCGAATCTGCAAATAAACATTGGACCTGCAGTTAAAAATAAAAACATTGGACTTCCAGTCTATACAAGCTAGATAGGCCATGGGAAAAATACATGAAAAGGATCATTCATTCAAATCAATACCAAAACAAAATGAGGGAATTCTTGTTTGTTCATTTACAAGATTCACACACTTTTCGTCTTCTTCCATTAAAATTTATTCGCAAAGGTACCTACCATTACATGAAAGTAAACTCCATCGTTGTCGTGTCATCATTGAATCATAAGGAAAAAAAATACATGAAAAGGATCAACCATTCAAATCTTCCACACTACAAACATAGCATCGTCAACGTTGCTTACTAGAATCTGGGAAAGCAGAGATTGACAAAAGCTATATGCCCAAATCATCTCAAAAACTCCATATCTTAAATCATGACGAAACGAACACGTCCGGCATATGTATACATCCATTGCAGTTTATGTACACGTCCGGCATTGATTTTGGAACTCCACATTTTGGGTTTGATCTACAGAAAATGTGCAAAAAATCAATCTCCCTGGGAAACAAACATTTTACAAGACACTTCTAAACACATTCTAAGGCAACAATCAACCCAACAACAAAATATACCCACAAAATCCGAACAAAAAAAAATCAAGAAACATAAAAAAATAAAAAATTACAGCATATATATATATTAAAGAGAGTACATAATATGGTTCCGTTTGTTCATTCAGAATTCTGTACCGTTCAAATTCAAATGCTTTGTCAATGTTCACGTTCAAATGCTTTGTCAGCCATGAACATTATATGGAAGCCACAAAAAATGTACAAGACATTCTCAAATCCAACATTGAATATTGAAAAAATAATATTATAACCATCACATTGAACATTACAGAACCTTCAAATATCCTCATTCAATGGCTTATCCCGCACATGGAAAAAATTTCTGAATAAGAGAGAGGGCTTTCAAACAAACATCATTCAGGAAAAAGAAAACCTGCAGTACACCGTACACCAATAAAACTTTGCACTATATATACAAAGTGATCATAACTAATAATTAACATAAAGTTTGACTAGACAAATCTCTATGGAAATATTGTATATATATATAGAAGGTAAACAAAAAAAAGGGCTTACACTATAATCACACTTTCTACCTTCTGGTTCATTCCTAGCAAGAAGGAAGAGAATGATATATATATAACCTAAAAAGAAAAGCTGAAAGTTAATGAACAAGGAAGATGAACAAACCTGCAATATACAGGTTTTATTAAAATATTGTTAAAAAACAAGAGGATGAAAAACTACTTTTTTTCATAACTGAAGTTCCTGCTGAATGTTGGATCCCTAATAAGTTTAGATCATTTTTTAGGGAAAAAAGTGCATCCTTGTCAAATAGCCTAGACACATTTACATACAGCCGTACTAATTTCTAAAACGCAATCCATGCACATCCACCAAATCAGGTATGATGAGCAAGTAAAAGGGCTTATATGGTACTGAAATATCTTCAAGTGAGAAGAATTGAACAAGTGTATAAAGATCAGAGCCGAAAACTAAGCTCAAGGACTTTCCCTCCAAGACATAATTCCACTGCATCTTACCTTATCATCCAAGGTAACAGATGCATTGGTACACATCTTTTTTACAATTGTTTGCCCCAATCTTTGCAATGGGTTGTGGTGTTCACTTTTCATGCAAACAAACAAACAAACAAAGGGTTAGAATGATCAACGGTCCCCATCTTTAGTACATACCTAGGAGACCTTTCCATAAAACACAACCCCACTAACACCCCCCATCCAGCCCCCTCCCACCCTTCCCAAACCACAACCACAACACACACACACACATAGAGAGACAGACAGAGAGATAGATATAGAGAGAGAGAGAGAGAAGAGAAGGTATTTATGCAGATGGGCACTACTAAAGCGATGATTTCTCCATATCAGGCTTGCCACTTAGGATAAAAGACATAATATGTGTGCATTGTGTAGGCTAAAACTAGCATCAAAACCACATTTCATGCACCCTATTCTGTTCTTTAAAAAATAGGGCCTGCAATTCATGATCAACCAACCAATCTCCCCACCCCCCCTAAAAAAAAAAGGCCATTCCCTGTTGAATGACCTAAACGATATCTGCCGTTGCAAAGAATTACAGAACCATTGAGGCCCTAAATCAAGGGCAATAATCACTGCACTATCATATGCACTCATAGTATTGGGTGACAGTGTGATGTTGCAATAATATCTGTGGGGCCCACCTTGGCCAACAATAATTCATGAGTGGAGGAGTGTATACTGGGACCATATGGATAGGGGATGGGTGAAGTTTCTCTCTCATCCAATCATCCTAAATTATGAGTTTAACCGAACAAAAGTTCTTTATACAATCATGATGAGGCCTGCACAAACAACCTTTACAAACATTAAATAAACCTCAAAGATCAAAACCGCACTTTATAGAAGATTTAAGCATTCAAAGATCACAGGTATTGCTCATTCAACTTCACTGAAATATAACACAGCCACCTACTTTATTTTATTTTTAATAATTAAAATACATATATCAAAAATGTTAAATTACTATTCCAAAAAAGATTTTCAAAATTCATAAGACAAATTTCTGTTTTTTAAGGATTTTTTGTTATCATGAACTTCTTGGCTTCTCAGCACTCTAGGGTGCTACTTGGTGCAACTCGGCCAAACTGGATCATTTTTTAATATAGGATTAGAGGCATCAACTAAAGGTGGACCAACTAGCCCCCACGAGTTTTAAATTTCGGTCCAAGGGTCGGTTTGCGAGTTGGGCATCTAAGGGCAAAAGGCCTCAAAAATCTCTCAGCGGCCGATATTTTTAACAGATGGGTACTAGAATCTCCTGATGTAAGAGAATACATATATTAATTAAGACCTTCAACCAGATCCTTGAAGATAAAATTTGGATGGGTGTTTGTTTAAACCTAGATTTATTAAAGATTACAACCGGACCACTATTCCTACTTCGAGGCCAATCAGGGAGAGGGAGGCAAAATTTGTATGTACTCAGTAGGAGTAAGTTACTCGTGGCTTACACTGACATATTTTATGTAGAGGGGATTCATGTAATGCAATCAAATGGGATTCCTTCCCTATCCACTGTCTCTAAAGCAAATGGCAAATGAATACTTTTAACACTTGCACACTTGCTGTTGCTCTTTTATCCCCCAGTAATAATTGTTCTGATGACCAAAACACTGTCACACAGTTATAAAGAATAAGATGAATTACAAAGGTTCCAACAGTGACATTCTCCATCAATCCTGGCTTACGAATTTACTCTCATTCTAACAAATCTCAAAGGGTGGGAAAAACCTTAAAAGAGAGAGAAGATACGGAGGGAGGGACATGCATTACTCAAATTTTGTTCTAAATAGTCCAACATAAAATTTTATCTATGTTATCATTTATGAAACCAAAATGTTACCATAAAAAGACCAGGCAGAAGGAAAGCAACATCAATCAATAAAATGAGTTTTTTTTTATTGGTAGTAATAAGTAATAACCCATTCAGATATGAGAACACTCTGAGAGAGAGAGAGAGATTAAAAAGAACTGGCAAAAGAAAAACACAAAAGATATTAAATAAGGATTCGTTAATGACATCAACGAAGCCAAGTTTATAGCCCCAAGAAATCAGAGAACTTATCATAATCTTGAAATCAAACATAGTAGGAGATTTCAAGCAGAACATGTCCAAGACCACACAGGACTGTCGTTTTAAGAGTTAGGTATATTATTTCAAGTTCAAATAATCCATTCAGTTCGGAACACAATAGATAATAGCCTTTCATATCAATGAAATAATAACCAAGTAAACTTAGGGTGATTTAGGAATAAAATGATTCTGAGATTGCATTTCCTCTATAAGGAATTAGTTCAGGATAACTTCTCAAGCAGGATAAATTAAATCAACAAGATCAAATACAAAAGCGAATACGTCATTAATGTATTGTTCTAACTCATGTCCTCATTACAAATAAATTAGACTATTCAGTAAATAACATGCTTCATGTAGTAAGGAAAGACACAAAAATTGGCATCTTTGCTCCAATGTCATGATTACCATACTCCTATCATGATGCCAATTGCAATGTGATACGGGGAAAAATATATATAAATATATAGAAAAACCTAAAAATATATGCCATGCAAGGGATTGAAAAGAAAACACAAATCAATTAAGAGTCTTACAACAATAAAAAGTCCGGGCTAAAAAATACACAACATAATTCATCACAATAAGTCAAGACTTGAAGCATTAGGCGAGGTCAATGAAATATTATGCAAGAGAAAGTATCAAAACGTGTAGTGCCAATACAGTTTCAGAAGTTGACATGTTAAAGTTACAAATGCAGACTTCTTCATCCATACTTGTGGAGATTTGAATATAAAAAAGAATGGATGGCTTATTAGCTATAACAAAAGGCGGACACTCTAAGAGAAATCCATCAAATGCATTACTATTAAATATATGTGTTGATCCATAAACAAAAAATCTACAAGAGAAAAATCTATCACATGCATTGCTATTAAATATATGCATTGATCCATAAACCAAAAATTTACTAGATCAAATGTGATTAGAAACTAAGCTTCTTCAACCATGCATTGGTCAAAGTAAGGCATCAGCTCCATTCCAAAGAACCCTAAGCATTTTCCATCGATAAAAAAAAAAAAAAAACATTTAGCTTTACTACGCCCAAGATGCTCAATTAACAGGCATGGCAGCAACAAAGTCCTAATCAACATATGGCTCTAGCCTGATGGAGGAGGAAAATATCAAATCAAAGGAGGATTTATAGGCCTCGTGGGAAAAAAAAACACAAGCACCAAACATCCTACGCGAGGCTACAACTACAAATCCTTTCCCCCATTCCCTATAATCATAAACAGAGGAATTCCTAATCCCACCGACACCTTCAAATCTCTAAACAGTTGAAATAGAAATATCTCTTACATCTGAATCGGGTTTCTTCTCGCAATGGCTTCGCAACCAGAACAACACGAAGGAAACCAACGATTGACATCTCTTACATTTCTACAATTACCTACATCCTGAAAACACTAACCAAATGGCAAATGAATAACCAAATGAATTTCCCAACCAAACATAAACCACCCACCTACAAACATGCATATCTCCATCATATATATGACCTAAATCAACAACAGCAGATGCCAACACACATACCTCCCACTCATCTTGACCCTGTATTCCCTCATATGCCATCAAGAATGGCTTCACCTTCTCCAATGCATCCCTGAGAGACATTGGAGGATTTTCGTCGATGTCCGGATTCATGTCAAACTCCCCCATCAAATACTCTTCTTCACACTCAATCTACAAAACAAATACCCAAAATTAATATAAGACCCATTTACAACAGAATCATTCCCCTGTTCAACAAAGAAACAAACCTTTCAATGTCAGACAGATGCCGAAAATGACCCCATTGCTGTCATCCACTTTGTGCTCCCAAAGCGGTTTTCCCCCTTCAATTTTCCCAACATTCTCGTCCTCCCAAATCGACCGTGCCGTCGGCCCAGCCGCCGCCGTCCTCAAGGTCTTCGACGCCATCCACGGCCTTGAGCCCTCTCTTCTTTCCGATCCACGCTCTGACCTCGCCGGCTACTTATCCGTCCTACACCGCCTCGAGGAGGCGCTCGCCTTCCTTGCCGCCAACTCCGGCCTCGCAATCCAGTGGCTCGACGACATCGTCGAGTACCTTGAAGAGAACTCCGTCGCCGACCACCGGCACCTGTCGGATCTCAAGAACTCCCTCAAAACCCTAAGAGAATTAGGGCACAATAGCTTCGACGGCGGTCTGCTGGGCGATTTATTGTTTTGATTGATCAATGGGCTTTCTGGGTAGGGATGGAATTGGGGCTTTTTGCCAGGAGCGGAGAGAGATCGTCCGGAGAGAGATTGAGAGACGATGGAGATGAGAGGAGATGAGATTCACGCGGAGGCGACCTTTCCCACCAGAACCCCGAGAAACCCTAATAATCCCAGATCGAGCGAGAGAGAGCAGTGTGAGAGAGAGAGAGCAGATCAGAGAGAGAAAGAGAGAGACAGAGAGATCAAGCGAGAGAGAGCGCACTGAGAGAGAAATAGCAGAGAGAGTGAGAGAAGAGCGAGAGCGAGAGCGAGAGTGAGACTGAGAGAGGAGCAGGAGAGATAGTGAAAATAGAGGTTTTGGTGGCGGGAGGGGAAAAAAAGGTGGGAGATTTGCTGACCATTTGTTTTCGTCCCAAAAAATAGAATTTTAAAAATTAATTTAATTTTTTTTAATAAGTAAAAAGTTCTATCAACCTTTACCGATATTTTATATTAAACGTCGGTGATAAATTTTTCGACGCTAATTTCTTCGATAAAAAAAATCCGTCGGTAAAGGACTCTAATTTTTAATTTTCTTAAAAATAAAATTAAACATTACCGACGTTTTACAAAAAAATAGAACTCCAGGTCGATTTTCTGAACGCCTCTTGATGCAGCAAAAAGAATCCAACCATTTACATGAGATTCATACACAGATAGGGTTTGAAACACTTTTGATTTGGGGGTTTTCGAATGGAGAGGGTAAGGGTTGGAGATTTGAGGGTTTTCGAATGAAAAGGAAGGATGAGTTAGAAAAGAGGGATGGCGTGAGAGAGAAGAGGGATCGGCTGTGAGGGATGGTGTGAGAGAGAAGGAGAGGGCCAGAGAGATGAAGGAGGTCGAGATGGAGGGCTGCGCAGGGGAAAAAACGGTGACAGAGAGTGAGAGAGTGAGAGAGATGGAGCGGTGCGTAGGGGAGAGACGGTGAGAGAGAGAGAGATGGAGGGCTGCGCAGGGGAGAGATGAG
This sequence comes from Litsea cubeba, assembly GCA_012931725.1. Taxonomy (NCBI): domain Eukaryota; kingdom Viridiplantae; phylum Streptophyta; class Magnoliopsida; order Laurales; family Lauraceae; genus Litsea; species Litsea cubeba. The sequence goes on from CM022947.1 coordinate 127,268,872, forward strand.
CGAGAGAATGAGAGGCGAGAGAAGGTTCCAGTACTGTTAGAGTGAGAGACAGTGAGGGAGAGAGATAAACTCGAGTGGGATTGATTTTAGGTGTCACACTTTTTTAAAACCGTTCCTAAATGTTAACGCTTACGCAACAGTTACGATAACTGTTGCGAACCGTTGCAAAATATGCATTCTTAGGCAACAGTTAATTTGTTCCGTTGCGCAAACCGTTGCAAAATAAGTATTTTGTAACGGTTTGTTGCAAACCATTGCAAAAACTTACGATTGTGCAACATTTATATAAATTGTTGCATGACCGTTGCTGAAGGGGTTCTTTAGCAACGGTTAAATAACCGTTGCACAACAACCGTTGCGAAAGACCCCCTTTTCTTGTAGTGTATCTTTTACAAGATCTTGGAATCAGCTAATGAGAATTACAGATCAAAACAAGATAATCAACAGAACCGGAAAAAAAATCAGAAACCTTGCAGAGATCTGAAAATCGAGCTTCGACTACAGTGCCATCTTCGGACTGCGAATTACTTGTAGAAATCGAAGGTTTAACGTTCTCCATCTGGACCGAACCTTGACTCATCGATTCAAATTTCTTCTGAAACACAATAGATCGGCGGCCATCAAACGACAAAAAGCACCAAATTTATAGATCTGGAAGGAGAGAAAAAATGCGGGAAACCAATATAGAGAGAATGACTAGTCGGATTCGCCTGATTTAAGGCTGATATTAACGGCTAGAGAAGGAAAACTACGATTTTTGTGGTGCATGTTGTGGAAGGAATGTTGATCAGGAGAAAACTAGGGTTTTTGGAAGGAAAGAAACTCTGGGCAAAGAGGGGGAGGAAAGAAATCAGAAGAAAGAGAGAAATGAAAATCAGATGGGAGATGAGATGAATGAGTGGAGAAGGGAGAGGGAAATGAGAGAGGGGGTTGCTGAGAGAGTGGAATGAGAAAGGGGAAAGGGAGATAAGGGAGAAGGATAAGGAAGAAAGAAAGAGGAGGAGGAGGAGGAAAAGGCGGCTGCGCAGGGCAGAGGAGAGGAGAGGAACAGGGGAGGAAGAATAGAAGAGAGGAAGAGAGAGAGAGAACTAAGGGAGAGAGGGTTCTGGAGGGGTGCGAAGGAGATGAGAGGATGACAATGGAGATGGGCTCTGGTGGGGGCGATTCACGCCTGGGGGAAGGTCTAGAGAGTGAGGAGAGAGAAAGAAATGAGTAGAGGGAAAAGAGGGATTGGAGAGGAAAAAGGGGGACTGTGGAGGCGGGAGAGGGAGAATTTTGGTTTACCGACGTTTATCAAAATTATTTTATTTTTCTTAACATTTACTGACGTTTAATATAAAACATCGGTAATAAATTTTCCGACGCTAATTTTCTTCGGTAAAGGTCTCTATTTTTAATTTTTAATTTTTAATTTTCCTAAAAATATAAACGTTTAATTTTACAAAAAAAAAACATCGCTAAAAGTTCATTTTACCTACTTCATAAAATTCGTCTATAACAGAATTCGTCGATAATAGTCTTTGATATTTATTTTCCCTAAAAATGAAGTTACGAATAAAATTGAACTTCGTCGACGGTTTTCAAGGAAACGTTGCTAAAAGTCAATTTTACCGACGTTTTATAATTCGTCAGTAATAATCTTTGATTTTTACTTTTCCTAACAATGAAATTAAATCGAAAATTGAACTCTGCAGACATTTTTTAGTAAAACGTCGCTAAAGGTCAGGGTGTACGGCCAGCGTATCAATGGACGACTGGCAGTGGTGGGCCGGGCAGGGTGGTCTAGGGTTTGGGCGGGCTGGGCTTGCAAATCTAACTAGTACGAAGAAGAGAATGAGGGAATAGAGATAGGAGAATATTAAACTAGAATGAGTACGGAACGGGTAACGGCCCCCGGAAATAGAATTTATTAGTGACGAAATATTTTCATCTCCCACAACTTATTCTTTCGAGACAAAAATATATTTGTCGCCCATTTAACAGGAAAATGAAATGGCATAATGGAGTGTATGGTGACGAAATATTTTCGTCTTCCATAACTTATCCTTATTGGTGACGAATTACGTTCGTTGCAAAAATAAATTATATTTTGTAACAAAAATATCGTCTCCAATGAGCTCAAATAATTCGCCCTAAATGTCGGTAATAAATTTTCCGACGTTAATTTTCGTCGGTAAAAAAAAATTTACGACACGTTTTGTCACGGGCAGACACGGGCGAGGCAAAATGAGATTTATTGCCACTAACTCTATTGGTGGTGGCAACAAGTAAGAAATAGCTAAAAAAACACTGGCCACGACAAAAAGTTCGACGCTAAAAGTCATTTTTTTGGTAGTGAGCAATGGGTTCTCGGTGGGTATCGTGAGAAGAAGAAGGTGTATGAAATTTTTTTTGTGTCAAGATTTGGGTTCTCAGTGGGTATCGTCTACCCCTAATTTGGGGTTAAATTTTGGGTGTCAAAAAAGGGTGCGAAATATTTTTGGAATATTAATTTGGTGGGTTTTTTTTTACGGTATACGAAATGTGGGCTGTGAAAGCTGATTAATCTTACAGCTTTTCAAAGCAGGCCGTGAACTTAATTTGAATGGCTTGGCCTTTTACAGCGTGCAACATGTGGGCTGTGATACCTTAATATTTTTACGGCTTGCGAATGTTGGCCGCAAATGCTCAATAATTTACGGCGTCCTAAATGCACGCCGTAATTGATAAGATCTCACGGCGCGCAAAATGCACGCCTTAATAAATAGAAGAAAAGGCCCTTTTGCGGCTTGCATTCCATGCGCGCCGTACTATTATATCATTTACGGCTTGCATTCAATGCACGCCGTAAATGACGCGCTGTAAAAGCCCTGAAATGGTGTAGTGATTAGAGCTCAATTGACCATATGCAAAATGTCAATAAGGGGTTGCTTGATTGGCGACCACACATATCACCCAGCTGCCCAAGGTTTGATCCCTGAGTATGCCACTCTCCACACTTGTATGGCTTTCTATTCTCACTTGTGTGGGCTCTCTTAGGGATGCAAATAGGTTGGTTTTGGGCCGCAACAATTTTGGACACATAATTGAAACCATTTTGGAAAGGAGGTTTCAGTTTTAGATTTGGTTCCTGCTTGAAACTTGTTTCTTGGTTTCCAAACCATTTCTTACAGATCAGGTTTGGTTCCAGAACCAATTCTAACTTCTTTTTTATTACTTATTTTATTTTTTCTTAAAATATGAATATCATTCAACCCAAGACTCCAAAAAAGGAAATCATTCAACAAAATAATATTGCATAAAGCTTACCTTCCACAATTGATAAGCTTCGACATCTTTAGAACTAATACATAGGTTGTTACATGAAGTTTTTAGTATTAGCTATACAAAGTAGGAACCGTATCTTAAAAACTCTTATTCACATGATGGGTCTTGGGTCCATAGGTCGGAAACCTGTATGCCCCCTAACCGAACCCATTTTGCAATTGAAACCTAAACTGGGTATAACAAAATCTTAACAAAAAAAAAATAAAAATGAAAGTGTACAATCTAACTGACCAATTGGCCTAGAAACCTCACTGAATGAACAAACAAAAATACCACACCTTTCCTCTATCCACAGCAAGCTTCACTAGTAGCAGCCACGCCACAAGGATTCATTTGTAGAGCACGAGGCCGAGGTAAGGAGAGTTTGTAGCCGGCAATGGAAATTATATTCTACAAAGAAGACACAAGAGAATTAACAGGGAAGTAGGACACAGGAATTGGATGGCTTGTCCTGGGTTTGGGCTTGAGCTTGAGCATGGACTTGGGTATGGTTTCCTTCTCCTCGCAGGAGACCCGCGAAAGAGAAGACCCAGAACAGAGAAAGAAAGAAGAAAACATGGTCATTTCTTTTGGGTTAATTTCTGGGATTGGTTTCTAAAATGCATATATATACAAGGAGAAGGGAGAGGGAGAGATTTGCGCAAGAGAAGAGTTTGTATGTGGATGAGATGGAAGGAAATGCTTAGAATCGTAAACGTTTTAGTGTATGTGTGGTCTAGGCCTTTTGACTCGGTCCGTCCATTATCCAGGTGGACAGATGATGGAGGTGTTGGCATCTAGGTGCAGTCTGATATAGCAAAAAAAGATAAATAGGAAGATAAAACGAAGAAGAAAATAAACATGTGTATATGTGTATCAGAAATTAGCACACATCAATGGTTGTGTACCGAGGATTTTTATGTGGGTGGTGCGGGCATTGATGAAATTAAAAAATTAAATAATAAAATAAAATATTTTTAATTATTATTTATGAAATCTCTTAAATCTCGTAGGTGCGGTCGCACCCGCATCGTAACACCTACGTCTGTCTCTGTTTGAAGCCCTCCCACACTACTTCTCTTGGTCTGATGATTGTATATATTCATTTCTAACCCCTTCAATATATATGATTGTCAAGAAATGAAAAAATTGACTCAAGAAATGAAAAAATTGACTCACTCTCATATTCATGTATGAAGTGCTACCATAGGAAAAAACTTATCTCAAGGGTATTTTGTCTTTCAAGCATGGGATATGAAAATGAGATTTACATAGATAAAATTTATTTACATAGATAAAATTTACTCACATATGAAACACAATACCATATTCGTAAGGAAGCACAAGTACATTTCATGAGTAAATGTTGAAAGGTTTAAATTACATATGTAAAATCTTTATATATCTCAAAATCTGTGAATGTTAAAACTTCTTGTTTTAGGATTTAACGAGTCAAAGAAGATTTTGAGCAATTTAAAATAAGAAACTGGCCCGATTCGTATATAACTCAAACTTAGGATAAAATTTCGTAAGCTCATGTCTATGGGGCCCACATTTGGTCCATCCAAATGGACCAAACACATGACCCTCCTAAATTGCACATGTCCACCAACTTTTGGTCAGATCCGAATTTACTGGACCGTTGGATCGACTATGTATCAATCTAAATGGATTGTTGACCATTAAACTTTTGAGCTCATATGGAAATGATAGAAATTACGATTGATGCTGATTTTTTGGAGTTGAAATCCCTCCATCCCCATCCCCAGATAGGCCCCAAAACCATTTCAAACCTACTGCGCAAACTAACATTGACATATATACACTCACCATTTTCACATATTCGGCACAAACGTGACCATGCAAAAACATTACAACTAATATGCAACATTTACATATGTACATCATGAGTGCAAATCACAATTCAGCTTCTGGGAGAGGTGATACATTTCTTCTCGTCTTTCATCCCAAAGAACAATGGCGCATGCAACATATTATTTAAAGAGGGTGATTGAGTACATGACTGAGGCAGATCAGCTTAAAATCCGAATTCAGGCTAGGCAACAAATAAAAAATTTGTTTCAAATGGTCCCTTGTTAATTTATAATTCAGCAATCCTCGAAACAACGGAACACCACATTTTCCAAGTAAGAATGATTCCATAGCTGTGTAATTCTTTAGAGAGAAGGAAAAAACACCATGACACCTGAGAAAAATGCTTTGGATCCTCAAAACTTGGTTGACCCGGGCTAATTTATCACCCCTTTATATATGGGGTTATTCAGAGAACAATTACAGGAGTTGGTTGACCCGGGCTAATTTATCACCCCTTTATATGTGGGGTTATTCAGAGAACAATTACAGGCAACTCCTGTCATTCAAATTCATGGACAGTGAAGCTCCTACTAGTAACAAGACAGGCAAATCAATTATTATATATTATAGAGGTAGGATTCGATTTCTAAATTAGAGTCCGATTTCAAAATTGATTGCAGAATTGGAGTCCGATTTCGCAATTGATTTTAAAATTGGAGCTCAATTTCGATTTCAATTCCGAAATTGAAACTCTAATTTCGATTTCTATTTTGATTAGAGAGAAACTTCAAGATTTACATTGAGAGCCCACTTTTATTAACTTTATTTAGGTGAATTTAAAATTTTAATATATCTTATTATATATTATAGAGGTAGGATTCGATTTCCAAATTGGAGTCCGATTCCGAAATTGATTGCAGAATTAGAGTCCGATTTCGCAATTGATTTTCAAATTGGAGCTCAATTTCGATTTCCATTGCGAAATTGAAACTCCAATTTTGATTTCTATATTGATTGGGGAGAAATTTCAAGATTTACATCGAGAGCCCACTTTTGTCAACCTTTTTAGGTAAATTTAAAATTTTAATGTATCTATTATAGATAGGAGATTAAATAATCCGAATGATACAAGAGTTCTACCTTGCTCAATAACTCTACCCAGTCAAGTCAAAATGAGTCTTCTTTAGTTGAATTAAAATTCTTAATATATCTATTATGATTAGAAAATTTTAAAAGTGTATCCTAGATAGTGATTTATACATATGGGCTCCATGTACAATAAACTTTTTTTAAGTGGACCTCATATTCTAATTCCTAAAGGCAGGGCCACATGTTGTAATTTCTAAACATGGCCCTCCACCCAAATTCCTAAATATGGGTTCATGTTCGAAGTTTTAAAGTTGGCCCCATTATGTACAACAATTTCTATATCTTTTTTCTTTATATTAGATTTTGGAGAATTGATTTTTCTTTTTTGTTTTTCTCTTACGGTTTTCTATTTTTTCTCTTTTTATGATGATTTTTCTTCTTTATTAAATAAATAGTAAAAAGTAAAAAAAAAAATGAGATTACTTTAAGCTATGATGTAATTTCACAAAAATAATAATAATAATCTTACCCTTTTCCTAGGCCACCCATTTCCGATAAAGATTTTATGACTACAATTTAAAAAAGATTTTATAATTTATTTAAAAACAGAACTCATCATATTTATGGAAGATGTTCAAAAGTATAAGATTAGAAATCTCAAAATAATATCAGCATAAATAAAAACAATAGATATGAAAATAAACAAAAATATAATCAAGTAGTTTTTCATATAGAAAATAATCATTTCAACATGCTCCATTGATTTTCAGAAATATGTCCTATCAATAAATCGAGTTCAAACCATATTAAATGTATCCTTATTCAACTTTTATTCTATCTATTTGGGAAATAAAAAGAAGTCAAATTCCCTTTTGTTTAAAGGCAACTGATATACTTTAACTTGGTTCTAGGTTATATGATTGTAGGTTATTTTCAATTATATAAATTTATACGGTATTCTATTTTGTAACATATGCATAATATAATACATACATAAAAAGTAATAGGTAGAAGTAAAACCTTTGAAATGAGAATTGTTGATGAATTCATATAGTCTTTGACATGGACTCAAGCACCCCTAGAGTTGGCTTAACTTGATTTGGGTAATACAATATACTGGCTTTTAAAAAATAAATTAAAATTAGGTAAGGGTGAGAGATTAATATATATATATATATGAAAAATGAATAGGAGTGTTTGAATTAAACGGAATAACATACCCTGTTTATTAGCTAAAAGTGTCATAGATGTTTGACAAGTATTATCTATTCGATTGATATTAAAAAAAAAAGTTGTGACTTCAAATGTCACTAATTTAAACTTCCACACAAAAAAGATGATTACAAGTACCATGAAAAGAATGATAGTCTAATGATAGTACAAAAAAGATGTTTGCACCCGAGATTCGAAACTGCACTATCACACTGGGGTCACAAGGGATTTACCCGGCTCTCCTCTCCCTGAGCCCGTAAGGATTATTTCGGCCCAAAGGGATAGGACACCCTCCGTTATATAAAAAAAAAGTACTCTGAAAAAAATGATAGTCTAAATATAGGAGTTAATGATTGGCAAGTGTCATTTATCAAATTGCTATCAAAGAAACTTGATTACAAATATCACCCATCTAAATCATCACACCAAAAAGATGATAGACAAAGAAAAAGGTAATAATTTAAAGATAGGGAGATGAAATTGAATTTGTTGAATGGTGCACAATAGTATGTGTGCTCAACCTAAAGTTTACTCATTTATTAATTATGATAAAGATGTCAATCCAAATGTTTTTTAAAGTTATAAAGTTAATTAACTCAACATTTAATTAATAGGTCGCATTCAAGTTAAATTGTTGGAAGGTCAAGGTAAAGTTGGGTCATGAGGTCATATGTCATAGATTAACTTTAATCCAATCCATTGATTAATTGGGTTAGAGAAATGTTAGTTCAAACATATGAAAAAAATGAACTCTAACTTTGAATTACCAAGTGGATTCAAGTTTTCAATTCATTGAAAGCTCAACACATCCCTTCCATAAAAACATCTTAGGATCAATCCCTTATTGTAGTGCTGATGGTGAGGGACTTGATTGAGTGAGTACAATGCATATAATTATTTATATTAAGGGTGGTGGGGGAGGGTTCAAGTTAGGTTGGTAAGTTGGGTCAAAATTGTTACTCCTATCATTTTTTTTCTAAAGCTTTCTCCAATTAAAAGGTTATAGCTATTTTACCAACTGCCTCATGACAAAGCTCTTATTAATTATTATAAATTAAACGAGTTTATAAAACTATCTTACTTTTATTTCATTAGAAGGTAACTCGCACTTGACTTATGCCTAAAAAGATTTCCATCAACCTAATTTTGTTTTATATTTATAAGTTTGTAATGACCTCAGTAGTTCTTTATTGGGTTTGGAAATTCATCCTGGGCCAATTCATTGCATATGATTCAATTGAATTTAAAACTTGATATTTTGCTTAACGCGTTTATTACAATTGGATTGACCACTATATTCTTTACCTTCAAATGAATAAATTTTTTTATAATTTATTTACAAATATGAATGTTGTGATCATTTTCTTCTTATCCATTATTATATTATATATCAAAGTTGTTACCGAACCAACTTCAGTTGTAACCCTTCCAATTTTGAACTTAACATCTAAATTTAAAATTTCTTTAATCCTAGATTTTTTTTAGTTGTAAAATCATTTAAGGGTGATTGTAGTCATTTTTTATTTTTAAATATTATTAACATAATTGTCTCATTTATTTTATAATCTCGTTGATCAAAATATACCAACAAGAGAGATTTTCTTTCTCAATAAGATAGAACGTCATGTCATGTCCATAATTCAAAATTATGATAATATGCTCTCTACATTTATATAACTTTTCCTTCACCCAAAATAATCTCACTTTATATTTTATTTTTCCTCAATATGTAAATGGGGCTTTTTTTTAGGCTTATACTTAATAAATTTCATTATGTCACTCCAATTGAAATTAGACCCGTAAGATTGATCATACTTAAAATACTTGTTCATAAATAAAAGAAGAACCAAATTACTTGATATGTAGTTAAAATTTATATTAATTTCATACTTCTCATAAACTTTTATATTTTTTATTATCTTCTATTTTCTAAAGTTTAAACATTTGACACCAACAAAATTTAAATAATGTTTAATTTATAAAACTAATTACATCTTTATGGTTTTGACCTTAATCAAGGCTACTATTACAAATGTCCGTGCTTTAAGCACGGTTGGTCAAGCTAGTTTGTCTTTATAATGGATGCCACCCAAACTGGATGAATAAGGATAATCTCAACATTTGCTCAAAGCCACGTATCTAATCTTCTATTCTAGATGACAATGACAATGACAATTTGAGCCATACAAGTAGAACTTACATGACTTACATCACATGTATTATGTACCCCCAAAAAAACTCTCCAACAAATGATAGGTTGGGGACAGTAGCTGCCCCATCAATGACAATCGATGCCAGGACATCTAGAACAGAATGGGCCGCCAGCCATGCCAAAGCTGCTGTACAATTAGTTACAACTGTAGCCATCCATCCCAAGCAAGAACCAGGGGAAATTGTGAAGCAGCAAAAACAACACTATGTAAGAGAACCAGCATTTCCAATTGGTATGTATCTATGTCAGCAGCAAGCCCGCCATCGTATCTACATGAACATATGGAGAACCCAGACACCTCCCCCTCCAATTGTGTGGATGCTCCCTCCTCGGAATGGATACTCTGAATTTGAAAACAGGAAAACTTAATGAAGCAGAAACTGGGGTTATCCTTTCTCAGCTCTGGCTGTTGCTACTCATGAAATCAGAGACCGGCTGCCATCTCCTCATCATTAATCTGCCAACATTACAATATAGAGAGCAGCAAGCACCACTTAATGTGCGATCTCTTCTGCACACAAGTGCAGAGAAGTACACTCGTCAGCACAACCAAGTTGCTGAATGCAAAGAGTATAACCCTTTCCCCATCAAGCCCCATGCGGCTCAGCCATTGTAGTGGAGTTTCTGGTTTTGGGAGCTCTGGCCCTGCTGTTGCGGACCCTGTAGGTTCAGCGGTTGAGAGTTGTACTGTGGGAAGGGCTGGGAGTATAGAGGATTCATCAAACCCTGTGTAAACAACTGAGCTTACATGTCAGAATCCATTCCTGAAGAAAAAAATACTAACATAATAACACAAATATGTCCAGTAGATTTGACCTGTGACTGAAGAGGACCAGGTCCAGCCACACTGAAGTGAGTCTGAGAAGAATCTTCTTGTGACGGGTCATTAAATCCAGCTTGTGTAAACAGACCTTGAGATCCATGTGGAATGTAGTCCTGTGCAAAATTTTAAAAGGATTGAGAGAGGAAAAATAGAGTAGAATAAATGGAAAATCAATGGAAGCTTAAAGCATCATGACACCTGAGATATGAAGTCATTTCCAGTGCCCAAATGGGAATATGGGGCCTGAGAATTTTGGTTAAGGAAGTTTCCTGGAAACCCAACTTGACCTCCTTGTGTGACATAATCAACACCATATCCACTTTGAGATGCCTGAAGAACAAAGAAGCATAACAGTATGAATTAAAGAACCATTAAAGAAGAAAAACAAAGCAGTACGCATGTGAACTTTGAAGCTATGTTATAGATCAGGTGAATCCATTAATTCTAGCCTGCACACCAAACTAGGCCTCATGAGCAAGCTAGTCAGCCTTTTTTTCCAATTAATGGTCCACCCTTTTCATTATAACGGAGGGGTGTCCCAGCCCTTGGGGCCGGAATAATCCCCGAGCCCAAGGGAAGCTGGGTAAATCCCCTGTGGCAAACCCTTATTAGACTAAGTATTCATGCAACAGGAAAATAAAACTCATCATGTAGAGAAACACCCGCACTTATGTTACGAAGCAGGCCAAGCCATGCACATAAGTAACTGGCAGGATGAAAAGCTCAATGGGACTCAAGTGTAGCAGCCCAAAAAATGTCCGAGGCGAGGTATTAGGTCAAGAAGAAGGCCCTCGGGTCTAGCAACTTCCATAAAGCCGGCTGGATGTGTGGCAGAAGTGGGCTCACTTTCTTATGTGCAATTCTTTTTTTTTTTTTTGGCTGATCGTATGTGCAATAGTAATTATTTTAGAAGTCTAGGATTCAATTTTTTTTATATTTAGGGAAAGTTTATTATAACAAACGGTGTTGTTACACCAGTGATTTTCTATAACAAATAAGTACTGAAACATTATACAATACACTGCAACGTGGCAACATGTGACAATGTAAAAAAACACACAAAGGAAGAAAAGAAAAAATCACAGCCCTTTACCTGTGTCGAAAAATCTGAAATGTTATATGCAACATGTGATCCCTGGCTTTTGAAGTCATCACCCAGAAAATCCTGACAAACAACAAATCATAGCAAAGTACAATGTCAATTAACAGCTGAACACCATCCAGATAAATCAGAACCACCATCTGGCATCACAAATACCTGAGACATTACCCCAATAGAAAATCCGTCTCGGAATGTCTGGCTTAGCCCTTGAACCGGCGGCATCTACCAAATAAGACAAATAAACCACTGTCCTGCTGAAAGAGATGAATGTATGAAACAGAAAAGGCAGCAAGAAAACCTGAGTCATGAGTCCAGTTTGAGATAATGGAGCCCCCACAGATGGCTGACTGTTTGGGTTATCCAGAGCAGGAAAATTGAAAGACGACCCAAGACTCCCCATAGCTTGTTGTGAACCTTGCTGATGCGAGAGATGGCCTCCAATGGGACCGCCAGCATTACCACGACCAGCCCCAAAACCCCTACTTCCAGGCTGGGGAACCTGAGGAACAGCACCAATGGGTCCATGAACTGCTCCACGAGTAGGAATTGCATAAGGCTGAGAATGGGGACCACCAGGAAAGGGTGGAAGAGGAATCCGTGGCATAGGATATCCGGCTTGATGCACACCAGGCTTGTGGGTACCATTGGGTGGCCCAAATGGCATATAGGAAAGACCTAGATTCAGGTAAGATGCAGTTTAGTGAAAGAAATTGGTGTTTGCACAAAAATAATAGAGAGAGAGAGAGAGAGAGAGAGAGAGAGAGTAGAAAATTTGAAGGCGGAAGAAAATTAGCATTAATATAATACACACTTCCAAGGATATAAGTTATAGGAGTTAGAGGTTTGATTGAATAAGACATGTAAAAGCATACACCCTGAGGCCAGCTTTCTGGTTGAAATGACATGCTATTGTATAATGACATACCTTTTGTGCGACTGCCTCTTTTATCAGAATTTGGGCTGGATGAGTTGACAGTTCCAAGGTTATCATTAGGCATTATCCCAGGTCCACCACCAAAGAAAAGTCTACGTTCATTGTAGATCTGTTTCACATAGTGCATAAGAGCTATCAATTCTTCTTAATCATTTGCTCATTATCTTCAAACCAAGAAATTCGTTGCAACTGTAATAAACTAAAACCAAAGTACAGCACATACAAGAATTGTTTGAAGGATATTTCTACCTTTTTGGGCTTTTGAAATTGAACCATACTCTGTTTCAAATTATTCAGAGGTCCTTCTACCAAACACTCATTTTCCTGAAAAGAGAGATTAGATTTACAGAATTAGAATGATTATTTTTCTTTTTCCTCTCTTCTTTTTTTTTCTATTGGTATTATTGCGAAAACCCACAGCCTGGTGACAATGAGCACCTGCCACCTATTCTCTGGGCTCATCATTATGATGATCTAACATCCTATTATACACTAAATGATTTGAAGAAGTGCAACCCATCCAATGATTTGGCCCAGGATAGATTGAAATGGTTATAAAGAATTCACATAACTGGCCCCAACATAGTTGGAGCAAGGCTTTGATGGTGATGATGATCTTTTAATTGTATGTTATAAAAATTTATCTCATTTATAGGTTTATAAAACATCCTATAATTATTTTTATTCTTATTCCAAAAAACAAAAGAATTTTTAAATTCCTATTTTAAACCAATTCTTTTTTGTTCCTCAATAAATAGACGGGTTCTTTTGCTAATTAGTAAATAAAAAGAGCACCATGAAAGTAAAATATACATAATACAGATCCTAGTACAAAGCTTTGATGATGATAAATTTCAAGCTTGCAATTTCTAAAGCAACACAAAAACATGTCTCAATGGAATTCTAAAAACAAATCAGTTTTATACTTCAAGATGCTTGAGTTATTCCTAACAAATCAAGACTATCACTTTATTTTCCCCGAAATAGTGTCTACAAATTAATCCACTGCAACCAGATTAAAAGAAGAGTGGAAGAAAAGGTAAAGTCCAACAATATTATTTATAAATTCACCACCTAATAAATCAAATCAATAAAAGCCAAACGCTAATAAAGGAAACAATTAACCATAGCAATGTGCAATTCTTACTGAAACCATGAGCCATAGATAAGACACAAGTCCTTCAATTGATAAAAGAAACCTTTATTTATATTTTTTGTCTCTGATTGAAAAAGTGGCCTTTAATTTATTAAAACCAAATTTAATAACTGGGAGACATCTAAATTCCCAATTGGAATTGGATCATACCCAAAGTCCACTTTTAAGCTTTCATTCACTCACCATGGTTATGTACAAAATATGGGGGGGGAATCCAAGATGAAGTTTCTTGTTTTGTTTCATTTCCAGATGATGAAATGCTCTCTAGTAAAAAAAGAAAGCATGTAAAAGATAAAATAAAAAAAAAGGAAGAGTGAATGGGATGAAATCTAGCATATTAAAGACTTATAGTGCAAGTTTAGTGGATATGAGAAAGAAGATGAGTTGATTAAACTTGAAAATAATTTGGTACTGCAATGTGATAAACTTAAACACCTAGTAGCAGACTAGCAGCTATTGAACAAAATATAGTTTGACTTTAATATAGCAAATATGATCAACATATGTGGCCAAAAAGGATACAATCTAGTTTGAGTGCTATGTATGACATCATCGCGTTCCCGTTCAACCAGAGGGGAAATTTTAAAGTTGCAGTTAGAGTTGGCTTTGTTCTCTGAAGCTAAATATTGTGCAATAAAGAAGGAAGAAGAGAAAATACTGGTGGCTGAAATGCGTATACTAAGATGAAACTACTATTTTTAACAGAAGGAAGAAGAGAAAAAACTGGTGGCTGAAATGCGTATACTAAGATGAAACTACTATTTTTTATTAAAAAAGATAGCTCAATATTAATTTTTTGAAAATGAAACTACAAATTAACAAAAATCTGAAAAGACTGCCTCAATTTGGAAAATAGGTGCCCCAATCTGCACTAATCATAGTGAGCCTCATCACTATAACTAAAAGCCTTAAATAACTTTTAAAGAATACCCACAATCACCCTTAATAACTGCATAATATGAATTCATTTATTTTTTTCTGAACACTACCAAGGTTTTTTTTTTTTGGGTGATTCATTAAATGAAACTTTCTTAGCATGTTAACCTGTAGTGTTGTCCCCAGTTAAATGTAACAAAAACATGCAATGCAACAAACAAAAGATACCTTGTAGTGTGTCAATAGGCTGTTCCATAATGACTGTTTGCTTAAGACCTTAGGATTGCCCAAAATAACAATACCATAGCGAGCTCTGGTTAGCGCGACATTCAGCCTCCGTGGATCATTGAGGAATCCAATACCCTGCAAAAAGGCATTGCAGAAGTTGTCAAGATGCTATAGACTGAGGATGGCACAGATGTAAAGGACTTGATTGTTGAAACCCTTTTCAACACATTGGTCCAAGTGATAATCTCATTTTGAGAGGAATCAGCCGTTGAGAAGTATTGACATTTGACAAAGTAAAGTATTTAGTGGCTAGTTGGGCCTCTCCCCTTCCTCCATTCAAAGGTATCTCAATGAACCCCACTATTCAGAACTAAAAGGAAGTAGCCTTTTCCAGAGCTCACCGCCAAAGGGTCTCCCCTAAATGGTGTCCACCTCCAGGTGCTCTTAAACTTAATATTGACGGTAGTTCTACTGGGAATCCTGGCTTGGTAGGTCTGAGGGGTGTTATCCATAATGAGGAAGGAACCATCCTTCTTTCCTATTCGGGTCCAGCAGGTTTCTATTCGATTAACAAAGCCAAATTGCAGGCTCTTAACATCAGTCTTCGACAAGCTTCGACCTTGCAGCCCCAGCGGCTAATCGTGTAAGGGGACTCCTATTGCGTCATTCAATGGGCAACCCGATCCTCCAATCCCCCGTGGTACCTTCTAGATATCTTTGAAGAGGTTATCCAACTTTCTGGAGTTTTGAACGTATCATTCCATCATATCAAGTGGTCGGCCAACGAGGAAGTTGATATGCTTGCCAAAGAGGGAGTCCGTAAAAACAGCTCTGACCATTGATTCTTAATGGCTTTTGTACTTAGTTTTCTTGGGGCTTGTTGTCCGTTTTTTATTTGGGGGATTTAGCTCCTGTCCTTAGATTTTCTGTTTGCTCTCCCATCTTTTGGGTTTTTTGTATACAGTCTATCCCTCTTATACTGTACAGTTTCTTTCGAGCAATGAATTTCAGTCACCATTTAAATATATATATAGGCCGTTGAGAAGGTTTTGCAATTCCACAAGTAAAAGTGCCTTTATTTTTCAATCGTAACATCACTCAAACCTGCAACACAATGGTTGCAAGAATGAGCACCTTCCAGCTGCATATGGCCTTTTAACAAAGATTTTTGCAATTCCTCCAGTCGATATATATATATATATATTTATATATATGGGAGATGCTCCTATGAGAGCATCTCTCACCTTACTATGAGAGATAGGGTGGGGGCACTCACATTTAAGTTGTTGGCATTAGATATAAATGTGAGGGCCCCCACCCTATCTCTCATAGGAAGGTGAGAGATGCTCTCATAGGAGCATCTACCATATATATATATATATATATATATGCCAATGCCGGTAGAAAAATGGGTCTTGGTTATTACGGCCTTTTCAGCAGAACGTTCCCAAGCAGTCTAAACAAGGAAATTGAAAACAGTAGATGATACATCAAGCATCCATACAAAGTCCTGACAAAGATGAGTTATCCATATAAAGTAGACCGGAAAATTAACCTAAGATTAACTTTAAAAAAAAATCACATCACTCTTGGACACACTCCGAAACTATAAACTGTATCCAAGTTTGATACCTAAGTAGGAGAGGGAGAGGGAGACCCAAGAGAAGTTGGAAAGAAACTATTAAACATGATCTTGCCTACATGGATCTAACGGAGGACATGGCCCTAAACAGATTTGATTGGCGTCGTCAAATCCATATAGCCGACCCCACCTAGTGGGAAAAGGCTTGGTTTGGTTTGGTTATCCAACATTCTCTGGCGTTACATTTACATTTAAACAACTCATGCATCCCCTTTGTCTAGCTAAAACCCAGTTAACCACACACTTTGATGTTTTGTTTAACGTGGTGCACATTTGCACATGCCCAGGTAATTAGCAAGTGTCACAGACTGATAAATGGAAGTGTTGAAGAAACGTGAACGCAGGAAAATAACCTGATGCTCATTGCTTCTCACACAAGACAGAATAATGTAATCTTTCTCTCTTCCCTGGAAAGAATCAACACTTGCAACCTACAAAAGACAATCATGTTGAATAAGCAAATGCACAAATGGAAGAAATGGAAATTCTTGTCAAGTGCTGAAGGTAGTCAGGTACCTCAATTTCCTTATAAAGTTGCTGTCTAAGAGCACCATTTCTTGACATATAATTTACAATATAAGCCCTTTGCCCCTCGTATGGCGTTATAACTCCAATCTGTTCAATTTCAAAAGTAAAGATAGATTAGAGAAGGATAAAATTATGGCATAACTACAAAACCAGAGCATGCTGTAAGATGGAAGCATACTTGGCTAGGAATGACACCACTCCTCAAGAACGTTGTCACAATTTTTTCCACATTCGCAGCTTCAGTCCTATTCAGATAGGATGTTCCACTTGCACTTATCTCCTCTTGTCCCATCTAAGTAAAGGCATTGCATTAGCTTCAAAATAATTCCAAACAGGTATGGAATTCAGAAAACAAATGATGTAAAGTTTCAAAAATACTTGGACATAGAAGAACATGGGACGGTTTGGCACAGGCCATGGGAAATCAATGCCAGTTGATTGCCTCTCATTAACTGTCACTCCATTCTGAAGGGTACCCTCATAGAAGCTGTTGGAAGGAAATTCCGATAAAGAAGGATGCATACGATATTGAACCTGCAATATTTTAGCACCAGTAATCACAAGTTTAATGTCTTGTTGAGATCGGACAGTAAATTTCACAAGTCAATCCTGAGAGAAGCTAGAACGCCATAAAACATCAGTCACAAAAACTGCAGCAAATCATCATGAACATGCACAAACTCTAGATCAAGGAATTAAATCTCAGTTTTGGTGTCCAATGCAGCCACCACCAAAACAGAGTTGACTGGAACAAGTTGGAATAACTCAGATCAGATGCAGACTGCCAACTTGGATTTCAAACAGGAATCAACTCCTTAATATAGTTTTAGATAGATGGACAATCTCTAATACGTTTTTTTCTAAATGCATGGCATAGAACTGCTGCATCTGCTTCATTTAAATATATTCATCTTCCAAGATACCAAAATAATAACATTGAAAAAATGTAAAAAAAAAAAAAGATGATAAAATAAATGCATGCACGTGCATCCATGGGCCATAGATCCTAATAATTCATCGTTCCTAATCTATAGTGTTCTGCTGCACTTCTGAGTTTCTAACTACATTTATATGTCATCACATATTTTCGTAATTAAGAAAAAATATCAGTAATTAACAAAAGGGAATACAAAGGGGACAGATAAATAGCTAAAGTGGGATAATGAACAGGATATGCTGTTGAATACTTGAGAGGGATACTATATATTATATATTCAGCCGAAGTTCCGTAGAAGAAAAGAGTCTGCAGCACTGCAGCGCTCATGATCTTTATGCTTATCCGTAAAAGTTATAAAGCATGCTTGACAATACAAACAACTATTTATTTTTTCAAATGGCTTGACATTACAGACAATTGTTGGGAAGTCTACTACATTATCTAGAAACTGAAATGTTCTACATTCCATCCCTTCCATATTAGCCATAGCATTGTAAAGTGAAACCACACACAAGGGTGTCCTCAAAGAATTTTAACCATACATACACCTCATTTTCATAATTATCTTTAAATGGCGGCTAGGTGATCACTTGCAAGCACCTTTGTAGTAGCATGTCATAAGTTCAATGACCTTTCCGATCCTCAGTAGAAACTTCCTCGATCCTCCGGTCAGGTTGTATAAATAAGCTGGCAGCCTCACCAGAACCAGATGGATATAGGTTCTTGGAGTAGGCATAAAGGCAGCAAGATGCAGATTATGCCTCTCCAGAATATATATAACATGGTTCTAAATGTTTATGGCTAGGTGTAGATAACTAAGATACATATGAAGCTGGATGTTGCAGGCAATGGTAATCATAACTGATCCTTAAACAGTTATACCATCTAATCAAAGTTAACCTTGTAAGTTCTGGACCACTCATCTCCTCTAAGGGCTAAGTACTTCATCACCTCACAACCTAATGTGTCACTTCTGACTACATCTTTCAAGGACCATATTTGTCACCCTTCCTCTAGTATAGCTTGTTCCCGTAATATCAGTCCATACAAGGCTGTTCCAGCATTGTAAGCACAAGCCGAAAATCATCTCAAACAACACTAGAGGCCAAGGTATAGCAGTACTTGGGTCCAATTAGTCATCATGATCCTTTGCTTGTTCTCTATATATATCCATCTATAATTATTAATTAACAATGAACTAACTACTGGGATCAAGGAAGCATTTCCAAACTATAAGCCATCTTCCATGACGAAGGAACAAATTTGACAAAGGAATTAATACTGTCTCAGCGATATTACTAAAAGGATTAATATTCTGTATGCAATAGTTGCATTAACTAAGCACTTGCAAAGAAAAACCTATGGTAGGCATGATGGAAAGGCATCCCTCTCAACCGCCATAGGGATGGCAACAGGTATTTGTATACTTCATTCATTGCCACTTTCCCTAAAGATGATATGCACATGCAATCTCTTCAGAATATATAACGTATACACTATGAACAGAGTGGAGCAGGTCAAGCCCAGCCAAAACCTAAACCCACCCCAAACCCAACTCAGGTTAAAAATATAAAATCCGGTACTAGCTCCAAACCCAACGGACCCACTACAAAAGCTGCCCCCTAATAAGAACAGGTCAGTGCTGATCCATTGCTATCCCTAGACCACCGGCTAGCCTGTGACAGGCTCCAAGCTTTACACAAGTTCCCATACTCCCATGACAACCACCTAGCCACATGGCTAGCCACATGACAACCCTTAACCCGACCTGTTAACCCAACCCACGTCCAACCCATATTTGACCCACATAGCCCAACCCACATTTTATATGTGGTCACAAGTCATTAAACCTGACCCGCAATAGAACAGGTCGGGTTAGGGTTGACCCGTCTAACCCATTGACCCAACTTCTCTCTTGAAAACTCGGCCATATTCGAGACTCGAGACTCACTTTCTTTTTTCTCCCAAAGTGAACTTTTTTTAACAGTACCCCAGAGTGAATACAAAAAAGGGAAATTTTCAAAAAAGCCCTTAACTTTTGGGTGATTTTTAAAAAAGGGTCAAAAGAATTCAATATTTCAAAAACGTAAGTAAGTTGCAAGACTTCTTTCACTCAAGTCCAATCCGGCAATCCATACCCACCGCTGGTAATTTTTTACTAATTTTTTTTGAAAAAGACGAAAATGCCCATAGTAAGTTGCAAATAGGGTTTTTTTTTTCTTTTTCTTTATTCCTTCTCTCCCAAAACTACCGTCTCCGCCTCCTCCTTTCCCACCTTCCCATATCTAGGTAAATATATGTGAGTAAAACCAGGCCACTGCCCCAAATCGACAGTTGCTTCAAGTGACAATGACTCTCGCAAGGTATGCAAGTCGTATTGTTTTCTTTTTTTTTGGAGAGTATGGTACTTTGTATTTTATGAGGAGCACATAGTACAAAGAGGATGAAGACAACCAAGGCTTGTACGTAAGTTACTAAGTTACTATATCACCGTAGTACGCCATAGTACAATTGGCAATCCACTGTAGTACAAAGAGGATGAAGACGGCTGAGGCTTTTTTTGCATCTATTTCCATATTGTGTCAGAATAACCATTTATTCCCATCCACTGGAATCCCTTGCACAAGCAGAGAAATGCAACTCTGTATTCTCATGACAATCTGCCATTTTATTTCCATCTATTTTCTTCTAATTACAAAAACCCAATCATCCCTTAGTAAAACATGATTTAGTTGAATAAAATAATTATTTTGTAGGGAAAGTAATGAGCATAAGCTGTTATTATAAATCCAATTCCTGTAGGATCTCAATGTTACAAACAACTTTTACCTCCAATCAAGTTTTAAGTTTTCTTCATTCATTCAAAAGTTAAAACACTTGAGCCCTTGGTTTTATTTTAATGAAATGCAAGTATTTTTTGCAATACTGATGGAAACCGAGTCTGTTTACTTAATGAACATCTATTGAATTCCAAGGATTTCTAACCGATACCTTATTATTAAAGGGGCTAATGTGAAGATATACAATGGACTATCAAATGATCTTCCCTTTGATAGAGGGGCTAATGTGAATAAAATAATAAAAAACCTTGCGAGGGTCACTATATCACTCATATCTTCTTTGACTTGTCACTTCCAATTGCCTACATCAGAGAAAAGGATTACAAAAAGTCCTTTTGCTAGCATTAACTGG
This sequence comes from Litsea cubeba, assembly GCA_012931725.1. Taxonomy (NCBI): domain Eukaryota; kingdom Viridiplantae; phylum Streptophyta; class Magnoliopsida; order Laurales; family Lauraceae; genus Litsea; species Litsea cubeba. Next base: position 127,289,903 of record CM022947.1, read on the forward strand.
TATTACAGACTTCTAGTCTTTAGTTACTAAAAGACTTTGACGGCTATGGTGTTAATGATGTTAGTAGCGGGTAGTATTTTATTGCTTTCCATATGTAATAGTTCTTTGTACTTTCTGCTATGTTAATGCATCTCAAAAAAAAAAAGAAACATTGCCGAGGCTCACACAACGCAACAGGTAACAAGCTGCCCACATTAGCATTCTTCTTGTCATTATACTAGCCATTAGTAATTGCAGAGGAGTAAGACCGTGGCCAATCTTAAGTAGATAGATAGTATACTTGGCCTTATTGATGGCACAGCCCGGAGGCCACGATGAAGATCTACACCTCCGACGGTGAGATCGAGCCTAAGACTCAAAACCCTAAGAACACTTAAGGGAAAATACCCAAAATTCACTCACGAGAACTTCTGAATTTTTATTATCTATATAGCATGACTATTACAATCGGAGACTCCTCTATATATAGAGTAATAATATTGTTTCTTAACAACCAAGACATCCGAAAATAAGAAACTGCCTAATCTTAATCAAAATAGAATTTAGGAAGCAAATATATTAATCAACTCTACTAATTTAGATACTATCTAAACTAATGATAGGGATCTCAAAATTGGAGATCATGTGGACCCCATCAAGCGGGTCCATCAGGGCTTGCGGGTCCTGAGCTTTGATCAGCCTGCATCATAACATCAGTCAAGAAAGCTCGGTTGGTCGGAGTAGGTTAAAGCGCACTTCATCTAGAGGTCCTCAGTCAACTAACACTCATTGGTACAAATACATTAACTTTCATAAATTTTCATATTGCACACTCATATCATGCAATAAAATGCTAACACTATATTGCTAATGATCTACTTTTGCTTGACAGATGGTTGCAAATGCAGAGACTCGCTCTTCTGAAGATATTAGTCAATATGTCTTCAAATGCACTACATTTGAGAAGTCAAAAGTGACCTACCAATCATGCATATTTGTGCAGCTGGAGTTGTTTTAAAGACACCATTTTTTTCTGTTTTTCATTAGGATAATGCAAATGAAATAAGTTTATTGGCATTGTCATGGACATAATATTGCAAATAAAACACCAACTCTAGTTAATATTATATATTGAATAAGAATTTTTATTTTCTAAGGAGATGATTGGCATTATAATTGTGCTTCAGGTCTATTAAAGTTGCTTGTGGGTGTCAGTGCATTGCGTGAGCTTTGGATATCGGATATGGTCCCTTTTCCCCAAAACACTCTCTGTGTGTGTTATTTGGAGTGTGCACTTAAATTTTTTGTAACTAAAATTATGATTCTTAGTTTTTGAAAGTGGCTTTCATTTAAAATTTTGGTCATATTGTGCCCGATACTTAGTGCATGTAACATGGATGTCATCCAAAGCTAGTATGAGATGGGGTTTTGACGAATGGATGCCATATTTTGAAACAGGGTTGAAAATGAATCAAACTAAGGTGGGTCTAGGTTGAATTTAGGCTTGGTATAGGTCTTGGGTTTTAATCAATTGTAATGTCTTTCATCTAGTAATAAAGTCCAAATGTTTGGCCCAGTTGATTTTAACAGTAATCTTGAGTGCTAGCAGCTAGGTGAATGAAATGGTTGTTTCTATGTTAAGTGGAATTTTGTGAAAAAAAAAAAAAAAAAAGTGCCTAATAGTTTGTTGTAGCACGGCTTAGACTTAATAGAAAACTCCAACCATTAATGTATTAAATAGAAAAAATGATCCATGTAGATGAGTGCATCAAGAATTTTTCATGTTTTCGCCTTCTGTTAATTTATAGTGGGATCTTAGTTGATCCAAGTCATTCATATTACAACTCTCCCATGAAAATGTACTCTGAAATTCATTCCGTTTGAAACCAAGTGCCCAATTAAATTGATTAAAGTTCATAAATAACCTAGTCACTAGTTAATTTCAGTTTTCACGTCATGATCAATACAATATTTGGGCACTCTAATTATTAAGGTAAATTTCAGCGTAATCAATGCATTGTGTAATATAAGTGACTTGGAAAAAGCAAAAGTGATCTTATAGTTGGTCCAACATTTTGGAGAAGGAATGAAATCATATGGATTTTTTTCATTTTGAATTAAAAAAAAAATCCAAAAGTGGATGGATGATGCAGTCCTAGGATTAGGATGCAGGTGCTAGGGCACAATTAGAGTTCCCAGGGAACAATCACACGAGGAAGAAACAGTCTTCAACGATAATTCTTCTATTAACTCAATTCTCTCTGAGATTACCAATCTCTACAATGTCATATTTATAAGAAAAGAAACTTAAGGGCTAAGAAAACAATCTAAACCAAACTAGGAAACCAAATAATAATTAGAAACTAATCCTAATTATACTCTTACTAAAATAAGACCAATTAAAATTAGAATTTCATGGGTCCCATATGTGGCCCACAAGTCTTGTTGTAATGATGTGGTATTGCTACTGCATCATTCTCCCCAGGTTGGAAAAGAGTTCGACCTCGAACTCGGCTCTTCTTCTTGATGTTACTTCTGTAGATAGTGTGCACGTGAAGCGCATCCTTGGTGAGACGAGAACTTGACCCTTGCTTCGGTGGTGTCGGTTTCATAGGACGGAGTGTGACTTGCTTTTCACCATGTATGAATGTGTATGTGTTGTCGCGCATGCCATTAGTTCCATTCTTGTCATACATCCACGGACGACCCAATAAGATATCACAACTATCCATGGGTACCACATTTCACCAAACTGTATCTGTATAATCTGTACCAATGGAAAAGGTAACTGGACATGCATATCGGACTTGCACTTCATCACCTGTCATTAACCATCTAGCAAAATAAGGACGATGATGCTTCCGAACTTTCAGCTGTAAGCGATCCACAAAAGCTTGGGATATAATATTCTGACAACTGCCTCCATCAATGACTACCGTGCATTCCTGATCATTGACTGTTCCTGTGGAGCGGAAAATATTTTCTCGCAACCACTTCGTCGCAGTAGTTGATGGAGCATCGGTGATGACCATGAGAGATTCACCTTCAACTGCATTGTAAATCTCTAATTCTTCTGTCTCAGCTGCAACCTCTTTTTCTTTAGGATCATCTGGGACATCATTCTCATCACTTTCATTCTCAATGAAGTGGATGCGTTTGGGACATTCCCTTGCACGATGCCCTTGTTGGTGACAATTAAAGCAGGTGATCCTATTTTGACCTTCGGGTTTGGTGAATTCTTTCTCCAATGAATCACTCGGTTTAGAAGCTGTAAGTGAAGAATTCTTCTGCATAACCCATTTAGAGGCATTAAGTTTTCTGGCTTGATGATGTGCAATTCCTTCAGCTTTGATAGCATGCTAAACAATTTCATCAACATTCTCAAAATGCTTGAATGTGAGAATATCTTGTATGTCAAGTGTCAGCCCATTAAAGTATCTGTCAACTAAGACATCCTCATCTTCGTTCAAACCACAACGAGCTTGCATGGTCATAAACTCCTCAGAATACTCAACAACTGTCTTAGATCCTTGTTTCAAGTATTGAAAACGTGAACGCAGATCTCTGGAGTAATTGACAGGCAAAAATTTTTGCTTTAACAAATTTTTCATCTCAGCCCACGTGTCAACAGGGTCAATTTGCTGGTATCTTCTCTTCTTTTGCAACTCGGCCCACCATATTGCAGCATAATTGCGAAATCGAGTTGCCACCAGTGTAATCTTATGAGCATCCGTCATTGGTTTATGTGCAAAAATATTTTCAACACACACTAACCAATCCAAGAATTCATCTGGGTTCAATTTCCCATCATATTCGGGAATCACAAGTTTAATACCCAAATCACGATCAACGTTGACTACATGTGGATCTCGTTGATTTCGATGAGGTCCTCCATCATCGCGATGATTATCATCACGCCGATTAGTTTCCAAAGCAGTTAACCGGGTTTCAATCCTCTCCAGAGTCGCTTGCATTTGAACTTGCATTTGAACCATCGTTGCAGATAATTGATTAACAGTTACCGATAATTGCACAACGATTCCCCTCAAATCATCATCATTGTGAGAGGAAGACTCTGCGTCAATCAGTTTCTTAGGAGGTATTTTTGTGTAATGCAAATTGAAAATTTCTGACTAACCTGATGTGTAGATCTGACTTCCAAGATCACGTTGGTGAAAACGGATTGAAAATCTGACGATGGATGAGTTTGGTATCGCGAAAAGAAGATCCGACCGTTGATCTTGGTCAAACCTGGGCCTGTAATTCTCTGCTGATATTAGAAGTGGTGATGGGTTGGATCTTCAACTGTGATGGGTCGGATCAGACCTGACCTTATCCGGAACTCAGGCCCAATCGGACGCTCTCAGAGAAGGAAAAAAAAGAGATTTCGAAACCCTTTCTGTGGCACTTGTCGATAGAGAGGATGGGGGAAAGAAATGGGTGAGCCCGTCCTCGACGAGAGAAGAGGGCGATGAAGATGTTGGCGTTGGCGTTGGCGTTGGCGGTGTCTGGCGGCGACAGCTCTGGGTGAAGATGGAAGAAGAGGTGATGACCAGCGACCCGCGACGAGGATGTGCCTGCTGCTGGACGATCTTGGTGCACGGTATGCTTCGCTTCCCTTCTTCTTCTTCTACTTCTCTGTTCTACTTTATTCTGTCTGCTCTCTTTTCTTTTCTTTTTTTTTCTCTGGTTTGGGCGACGAGAAGGGGTGGGAGCGGTGACGACAACGATGGGGAGTTGGCCGGGGGTTCAGGGTTTATGGGGTTCGGCTGGATTGCGCACAGGCAGGGTGGTGTGGGGTTTGTGGATTTGTGTCGAAGGATGAAAGGTTTCCGATCTGGGTTGACGGATTGGGGTTTGGAGTCGTCTCTGGGCAGTGGGGCTACTGTGTCTGTCGGTTTGGAGTGATGGGTGAAGATGGTATCAAAAGGGAAGATGTTGATGTTGGTGCGGCAGGTTTTTTTTTTTTTTTTTTGACGAAGAGGCACTGATTCGCTGATTCGACGAAGGTGGGTGGGTTGCGGGATTGGGGTTGGGTTCGGCCGTGGGTTATTGGCAGAAGGGCCTTGCGGGAAGGTTGTCGATTAGGGTTTTGCGATTTGGGCTTTGGTTTGGGGATTCTGGTGGGGTTGGGTGGACCATCGTAAGTCCAGGGCTGACGGGAGGCTATGGGGTGGGTTGCTGGATGGGTGACGACCGGGATTTGCAGAGATGGTTTGGCAGTGGGGAAGGGTTGTGGAGATGGCTGGGATTGACAGTGAAGGGTTTGGCCACGGGATGATGAACGGAATGAGGGATTGGGGTAATCGTGCCGACGATGGAATCGTTCGGCTCTGATACCAAATTGATGCAGTCCTAGGATTAGGATGCAGGTGCTAGGGCACAATTAGAGTTCCCAGGGAACAATCACACGAGGAAGAAACAGTCTTCAACGATAATTCTTCTATTAACTCAATTCTCTCTGAGATTACCAATCTCTACAATGTCATATTTATAAGAAAAAAAACTTAAGGGCTAAGAAAACAATCTAAACCAAACTAGGAAACCAAATAATAATTAGAAACTAATCCTAATTATACTCTTACTAAAATAAGACCAATTAAAATTAGAATTTCATGGGTCCCACATGTGGCCCACAAGTCTTGCTGTAATGATGTGGTATTGCTACTGCATCAATGGAGATCTTCCAACAGGACCTAATTGAAAGAAGTCTTGAAAACTTTCATACCTTTTTGAAATATTCAATTCCTTGGTCCTCTTTTGAAAACCACCTAAAAAGTTTAGGACTGTTTTGAAAATTTCCTTTTTACCTACTTACTACTCACTAAGGGCACGTTTGTCCTTTTGAGTTTTTGTTTATACAAAGTTGCCAGTGGTGGGTATAGATTGCCGGATTGGACTTGATTGAAATAAATAAATCTTGAAAATTTTCACAGGTTTTTGAAATATTGAATTCTTTTGACACCTTTTTGAAAATCACCCAAAAGTCAAGGACTTTTTTGAAAATTTCCCTACAAACAATTTGCTTTCCTTTTGTGTGTGTGTGTGTGTGTGTGAGAGAGAGAGAGAGAGAGAGAGAGAGAGAGAGAGAGAGAGAGAGAGAGAGAGAGAGAGAGAGAGAGAGAGAGAGAGAGAGAGAGAGAGAGAGAGAGAGAGAGAATGGCTGCACTAGGTGGAGCACATCTCAACTATGGCCATCAGACAATGTGCCAAGTGGGCCACACATAAGCAGCTTCATCATACAGACATCTGATGACAAAAAGGGAGGAGGGAGTGAATAGGAGCTTGAAGAGGTGAGAAAGCCCTAGCTGCTCCATCCCTTTCCTGGCTGTTTCTATCTCAAACCCTAGAGATCAAAGCCTAGAAAAGCTTATTAGATTTTGTTTATAGGTGCTTGATTTCTTCAAATTCCTAGAAAAAACACATTTCTTCATCCTCCTCTTTCTTCTCCTCCTCTTCCCCTCCTTCCTACGTGAGTTATGCACGACAGGGCGGGGCGACCCACATCGGATGCAAGTTGAGGTTGGCTGACAAGCTTCTAAAAGGGGTCAGTTATGGGTTAGGCTTCAACCTATAGACATCCCCAGTCAATCCAACCCGTTTTACCTGACCTGGTCAATTTGTCACCCCTAGCTGAGGCAGCACATCATTTAAAAAGGAAAAAAAAAGGGAAAAAAAGGTACCTCTGTGTTCTTAGGCTTCATTTTTTTTTTAATGGTAAGACTTCAGATTCTCTTATTGTTTTTCCATATAATAATCATTGCTCGGCATCTCTCTTTATCCACTGAACAAAATATCATTGTACCTCAAATCTTGACAAGAACAATTTGCTCTGCCAATTTGACTAGACAAACATTAGCAGGAGCAGTGCAGGGGAGGGGTAGGTTACATTGTGCTGAATGGACCCAGTAGAAAAAGCATTGTACAAGGTGGTAGTAAGCAAAGGGTTTTGGTACTGCTAACCAATATGTCAAGTTTGCCTGCCTAAACCAAAAAGACATTCTTTTTTAGACCAAATCCAACAACACAATCTAAGACCACAAAATTTAATTTAAAAAAAAAAAACTTTTTTGGCTATAACACCAATTAAATAAACCATATCCATCATCTCTTAGCTGATTCTGCAATTCTGACTGCTTAGATAACTTTTTTTTATTCAATATTAAAGGGAACTCATGAAAAATCAAGGCAATGAGCTTTTGCTGAAGTGCAAACTAATATAATACAATTTAATAGGAGAACCCTCAATGCAAATGACAAAAAACAATTCCTTATGAAAGATCAACATGTTCCAGTTTCAGCTAAATTCTATATTTACTGGCGCTATTATATGCAAATTATATAAACAGAAACAGCAGGTGTATCTACCAAAAACCATGTATATTTAACGATTCCATACTTTATAATATAAAAAATAGAATAATGAGTAGGGCCATCACCTGTAACCTGAATGGTTTCACTCCAAGGAGCACAAGACGTTCAAAAAGAGACTGAGCGAGGCCGGCACGAGCTGCCTTCTTACACATAATGACTGGACCTAACTGGCAATGATCTCCAACAAGAACAACCTAATTGATGGAGTAAAAGGGTTAGAATGCAACACTTATGTATAGATAACAGTTGAGGTTAAAAAAAATAAATAAGAAACCCACAAACATGCAAAGCTCTGTTTCAGGTACCTGTTTCACTCCAAGAACCAAAGGAATTAGGCATTCTGGTTCAGTTGCCTGTGTAGACTCATCAATAAGAACCTAAGAGGGGGAGGGAAAAGCTTTCATGAATATTCGATAGAAAAACAGACAATTCGATCATTCTGTAATCAGATCTTCATATTAAATATGCCACTAACCTGACGAAATCTAAAGTTAGCCAGTCGAGGATCTCCAGCACCAACACACGTGCAACAGATGACATCAGCACTCTGGGATATCTCCCTCTCAGTTGCTCTTTTCAGTGCTTTGTACTTTTTTTCATCACTACTAGACAACTCCCCTGTAAAAGTGCATAACTGAATTTAGTTACAACAAACTCCAACCAAACGCATTACATCCAGCCGCCAGGAACTTCAAACCAGATCTTTGAATATTAAAAAACAAGATTAGCAAAAGCAGCTAGCAAATTTTAGCATGAAACAGCCGTTGGGAAGTCCCACATCCCACATCGCCTAAGTCCTGAGTTGGGACATGCCTTCATATACCTATTTGGGCCTTCCACCTATCAATTTAAGCTTTTGGGTTGGTATATGGTAATACCATATACGTGTTCTATGCTATGAGGATCAGCTTCAATGTTCACCAAGGTGGAGATTTGTTGACTTGTATGGCTCAATAGAAGCCGGTGATATTGAGTGAATAAGTTAATGGTCTCGGTTGACCGGGCCCCTGCACCGCCCTTGTTCTACTGTGATTAGAAGTAGTCTATTCTGGGTGTACCAAGGTTTTTGGGCTGATATTATAAATAGAAGTTAAGAGCCTTTATGATGTACACCTCTTCTAATTGCATAGTAAATTCTCCCGTCATCTCTCGTGGACGTAGGCCAAAAGCCGAACCACGTAAATCTCCTATGTTCGTGTGTGTGCTTGATCTTCTCTTAGGCCCTAGATCTATACCAACCCAAAAGCTTAAGCTGATATACCATATACCAACCCAAAAGCTTAAGCCGATAGGTGGAAGGCCCAAACAGGTATATGAAGCCATGTCCAACTCAGGACTTAGGCGATGTGGGACTTCCCAACACTCACCCTCACATACAGGCCCAACAGATTTCATGGACAGGCCTGCCACATTGGCTACACAAGAACGACGGGATCGAAACCCGCTCTGATACCATGTAAGATACCATATACCAACCCAAAAGCTTAAGCTAATTGGTGGAAGGCCCAAACAGGTATATGAAGCCATGTCCAACTCAGGACTTAGGCAATGTGAGATGTGGGATGTGGGACTTCCCAACAACAGTTAAATCAATTCAACAAATATGCAAAAGCTGCGTGTTTCAATATTAACAGATAACATAACATAATGTATTGATCAATAATGATACAAAATATAAAAGCTCAATATACTGTTATGATTCAAAAAGAATTGGCAATAACCATCTAAATAATAATGATTGCATTTGCACATGCTACAAAACAATAACCAAAATCGGTATTAAAAATAAAGCAGTTCACATTTGACAGGGAAAAGAATCATGCCAGCAGAGAGAGAGAGAGAGAGAGAGAGAGAGAGAGAGAGAGAGAGAGAGAGAGAGAGAGAGAGAGAGAGATTCAATGTTGGCAACCACTGGAGACAAGACAAGTTAGCATTTGTGAAGAAGGAAAAGAAAGAAACAAATTCCAGGATTTAGATAATAGAATATTGCACATGATGCATGTGTGAATATTCAGGCATGCATTCCCCACTTGTACTTTTAAAGCTGAAAGTGTTGTCTAGTTGTTACTCATTATTATTCAGCAATTAACATGATAAACATGCAATTATGCATATAAGTATCTTATGGAAAAAATTGGCATGTTTGTATGCACATAAATCCCCATAAACAATGTTACACAATATACTTGCACAGCATTTTACTAGTAGGCATCCAATTGGGTCAACACAGCATTTTATATGTAGGCATCTGATTGGGTCAACAACAACCTTAGAAGCCTATGGCAGAGAAAAGGATGCATAACATTGGCAAAGAAAAGGAAGCATAACATACTACAATGTTACACAATATACCTGCATCATTTTATATTAGGCATCCAATTTGGTCAACAACCACCTTAGATGCCTATGGCAAAGAAAAGGAAACGTAACATAATTACGATTTAAGCAATGCAGCAACAGTAGGTTCATTCATAAGTTATAAGTTATAACCTCTAAGGAGTTCCAACTTACATAACAGCATAATTTACCAAAAAAAAAAACCCTTTCCTAACAGCACTAAGAGCACCAATTCCAAATTACAGTAGTTAAAGACACGTTAAAAAAATTTGAAGTAGTGAAAGAAGTATATTTCAGTTTGCAAATGGTGAAAGAAGGTAAGATACGAAGATTCGGAACTTTAAAAGAATGCAATGGCTAGAATGCCAAAAAACCAAACCTCACCTTGTTCATCTTTAAGCTGTTGGAGCTTATGAAGTTCACTCTTTTCAGATGTATCAAGATGACGCACCTACAACAAACAATTGAAAAACAACAGGAGGAACATAATTACCCAGTAGGCCTTGGTAGCTTATAAATCATTAAATGAGCCACAATAGAGTTTCAGCCAATTAATGCACCTGATAGTGCAGTGTTAAATGCTCAACAGGAGAGCTTACAGCTTCCCTTGACTTGGCACAGAGCCTGACAACCTGAAAATCACAAAATGTAAAAGCAAAGCAAAAGAACGCAATGCCATTGGAAATAAAAACCGTTTCAAAAATAAATAAATAAATAATGAAAGGACTCGTCTTTATAGCTATAAAAGCTTTCCTAAAGAAAACAGCTAAATACTATACATTGTTTTTTTTTTCTTTCTTTTTCTGGCTTCATTTTAACTTTTGGAGAACAAAAATTTTTATGTACCCTTTTTTTCTTTTCTTTTTTTGTGGTTTGTTTTTGTGTTTGGGAGGAAGGGAGGGGGGTTTGTGCTTTTCGCTATTATGGCTCTCGTGCTGTTTAGCTACACAATGAAATATGTTACCATTCCAAAAGGGGGGAAAGAGTAGATCAATGTTCTTGAAACTGAATAATATGGAAAAATCATAAAACAAGGAGTCATGAATAGGATCCAAAATCAAGAGATAACTAACGTTGTCTCTCAGCATAACAAAAGTGTGTATATGTATATATGTACGGAAGGACGTATATGTGTGTATATTTATAGGCAGCCCTCACCCATGCAGTGCATCCACCCTGTGCATCCCTTGTGGAGCCCACCTGCAGCCACATCAATTCATGGGAGAGAGGGGATTGCAAAATTTTCAAAGTCTGTTAGATCATCCAAAGTTCCTAACCCCTTGATTCATGGCCCTCAAGTTTAATGGTTTAATAAAGCATCATATATTTAGGATTCAATCCACAATGGTGACGAACAGTTGGATGAGCGTCAAACTCAGGCTTGTGCCAATTAATGGGGGCTGGTGAGTTTAAGGAGGTTGGGTTAATTATAGGGGGTCCAACGTGTTAAAAAAAGGAAGGTGTTCATAAATGGCTCATAAAAGGGTGCTCACTTGATAATTTCCCTATCACATTCTGATAAGACACGTGAGAGGTAATTTTTTTCACCACATAGTACCCGCCGTGATAAATCCAACCCCCACTCTCACTAATCATCATGAACTGGCACTCACCCTAATTTGAGTTATCTTCACTGTTGGATTAAATTTCAAAAAAAAAAAAAAAAATTTGAACTCAAGATACTGTTAAACTCTTACACCCATAAATCAATGGTTGTGATGATCTAATTGAGACGATTTTTCCCTAAAATCATATCAACAATAAGACCTTTCCGTCACATTATGATTGTCATGCATCCAAAGTGGGTCCCACAAGGAGCTTAGATTTTTACCTCTCATGCAATCCGTAAGAGGTACCTCTTAGTAGAACATAACCCTATATAATATCTATATAGAGACAAATGATCATGTACCCGCCCCCCCAACCCCCCGATCATGTACACCCCCCCCCCCCCACACACACAAAAACCCCCCAACACACACACACACAAAAAAAAAAAAAAAAAACACACACACACACACCAAAAAAATCCCAAAAGTAACCAATCCCATGGGTTGGCACAGATCTGAATGGACAGGACCGTTTGATCGATGGTCAATTTGTTTTTATATGTAAAGACGTTAAACTTGTGGGCCACGGATGAAAGGGTTAGGGGCATCAGATTGACTTTAAATTTGACCGTCCCATAATATGTGAGGTCCACCATAAGGATGTGCCGGAGAGAGAGAGAGAGGTCCACCATAAGGATGTACCGGAGAGAGAGAGAGAGAGAGAGAGAGAGAGAGAGAGAGAGAGAGAGAGAGAGAGAGAGAGAGAGAGAGAGAGAGAGAGAGAGAGATTTTCTTATCAAAAGACATTTTTCTTTAAGTTGATAGCTTCAAATGAATAATGCACAGATACTACTAATTAAATGTTAATTAATACCTTTAAACCAGTTGCACTTATCTTCTCAGCAAGTTGGTCGACTGCTACATTACTTGGAGCACAAACCAGAACCTGAACAGAACATCAACAATGAATACTAAGTATATACAGTAGCAAATCAACATTGAAAATAAAGAAACATATAAGTGCAATCATGTACCTGTCCTTGACCCTGTTTGGCCATATGATATACAATGGCAGCTGAAGTGACGGTCTTCCCTGTGCCAGGGGGTCCCTGAATTAAACTGATTGGCTTTTGGAGAACACTCTTAACAGCAAAAACCTGCCCAACGAAACAAGATGTGAGGATTGGAAGATACAATGTTTATAATCACAGCATCTTACACATTCAATAAGCATTATAAAATGATGCCAGCAAAGATGATGTACCCAAGAACTATCATAATTTTTAAAAAATGGGATGTCCAGGAACTAGCTTCGCCATTTTTTTTATGTTGGACCCAAGCCTGGGTAAAGGAGGAGAGTTGTGTTAGGTATGTTGACCGCCCGCCTAAGATTTTGTCACAACCCAAACATGAATTCTGAGATTACAACATTTCGAAATCATGCTAGGGTGTTCCCCCCTTTAAGCGACGCATTGCAACGTCACCGGAAAGTGGACAAGGGCTACCACACCATTCTGGACAAGTACAGCTAAAGAAGTTAGTCCAACAACAAAAGAATAGGAAGATTTGACTTGGTACTTGAAATATAGGAATCTTGACATGCACAAGATCATGAAGTTAGTCGAGGTAATGAAATGAAGAAGGGTTAGCGTAGCCTGCCTACAGGAGAAAAAGTGGAAGGGGGATAAAGCTAAGGAGCTCGCTGATGGTTATAAACTCTTTTATGTATGAAAGAACAATACAAGAAATGGAATGGGTATAGTTCTAGATAATGATTTAAAAGAGAAAATTGTAAGGGTAAAGATATTGGGTGATAGAATTAAAGCAATTAAACTAGTGTTAGAGGAAGACATAATTCATATTATTAGTGCATATGCTCCCCAAGCAAGATTAGATGAAAGTGTCAAGAGCCAATCTTGGGAGGAGATGGATGGTTTACTACTAGAAATTCCAACTAGTGAAAAGATTTTTCTAGGAGGGGACTTAAATGGGCATGTAGAAAAGAATAATAGAGGATATGAGAGAGTGCATGGAGGGCAAGGATTTGGAGAAAAGAATGAGTTAGGAAACACTATTTTGGACTTTGCATTAGCATTTGACCTTTTAATAGCAAACACTTGCTTTAAAAATAGAGAGGAGCATTTAATTACTTATAAAAGTGGAACTAGCAAGAGCCAAATTGACTTTTTTCTAGTTAGAAAACATGATCGATTGGCTTGTAAAGATGGTAAGGTTATTCCATGAGAGAGTTTGAGCACACAACATAGGTTAGTAGTTTAGATACTTGCATTAGAAGTATAAAAAGAATAGTAGTAAATAGAATGTACGCTAAAACAAGGTGGAGGGATTTAAAAGGAAAAGGAGCAACAATATTTAATTAAGGGTAAAGTAATTGAGGGTGGAGATTGGAATTTTGAGGGAGAAACAACAACGATGTGGAAACAAATGGCTAACTATATTAGGAAGGCTGCAAAAGAGGTGCTTGGAGTCAAAAGGGAAAAGATGCTATAATAAAGAAACCTGGTGGTGGAGTGTAGAGGTTTAGGAAGCTGTTCGAGAGAAGAGACGTTGTTACAAAGTTTGGCAAGGTACTAGGAATATAAAAAACTATGATATATATAAAAAGGCAAAGAAAGAAGCTAAGAAAGTAGTAGGTGATGCAAAGTGCAAAGCATACGACGACCTATATAATAGGTTAGGAACAAGAAGAGGAGAGAAGGATATTTTTAAGCTTGCAAAAAAAAAGAGAAAAGAAAAGTAGGGACTTAGATCATGTCAAATGTATTAAGAGAAATGACCAAAAGGTTCTAGTGAAGGACAACGATATCAAAGAAAGGTGTAGGGAATATTTTTGCATACTTTTAAATGAAGACCAAATAGGAGACATATGAACAAAAGAGGATACTTCATTAGCAAAGCATACTGTTTTTTGTAGAATTAGCATGGTGGAAGTGAGGAAAGCATTAAAACAAATGAAGAGAAGAAGGGATACGGGTCCAAATGGCATCCCGATTGAGATTTAGAAATGCTTAGGAGAAGTTGGGGAGATTTGGCTAACTAGACTCTTCAATAAGATATTAATGATAAAGAAAATGCGGGATGAATGGAGAAAAGGTATTACAGTACCGATATATAAAAACAAGGGAGATATACAAAACTGTACCAACTATCTAGGGATTAAATTTATGAGTCATACTATGAAGTTATGGGAGAAAGTAATGAAGCAAAGACTTAGACTGAACACCAAGATGTCTAAAAATCAATTTGGTTTTACGCGAGGGAGGTCAACGATGAAAGCTATCTTCTCACTAAGGCTATTAATGGAAAAATATCAAACGAAGAGGAAAATTTTGTATATGGTGTTCATCAATCTAAAAAAAGCCTACGACGCGATACCTAGATATTTAATTTGGTGGGTTTTAAATAAAAGAAATATTCCAAGAGGTTATATTGAAACTATTAAAAACATGTATGAAGGAGCAATAACAAGTATGAGAACTACTTGTGGAGAGACAGGGGAGTTCCTAGTGACCATATGTTTACTTCAGGGGTCAGCCCTAAGCCCTTATCTCTTTGCACTGATTATGGATGAGTTAACTGCTTATATTCGAGATGAGGTATCTTGGTGTATGTTATTTACAGATGAAATAGTGTTAGTAGATGAATCAAGATATGATGTATATACAAAACTCGAGAGATGGAGAAAGGCTTTAAAATAAACCGTACAAAAACGGAATGTATGGATTGTAACTTCAGACGGCATATAGAAAAAGCTGAAACTACTTTGACAATTGAAGACCATGAGATACCACAAAGTGATTCTTTCCTTACCTTGACTCTATAATTAGTAAGGATAGGAAGATTGATGAAAATGTCGAACATAGGATAAAAGCGGTATGGTTGAACTGGAGACTTGCTTCTGTGAAGTGTTTTGTGACTGACGAGTGTCAACAAGATTGAAGGAAAAATTTTAAAAGACAGCGATTAGACCAGCTATGACCTATGGAGTAAAATATTGGCCAATCAAGAAGCAACATATGCACAAAATGGATGTGGCGGAGATGAGAATGTTAAGGTGGATGTGTGATAAAACTAAGAAGGATAAAATTAGAAATGAGTGCTTTCGAGAACATTTAAGGGTAGCAACAATAAGGGACAAAATTAGAGAAACCCATTTGAGATGGTTTGGGCATGTCCAACTTAAGCCGGCAGCAGCGCCAGGAAGGAAAAGTTTGGCTATGAAAGTTGATGGCCCACCAAGGGTAAGGGATAGGCAAAAGAGGTCGTGGATGGAAGTAATAAAAATAGATATGAAGAAGTGTAACTTATCTGAGGATTTGGTTCAAGATAGATCGGAATGGAGAAACAGAATTCATGTAGCCAACCCCAACATAGTTGGGACAAGGCTTTGATGATGATGATGATGGATGTCAAGGCACTAAGCTTGTTAGGTCCATTTTCTAATTTCTTTAGGGCCCATTTGGCAATTTACTAGGTTAGTAAAAGTAATGTAAAGCCTCCATTTTTCAGACACGGACTCACATCAAAAGTACACATTTTTAAAATTCCCTCATTTTTAAAAGAAAAAGGTCAAAAAGCAATATCTTTTCTTCACTAAATGACATAAAAAATTCAATTTTTACACAAAAAGTCAAAAAAGATTCCTTACCTATCCACTGAAGACAAAATACCATCATAACCCCCTTATATTTTATTCTCTCTTGATTTGATACTTTACATCACTTTTACTTTAAACGGGCCCTTATTGTTTAATGGGCGTATTCAATATGAGAAGAGTGGTAAAAAAAAAAAAAAAAGCAAACTCAATAGAATATGAGTTAAGAAACAACAGGACGCCACTCCAATGATAAAAAGCTATGACCATTGGCAGAAAGCCACTGTGAGAAGTACGCTAATCTTTCAGAGGTCCTTACAAATTGTAACTTTGGAGCTTCAACTTCCACATCTGCATCTTTAGACCAAGTTTTGTTTTTATCAAAAGAATCTCCCCACACAATTTGTCATTTTTTTTTTCTTCTGTTTTCCTGAGCCATGATTTCTAATTACAGTAGAGAAATATAAGAAACCAAAACTAATGCTATGTGATCATAGTAACTATTATTTAATGCGAGATTGCAATCACTGTTACTAATTGTGAACAAACTTTTGATTGCTAGTAAAATTGGGGACAAGAGGGGTTTAGTAACAGCTTTATCAAGCATGCCTCTTCCTTTTTTATTCTCTCCCTTTCCCCAAAAAAAATCAAAGTTTCTTGATTGCATTGCATTTAGCTGACACATTTCATACTTGGCAATGATAATACACAAATTGCCAGAAGACACCTGATCTGGCTGCGTGTGTGTGTGTGTGTGTGTGTGTGAGAGAGAGAGAGAGAGAGAGAGAGAGAATCATAATAATTTAAAAAAAAGATGGCACCCTCAATAAAATCTCTGACATTCATTATTTTTATTTTGATTTTTCACTCCTACAAAATCCTGAAAAGCTAAACAAGGTGCTTTTTAGAGTTTTGGAAGATTGAAAATGTTATTGCAATTCTTTGATGCAACAACAACTACATCACAGGTTCAAAATTGATGACTTCATGTCAGTCTTTTTATGCATTTTAATAAAGCCAACAAATTTTAAGGTTTCATTCTTTCTTTCACTTATCACTATCATTATTGGGAAAAAGGAGACTGAATATTCAAAAATAAGTGGATTGAGAATATGATGCATTGCATCGACTTATTTAACATGCAGAACTAACAAATTATAGTGTTTATTTGGTGGAAATAATTATATCATGTTTTGGTGTGTGCCAAATTTCCACGCCTGTGGGTAAAGTAATTACCGATCGGAATTAACAACTGTCCCACATTTCCTAAGAACTTTTGTATGAATTACAAGGATCAAAAGAATGACCTCAATAAAATAGCACCTGTTTGGCATCATTTCTGTGATGTTCCAGATTCTGTGTTAAAATTGGGTTGTGTTGAGATTGAATTGTGCTGCGATTGGGCTAGGCATATCTCATTTTGGCAACATTATTCCTCTCAGAATGTGTTGTTCGGAACTTGTTTCATAACATTATAAACAGAATCCAAAACCAAGGGCATTTTTTTCCCTTACTGCTACTATTGTAAGAGGAACATCAAGTTGATCTGATTTCACTTCATTGATTCCAGATCAAGCAAATTTTTATCACGTCTTCAGGTTTACGGCCAAGCCCATTTAGAGGGGTGGGAGGACAGCTGGACAATTGGAGAGAGAGTTGTGTGGAGAAGTAAAGTCATAGCGGGATACAAGTCTTTTCTTTCCATGCCAGCGAGTTGTTAAAAAAAAGTTCCTATCGTTTCAAAATTCCAGTACTAAGCGGGCCATGATTTCTCGTTCTATAAAATTAAAATTCGAAGCAACATTTAAAACCTGCCAAACAAGTTTTCTAATTACTCTTCCCGCAGGAACGTCGGAACATCCAAACAGCACAATGCCAAACGGAAACAGCACAATGCCAAATGGGCCCATTGTAACCACCACAAATGGAAATTGCTCCTATGGTTATGAACTTCTATACAGGACAGCTGCCGGGAGAAAAACTATAAAAATATAAAATCAATGAAATAGGTATCTTGAAATTAGCTTACAATGCTCAAACCTCTACTTACTTTATTTCCTTTCTATTTAAAAGGCAATTGACTTGAACCTCAAGAATAGGAACCTTCCAAGAGCAAAAGAACATCAATTCATTTTTAATTTTTTCACAGACCCACAATCAGTGATACAAATACAAATGAAATAATTTTATAACATAACAGCTGCAAACCAAAAAGAAATGAATCCAAATTGACACATCCAATCTGAAATGAGTTCAGAAATTTTAGGGAAAAAATGTGATCAAAATTGATGGCCTGGGAGCATGTTTCAGTTCCAATTATCATATTGGGACACTTTCTTTCCTTTTTGATTGGTATATAATATCAGGACACTTGCGTTTCAAAGGAACAAGCACTTCCCTCACCTCCTTATATGCTCAATTAATGATTTAACTATCCAGTACCTTAACAGGAAATTTGCTGAAGGATTAGCATAAAGGGTATATTATCCTGAACTACAAGTAAACATGATTTTCCAAACGGAAAATGTTACAGAACTTAAGAGAAAAAAAATTGCATCATAACAAAACAAATCGAGATTCCAGCAAATTTAAACATAGAGTCAGAAAATAATACTTGAGATGCATTCAATTCAGGAAGGCCAGGGGCACCAAAGCGGCGAGGTAGCGTGTTACGGACCATCTGAACCTCAACTTCATGACCCAAAAGGTGATGGTAAATGTAACTGCATGGAAAAAAGCAAATAAACTTCTGTTATATAAGATCAAAAAACTTAAAAGATACTAAAAACGTGCTTTTCCAAAAAAAATAAAAATTAAAACAGCTAATTCCACTGAATATTAGGCTGTGGAGAAACAGAACTTTGGTACAAGCCACAAGGGCCAACCTCAGATATAGATGGGATTTAAGGAAGATAGACATCTTACCATATTGTTGATTTGCTATACCCATTGTATCAAAATAATTCAAGAATAGGACCAATAGGTTATTGAAAAATATACACTAAACAATGGGATTTTTTATTTCATTTCATCTACAGTACTTATCTATAAATCAGATGGAGCATTATTTAATCACAAGTTTTTCTCCAGAGGATATCCCATTACACAAACATATGTATAGCCCTTAACTATTTCCTTTATTCAGATTTTTCAGGGTTTTTTTTTTTTTTTGGGAAATGTCTTAAATTTTAAGAAAAAGAGCAAACAATGAACAAAGCAAAGAATAATTTATCTGAAAGTATCATTGGTTTGTACCATTGGTGGGTAGAGGGCAATATAATACGTTAGAATGAAATTTTAACTCTCCAAAATATAGTATTTTGTTGTTGAACAAATCAACAAATACAAAAATATCATTACAGAAATCGGGATTATATAGTGAAGAATTTAGAAAGGATACTTAAATGTGAGACGATTTTCTCCTGCACATTATGCTGTTCGTCATGTGGGACCCGGCGAAATGCAGTGCGGGTCCCGCCTTTTGTGACAGTCCGGATGCGCATTCCCACAGGAGCATATGCGTAGGAGAAAATTTTCCTTTAAAGTGTGGCAGAAGGTAACAAAGCATCCTTTACAGAACAAATAGAACTCACTAAAATAAAAATGAGTTATTGGCACAAATTGCACGTATAACCCTTTTCGGGTTGTCGTGGTTCATGTAAAGATTTTGTACTTGATTGAGATTAAACTCTTTCTTGGTATCTAGATTAGATCTTGAGACAAACGCAATGACTGACAGGCAACAGACTTTTGAAAGAAGAGCAGATGATAACTAAATATGTAGGAATGTTATTTCCTTGATGACTGGAGGCTGTGGCTCATACTTCGTTTTCTTTTGTAGTTTCAATGTCAACAAAATCATCTTTTTTTCCTGGAAAGGGAACTTAATTGACTAATCAAGATCAGACTTTTAACACAAAAGAAGGAAATAAATCAGAGACAAGTTTTTAAACATGCACCCAAAGCACTATGAAAAGATTAGATTGCCCATAAACATGAGAAGGTCTAAATTCTTTACACCATGCCATGACAGGCCATTTACAAATGAAATAATTCCCAGTTAACTTAAAACCAATAGGCTTGAATGACTGCTGGTTCCTACCAGCCCGTTAAAATACTAGGCATGTTGGTTCAAGATACAAAGACTAGTGCAATCTTAAACTCAACCCAATTCAAACTTCTAAGAAGTTGAACAGGGACTCAGTTGAAATGTGTAAAAACAAAGATGGGCTTTGAAATTGCATCTGTCAATCATTTCACATGTTTAAAGCTTGGATCTGGACTGAGCCTGGACCAATTATAGTAGGCATGGCCATGGGCATAGATATGCATTTGACAAGCAGGCTTCGGCATAGATAGGCCAGAGCCTGGCTTTTAAGCAGGAATTATTTACTACATAGGCCAGGTTGGGGCCTGGTCTCAAGCCCGTTAAACTACGGTAGACCTGTTCGAGCATATTAACTTACACAAATGCCCTATCTTCCATAACATAAAATTATACATGTACACTGTCCTCTATATGAAATTGTAAATCCCCTAACAGAATCACATGCATAACAAGCTCCAAAAGCAAACATCATATAACAAAGACAACGTTTATGCATGCCCAATTTCATTAACAGGCCTAATGGGATAATGGGCTCTAAACAAGCCCGTGAAGGGGAGGAGCCTAAGCCATATATTAACAGGTTAATAAGTGAACTCAAGTACCCATTATTATTAAATTGAGTTTTTGGGCCAAGGCTTTGATAGCCAGAGAGGCCCAGATCCAGGCCTAGGCCATAAATAAATGAACGTGTTGAGCTTGTCTGCCAAGCTAGTTACCACACTTAGACCGAGGGATGGGTAGGGTGCAGATTAAACATGACATTGGATCAAGATCCCACTCAAATCCATTTTCCCTGGATCCAATCAATATCAGATATCCGGACCATGATCCTGAACCCACTACGAGTCAGATTTAGATCTGTGCTCCATTCTTTGGCTTGGAGCAATAAGCACATTCACTCACCGTCAGAATTCGGTAAATAAACGTAAAAATGTTAAAATATAATTTAGTTAATCGGGTCAACAGCACTTCATCCAATAGGACCACTACAACTCACAGTTAAACAGGAGACAAATGGACTAAAAACACTTGCTATCAGACCAAGCCTAGATAAATGGATTGGAATTAGAGTTCAATCAGAAGGCAAATAGTTGAAGACAATGACATTAATTAAACAAAATGATTGAATCCATAGGAAATTACATTTTCATAATCCTTTTCTATGTTTTTAGTAAAAATTCATTTAACAAGCTCAATGCAACTCGGGGTTAAAGCAAAATCTGACTTGCCGCCAAATCAACTTGATTTCAACTAGCACTGATGAAAATGCATAGAAATACCATAAAACTTCAATATCCCTGAAAGCAATCTCGTGGCAAAAGCCACTCCATGAGTTGACATCTTAGCATCATGAGTCCAAGGCAAAGATGCAAAAAAATTATTAAATACTGCTAAGAACCACAACTCTAGTGTAAATGATGACAGTTTCAACTAGATTATAGATTTCTAGAGATCTAACTGAGTTTTCCTAAACAAGTAAATGTTTATACAGGCAGCATCAAACAACTTCACAGTTGTGTGCTTCAAAAGAATGTAGTATGTTACCCACCCACTGACACTTGTTTCATCCACTGCAAATGTCTTCATTGCTCCCTGCATCCGATCAAAGCTTGTACTCTTCCAAACAAAATCAACGCTAAACCCATGGTTCGCATCAACAGGTACACCCTAAACAAAATAAGCAAAACATAGTCAAATATAAAACTCAACACCGCCTGCAAGGCTGCAACAACCAAGTTAATATCAGCTGATACAATCCAGCTAATTTCTTAAAAAAATTCTATTCATTCTGCAATATTATTTATTTCTGTTTATTCTGCAACCTACTTTGCATGGCAATTTCTTTCTTTATCTCTATAAATAAGGATTTTAAGGAGGGCTGTAGGGCATCGAACTATCACTGCAGTATTAATTAAACAGGAAGCTTTTAGGCAGGAAGCTCTCCCTAAAAGAAGAGCCTTTTTTCCTACATCTTGGTTGTTGTTCTTCATTCTCATTGCAGATTTGTATCTGTGGTATCATAACATACATTTTTTTGTGGGAATGGCGGGCACAAGATCACAGCAATTGAAGACAGAGCTCGATCAACTCAAGGCAAGCTTCGAACTACAATCTCAGGTGTTGTTAAAGCAGTCACAGGCGTTGAACCAAATACGAGATTTGTTGGCAGCCATGGACACTAAATATTAACATCTCTCCGCAAGGGTTGCAGCTATCCAAGAGGAGGTTTCTGTTGGTCAGTTCAATGAGGAACAATCAGGTGCATCTGCAGATTCAAAGAATCTGCACGCAAGCAGTTCCATTCAAACAAGGAATACAAAGATTGATTTTCTGCGATCTGACAGACAGAAGATAAGCTTCATGCTGAGTGTCAACAACGGCCACAACCCAACATACCTTCTTCGCTCATCAAATGATCACCTACAAAGTCAGTGGTGGTACCTAAGGACACATCATCACCCACCTCATCTAGCATTCCTATCAAGTGTCTATCTCCTATGAAAATGAAAGCTTAGGGTGATTGGGGTTGTGCTATAATTGTGATGAATTCACACCCAAACATCGTTGTAAACATCAAACACCATTCCTTTAGGACACAAAAGGCATTGGTGAGGCTATTTCTATAAAGGTACAAGGCTGCATTAAAAGATAACCTGTCATAATCCTTATTGACACAGGTAGCACACAATTTTGTGGACCTGAAGGTGGCAAACCAAGAAGGGTGCAGCATGCAGGCCAGCACACCCTTTGACGTGATGGTTGCTGATAGGGAGCAACTCTCATGCCCAGGAAAATGTGCAAATGTGCACTTAACCATGCAAGGGTAACATATCGATACAAACCACTATCTTCTTCCATTGGTTGGTGGTGATATTGTTTTGGGAGCACAGTGGTTACACACGCTTGGGCCCATCACATTGGATTTTTCTTAACTTAAAACGCAATTCAGAGAATGTAGCTTCACCCGGACTATTACAACAACTTCCCATTCTAAAGCATGTGTTGGCAGACATTTCCATGGATTTTGTGGAGGGATTACCTACATCATTCAGTAAGAAGTGATTATGGTCATTGATGATCATCTCTCTAAAGGTGCACACTTCATTCCCGCTTTCTCATCCATATTTAGCATCAACAATTGCCCAACTCTTCGTAGATCATATTTTCTGCTATCACAGGATACCACAATCGATCGTTAGCGATCAAAATCCAGTTGCAAGGCAGACCGAAGCAAAATTTGGCAGGAATCATTTCAGTTGCAAGGCAGTCAGCTTATGATGAGCTTTTCAAACCACTCGCAGATGAATGGCCAGACCGAAGTGTTAAATAGGTGTCTGGAACCTTATCTTCAATGCTTTTGTAGTGATCGACCTAACCATTGAGTAACGTGGTTACCATTAGCAGCTGGTTACTTTTCAATCGGCCCCAAAATTGGTGCCATATGAAGTTATCTATGGACAGCCAGCTCCTACACTTACATCATATCTTTCGGGCAGCACCCTGGTGGCACAAGTTGAGCACAATCCACGTGCTCATGATGCTATTTAACGTCTTCTCAAGGACAATCTTACCATGGCTCAGAATCGAATGAAGCAGCAAGCAGATCAACATCGACCATAGCTCAATGAAAT
Organism: Litsea cubeba; assembly: GCA_012931725.1. Lineage (NCBI taxonomy): Eukaryota > Viridiplantae > Streptophyta > Magnoliopsida > Laurales > Lauraceae > Litsea > Litsea cubeba. The sequence continues at coordinate 127,313,498 of CM022947.1, forward strand.
TGATGCCTCACTTCAATGGTCCATTTAAGGTGCTTGAACAAGAGGGACCAGTAGAATACAAATTGAAGCTTCCAAAAGGTTCAAAAGCTCATCATGTCTTGTAATGTTTCATGCTTAAAAAAGAAGCCGGGTTTTATAGTTGTTATTGCACAAGATCTTCCTCTTATGACAAATGGGTGACTTGTCAAGAAGAACCGATAGTCATGTTGGATTGTTGTATGGTAAAGCATCATAATCGCGCATTTATGGAGGTCCTAATCCAATAGTCTAATTCACACCTCGAGGGTGCTACATGGGAATTGCGATACACCATTCAGGAACGTTTTCCACACTTTCAACCTTGAGGGCAAGGTTATTCCTGCTAGGTAGGAGGAATGATATGATCAAGCTAATTACTTAAAAAAGCTTTTCATTTAATATGCAAAATTCTCTGCTTCTATTTATTCTGCAATCTACTTCATTTACGACCGTTCAAAAAAAAATCTACTTCATTTAGCAATTTATTTCTATTAACAAGTGTCCAAAATCTTTATAAATAATGACTGTAAGGAGGGTTGTAGGGCATCAAATAATCATCGTAATGTTTCTTAAGGAGGAAGCTCTCCATTGGGCATGTTTGGTAAATAGAGAGGAATCGTTTATATAGAAGATTCCTTTATTCTCCCAAAAAGAGGAATTTCAAGGAGTGTTCCAGGATTGGTAAACAGCATCTATCGATATGTGATCCAATGGTTATATGTTTTTAAAAAATTTCTTAAAATCCATGATGAACCAAGAGCTGATCTTTCACCCCCATAGCCGTCCTTGGCTCTCTAGTGAATTTGAACGGTTAAGATCTTGTAAATGGGCACACGGGAATAAAAAATTAATATTCTCAAATCTGGACTTATTCACAAATATCTCAAAATCCAAGATGGATCAACAGCTGAAATTTGACAAAATAGCCAGTTTGGACTTTCTCTAATCATGATTAATGGTTCAGATCTTAATTGTGGGGCCCAAAAATGGGGTTCCAAAGCAAAAACGGTTACCTATAAGTAACCGATTATGCTTCTCTGGTCACTGAGTTGACAGTATCTTCGACGGCTGATGTTTGTTTTTAAGTTTTCTCATGATTCATGATAAATCACGCTGCAAAATTTGACCCCATAGCCGTTTTAGGGCTTATGAAGTGACTGAACGGTTCTGACTTTGCAAATGGGCCCCACAAAAGTCCAAAAATCATGATCCAACAATATGGACTTTTTTGAAAATATCTCGAGATATATGATGAATCAACAGCTGATGTTTGATCTCCTAGTAGTTTTGAAGCTTCTAAACATGATTAACAGTTCCGATCATGATTACAGGACCCATAAGATAGGTTTCCAAAGACAAAACCGATACCTTAGCGTCAAAGCACTGTTCATCCAGCTTTCTTCGAGCAGACGAAATTACAGAATTGGACGAGGGGAGGTCCAATTTGCATAATATTTACAAACAATGCCGCAAGAATCCTCCTAACCATTTTCCACGCTCAACCAAATGTGAATTTTCCACAATAACGAGGAAAATCGGGAGGATTCCTCGTCGTGGATCGTTGCCAAACGTGTCCTAAAAGGAGTCATTTCCTCCATCTTGGTTGTCTTTCTTTATTTTCATTGCAAATTTGTATCATCAGTCTTACCTGACTAGCACGGAGCTCGAGTGCAACCTCCTCTTGAGCAGTTAGCTTGATCTGAGCCACAAAAGTATAACACAAGAATCATCCACATAGCACAAAAGCGGAAGAACAATTCTAAACGACACCGATGAGTACTTGAGAGACCCGTTGAGACATTAACCATCATGAATAGATCATATAAAGCTTGGCTTTTAATGTTAGAAGTTCCAAACAAATAAGCATACCACATGCCCAACCGACTGCCATGCAGGATGAGTTGCATCCCCTGAATACCGAAGCCGCAACTCATCACCTGGAACAAGCCTTAATTCATTATCCTCCTGTAATGCATAAAATGGTATGTAGTGTTAGTACAATTGAGTCCAGATGATAAGGGTATCAGCATATCAATGTTAACCAGAAATAGATGATACCATAGCATGTATGAAAATCAAGAGAACATAAAAAATGAGACGGTTAATTCAATCACCTTTGGAAAGACAAAGTATGCGACGCGTTTTTTGTTAAGACCAATATCCCATCGTATTGTCACATTATCTTTACTCTGAGACTCTTTCATCATCTAAAATTGGACAAAAGAGAAACATTAGCGATTAATGGAATGCTTGGTAAATTAATGCAAACATTCTCAACGTACAGTAAATGGAACTTATGAGGCCAACAAGTAGGCATAGAGGGGGGGGGGGGGGGAGGCGGGCACAAGTACCTTCCTATAGAAGGCATTTCACAGGTTAAAGGTAAAATATTGTCATATGGAGTCAAACAAGAGTAACAGAGAGCAAAAAATACGCACTTTATCATAATCGGCTTCAAGCTTAATGAGCGGGGCAAATACATTTTGATACTGCAAAACATAGGGAACATTGTCAAACTGGACTCATAAGCCACAAGAAGATTAAAAGAAAAAAAAAAAAACTCCATCAACTTGAAAATAATAATAATAAGTGGGACAGCAACATCTAAAACAGAGTGAATTGTAATTAGTCTTCATTTTCTTCTAAGTGTTTATCTTCCCAAAGTGAAATCAATACCTGATAAGCATCTTCATACTTCAAAGCAACAGGCTGAGGCTCGTCATCCACTCCAGGCTTCTCAAGGTCTTCCAAAGAAGCATCAGGGTTTGTCTTCCATAGCTCCTCCACTTTATTAATTTGTTGAGCACTAATTTGCCGCGCTCTCAGTTGTTCCTGTTCAGAAGGGATCTAAACACAGCAGCAAACAATTAGACAATTATAGCAAGTTCAATTGAAAATTACACAATATAACACACAATCAAGAGTCAAGACTAAAAGAAAATTTTACCTTAACAAGCCACTGCAAGAAACACCTATCATCAATAAGAGGACACCACTGGCTCAAGTCCCAATTCATGTCCTTCAATGCATTGACACTCAAACAAGGCTCCCTGCACAAAAGAACAACAACACTCTCTGTTTTGGCTGAAATAAATCCAAGAAGGAACACATTTCTGCAGCCACAATTGTAGCATTCAAGGATTGTTTCTCCCAAAGGGCTGTCTTTATGAAGACAAACTTCCTTATGTTTGGCTCGAACCTATTGACAACATTGAAGACGACAATGAGGTCATGTGAACAGCTGAATAAAATGCTCACAACTATAAAGTTCATTTAAAAGGCATTTAGCAGTATAAGCATAAAATCCAACTTGAAAACCTGCATGGATGAGCTATTGTAATATAAAACATTTGACCCAAGAAATCGATTCAGCAATTTCATGAGCTCATGGCGCACCACATACATTAAATTTGAGTATTTGACCCTTCATGTGACCGGGAATCTTTGAAAAGTCATAACATATCAATATCAACAAGGCTTCATGTATTAGATTTCTTCGCAACACCATGATTTCTCAATTGTGGTTGATTTACATCGAAGGTCTACAATGCCTAGATACGGCATGGATACGAAAAGGAAAAGCCATAGTCATGGTAGGGACACGGATTTTACACATAAAAAGTGAAGTATTGAATATGATACGGCACGAAACGTTGCCCCATTTTGAAGTATCTGTGCATCATAGTCAACGGTTATTTTTGAGCCCCTGTTTATTCCCTTGGTTAAGGACAATTTAGTGGCATATATCCAAGATTAAGAAGTTCCTCAGGCTATGTTATTGCAATTGATGAAGTACTTATTAGTCACACATGAAAGCTTTTTTTTTCTTCTTTTTCTTTTTCCTTTTTTTGTGTGGAGAGAGGGAGGGGGGGGGGGGGGGGAAAGCAGGAGGGTGTGTGTGTGGGTTTTTTCTTTTCTTTTTTTTGGGTTTTTTTTTTTTTTTTTTTTTTTTTTTTTTGGGTTGGGGGGGGGGGGGGGGGGGGGTACAATAAACAAGAACTTTGAATGAATACTTTCTAGTTAATGGGATGAAAATTAGCATATCAAGAACAAAATACAGAGTATGCAAAGTCCAGCAGATATAGAATGGTTTTGAGGTAGATGTGATAAATTTTGATACATAGTAGTTCTTTGAAAAATGTACCGACATTTAGGGCACTGGATTAAACAAGACATAGTAATTCTTTGCAAAACGTACAAACATTTAGAGCACGGGATTAAACAATAGTTTCCATTATGAGACACAGATGCCTGAAAGAAAGAAAAGGAGAATATCCACTAGTGAAATGCTTCATTAACAAAAAATTCCAAATAATATTCATGTAATAGCACAAATCAAACATAGGACGGGGCAAAATAAAAGTAAACATTTTCAAAGAAAAACAAGTTTCCAGGTGCTGTTCTTTTCTCACTTTCACCCAGCGGGCATTAGAGACAAAAAAATAAACAAAATAGAACCTTTCAATTATAGATTCAATAAATGAGTTTGAATACATTTATATGTACTGTGGCAATCCTGGTGAGGTTCTATCCTAAAATATACATCCAAGCAAAGAAAACCCAATCCCTACTACTAACATTAATCAGAAGTCAAAACATTTACATAATCATAAGCAACATAATTAATGATAGATATCCCAGCCGATGTTCTTTCCAAATTCGACTAAAATTAGTGATGCCATTGCAAAAAGGAGCTTCATTCTCCATTTAATGATTTCGTTCTTCAATTAATGATCTCTAACCGAATGGACCTAATGGACCGTTGATAAATGCCATGGGACTCAATGAAATCTTAAATCTGATTCACAAAGTGAAAATTTCTTGGAGAATAAACAAAATCTATTAATAATGCAAGAGAACAACATTAAAGAGAGGGAAAGGAATTGGACTTTGATGAGAGTCAAAAACATGGCCTAGGAAGTGATTGTGTTGAATAAAATTACTAGACAAGAACTAGACAATATAAATTTGAAAGAGTTTACTAATCAATCCTTCTCTAATTGCCTGTATATCTGCCAGGTTTAAAACACCCTTATTAGCTAAGCCTATTCTTCCATTACATTTCCTGTGATCACAGCAGGTACTACTTCTTACTAACTTTGGTCAAAGAAAATTCACTTGAAATAGCAGTGACCATGAGTAGTATCAAAAATGAAGTTTTCCTGAGAACTAATTTTTGTCAATTATCACAATTCTTTTTATCAGTTGCCATTTGATTCAAATCTTGATTTCCTCATTCAAAAAAAAAAAAAATCATACTACTTAATATTTCTCATGTAATCCAGTTTTGTTCAATCAACCAAAACTCGCACCAACCAATAAAGATAACAAAACACACACAGAAAGAGTATTAAGGGTGTGGGTTTTTCACGAACCAGGTGATTGACAATGTGCGACCCGGACGTATTCCCCCGCGAGTTGCAGAACCATTTCCGGCACGACGGCACATTGCACCTGACTACGCACGCCGGGTTCTGCACCCCACAGTAACGGCACGCGTGCTCCGTGAAACCCTCCTTCCCGTACTCATAATTCTCATCCTCTCCCGTCTCCTCAAAGTTCAAATTGCCCATTCCCGTCGCCACAGCATCAACCACAGCCGCTGTGCTGTGGCTGCCTCCTCCTCCTCCGCCCCCTCGGCTCTTGGATGAGCTTCCCGGGGCAGCCGCAGACAGATGCCCCGCATCAGACGGAAGGTCGGCACCGCGATCCGCAGTGTCTGCGACGGAGTCGGAGGGTGGTGCCCAGACGGAGGACCTGATCGGCTGTGATAGCTCTCGGAATTCAGGGTAGTCGAAGTCATCGCCCTGGGTGTTGAATTCTAGGAAGGTGTAGGCGTCGCCGCCGGTGTCGGGCTGGGACGCCGTCTCGTATAGATTGGAGACGACCGTCTCATCGGCCATTGAATCGAAAGTCGAAACACTAGGTTTAGGGTTAGGGCTTGGATTTAGGGTTAGATTAGGGTTAGGGTTTGATGGGGGAGGGAGAAAAGGAGGAGCAACAGAGAAGAAGAGGAAAGAGGAATTTGGTAAAGAGGTTGGAGGAAATGAGTGTTCTTTTCCGATGCGGAGGTACGGCGCATTTATTTATAGGACACGATACTTAGTTGTTCGGTTTTTGTTTTTGTGGGGCCCACACTCGAGAGTAAAAAGTGCGAAGGCTTTCTCGACGACGTGGTACGATGGAGAAGGAGAAGGATAGAGAGAGAATGAAGTGAAAGGGATGGGATATTGGAGAGAGGGATGTCAAATGGGTAGTGTTGGTCGCTCCAAAGTTCAGCTAGCCTGTGTCATGGGGTGGGCCGATGGGGTTAACTCAGGGATGTCAAATGGGTAGTGTTGGTCGCTCCAAAGTTCAGCTAGCCTGTGTCATGGGGTGGGTCGTGAAAAAAACTTGGTACGGTACGGCCCACTGGTATGGCCCACAATGGGGCGGACTTGAGCGGGCCAGGCGTGTCTTTATATTTTTTTCATTTTCAGTATTAAAAATAAAAATTAGAATACAAGTACGGATAATGACAAATATATTTAAGTGGTTCGGTCAAACTCAACGTACTCCACTGAGAAGAGATGATCATTTGGATCTTAACTTCTTGAAGGTTTCTAAATAGAATTACCTTCAAAACCTTATAATCTTTTTAGAAAATAAAAAAAAAAAAAAGAAGAATGAAAAACTTATATATTTATAAATTACAATGAAGGAAAAATAGAAAATCAGATGTGTAGTCCACTAATGTATTCTACTGGATCATAATCTTCCACTAATGTCAACTCTCGCTTCCTCTTATCTTTCAAATATCAGTCTCGTAGGCAAGCAAAACACTTCACCGTTTCTTCAGTTAGATTTGTTCTTCTGTAATCCACATGCACTAAAAGCATGTTCTGATGCTATAGAAGACATTGGAATAATCAATACATCACGAGCTATGGCGGCCAACACCAGATAAATGGTATCTTGTTGCCTCCACCAAGCTAAAAGGTCAAAAATAGATGTATTCTGCACCCGTATTACACCGACGTCAAGATACGGTGATAACTCCGACACAGTGTTACTTGAACTTGAGCTGGATGTCATGCCCGTGGACAGAGAATAATACCACACATCTCACTCACTAACACATGTTTTCTGGACTTCTGAATGGCCCATACTAAGCCCAATTGTACTCATTTGCTCACAGTGAAATTGAAAAAGTGCTTGTAAATTTATCCTTATATTTGAAAAAATATTTAAATCTATATAATTCATATTTTTATTTATTTCATCAATAAAAAATTGTACCCCACTTAATTTTAACCTATGATCAAATACAGCAGCTAAAGAAAATGTCATTGGAGGCTTTTTCCAATATTTATTAAATTTTTCTTCCATGTCTCTAATAGTGTTGCTCAGTAAAAAAATTATCCCTAAATCTACTTAATTGTAAAGTAATTTTAAAAAGCTTCATTAAAGTTTCATTGAATGTGGGATTATATATCTCGGAAAAAAATAATGTTGAAGTATAAAAAGCTTCTAATAAATCTCTTATATGGGCACATAACTCCCAATGTTCATCACTAATCATCAAGTCATATGAATGAAAAGCACAAAATTCATTCAAAATAGTTTTCTGGTCAAGTGCCTTGTTAACAAATCATACATAGAATTTCATTTATATTCTGCCTCTTTAGGCATTTTAATAGCTGATACGCCTTGCCTCGCACATATTTGGGCATACAATTATCTTCTTTGTGCGGAGCAGAAAATAAATCTAGCAATGTATTTAATAGCATCTGTGTAACTTACAATATGCTTTAAACCAACATTTGCAATAAAATTTAAGACGTGACATATACATCTATTTTAAAAGATAGAGCTATCTATCAAAGTTGCAAGTGGCATCTACATTCTCATTAATTTAATAGCCACTGTATTATTACTGGCATTATCTAAAGTTACAGAGAGAACTTTTTTCTTAATATTATATTAATCTAATTTTTCCAAAATAAATGTATTTATTCTAGTGCCATTGTGTGGTCATTCAAGACAGCTAAAACTAATTATATGCTTATTAATAATCTATATTATGTGTTGCAATACAGAGAAAACTATCACCCCATTTAAAACTCCACATTTTTGTGGTTATGGCTATTCTACCAGGAATTTCTGTAAGGTAATTTTTTATATTTATTTTCTCTTCCTGCCAGAGTCTAATAGCATCATATCTGGCTGTATTTCTTGAAATACTGTGAAATTGTGGTTGAGAGTATTGCTAGACCCATTGTTCAAAAAACTCATTTTCAACAAAAGAAAATGATAATTCAGATAACACAATCATTTTAACAAGATTTTGTCTATCACTTTGTGCATTAAAAGAGAAAAAATACTCAAATTGCTACTACTACAACCACCGGTAGTAGAAATTTGGGCATGTGAACCAGGCCTCCCTGTCCCTACATCCTCTAGCTTATGTAAGGCTAAATATGTTTTTCTATGTTTTGTCAAATGGCCGGTACCCCATTTTGACTCAGCACTATATTTTGCCTTTTCAAGTTTCTTTCCATTTTCAATGACATCAAACCTTGTAAATACATCCTAAACTACTGGAGTTCTATTCCTCTTGTTTGGTTTACAGGAACTTTGAGTCTGAGGAAAGGGGGGGTGGTAAATCACCTACTTCATCTTGTAATTCAATAAAATTTTCTTCTACCCCTATATTAACGGAAGAAGATTCTGTAGGAAATCTTCTAGCCATATTTAAAAAAAATAAATTTATAAATAATAACAGTAATAGGCTAATAGCCCTCTTTTGTGATAATTAATATAAGAAAGGGGAGAAAATGAGAGTTAATATAATATAATATAAACTTATATATATATATGAATCTCATATTTAAATAATATAAATACATCTAAATCTTTGAAGGCCCCTTTAATCTTGTTTTTTGATGACTTGATCTTTGACCCTCCAAAAAATTTTTAGAGAGTGAAAGAGTTGAATGCTTTGAGAGAGAGTTAGATAATGAGAGAGTTGTGTAAATTGGTGAGGAATGAGTGTGTAAATTGGTGTGGAATGAGAATGGGAGGGTTAGGGTATTTATAGACTTAGTAAAATAGAAAATGATACAAAATAGCCCTTATATGACCGTTTTATAGCTGTTGGGGGGTAAAATGGACTTTTTTTAAACATATATAGCTGTTTTTTGCTGTTGGGGTGGGCCTGGCGGGCTAACTGGTTGGGCGGGGCTGGCGGGCCGGGCCAACTCGCCTCTGTCGCGGGCTATGCCCTGTGGGCCGTGCCGTGCCATGGCCCGTTGACTGGCGGGCAGTGCCGGCCCGGCCCATTTGACATCCCTAGGTTCACTATGGTTTTTTTTTATATTGAAAAAGGTTTTTACAACTAGCTCCTATGTATTTCTTATGACTTCGAAATGGCTCCTATAATTTTTTATTTTTACTAAAATCCCCGCTTGACTCTTTTATAACCATGCCATCTTTGGTCATCATGCATTTAGGTAGGACCCACTAAAAGTAATTTGAGTTTTGTGAAATTTGCTGAACTTAAATGAAGGATATTTCTATCTTTAGTCCATGAAAACTAACGGTCAATTGTTAAACTATCAAATCAAAGGCATTTTAAATATATATATATATATATATAGTTTTTGTGGTTGTCTAAAAATAAAGCATGTCCTATGCAAATTGCCATGAAAACTAGGGGCCTGTTCACTTACTAGAATTCCTGACGGGAATCCAGGCTGTCTGGGATCAGAATTACTGTCAGGAATTCTGTATTTCATTACCAGAATTCACACAGAATTCCTGGGCATTTGAAATTTCAGGCATTTTAAATTCCAAAAAACCCAGCATTTGAAAAACCACTTTAACAAGTAGGATTTGAAAATCTCACTTGTCACATAAATTCCGGAAGAGGGACGACGGCATTCCGGGAGCTCAGGTAGGAATTCAGGCCATGAATGAAACAACGAATTTAGAATTCCAGAATTTGGTAGCATTTCAAATACCAGGATTTGAAATTCCCAGACAACCACCAGACATGAATTCTATGAATTCTAGTTAAGAAACGAGCCCTAGATGTATAGTTGTGTCCATGTGTCTTCAAAGAAGAACATGAACATATGTTCAGAATACCCCACGGTTGAGTGGGCGTTGGATGTTAAATTTATTCCTCTAATCATTCCTTCCAAATTCGAAGGCATTAGTGAAGGCAACATAAATACTTAGAAAAATTACACTTCACCACCCTAAACTATCATCCATTTTTCACTTTACCCCATAAACTTTAAAAAGTATCAATTGACCCCCTAAACTAATCGAATTGCACGGCCGTTATCCCCTGAGGCCAAAATCGAGTTAAAATAAATGGAATAGAGCAAAACGTGACACGCACGTGATCCAGGACCCACCAGAACACCTTTATCAATTTTATTTTTATCTAAACCCCAAAATGCCCTTATCCCCTTTTAACCAAAATCCACGATAAACACTTCAACCATAACAAAATGCCCTAACGGTAACCGATTTTTTTTTATCTAAACCCCAAAATGCCCTTATCCCCTTTTAACCAAAATCCGCGATAAACACTTCAACCATAACAAAATGCCCCAAGAGGGTAACGGTAAAGGTGTTCTGGTGGGCCCTAGATCACGTGCGTGTCACGTTTTGCTCTATTCCGTCTATTTTAACTCGATTTTGGCCTCAGGGGGTAACGGCCGTGCAATTGGATTAGTTTAGGGGGTCAATTGATATTTTTTAAAGTTTATGGGGTAAAGTGAAAAAGGGTAATAATTGAGAATGATAAAGTATAATTTTCCCTAAATACTTTTGATGCTCCCCTCAAGTGGGTTGCATTGGTGTATATTTTAACGCCAAATCTTTCCGAATGAGAATTAAACTCATGACAAGTTGGCTCTATGCTTTTCCCACCATGCCACATGTCCTACACAATTGCCATGAAAGCCGGCTTCAACGATCTTGAGTCTAGGCTTGGGCTTGGCTTGTCACTCATAAATGTAGGTGGTCTTGTACATTTTGTATATTAGGATCTGGTATTGGGCTTCCACTTGTACATACTGATATACAACAATGAATATTAACTTAACGGGCTTGGGCTTCTGCTTCTAGGGGGTTCATCCTGAGCTTGGACGTGTACCTACAAAATGTACATTAAACTTAATGAGCTCTAGCTTGATTTTTACTTATTAGTTCACTTGCCATCAACATGTACTGATGTACCATAACACAACGATAAGAATCACTAATTCTACTACGATGTCATAAAAGATAAAAAAAAAGGCGCAGCAAGTTTTGTTGACAGTAGAAATAGTGGGGCATGCTAAGAACTCAATCCTAGCCCTAGGCCCACCTATTCAGGAATAATTAAAAAAGCCCCAATTTTGCCCTATGTATTACCAAGCCAAGCTATCTATTATAGCATAAGCTAGATTCAAGAATCAAGACAGACTCCAAACACCAAAATATTAGAAAGTGCTACTTTACTAGTATTAAAAATAAGATATTTTTTACTTCGAACTCATCTAAATAGATGTTTGAAGATTTTAGACTAGTTTGCGAGAAGTCTATTTACTTGTACGATTGAATCAACCTTAACATTTTGCTCTTTTCTTAGGAATTAATAGAAGGGAAGAGATTATAACAAAACACAGCAAATTTTTTTTTTTTTATGTTCTCTTCTTTCTTTTTTTTCTTCTTCTTCTTTTTTTTTTTATGCGTGTTTGCTCATACAGCTCTTAGTATGTCACAAGTTTGCTGTAGTAATTTTACGAGACAAGGTTGCTTTTCCAATTGATATAGATATATTTTCATTTTACCAAAGAACTGTTTGTAAAAACACTCTTCTTAATTAAAACAATTCACTTTCAAAAACATATAACAGTTTCCAAACAGGTATTAAGACAAGAAATTCAATAATGCATAGCCCTAAAAAAAATTCACCCCATAGTAGACTGGATATGGGATAAAACACCTAAGTTACAACCTTACCTTCTTTGTGCAACATGAGGATTCTGTCCACCATGGATTACTATTTCTACGGAAGAAAGGAATCTTGGATTTGTATTCCTCTCATCAGAAATCAAAATCCTTTGTGTGGAGGAATATAAGTTCATTTATTTTTATTTTTTTCAAAGGAAAATGTGTCAAACCAAACAATGAAACAATGAGCGACATGAAAAATCAAAAATAATTTTCCTTTCTATCACATATCACTCTCAGCGCACAAAAGTTTCATTTGTCAAGATACTTTGGCACTTGGGATCGTGCAACACGATCTGTTGTTGAAACCGTTGCTCAAGACCTAAGCATTAGCACTTGTAACTGCAATCTTTAGGTAAAATTGAAAGTATGTATTCATTAAAGCATGCACGCATCTGTGTGCACAACTAGTGCCTAACTGAATGAATAAACAAAAGCTTTAAAAAAAAATCCCGCTTTGATTTCGACTCCTCTAACCTCGGTATAAATATTTTTTAGATTCAGAATTCAAACATCCGAAGCTCAATCATTCCTTCTTTTCTCTTTGGTGAATACCAAAATAAAACTTTTCCAGACTTCAGTAGCCTCAGAGAGTAACTAAAGCTGCAAACAATATCCTCAACGTGAGGGACAAAGCTTCCAGATGGCGAAATTCTTGAATCCACTCGAAATACGATTGGTCCTGCAACCTGTAAAACAATGGGTGACGGTTTTACCAAGAGAGTGATAATGTTCATGTAATAAGAGAGAACTACTACAATGGGGTAAAGCTCCTGAACTAACCATCAAAGGATGAGAATAATAACAAGTGAGATAATAAACCTAGCATGATTCCATGAATCATACAATCCACTTAAAACAGATCTTCAAATTGCAATATAAATCTTTCCATTGCATATTCCGTTTGAAATCTCACTTTAAACAGAAAAAGAGGTGAAGTGACTTGCATTATTGGGAGCATCTAGAAATTTATGGACGTATTTATGGAGGAGTTGGCTTCAAGAATGAAAAAGGTGCTTCCTTCCATCATCACCCTATCCTTGGGTGCTTTTCTTCATGAGGGCGAATGAAATTCTTGTGGCCGATGAATGCATGAACTCTAGGCACATATCTAGGAGACCTGGTCTAGTATGCAAGCTAGATCTAAAGAAGGCTAATGAGAGAGTGGAGCGGGGCTTCTTGCTCTATAGGCTTAAGAGGATGACACCTTCATGTAGAGAATTGGATGAAGGCTTGCATAGAATCAGCCAAATATCCCATTTTTTAATTTTCAACTCTCCCATAGGTTCTTTTTGTGGCTGCTAGAAGCCCAAGAAAGATCCTCTCTCCCCATCCCTTGTCATTATTAATGAAGCCCTCAGCAAAATGTGAGAGAGGAAGATCATGGGAAAACCCTACTTTCGGTTTCTATTGCTGCGGTCACAATGTGCCAGTCGGGAACTTCCCATGTACAAATCATACTTTGATCATTTTGTAACATGGAAGTTGACCAAAAAGGTGGTGCTGAGAGGCCTTGAGTATGGGATTACAGGGATTTATGCTGACGGTTGGTTGGATCGGCTGGTGGAGATCCAGTTAAGGAATACATGAGCATCCTTTCCATATATTTGGAAATTCCACCCTATATTGAATTCTGCTTTAAAAGAATTTATGAAAATCACAAGAAAAGCAACAAGCAGCCAATTGATCTTTCTCAATTTCCCAAAACCATGAAAATCACGAGAAAAAAGCAACAAGCAGTCAATTGATCTTTCTCAATTTCCCAAAACCTCTTAACTCAATCAAGCCTTGCATTTTTATAAAATTTCTACACCTATGATATAGGATATAAATCCAGCCTCATCATAGTTATGATCAAAAGCAATTTTAGGAACATCAATTATGACATAGTAGAAAATCTTAACACAGAATGGAAAGACAAAAGGAGAGCATATGATAGTTATACCTGCTGCTGGAATATCATATTTAGCTTTGGGGAAGCAAGTGGATTTGCTTCTCTTTCAACATGACCTCGAAAGACATTGGAAACCAAATGTGTGGCACCCTTGATAAACGCTGAAGCTGAACAGATGTCTAGCCGGGCATCTACCCGAGTAAGATCTCTATAACGTCTTCTGAAATTCCCATGTTGATATGTATAACAAACTGAACCAAACAAGTCTGCACTGAGTGGGTATCTCTTGTTAGCACCAACCTCCCCAACTCCCAATTGGGCTCTTGAATCACCAACCATGGTTCCGTTGCCTCCAAACCAGGCAGCACATACGCCACCTACAAAATTAAACTGTTAACCAGGTTACATGGATATATGGAAAATAAAGCAAAGAAGCAACCACAAAAGGCTGAGTTTCAATATTTTCTCTATCTAGCAAGCTGCTTCCAAATAACATATGGACATTTACCCAAGAAATGAAATAAGCATCATAAGTTACTGAAATATTGTCAGTACATGAACTATTAAAAACATTTTTTTTATAACAATGAACTATTAAAAACTCACATGCTAATAGTTACTAAGACTGGACGAAGGTCCTTGGTGATATCTCTATATCCTGAACAAAATTAAGATGTTAGGATGCTCCGCATCATTCTATCATATCCAAATATAAGGAAATGATGAAGCAGATGCCTTGGAATAAAAAGGGAGTAAAGAAGAGTCTTCTTGTGGTATTGTATGTGACCTATGTGCTTAAGGTGGTTGCATGTTTTGTGTATGTAAGGGCCTCATCTAATGGGAAGCCCAACCTTGTAAAGCCTACTCGCTCTTAATACAATTTTAAGAATCTCTCTCTCTCAAAAAAAAAAAAAAAAGTTAGTTTGGCCAGAACATTGCCCAATATACAAAGGCAAGAAGATGTTAAAAATGTATACTTTAGTTAACACTAAGCTTTCTCATATATGGGAACAGAAAGATCTACAGAGTCAGTAATAACTAGTGCATATAGTCAACCAGAATCGAAACCCTACAGCAGCACAATTCCAAATAAGATTCAGTCTTAGAACTTCAAAATGTATAAGAGTGGTTAGAGCCTTTATGTAAGGCTCAATTCAACTTCTAGTATTTAGTACTTTGAAAAAATGAGGAATGGTTGCATGGTCATGGGATTCAAACTACAGTTTCTCATTGGTCAAACTTTCAAAGTGAAGGCAAGTTGGCAGCACTCTTTTAATCCTTCAGAAATAGGGGCCATAAAAGTGCTCATTGCGTCCATCAATGGGAATTTGAGGTATCCAACCACTAAGCTTTTTTTATAATTTATGATATACTTTGTTCAGTTAGGATCACTGTAATAACTGGAATAATCATCCACTAACACATAATGATAGGAAATCAATATCAATGAAGGATCCCTAAAGATTTTGTGACTTTTTTAGATCAAATAAAATTGAATATAATTTGAGTTCATATAAATCAGAACTACACAACTTTTGAGTACCATACCGCATTTTTCAAATACTTCTGCATAGCTATTCTACTGGTTCAGCAGACAAATTATCGATAACTACAATTATAATCAATTCTATTTCAAAACTAAAAGAAAATGAAAGAAAAGGTGTGCCTTCATTTTCGGTGCTAGAAATAATATTGAAACTATACCATCGGGGAAAAGGTAAAAAAACCTATGGTGGCAAAAAAAATTCTCTCTCTTCACATAACCACCACAATAAAATTGAAACAATATGCCTTAAAAAAATCATGAAAAAAGAAAGGTTCTCCAAAAACCTACACAAAGAATATATGAAGAGATAGATGTGTCATCCTTCATTCCTAAGCATGATTTGATTGACCAGTTTGATAATAACAATATTAATTACATAGCATATCAGGGACTAAAAACAGTGGACCGTTATAGCAACAATTACCAATAATTCCAGATATCGCCGCATGAGGTTCTCCCAACTGTGTGTCATATGGTAACTGCCAAAATTTACCCTTTTCTGTCTTCACTATCAAATCCTTCTTCTTCTCCTTTTGCCTCCAAATGTCCCGGCTCTTTTCATAAGAGAAAGCAGCTTTAGCACATACTCCAGGCATCAAAGCTAGAGGTACATCACCGCATGTTGCACTAAGGGCACGAGGATGGCCACTGTTCCTGTGTATACCAAAACGGTATCTCAACCCAGATTTGGAAACTAGAGATGCTAAATCTAATGAGAGCGATGAGGGCACATCCCAGTATGATCCATTCTTGTCAACGAACAGCTCAGGCCAAGCAGCTTCAAGTGTTACATCATGATTGGGAAGCTGCACATGCATAAAATTTTAAGCATATAGCTGACATAACCATGGGCATTTAAACTACTTAAAATTATCAGTTAGACATAATCACATGCATGTCATACATCTATGAGAGAGAGTTTCCTAATCATCCATTTTAATTTCTTAGAAGTGAATGATTAACATTGTTGCACAGGTGTGATTTTTAGGCCATGGACCATCCAAGATAGGGCTTGTGGATGATTGGTTAACATCTCATACATGTGACAGATATAAAAATTTGATCCATACTAACTCTTAAGATTAAAAAAGGAAATAAAAAGTGTCCATCATGAGTGTCTTATCCTTTATTTAGTTCATTAGCACATACATATATTCATAAAGCAGGTTTCTGTTACATGCATAGCATTCATATTTAAATACCTTGTAATGTTATACAACTTTTTTTAAACATTATGTGACTTATGTCTATATACTAATTAAATTTGGATGATTTTTTTGCAGCTGACGTGTGCTTCTACCTCAAATTTAGTGAGGACCATAATGGATTCTGGAGTCAATGAAAACACGCTTTTTAATAGGGTTGCAAGGAAAAGTATAGCTCACAGAGCCGAGCCTAGATATATGGGATAAAGCTTTGAAAATGATGTGTTTCTGTTTTCCATTTTCTATAGCTACTAGCAACAAAGGCCCGTGCTAAGCCCGGGCAAAAAATAAAAATATATTAAAATTTAAGAATTTTTTTAAATATTGTTAAGATAAAATAATTAAATAAATAGAAAATATGTTTTTCTATTATCTTTGAATATTAAATTTTTTTCTATGTATAAAAATAAATATAAAATAAAGTAAATTTACATAACACGATGACCCCGTGAATTTAAAAGTGTTGACCATTACGTCCATCTCATTTACGGATATATTATACCATTGATGATTGAAAATATAAGAAAAAGAAAACAAACCAGATGGATCTACATCTACTAAAAAGAACCAAAAGAAAGGGATAAAAAAATTAACGTGTTTAATCCATCTGTGGGGACCACCCTTGAAATATTTTTAACGTGTGGGACCCACTGATGGACCTGCATCTAAAGAAGAAAAAAGGGAAGATAAGAAGAAAGGAAATGGAAAACAACTGATTTCATCATCAATGGGCCACACACCACATCTGTGGTGATGGAACAGTTGCCCCCCCACAAATGTTTGATAGTATAAAAAGAAAAATTAAAAGGAGAAGAAAAAAATATAAAAGATGTACATCACATGGGATGAGTGTACGTGAATATAGATATGAGTCATCATAGTATGTTTCTAATAGTTCTAACTCATATGCACACAAATCACATCCTAACAATTATCAAATAAATTAAGCTTGTGTATGATACCAACCCAATTTGATTGCCCACTATGGATACATATTGACCTAGAAAACTAATATCTATGCATAATCCATGAATGGGTCCCACTGCATAAATAAGTTAAATATGCAGATCCCACCAATTGATTTGCATCTATTAAGAAACCAGACAACGGCCAACGGGCTTAAGCTTGTCTCCCACTTAGCCTCCCTCCATAAGTGGGGCCCACTCTTAGAAAAAAGGGGTTAAGAGAAGGCCATTGGAATTTTGGATTTCATTCATCAGTAAGGCCCACAAAACATATTTAACATGGGACCCATTGATGATTGAAGATCTAAGGAAAAGAAAATAAACCGACTGTAAAGATTTGCTTATAATTTGGATAATGGCAAGAAATAAGACTCAAATTCAAATGTTCAAATCTCTTATGAGAGAGGTTTTAGGAGAGAAAGAGTAGCCCAAAGTGAGGTGGCACCTTAAAATAATGTGGGTTTTTTATGCATATTTCTTTGAAAGGAGAGACTTTTTAGGAATGAGGTGGCACCCCTCACAGCCCACCTCCCCATCTCCCCCTTTGCTTTAATATATATAATTGGGTTTCAAAGTTCACCTCCTTTTATTTAGCATTACTTAATTTTGTTTTGTATGAATGAAAAAGGAAGTCAAGATCGATATGACTTCTGACATAACATTCCACTTCTCATTGACACCAGTCAAACACTAGCATCCGCCTATACACCGGAGCAAATGAAGTTTGATTTTAAAAGATTTGGTATCAAAATCCACTAGGACTCATGAAAAAACTCACAACAAAATAGTAAGCGAGAGAGGCACTCAAAAAACTTGCCTGGTGAAAAAACATCGCTTTGGTGCGACGCCCCTCTTTCTCACCATGTTTTTCTGTGCTAAAGTATAAGGACGAAGCAGGTGACAGAGATATCTTTGAGCACAACCCAACAGAATATAGCGACTTGTTTAAGAAATGCTTCGCAACATCTCTAAATGCCGGCATTTCTAACTCATCACCAGCAAGCACCTCTTCTTTAAGGGAAGTTATCAGTTTCTTTGGTCGAAATTGCCCAATTAATCCAACCCACCTGCATATCATTACCATGAAAGGGTATAAATTCATAAGAACCATCATGAGAATGGTTAGACATGCAACAAAGCCTAAAAGAAATGTATAAGCTTAAAGTAAATAGCAAGGTAACCATCCTACTAAACCATATATATATATATATATATATATATATCAAAGAATGCATTTCAGTAGCAATGCTTAAGTTGGCTTAACATTTTGACTTCTAGTGGATAACTGAACATTCTCTCTCACCAAGTTGTTCCCAGAGAGTTAAATCAACCAAAGATATTAAAGTCCTGTTCCTTTGTTTCACCTAAACACAATCTCTTGTCCAGCTCAATAAATTCAAAGAAAACGCGAACCCACGAAAGAAATCATGAAAATATATCCCTAAATCATAATAAACCAAAACATTGGTCTCTTCATCATCGTAGTCATCATTATCAACAACAACCACAACAATAGAGAACGACCAAAACCAGAGTCATAACTAAAACAGAAAACTTTACATTCACATGAAACCCCTTCGAAACCAGCAAAAATCAAACAAAAATCCATTTCACCCCGACCCATTTTAGTACAGCTAGCAGAAACCAAAACCCACAAGAACCCAAGTTGGATTACATCTAAAAACATCAAAAAGCCAAAGAAATCGAGAGATGGGTCTCATTATTTACCAGTCAGGAGCAGCATATTTGAGCAAAAGGGATTGGAGAGTGAAGGAACCGAGATCCTTTGGAGAAGTTGGAGAGATGGAAGGGATGATTCCAAGCGGGAAACCGTGGCGCCATAACGCGAGCTGTTGCGTGCGGAGTGTTCGAGATGTCGGGGACGTGAATATCGGGCCCGGTTCGCCTGGCACGAACCGTGCCGAACCCTCTAGGGTTTGAGGGCTTGATACGTTCACGTCCCAGAATGCAGCATCCATGGCCAACCGCAGGCTCGGCATTTTCTTTCAGCTGTCAACACTCTCTTCCTGTTTTTCCTTTTTCTTTCTCGTTCTCTTTCGATCTTCCTGCTTTCCTTATCTTTCGAAACAAGTACGACTAGGGCAATGGACCCAAAGGTCAAGCCCGATTTCAACGATTGAGGATTTAGGTTGTTCAACGGGCTGGGCTCGGACATAGTTTGCATATAGATCCCATACCTTATCAATCTAGAATTTGGCATGGGTCTGCAAGCCCATTAGACTCTAGTTATTTATAAGGCCCTATTTCTTTAGTGGAATTTCTGTCAGAAATTTTTGAACTGGACATGATGTGACAAATTATCCCCTGAAATTTCTGAATTCCATATTTCTTTACTCGCATTTCTGGATATCAGCCACATAAAAGGTTTTTTTTTTTTTTTTACCTTTGAGAATTCATTAATTTCACTCCCTATGCATTTTGGTGAAATTCCTGGATGCTCAAACCAAAATGAGCATTCAGGAATTTCACTTTGTTTGGGAATTCAAGAATTCCCCAAACAGGAAATCCTAGAATTCCAGCAAAGAAGCAGGCCCTTAGGTTGGCCTACTGGCCACAAGTGATACCATCCACTGTCAAATTTAGAAATCAATCCTTAGACCTGGGTGTGATACCAATGACGTACTAACACTACTCAACCATGAATCATGAATGTATTGGCATATCTGACTTTTTTAAGTGCCTATTTAAATGGTATAAAAAGAACTTTTGAATTAAAGTAAAATGAGCCTTCAACGGGCTCCTGCCTTATTGGATTCGGGCATTAGAGGGGTTCGTAGTTAACATCCAGTGTATCCTTCGGCTTTTATTGGGCCTGTACTCAGCCTAGGTAGGCTCAGCCCAAGTCTGGTCCATTAAGGACCCTAGGTGTTGTTGCGAAGAACACAGAAAAGTTGGACCACCAGCCTGGCCCTTGGATTAAGCATGGCTCTTATTTTTGTCTAAAGGCCTCTGTATGGATGAGTCTTTTACAGTCATTTTTTTTCAAGGTAAGGAGAGGTTTATTTAAAGAAGGGGGGAATCCCTAATAAGAGTACAACAATAGTAGGCCTGTAGCTCACAAATCAAGCCTACTAAAAAACTGAAATGCAACTGCACACCTAAATCCCACAGCCCATGCACAAGCTAAACCAATAAATTACAACCATTGTCATCACTAGTTTGACCAATATATTGAATTTATGTTTATTGTAAGTCCAGAGCCTGAATAAGTAGCATTGTGTCAGGTAAGTTGATGGTCAGCCCAGAACTTTTGTCACAATCCCAATATAATTTTTTTAGAAAATACTATTATGTAATTGTTGGAGAGCTTTTGAGGATTTGACTTGGGATGGATTGTAATGGAGAATTTACTTATCAGACCCAATATTGTTGGAACAAGATTGGGATGATGACGATGATTGAATTTATAATATGGCAATTTTATTTTAACCTTTATTACCAATAAAAACGTAATAAAACAACCATAACGCATAATAATATTTATAAAGTTGATAGAAATACCAATGAAATATTCATTTTCATTTGGACTATTGTCATTAATGGAAAATATGCAAATGAGTCGCATGTAAAACATATTCTAATTTTTTTTTTATCATTTTCACATATCTTCACATGTAAATCTGAGTACATCCAACGGTTCATCATTATTTCAAAAAAATCTCAAAATCCAGGACAAATCAAATTCAAGACTATGAATGTAGTTGTAATATGGCACATATATCAATGAATCACGTTTTTTAATTTCTCCAAACTTACAATGAATCAAGATATGAAATTTGATCCCATTGTCATTTTAAACCTTCTAAAGAGGAAAAATGGTTAGGATTATGAAATGAGACCCATAAAAAGTCCTAAATGATAAATCTTATGGTATGGACCTTTTTGCAAATCTCTCGGAATCCGTGATGAATCAACTTGCCAAAATTTGAACCCCCACCCCCCAAACCCCCGTGATGAATCAACTGCCAAAATTTGAACCCCATAGTTTTTGGCCTTTTAAATGACATGTTTCTGCAGCCACATTATGTGGAAAAGGTGAGCAAAAGTAGGGCACCTTTTCCAATTTTCCTGAAAAAAAAAAAAGCACAAAAAACAAGTTTGACTTTCCTTGATTATGCAGAAAAGCACAAAAAACGAGTTTTTCCTTGATTATGCAGAAAAGCAAAGCTACACAAATATGCCGAAAAAGCAGAAGTCCATGGACACTACACAACCGTTCAATTTATGAAATTCCACTAATCAAAAACAAAATTCCAATGTTCCAAATCTCCCCATAATGCTCTCAACAATTCCCAAGCCATGAAATTTCTTCAAATAAACAGGCCATTAATTCTTGAGAAAAAAAAATAAATCTGAAAGTCATCCATGTTTTGATCAGATAACAACTTACTGAGTCGTTTATTCTTGAAAATTGTCAAGCCAGCTGCAACCTACTGCCTAAAGCTAACCCAACAACTTATAATTTTCTATCTCCGTATATGTATTATGTATGTGTATAAAGTCATTGAAAGGAAAAAGCTAATCCCTGGCCGATCCAATGTCGACACATCCAAATCCAATCCAATTAATGTCTACGTCATGATCAATCCGACAGTTAGTAGTTGCTCCAACTGAAGCAACTTTAGGACCCGAAAGCTTCACGAGGTCGGGAATTGTAATTGTTCTAGGGTCTTTCCTTAGTTCTTAAAAAACCAATAATAGACCATTGGACCCCTAGTCAGTAAGGGTAAAGTAAAATTAATCACCTCAACTTTTTCAGAGTGCACTGGTGGATGACAACTCCATGCTTCCCTTCAGGACATTTTGATGTTGTAATAAAGGCTGCATCCCTTCAGGACATTTTGATGAACACTAAACTTGTAGCTTCTGATAGATGGCAATCCTTAAAAAGAAGGGAAAAAAACTCTCATTAATGAGAAAAAGGGAAGATTACCATAGAATCAAATCACATGGACAGAGCCCTATTCCGGAAACAAAGGATGCCAAAAAAGAAAATACTTGTGGAATTACACATATATCATTCCCATAGTAAGAAGGCCCAAAGGAACAAAAATTGCTAAAATATACAGATTCAAGGTCATTTAAGAATTGAAAAACAAATCATTTTAATTGCCACATTTGTGTCAAGAGTTTGGGTCCGAGTCATGCTATTTTACAGCAGGTTTGTCGTGTATGCAGTTTCTCGTCTTGGAGTTGCTAGACAGGTACTCTCCTGGTTCTGTAGCGATCAAGGAACTGCAATAGAAAATAAGCATATATTAGCCACCTTGTAATAAGGAAAGAATTTTGCATGATTTGCATACTTCCTCACCGATGTGATAAATGGTTGTTGAAACACCCAACCAATAATAGGTATTCTCTGCACAAACACTGCCAGAGTAGGCCAGAAGCCACTGCACATCAAAAATACCAGTTGATCAGAGAAGTTGACGAATGTGAAGTTACCAGCAGATAGGCTAGAATGAAGGAAGAAAGGACTGGTCAGACAGACCTGAAGAGCACAACAAATCCATAAGCCTCCAAGATCATGCCTATAACAGGCCACCCCACGAGGACCAGAAAGAAGCCAGAACCAAAGGATATAGTGCCCTATCCAATTTAATGAATTAGCACCAGTCAGAAGCAAAAAAAAAAAAAAAGAATAGAAGCAAAAATAAACCGATAAAAAACATAGATAGATGCAAAATGAAGCACAATAAAAGGGGCCTGACCTTGTAGTTCTGAGGCTTCATGAAGAATTGCATGGTAGATTTCAGTCCAATGGTCAACATCACTCCTGACAAGAAGAGGATCTGTTTAAGTGTCACAAAAAATAAGTCCGCTGTTAATATGGGCATGGTATTAATGAGCAAAATTTAAAAGGAAATAGGAAATGATAAAGAAATAACATGGGAAAGAAAAAAAAAGGGCAGCACTCACATTTCCCATGGCAAGAAATCCCTTGTCAAAGAAGAAAATAATTCCCAGGAATGAGAATAATACACCAAATCCTGTCAATCCCAGCCCTATCTCTGTTTCATTTCGAACTTTGGGGGTTAGTTTTAAACATGAAAAAGAGACACAACAAAGGCTCATCATCATCATCATCAGTTAAACTAACAATTTGGGAATTAGTAAGAAAGAAAATGGCAGTCTAAAAATTGGAAGGGGGCATGAGATGGAAAGTGGTCGAAAATGCAAGTAGTTAATCCATGAAACAATTAGGCAATCCCAAACAAACAGGATAGTACGTTTCTACTATTAATGGAACATGTATAATAAGGACGTTAACAAATATAGGCCCCACTTGAGATATAATATTACATATATAGATATGTTATATAGGGCAATGTTCATGTGCATCCTACTCAATGGGGCCCACCTAGGGCCCCATTGATCATGGGACTTGGGGCGGATGGAAAGAGTCATATGAGATGAGACCATATCTTAAGTTTGAGGTCAATCCCAAGTCTCTAACCCCTTCATCCGTGACCCACAAATTTAATGACTTTATATTAAAGGAAAATTTTGACCCTCAATCCAACGGGTCCAATCCAATTGGATTAATGAAAACTCAATTGATCCATTGTAGTTTAGGGGGTTCCTTGTGTGTGGATGATTTGGATGAATCATAAAGTGGCCCCACTATGTTGTCCCTCACCATAATGTGGTGAGGGATAGATGCACATGAATATTTCCCATATATAAAATTATTTATAGTTATATGCAATATATGGAATACAAAAAACAAGCCAAGCCGAGCTTGAGTCGAGCCAAACAGGATCTAGCTCGAGCTTGGCTTGTGACTTAACTAAGCCAGCTTGAGCACTGCCTGAATAGTACATGAGCTGAGACTGAGCCCAACCGAGCTGGGCCAAGCTGGCGCGGCTTGTTGACATCCCTAACCCACCCCATAACTGTTGCAAAAAGGAACACTGCCCTTCATCCTAACTTTGAACATTAATTCAGTGCCAATGACACATCCTCGAACATCAAACCCACCTGTAGATCTAAAATGTTCCTACCCTCTTCAAGATAGGACTACTCTTAAAAGATATGCTTTCCTGGTTATTTCTCTTCTCCCTTATCTCCTCGGATGGACTGTTGCTTCTCAATTATTTACTTTCAGAACCTCGAAAGCTTCATCTTTTACCAAGGTGGCATCATGCAATGGCTGTTAGCAACTAGTGCTAGATCTTATATGTGGGACTTAGTTCCTTTAACTTTTTCCCAGTATGAAGTCTATAGACGCAATGGTTTGTCGCATATTCACTTTGATTGCTCCATAAACCTGTACAAAGCTCGACTAGTTGTAAACTGCTAGACACAAGTATTGATTATTAAGAAATTTCCACCCTTTTAAAAAATACATTAATTTGTTTATAAGTTGTGGCTTCGAATTAGAGTTGTGCCATTTCTCAAAGGGATGTTAAGAGTGCCTCTTCAACATAGACCAAGGGAAGAAGTCTACATGAAGCTACACTCAACCATCTCATCCTCCTGAACATGTTTGCACCTACGTAAAGCCACATCTAATAAAAAACAAGCCCTAAAACTTGCTTTGCCAAATTCACCGATGCCACTGGTGCATTTGGATGCAATCAAACTGCTTACAACCCTTCATAGTATTTTTTTTTTATGACATACAGCCCTTTTTTGTTCCTTAACAACTCTCTCATTGAGTGCACTTCTCTTACATGTCAACCACATGTTCATCGCTGGTGATGATATTGACTGTATGCATGCAATTCAAGATGATCTTTAGCACAATTGAGACCTAGGTGAAGTTAGATATTTCCTAGGCCCTGAAGCCTCTTCATCGCCTTGGCACTCTATTCTATCTCAGATGAAATATGCTAAGTTTTTCACATGCAAGGGTGATAGACAACAAAACTATGGATGCTCTGATTGAATTCAATGAAAACCTGAGCTACAGATGGTGAACCTTTTGAACATCCAAGCAACATTACATGCAAATTGTGGGCACCCTAGACTACTAAATACCCAACCTGACACTAATCTCCTATGACGGGAGGAGAGGGGGAAGGGGAAAGGGGAAGGTGAAGGTAACAGTATTTATACCACCTTCAAAGTCTCTCTCTTCTTTTTTTTTTTTTTCATTATAGATTCTTTGCTATCTTCATGGTTCTATCTCCTCTACCGTTCTCATCTGCTCTAGAACACCACAACTTTTCATACACAGATAGGTCAGTCCCCTAGTAAAGCACAATATAGAGCTATGGAGCTATGGATCTATAGTCCAGATCAAACCAAGGGTTATTTGGCTTTATCAGTTACTAGATGATGTTGATGTTAACTATTATTGCTCCTACACCCCCTATTGTGGCATCAAAATTGAAAGGTGCTACTGAGGTGAATAAAATTAGGTGTTTTAAAAACTAAGGATATAAAAATTGCACAATTGCATATCACCTTAAGCAACATCACTAATGGCAAAATGCCATTAGCCCCAGCTACATCTCATTGATAGCAGAACTTGTCAATTTCTTGGAAAAGAGCCTTGCAACGGTGGATTTAGGCAATTATTAAAAAAACTATCCTTTGCAGTGAGGAAGGTGCATGATCTTCACACAACAACTTTGTGAAGCCAAGTTCATTGTCAGAACTGGGGAGATTGAAACTAGTTGGTTGAATAAAGCTGTTGCATTTGGGATGCATAGCTGCACTACATTTAAGGATGATAGGAGCAGAGGTCAAATTGACAAGCTTTCCCCACTGGCACAGTTAAATGTGCCACTCCAAACTGCTCTAAGTAATATCTATCGTGCTGAAACATCCACTTGGGCAAACAACAACCGAGCACAAATCAGAGGCCTAGTTGGATGCCGCCTAAGTCGAAGAGAAGCAAATGTGAGCATCTCCTAGTTTGTCTCATGGTAAATTTTTGGAGATCCAATTTCATAAAAAAATAAATAAAGGCAGCCCTGTTCTGATCAATAAAAGCTGGGGTAATATATAAAAAAATCCTAGTTTAGAGAGAGAAAAGTCGGGTTGATCAAGCATCAGAGGAAGAGGATGTTAGGAGGGAAGCAGCTAGCTTTCAAAAAGACAATGTTCCTAGTTAAGATGATAGTGACCAATAGAAAGAGAAAATTATCCAATGTTGTAAAAATCGCTAGGCGGACGCTAGGCGGTGGGCATGGACTAGGGATTAATCCCCGATTAATCCCTGCCTAGTCAATTAATCCCCGCTTAGTCATTAGGCGGTGACCGCCGACTAGCGCCTAGGCGCCGCCTAGGCCAATTGTTACAACACTGAAATTATCCAACTAACAATGCCAATCCTCAAGGAAAGTCTAGCTGATGCAGAAGCAAATTCAGATGCTATGATTGTTTTAGATTCATAACCTGAACATCAACTCTTTGCTAAGGTGGAGGAGCAATTCTTTGAGATTGTAAAGATCTTATGGCTATCTCATGAATGGCAAGGAATATTAAACTAATGGTCCAATAACTCGTGATGGGGAGAAATAAATGTAGGAAAACAGGGCTGATGAAAAAGCACGCAGAAAGCAGAAAGGAAAGAGAATTCGTGCACAGGAATGAAGAAATAATGGCGTTGTTTCTACTTCTAATACAATGAATTCTTGATTTGACACTGACATGGAGAAAAACATTGTTTCATTAGAAGAGGACCTCACCGATTTTCAGATCCGGCGGGCTGATCTGGTAAGAGATGGGGTTACTACTCTCAATAATCCAAGCAACATTTCTAAGGTGTTGGAAGCTTCTAATAATCAAAATAATAAAGACAGATGGGGCAAGAATATTGTCGGGGATCACTTTCTTTTTATAACCATGTGACCCAAAACTACACATTATCCAAGCAACATTTTGAAGGTGTTGGCGGCTGCTAATAATCTTATTAATAAGACAAATGATCAAATGTTAAACATCAGAATCTCATCGGGGAATACTTTCCTTCTATATATATGTGACAAAAAACTGCAAGCTCATGGTTCTGACAATAGGCACATTATCATTGGGGAAGATGACATCATAGTTGTCAATCTAGTTTCAAACCCCATTTCAGTCCGGCCACCAAACCAAAATGTTTCGGCTGATTCAAAATTTTGGCAAAATGTTTCGGATAAATATATAAACAAATTATATATAGATATTAAAATTTAAAAATAACATATAAACTGGTACAAATAATTATCTACTAAATTAATAATACAATATGAAATATTAATGGGGTGGCCCGACATTGGGTTCAATGGGGTGGCTCATGTAATAATACAACCAAGAATTCATTTTGCAGCTCTGCGTATATTTATACTTTCACCATCCCTTCATTCATGTGTAAAATGAATTTCCTCTTCATTGTCCATCAAATAAGTTGCCTCAGTACCCTATCTTGAGCTATTCAAGAAAAAAAAAAAACATATGGTAGTTTTTCCTCTTTCTTCAAGATTTTCTTTTCCATGAGCTGTCTCAATATGAAAATGGCTTATGTTGAGGAGCTACCTGGAAAATATGAAAGCTAATTCTTGGAAAAAAGAAAAGAAAAGAAAAAAAAATCACTTTATTAGATGTTGCTCTATTAGTCTATCTTATAGTTTCATCACATGAAAAATAAGTTCAAAATAATTCTGAAAAAAAAAAGAGAGAGATCAGTTTATTAGATGTTGCTCTATTACACAATCTTACAGTTTCGTCACATGAAAAAT
This sequence comes from Litsea cubeba, assembly GCA_012931725.1. Classification (NCBI taxonomy): domain Eukaryota; kingdom Viridiplantae; phylum Streptophyta; class Magnoliopsida; order Laurales; family Lauraceae; genus Litsea; species Litsea cubeba. The sequence continues at coordinate 127,341,811 of CM022947.1, forward strand.
AAGTTCAAATTGCTAGTAGCTTGCACAATTTTGCATATATCCTTTCTTATAAAAACGGATCACGGTGCTCACTTGCCATTCTCAAGGTATTTTCCTTGCACTCAAAATCATGTTTGATATTCTAATTACAGAACATGACATCTCAAGCCTTAAAAAAAAAAAAAAGCTTTAAGAGTACCATATGGCCATAGACCTCTCTTTGGTTTTTATTAATCAATCCCTCCAGTCTTTCTTTCTCCTCTCTCAACAAACTAAGTTCTCCCAAGTGAAACAATCAGCAAAAGAAACAAAATAGGCAAATGATACCATAAATAAAAAATAAGTTCAACAATACCAATGTTAACTATAATAATTGAGGGAAAAAGTAAAAGATTTTAGGAAGGATGGATACTTTTCCTGTCGTTCATATCAAACGAAACCATCTTGAGATTCGGATAAAGCAAGATTGCCAACTGCAAAAGAACAAACAAAAATGTAATTTAAGAAAAAGAAATGCAATAAAACTGCAGCAAAAGAATAAAAGATACATGATTATGGGACAAAAGGATATTTGGGGTGTGTAGCTGTCAATATGGTATGCATGCACGAAAAGGTTGCTGATCCTTTATATGTCCAGGAGGAAACAGAGAAGTGTAGTGAAGTTGTCAAGTAGAACAAGTGTCATGAAGTCATTCGAAGTTCTTGGACTCCAATCAACATACTAAAGCTTCTGCTTCATTATCCTCCTAATGCCAGTTGAACCTCTTTCTTTCTTTCTTTTTTCGTTATCAACATAGTTCTGAACTTATCGTGGAGCTACTCAGGAGTCTTTAGCCCATATAATTCCACATGAGAAGTCGCCTTCCACCAAAAGTTGGAACAAGTGCGATGAAGTCACTTCTCAGACTCCAGTCAACATAGCTAAAGCTTCTGATTCATTAATGCTCCTAATTCCCATTGAACCTCTCTTTTTATTTTAAGAGAAACTCATTTGGGATGGTTTGTCCATCTCTGACATAGGCCAACAACAGCGCTATAGAGGAATGTTTTTTCTCTGTAGGTTGATAGCCCACCAAGGAGAAGGGGTAGGCTAAAGAGGATATAGATGGAAATAATGAGGCTAGATCTGAAGTACGACCTATCCGAGGATTTGGCTTAAGATAGATTGGAAAGGAGAAACATAATTCATGTAGCCAGCTGGCACAGCCCCAACATAGTTGGGACAAGGCTTTGATGATGGTGGTGATAATTTATGATCAATTATCATTCAGAAGAAAAAAAAAAGGAAAATAAAAGTATTAACAACCGACCGAGTCTGAATCATAACTCAAGACAAGAAAGGAATCAAACAACTTATAAATAATAAATATCACTCCCAAGGGTCCCTAATGAAAACAAGAAGGTGAAGAATGAAACACAAAAACCAAGCAAAAGCCTTGGAATGCAATAGGCCTTACATGTCCTAACTACCATTCCAAACATAGCCCTCCCTTATATTAGTTGTATGGCAACAGAGAGGGGGAAGGTTTGGTTTGGAGGTCAAAAGTCCTCTTTAGGGAATTTTTTTCTTTCCAATATATAGACTACTTGCAAAAGGGAACACAAATATGGGCCCCATCAAATCCCACCATCCAAAATAAACTTAGACTAAGAACATAGTCTAAAACACAGAAACATGCCAAAACAGCCCTGCTCAATAGCTAAAAAACAAACTTGTGTCTTCATTTTAGTCTCCATTAAAATTTCCTCAAATCTTTGAAGCAAAGGAGTCCCCTCGAACTGATCCAAATGTATGTGGGCCACATAAATAATACAGTCCTTTTCAATCGGATATTCTTCAGTTTTTTTAATCTTCTCTACCATTAATCTCAATCGATGACTAAAAGGCAAAACATAATTAATCACTCTTTCACCTTACTGAACAATTCAAAAGCATATTTCATGACCGCAATCCTGAAATTTTTTTCTGGTTTATGTAACTGTTGCATAAATTGAACATTTCCTATTGTAAATTACAAACTATGCAAAAAAAAAAAAAACCATCTTAGAATGGAATGAGAAGATTGTTTGCAAGAGGATCACTACAACATGAGCATCAATTCACTTCACTTCCATAGTGCTTCTTCTCTTGACAAACTAGGGCCTTTTACACTCTTTTTTTCTCATTTTTAAATCATTCTATCAAATTACTACTAGAATTAGTGGCCGTTTATGCCAAAGGTGGCCAGCAAAGGGTTCACAATCACAGCCATTAGTCGAAATTGGGAAGCTACCAACACCTGTCAGGGCTAACTCGTTTGTATATACTTAATCTACAAATCAATCCACAAAACCCTTAAATATTTGATGGATCAGCAGTGTCAGCATGCGACATATGCTGTGATAAATCGGCCATAAGGTCATCATGAGCCAAAAAAAAAACTGTTGCTCTTACCATTTCCTTCACAGCAACAAACAGCAAAAACAACAAAGAAATTGACAACAAGAAGCTCAATTGCAAAATTAACATGAAACAATTAGACCATCAAGAATATGAAAATATTAAGTTACACCTTCACATTTCATTCAATAAACAAATTCACCCCCAACAACACACTAATCATGCTATTTGAGTTTGTACCGATTTCCATCTTCCCTCAACCGATCATGTAACCACCAAAAAACCGACTAAGTAAAAGAATCCTTTCCAAACAAAAGCGATGCTGGTAAAAAAAGGAACCATCTAGGGCTCAAAGATCTAATATAGGAATAACCAATCCAGATTGTTTGGAGTTGGTGTTGCGAATCTTAGGATTCAATGAAATTCCAATTCGTTCAATTTCTACAAGAAAACAAATGCCAATCTGCAAATTCTCATTCGATCTTTCTGACAATTGGAGAAAATCAAAAAGATCTGGTGGATCAAAACAAGAGAAGAATCGAGAAAGAGAGGTGAATGAAACAACCAATCAAGGAGGAAAGAGTTTCGAACCTGAATCAGATGATGAAGTGGCGATTCCTCTGGGGTTTCTACGGGAGAATTAGGTTTTCAAACGAGTAGAAATCTGCAATTTCTTGATTGAGAGAGAGCGAGGGGGTGTGTGTGTGTTTTTCAGTACGTACGTATGAGTTGAGAGCATTCCAGATTTCGAGTCTTCTTTATATAACTCTCCCGCAATGCGTTTAACACCATTCAAAAATTATCGCGGTACGTGGCATGAGCACACGCGATCGATCCAAGCCGTCCAAATCGTCATCACCTTCATCCGAAGCGTAGACTTAAAAAATAAAATTTGTTTTGAAAGGGACTGCGTAGACTTAAAAATAAATACATGCACGGACGACAGCAACAACAAATATTGGCTGTATTTTTACACAGACTTGAGGAGAAATGTTCTCGTGTAAGCAAACCTTAAACGCAAACCAGCTGCCCCATGGGGGTACAATTGGGGCAGCTTTTGATCAGTGAGCACATTAGATGCAACTAGCAAAAAAAAAAAGACCCTCGCTAAGCCCCGTGTCTAAAAATATTACTAAAACTTAACTAAAAATTATAATAATAAATTTTAATAAAGAGAATTTATTTGCTAGTTATTGGAAAAAGAAGAAACACCTGTGCATTAAATATTTAAGAAAATGTGAGAAGAGGGTATTAAATGTTTAAGGAAAATACTGCAAAGTGTCAAAATAATACTGCCAAGTGTCAAATAATAAAAATCTTTTATCCTCCGTTAGGGTGGATCTCTCAAGAGCCATATATTTAAAAGACCATTAAACTTTATGATTATTGAGAAATGTAGAATAGTATAATGATGAGGGGCATTCTAGTTTACCTTTTTAAGTGTCGAAAATTGACCCTCAACACCAATAGAGTACAGTTGGAATATGTTTTAGGAGGAGTGCTATTAGCATCGCAAATTTTTCTCTCCCCACCGCACTAGAAGACAAAAAAAATAATTTTTCCTAAACTACTCATCCCCTCCTCCCTCCCTCCTCCTCCTCTTCCCTTCCTCTCCCACCCTCCACCATCATCTCCCCCCCTCCAGTCTCCGGCGGGGAGGGAGCCCCGGCCGGCCGATCTCCCTCTCCCTCTTTCTTCCTCCCTCCCCTTCCATTTTCTTTCCCTCTTCTCCCTCTCCTTCCCTCCCCTACTCCCCCCCTCCCCCTCCCAGTCGCCGACGGGAGGGAGATCGGGCTGCTGCAGGCGGACTCCAGTCCGCCTGCAGCAGCCCGATCTCCCTCCCGTCGGCGACTGGGAGGGGGAGGGGGAGTGGGGGAGTGGGGGAGGGAAGGAGAGGGAGAAGAGGGAAGGAGATGGAGAAGAGGGAAATAAAATGGAAGGAGAGGGAGGAAGAAAGAGGGAGACCGGCCAGCCGGCAGCCCCGGCCGGGGCTCCCTCCCCGCTGGAGACTTGGGGGGGGGGGGGGGGATGAGGGAAGAGGGAAGAGGGTGGGAGAGGAAGGGAAGAGGAGGAGGGAGGAGGAGGAGGAGAGGGGAGGGGTAGTTTAGAAAAATATATTTTTTTTATTTTTTATTTGCGGTGGGAAGAGATATTTTCGTGGTGTCAATAGAGCCCCCCATGTCTTATACCACAAACAATTCAAGTGGAGCACTATGGTTGAAGTACCACCGGTGGAGCACCCAGGGATGACTTAGGCTGATTGATTAAGCTAGTTTATGACTAAGTTAATTTACAATTTCTCCCATACAAAAAAAAAAAAAAAAACTAATTAATAGGTGAAATGGGGTCTGGCTGATGGGACGCAGTTGGACACACCCAAATCATATCAAAGAGTGAAAAGGTCCATGTGTAGCCTAATGGTGTTTGAAAGGCAACAAATTGATCCTCTTATCCCTTGATTTAAGTTTTCCAAAGAACTAAGGGCCTTTGCATATGATATATAGGCATTTATTGTTAAATGAGTTGAACCTGAGCATTGTTATTTGAATTTGAATTACTATGATAATGATTGGATATTTATTTTCCATCAATTTTCATTTAAAGGGAAGTTAATTAATGGTCTTTTTTTAATATTCACCTTATAATTCGTCGTATTTAACACCTGCAAAAATACAGTCTTGAATTTACTAAAAATGTAACTATATAAAACAAACGGGCCCCAAGTCTTTCCGAGAAGAGCCAATCTAAACCCTACCTGACAACAAATGACCATTAATGGTGGATTCTGTAGTGCCACCTAGACCCAACTTGGCCCCAAGTTACGCCATTAGTTTATATTGTCTTCTACTTCAATTGGTCTGAAGTTTCAACTCGATAGAGCCCAGCCTCGCCTAAACTTGCATTGAAGACCAATTCAAAATGGGGTTATAAGGTCAGCCCTAAGCACGACCTAAAAAAAAAGTTCAGCCCTAAGCACAACCTGGATCATATTGGTAGGTTTCAGCCTGACCAAAATTGCACTCCTTGCCATTGGCAATCTGCAATGGGTTGGCCTCGGCCGTTTATTTGCATAGAATACATAAGAATGAATATATAGGAATTCATTGGTCAAATGAGATTAATGGAAAAGATTATTAAAGAAGTGAAGGACACAAGGTAGGATCTTATACTTTTCTATGATTTGAATTACTGTGTACATGGTTGTGATGGTCGGACATTCATTTCTCATATATCTTGATTAAGGGGTGTGTTTGGATGAATGCATAACATAATATCAACAAGTTTAAATATTTCAAGATTTCATTATCATAGAAAAGAAATAGTGTCATGTTATTATATTGTGCCACTTATGGTATTTGGTAGCTTTCATAAATTTCAAACATACCTATGAAGTGTTTGAATACTTAAAAAAAAAACTACAAAATGATAAACCAAACAAGAAATTGAGAGAAAATAATCAACTAAGCCAATGCAGGACCCATTAATTAGTAATTACATGTGTTAATAATCATGCTAGGAGCCATCTATTGTTAAAAGGTCATAGGATTAAATGTTAAACCATGAGTTTCAAACAATGTTGTTTAATTGAGGTGGGTCGATCAAACGTAGGTATGGGTAGTGTAATACATCTAAAGGTGATGATCACAAATGTCCTATTTATTTTAATAAAACCTTATCTAATATCAAACAATATTGATGAATACATATATGATAAATCATTGTGGGATGCATTTGATGTTGGTTGTCATATTAGCACTAAGAAAGCTATCAAATAGTGGGATCCATTTAATGATGGCAAATTAATAATTGCAATCATACATTTCAATCTTCAGTATGAGACTCGGTTAATTTTGGCAACGTAGGACCCACGTAGTGTTGGCACTCATGATGAAAGCCCCCTAGGGTGACATTTGTAGGACCCGCATCATATTGATAATCAACAAGAGTTATGTGATCATGATATGACTATGAGACCCCACATTAAATCTGTAAGCATTATAGGGCGAATCTAATATTAGGAGTCAAAGTTGCACTCCTATAAAAACTATTGATGTTAAAACCTATAATAGGCAACTATAATTAATGATTGCTCATGAACTGTCAAATGATGTTTATTAAAACTCTCCATTTTTGCTTAGAAAATATTTTTTTAACAAAAAATCAATTTTATATAGCATGTCCTTGAATAGTCTAATATGAAAGGTTTTGGAAGAAATTAAGATATTATAAGATACTTTCTAAATTATCCAAACACTTATATTGAAATATCTTATTTCCAAATACCCCCTTAGTTATCATTGAAGATGTTATTTTTTTATATTCACCTTTAATTTTTACCTTTGCTCTTTAATCCCATATATAAATAGGAAGTATTAGAATTAAAATCCAATTGCGTGAAAACAAACGTCCCACACTGGTTGTTACCTTTTTGGTTATAACCATAATTTGGAAGCACACGAAAGCTTTGTGTATATCTATGCAAATTCAAAAAAACGTCTATTCACATGACCCATAAATGACTCATATTATATGGATGATGGACCTAAAATCAGTTTTTTTTTTTTTTTGGTAGGGAGGATTTTAATCTCCAAGGTAAGGGATAGGAATGTAAGATTTTTTTTTTCTTTTGTGAAAATGAAAATTTGCGAAAAGCAAAATCCTCTCGCTACAAAATTAGGTATTGAAATTGGGCTGTGTCGTGCCAGCCATGCTTGGGCCGTGTTGTGCCCAGGTAGTTGGGGCTCAGCCTAGCGTGGCCTAAGGCACGGGTTTATCCATGTCGTGCTGCCCATGGGCTAGCCCACATGCCTCTTCTATTTTTTTTTTAAATTTTTTATATAAATTGAAAGAACTTTATAGACTTTTAGGTGTTCTTAACTTGAAATAAACTTGAAACTATTAAAATAAATCCATAAACATCGAATTAATTTATAATAAATAAATAATAAAAAAATTTATATAAAAAATTAAAAATTTTAAATAAATGGGCCGTGCCAATGCCCAATAACCCCTAGCCGAGCACGGCCCAGGTGGGGAAACCGGCCCATGCCGAGTCGGTCTGTTGACCAAGTCAACAACCTAGATATGATTTTTTCCGTGCTGGGCCGGGCGCCTAGATTTTCATCCGTCAAAATACCCTTGGTATTTATTACACTCTGCTCTACGTTTTCAAAAGGCGTGTAGCCGTTTTGATATACTCCACGTATATACTACGTACAGCGTACGGGGAGTAGTTTGCCGGTTGCCATATTTTTGTCGTGTGGAAGACTCACACAAGTGCATCCGCCACAACGAGAAAGACTCCACACACTCCACAGACAGTTATTAACAGCCGTCAGAAAAGCAAAAGACGAACAAAAACCCTCTCTCAGCAAACCCAGAGGCGTAGGTTAGCCATCCGAAAGAGGCGTAGGTTAGTCTCGACAGCGACGATCTACTCTCTCTGCTCTCTCTCTATCTCAGAAGCTCATGGCTGCTGAAATACCCTTCGCAGAAGATTGCGATGAATACTCGACGCTTAGAGATCTTCGAATAAGCCTCGAACGAGAAGAAGGGGCTTTCTCCATTTGTCTATGGATTTATCTCTCGAACTCAACTCGCTCGCCTGCTACAATCATACAGCAGGTATTGATTCCGATTTTATTATGTACCTGCAATGTATTTTTGATGTGAAATCAATACCCATTGCTTGATTTGTCTTGTTCTTTTGATTTTGTTGCTTTGATCATCAGTAACTGAAATACCCAGTTGCTGATTCTGTTCATATTTGTATTTAGTTTTTGTATGGATTGAGTGTGGAGGAATTGAGGAATTTGTTGTTTTATTTGGTACCCCATTGTGTTCTGATGGCGAGTGAGGAGACATTTCCTTCATTTGTATTGAAATCTGTAGTTGTTTTTTTTTTTTTTTTTTTTTTTGTTGCAGATGCTGCCATTATTTTATAATTGTGGGGTTTTCTTTATGTAGTGATTTGTGGTGTTTTCCCACTTGAACTTTATTTCTGTTCAAAGATTGAGTTTGTTCTTCCTAAAGTACCCAGATATGATTCTAGGAGGATGGAGTAGTTTTCCCTCTCTGTCATGTCTATGTTCATCTTTCATCTCAGTAAAAGCATACCACTTTTCTTTGGTTTCTCCAGCTCTGTTAAGAAAAGCAGAATATGTTTGTGTTTCCCTGGAAACCCAGTTATTAATGAATTGTTTTTCCTTGATGCCATTTCTACTCACTGTGCACTTTCATAAACAATGATCCACTTTTTTTCTTTTTCTTTTTTAACGCATAGCTCAAATTTTTTGGGGTAATTCGCAGTGGTATTGATTTCTTTTTCCCATGACTGAAGGCATTGTATCTCACCAAAATTTTAAATTTTATTGTATGTAATAGCTATAAGCTGAACGATTTTATAGTTTCTTAACTAGAATTCATTCTAGAGGTTAAGCAATCATCTCTAAATGAATCTACCCCACTGCTTTCATGATTTCTGCGATTACTTATTTCTGCCTTTCTTCTCTCCAGATGCATTCCAGCATCGAGGGCAGTATCCCTCTTCTGGTGCTGAATGAGGAGATGAAGCTGACACTCTTTCCAATGCTGTTCTTGCACAAAGAAGCTCCACATGCCAGCAATTCCGCTTCCTGGGTCAACGATCCTCCTTGTACATCTTCTGGATCTAAGTTTCCATTAGGGAAATGGGTTCATGTTGGATGTGAGGTCAGTTGTCTAGACAGTTAAATTTTCATTGTCATCTGAATCAAGGCTACTGATTTTATGGAAGTTTTTCCCTATATTGCAAGAGTTTCATCTGAAACTTTAACAGTGTAACACTTAGAGTGCTATTTAGACCATTTTTTGTGTTATGCATTGTTACATTGTTGCATTTATGAAATCAAGTGCCATACTTTTTGTATTTGATGTTGGAAGATTGGAACTGATTGGAATGCAAAGTAGAACTTTTATATTTATATGCACTTATTTATTTAATCATTTTAAGTTTTGATTGGTTACGCACAAAAGCTCACAGAGAGGATGGCAATAAAATCCGAAGAAAACTCATCTCCAACAACCTAGTGCCATATAGATTTGGCTTTGGTTCCCAACCCACTTATGCAATACAGATCTAGAAATTTCCCAACACATCAACTATTGGTTTGCTTCTCTATCATTATCTTTTGTGAGTTTAAAGTGCACGCACTGCCTGTAACGCCCCAATTCCAAATGCCGAGTTTGCCGCCAAGGTACCCGAAATTGGCACGCTACTTCCTGGAAAATCCGAGAACTTCCAAGATCATAGTCCACAGTGAGGTCCAATTTAAAACTTTTGAAACAGTATAATAATCAACGGTCAATTGCGGAAGCATAAGGAAACAGCAGAAGCGAAATCATATGGGATAGCGGAAGCAATATTAACAATAGCGGAAGTATAAGGTACCAAAACTATCATATATCAAATGTAGCAAGGCATCTTTCTACTAATCTCAAAATATGGAATATAAGTACATATCAGACTAACTCCCTGCTCACAATAAAAGTACTCATACCCCAAAATAGAAGTGCACTCAAACCCCTTGTGCGGGCACTCCATCCTCCAGCTCGACCTCCTGGTTAGCTGGTCCCCATTCGTACTCAGCAACTAAAGGCGCCTCGACGATCGCGTCACCTTCGGGGTCGGGGTCAATACCTAAGCACCAAAGATGGGTCAGATCCAAGGATCTGGCAAGGCATAATATACAAGTAACATAGGATGTATGCATCAAATGAAATAGAGATGATCATAATATCATGAGATTAACAATGGTACAATGCTAACCAATCGAGCTAGATATAGCAAATAGAATCAGAATGAAAGTAAAGCATCTAGTCTAACCATATATCAACGTGGCACATTTACACAAGCTGGACACCGCAGGGTATTATGCCGCGGCCCTCCCATACTGTAAACAGTCGCGGCGGGGAAAGTAAAGTAACAGTGTAAGGGATGGCGAGCCCCGCACATAATAACAACATCAATATCAATATTAACACCCTCACACTCAATAGACCGGAACCGGAATCACACCGTCCGTCTAGCCATAGCTCATCATGATAGCTCTCAACAATAACCAATATAGCTCTCACCAGTGATGATCAGTCCAAAGGTTAAGCTTATAACAACTGAGTGAATGTTAATGCCGACTCAAGGAAACAAGTAAAGGTCTGTGTCTGTCTAGGCTTGCCTTGTGCGAGCAAGGTCCTAACAAGTCTATAAGAGGTAAGGTATAGGTTCAAGCCATAACCAAGTCCATCATCGAATCCATGCTAAGGCCCACCAATGCCGTGGCCTTAGTCCCAAAACAATCCAAGTATAATATCCAAGTTCAACCCAATAGTATTCAGTCCATTCCCATTCATAAATGGGTTACAAGTCCACAATATCCAACCTCTTCATTCTAAGGTATCACATCCATCCATTCTTAGGCCATATGATGGCCCGCCTAGTCACAGACATGGGTCATTAATCACCAATCCACAACACCAGGTCACTACTAGGTAATCCTAGGTTCAGGTCATCCAATTTCCATTTAATTAACATGTATTAACAATAGAAAGGATGCAAGAGTGATAGTAAAGAACCAAGTATATTAAATCTCCAAAACCAAGCAAATCAAAGGGAATAACAAAGGTCCAACCTAAGTAATGGTCCCCTTTTCAGGTCCAGGTCCAGGTCCATTTCAGTCAATTTGATTCCTAAATGAAGTTTCAGATGCCAATGATACTGTATTTTGGTGCTCCAGAAGTTATGGGCATCTTCGACAATGTTTAAGGATCGAATCGAAGTCCAATCAATACACTAGACCCTACTTTAGTGGCCCCCATGAGTCAAAGTTGAGTCACACCATTGACTCATGCTTGGCACATCAATAGAAATCCATTTGGACGATCAATAGGCCCCACAACATATCAAAATTTCAGAAACTTCAAAACTGGAAAACCTCAGTCTGCAGTGTATCCGATCGACATCCCCAAAGGCCAGTCGACCGGGTACACTGGAAAAATCAGGATTCTGACTCCCAGGTCGACATCCAGTACAGTGTGTCCAATCGACCTCCTGGCCTGGTCGGTCGACCGTGCACACTGAAATCCCTGGGCATTCACTTGGAAGGCAGAGAGCTGGACTTTGACATTCTACAGTGTGTCCGGTCGGCATCGTGGTCTGGATTGTCGACCGGGTACACTGGAATTCTGAGCCTGAGGGAGAATTCCAGTTCCAGTTATTTACCTGAAAATCCTTTGTATCCGGTCGACACCCAGAAGGGGCCAGTTGACCGGGTACACTAGATTTCTGGGACTGTGGGAGATTTCAACTCCTAGTTATTTCTCTGGATTTCCTTTGTATCCGGTTGACACCCATCAGGGCCGGTCGACCGGGTACACTACGGATCCAAAATTCCAGAAGTCTGGAACTTCCTCCGTTAAACCCAATTTTCATCACAACCACCTCCAATCTCGTCCATCCATCATGGAAACAACAACAAACATCAAAACACTTCAATCCTCCTCAAAACCATCCATAATTGGGCCATTGAACTTCCAAATGAGAGAATCCCATCCATAAATGGCCAAAAACCATGAAAACAAGCTCAAAAGGTAGATCTAAGTAATCAATCATCAATTGAATTGAAATTACAGAATCAACGGAAGGAAAACATGCATTCTATGCTAAATATGTATATTGCACTTGCCTCTAATCCAATTGCAATGGAAATAGAGAGATCCAAGCTCCAAATAGAAATCCAAGCTCCTATGGTCTTTCAATCACTCAAACAATCCCAAAATCACAAGAGAATTGCAATAAGGAAAGGAATCTAGAGAGAGAAAGAGAGAATTCTAGGGAAATTGAACTAGAAGGAGAGAGAAGTACCTTGATTTGTAGAGAGATGAGAGATCTATAAGATAGAAGATCCTTAGAAGATATAAGATCAGTAGCGTATAGTAGTTCTCCTTCTTCTTGCTAGAGTCTAGATCTAGGGTTTCTAGAGAGAGAAAGGGAGGGAAATGAGGGAATTGGAGGGAAAATGAGAGAGAGAAGAGAGAAAAGAGAGGGAAATGAGAGAGAGAGCATGTGATTCGTTTAGCATGAGGGAGGGTGGTTTTATAGTTTTTTGTTAGGTGGCTAATGACCAAAAGGTACTCCCTAGTTTAATAGAAAATGAGGATAAGTACATGGGCAATTAGGTCATTTGGAAAATTCTCATGTGGAAACCCCTCCTATTAATTCTAATTACTAGCTAGGGCCTCTAACTAACTAACAAACTCCTACAATTACAATTGACACCCTATAGAACCTATAAAATACAAAAAGAGGCTAATTCCTAGAAAATAGGCTAATAACCTAGGAAAATACCTATCTACCCTTACTAATCCCTACTAATTAGCATAATTAAATAACACATACTATAATTAATAATATTCAAATCAAAGTGAGGGTCCACAAGGGGTGGGGCCTCACACTGCCAATATCCAATACATGCATTTTCTCGAGTTGTGAGGTTCTGATATGGCCTCTAATGCTCGAGTGTTCACATTGCATATTTTCTTTTGGAGTGGGTACTGGAATGCATTAACACCAATTGGGCAGCAGCCTTTCCAAAGAACCAACAAGAGTAGGATTTTGGTCGGATTCCGCATTTTTTTATAAATTACTCATAAATATGCACGTGGTAGCCAAATGACCCCTTCGCTGTTTTCTTCCAAAGCTTCTGGTGCCGACATGGAAACTGATTTCTGAAATTACAGTAACAGAAGTAGTCAAGTTAAAACATTATCTTGCTTTTGGTGTCACTCAAATTGGTCTTCTTTGATTGATGTGCTAGGTGGCAACAAATTGTATTCTTCTTCACATCAATGGAGCAATGGTTGGAAAGAAGCCTCTATCTTGTTCATCAATTGAAGATCCTAATCACGACAGTGTGCAGAAAATAACTTTGGTTGGTAATGATGGAGGTGATCAGCAATTGCAGGGCTATGTCCATTGTGTTCAAATACTCCCTCTCTCTGTGTCAATTTTGGACCATTTTCACAAGGTACCTATTTGGAAAAAGGATATGTATTTTAAACATGGCGTTACTCCCATTTAGTCCATACTTCTCATTTGTCTGTAAGGCTTTCTTTGCAATTAAGAAAAAAATATGTTTGATTGCAGAACCCACCCTTGGAATTATCTCTGGACATTTCATCATTCTCTGAAAATAATGATGTTGAAGAAAGTGGGGACGGTGTTTGGAGTGTTATTGGTGGCAAGGTTGGATAAATTTTCTATTCTAGAGCAACATCGAATGTAGTTCCTGGCATAACATATAGTACTTGCATGCTGAATTCTATCAGTTTGGCAGGCATATCTGAATTTAATACTGATGTGAGGCAAACAAAAATGGGACACTTTTGTTCATCACAATGTTTAAAGATTTAAACAAATGACCATTTCCAAATGAAAATTAATATAATCTTACACTAAAGTCTAAAAAACAAAATATTCCAAATCTAATTAGAATTGAAAAAGGAAAACTATAACAATATTTGTCTACCTCCAAAGCAATATTTAGAAAATTAATATAATCTTATGCTAAAGTCTAAAAAACAAAATATTCCAAATCTAATTAGACTTGAAAAAGGAAAACTATAACAATATTTGTCTACCTCCAAAGCAATATTTAAATTGTCACTAGAAGAGTCTAGGTACATGCAATATTTTGACAATCAGAAGCATGTTTAAAAGTAGTGAATGGGAATAAGTAAATGATGTACCAAATTACAATAAAGGTATGACAATTTTTAATACATTAGAATATAATTAGATGGGTAAGGCTTTGATGATGATGATGGTGAAACATAAAAACATAACTTGAGACAACTTTACTTATCTTTGTGTTTGAAAATTTCCCTTTATAGTAACTCATCTTTGTTGTAAGCCCAAATAGTTCATGATAAGCTGAGTTGTTGCTGTTGTTATTATTTTGCTTGGAAGGACGAGCTCACGTGCCCTCCCTAAAGGGGGGATTTGGTGTCTCTAACCGGCTGAGCTACAACCCAGGAAGATGAGCTAAGTTACTTATTAGAAGATAGTTGCTCTGGAAGATGGGAACTATAGGATCTTGATCCATCGAGGCATTTACTTTTCTGATTTGCTTATTCTGTACAAGCACCCCCATTTTTTGCAGTCCAGATTAAGGACTTTTCATGTTGGAAAATCGAAGCTATCCAATCATTGTCCCATTTCATGGATTGTTCTGTATCAGATCACCGTTTTGCATCACTAAAAAGGGGGACATACTTGTATGAAATTGCACATCAGGATACTATTTAGTCCCTTGTCTGTACGGACTTTACTGTTAAGTCCCTTATCCGTTCAAACTATAATGTAGGTATGTCTATGTCTTTGATGAAATTAGGGCATAATCATTTTGGTTTTCTTGGATAAGTTCATTCCTATCTTAAGTTTCCCTTTTCTGGTCATTCCATTAAAAAAAAAAAAAAACTTTGGGTATTTGAGGGTGTGGGTAACTATATTCCTCCACTACATCAAACAATAGGTTAACTTTGTAAGATACCATGTACCGACCCAAAAGCTTAAGCTGATAGGTGGAAGGCCCAAACAGGTATATGAAGCCTTATCAAATCCATTATTTCGGCAATGTGGGATGTGAGACTTTTCTAACACCCCCCCTCACGTGCAGGCCCATCGAATTACATGGACGGGCCTGCCACGTGGACCACACAAGAACGACGGGATCGGAACCCGCTCTGATACCATATACCAACCAAAAAGCTTAAGCTGATAGGTGGAAGGCCCAAACAGGTATATGAAACCCTATCAAACCCATTACTTGGACGATGTGGGATGCGGGACTTTCCGAACAAACTTATCCTCTCAAGTCTGGTGCTTCCCCACAAAACACTGAATGTCTACCAAATAGGCAAAATAATCCTTCTTTGAACTAACTAGAAATTGTGTACATGGGAAGTTCTCACGATTCCACTAGGTGAATGCTAAACTCTTTCTATGATCAATGTTACCATTACGAAAGTTAGCGTACGAATTAAAAGTGCGAAGAACTATCTTACTGTCATGTATGTCCAAGCAAAAGAAGGAAAATGCATGAGGTCCCTCAACAACAAATTCTAATCTTTCTAAAAAAATCAATTGAAATAAATGAAAATTTTTTTTTCTAATATGACTTAACAATATATGCAGGAAAATGCACATGGCTGCATATACATATGTGCCTGATGTTTGCGTACTAACCTTTAACTGAATTACAGGCATCTTGTCGCAGGAATTTTTCCATGGATGTGGTTTTGCTAGATGCCTTAGGTCGTCCCTTACAAAAGGAAATGGAGGTCTCTCTCTCTCTCTCTCATGTTTCTTGTCAGTCTCTTTAATCTCTGAAACATATTTGGAGTCTCCTGATTCTTCTACTACTACTTATGCCTTCTGTCGGGTTTTTCAGCTTGTTGCTTCACTCATATATGCTGACAACGGAGCACCTGTCGAGAAGCTAAAAGATAATGCAGAAGCTCCTCTTTTGACAAGTTATGAGGGAGTTGAATTCCCTTCTACCGATAGACCGATTAAACTTCTCAATGGTCGTGCATCTTTCAAGCTTAAAATATCTCAGGTGTTTATTAAGAAAATTTTGTTGATGTGGATCCCATGTCTCTGTAATATCTGGAGTTTGTGCATGTGTTCCTTCCTGCGAAAAAGAAGACATTGTAGATCCTGGTGCATAGGGATTCAGGATGAGAACATTGTCATGATGCTCCATTTTCCACAAGTGGACCTTGATTCAATGATCCAGATCATTTATTTCCCACTATCACTGGAATGTTGCCCTAAATCTTCCTGATTAAAATATTTTAGCCATACTATCTTTGTCCTTGTTTTGGACTTCCGTCTGTTTTGGGGCCAAAGATTAGGTGGTTAGGGGCTTCAAATCTGGAATATTTGAGAGATCCCGCTACAGATGGTGGGACCTGTCAAATTAGTGATCAAAATTACCAAATTTACCCCTTATTTTCTTAATTTTGCATCAATATATTATAATTATTGTTATGCATTGGGACCCTATAATCCTCCGTAAAAGAGAGACCCATCTGTGGGACGTTCTTTTATTGTTTTCGCTGTAACTGGTATTCTGATACCTCTGTTGTTGTTGTATAGAGCTAGACTTAACTTTTAGATTTTTCTTTTAGATTTTTTGGATATGTGGAAATGGGGCACTGTTGCAATTTTCATGGAACTTCATTATTGACTTTTCCTTGTTGGGCTGTTTCAGCTTTCCTCCAAATGTGAAAATAGGCTGTTTCGTGTGCAATTCCGTTCACCTCATAGTCAAAGCTATCCTTTCCTTGAAGCATACTCACGCCCAATCCGTTGTATTTCACGCAATCGTAATAGCCGCACACCCACCATGATGTGGAAAAAGACAGCCACAACAGCAAACCAATGTGATGGACTCCAGTTATCAGGACTAGGTGAAGGATCCCCCAGAGTTCAGTATAACACAAGTGATAGTCGGTCAGAGATTTTGCCTCAAAGTGAATTGAAATACAGTCCCCCTTTCAAACGCGTTAAAGTAGTACATGAAAAATCATCAATGAGAATTTATGCAACCAGCTTCCCCGAACATTTAGATAACGGGTGCAAATCCAAATCCTTGAGTGCTAAAGATGTATGTATGCTATCTTTAGAACACTCTTTCATGTACATGTAAGGAAGTGCTATAAATTGTTGTGCTGCTGTTGCATCAGTGCATATGGACAGATCAATCAACTAATCCGAGACTTTCAGATGCTCTAGCCTACTATTTACAGAGCAATGTGCAAAATCACTACAATCAGATCATTGTACAATTCAGCCAATTTCCTGAAAAAAAAAGTGAGGTCTGGATCATGTGGCAAAGTGATCTTATTTATTTCATTTTTAGCTTGGCAAATAGATGGTGATAAAAAGAAAGTAAACCATTGGTTGGGTTGATTAATCTGACTGTTGATATTTCAGAATGGCTCATGAATAGTGGGTTTGGCTGACTGTAGTTTGCCTTAATGCTTTATCCTTCTACTAATGATTCTCTTGCTTGACAATAATGTAGGATGGGAATGCATTAACAAGAAATTCTGAGGGGAGATTTGAAAACCTTGAAAGAACAGAAAGCACTCCTTCTGACTTAGAGAATGTTCGTGCTAGAAATTCTGCTTTTAAAGGGATGGCAGATATGAGGAACCCAATATCTGATCTGTTCCTTTTCAAATATTGTCTAGAAGGCATATATGAACGCTCTATATTACTCAAAGAGGTTGCAAGTAGTGCTAGTGATGAAGATATTACGGAATTTGCTCAGCAGGTTTCCTTGTACACGGGTTGCGTTCACCATGGGTAATATTATATGAATTTTATCAAAATTCTAAATTTTATTTATTTTATTAAAGATCTTCTTTTTGATTAGTTGGGATCTTTACGATGAGGAATTAGAGCATCCTGAACCTCTACAACTGGAGGACTCATGATTAATGTCATTAATATTCCATTGATGAAAACGCAGCAAGGAGAAAGAAGTGAATGAATGTCGTGTCCTTTTAGGGTAGACTCCTTCTCATATATATAAGGGTTGATTACACTATTAATCATATCCTAATACAATTCAAATCCTAAATTATAGCTACCTAATTGTACATGAGTTATGACTAGACTAATTGTAGTTTAACTTGAATACAATCACTAACTAAAATACAAGTATTGGGCCCAAATGGGCCTGCGCAGATGGGCTTGCTTGACAATTAATGGATCCAGATCCCTGATGTAAAAGGAGACGTCATGGATAGGAATGATCCCAAACCTCGTATATTGGAATATCACTGTGTTAATAGATCATTAAGAAGGGGTAGATACTGCACTTTTTGTCTCATACTTGGTCTGGGCCAAAACAGAGCTGTAATAGAAAAAAACTGCTATCAGTTGAGACAGCGCTCACAATTAATTTAGGGAATACATAAACAAAAAATAGAAGATAAAAAACAGTGCAAAGAACACATATTATGAAAACACGTTTTTAACTTTAACCACAAAACACCCCTCACCCCACCAAAAAAAGAGAAAAAACACATCTTTAACATAATTTTAAGCAATATGTTGTTAAGTACTGAATGATTATGGAGTACATGTCAACTTTCAAGAATATATAGTTGAGAAGTGAGATTCAATAATTAAAAAATAATAATAATAAAACCTAGTAACAATTTTGATGTATAAAAAAATTCAAGATCTGTGGTCATTGTCCAAATTCATTGATCCATGATGTTTACACAAGTTTAAAACCCAAATTAACAGCCTTTTACTTCTTCTTTTTTGTTTTGTTTTGTTTTTTGAGGAGATGATAAAATTATACTTCTATTTTCAAATAAAAGTGAGCTATGTCATGTGATCTGATTTGTTGATTTGTCCACTGTTTTCCTTCATGGCAATTGACCATGAAGTTGTTGAAGCTGTGAAGAGGGAGGCTTACTAAGAAAAGTAATTGTTCAAAGTTATGGGGAGGAAAAATAATTGATAGGTTCCTGGTAAGGGGATTTTACAGTAGTTCAGAGCAGTGTTTTCAGAATTGTTTGGGGCTTATTCTTTAAGTCTCGTCCCAGGGCAGGGCTTCCCCACACCTTAAGTTTGGGTGTGGTTTGTATTCAGGCAGGGGCAACGGAACTAGGGGTGGGCTTGGGGGTGGCCACCCCCGCCCACTCTCCCAAGGTATTTTTCCTGGTTCCGCCCCTGTATTCAGGGCAGATGTCTCACCATATAAGGCACATTTGAGGTGTACAACTCAGATGAAATGTGCACTCTAGTCATGCTCTCGGGGGCATATGCCCCCATTAATACATCTAGTTTTTAACAAAAAGGGAGGGGTAGCTTGTGATTTTTAAGAACTTAGAAATCTTATATATACATGTATATATATTTAAAATTTAAGATAGGTGTAATTAGATGAGAAACCACAGTGATAAATGTGTGAAAATGGGCCTGTCAGTGCACTGAACACTTGATGATGATGATGATGCATAAGACACTTGAAAATGGGCCTGATCAATGATGATCATCATCAAATCCTTGCCGCATCTATCTGGGATCATCCTTGCCGCATCTATCTGGGATCGGTTTTATGTGTTCTACTTTTCCACTGAACCATTTTTAATGCCAGGTTCTCTATGACTATGACTCTACAATTGTACCATCCTAACAAAAGGAAAAAAAAAGAACTCTACAATTGCATCTTCAAAATACTGTATTGTTGTGGCTAATTGGTCTCCCCTGTTGTTTCTTCAGGGAACAAATTCTGATCGCTAAGCCATTGATTCAAGAGGGGGATGATACTTGGAACTTGATTTCAAGAAACCAACACCAGGTTCTTTGGAAAGGTGCAGCTCAAGAAATTGAAAAGAAATTCGTGAAGATTTCCAACAGCTTCATTAGAGGTCTATCAGATCAGGTTATGTCTTAGTTTAAGATGTATTTTTTCTTTCAAGCAGATTCAGACTTTGTTGGGCTGAACTTGTGGTTACTACTATTCTAGCATTGACATTCTTTGTCCAATATTTCAGGACATGGAGGTTTTGCAAAGAGTTGCTGGATGCCGAGACAATATTACTCGTGATAATTTTGACAAAATGTGGCATTGGCTATATCCAATAGCTTTTGCTTTGTCGAGAGGCCAGATTAAAGCGCTTTGGGAATGTACATCCCCCAAGTGGATAGAAGGATTGATTACAAAGGAAGAAGCAGAAGCTTCCCTTTCGGCTCCTCGAGGACTCCCCAAACCAGGAAATTTCCTACTTCGATTTCCTACTTCAAGGAGCTGGCCTCACCCTGATGCTGGCAGTCTGATTGTCACCTACATAGGTGCTGATTATGGTCTTCATCATAGGCTGCTGTCTCTTGATGGAAGGTACATCTATTTCTTATTTTCTGACTTGACCTGTAAAATTTGATGGATTTATTTGTTATGCATTTTTCCCTTGTATAGTTAAAGAGTTATGATATTTGAGAGAGACAGAGAGAAATGCAGAGTAGGGTACCAGGTGCGGGGCAGGTAGAGATGGAGGGACTAGAAGGGTGGAGGGCGTAGGTTAGCCTTTCGCCTAGAAATTGACTTTGCACCAAAGATCTCCCATCGCACGAGAGAAGGAGAGAGCATAGTGCACTCAATATATTTTTTTTTTGTTAATCCAACTCTGAATAGCCTAGGACGCTTTACAATGCTTAAATAAGAGAAAACACAAACCTAGATCTAATCTCAACCATCTAACAATCCTACGGTTGAGATTAACATCTCACTTAAATAAATAAAGGACATAAATAAATGAAAATAACTCTAAATGAGATAAGGATGGGTGGGTAGGGCCCAAGGCTAGTCGAAACAGATGGACTAGGTCCATTGATGCTGGTCGACCCATGGGGACCATGGGTGTGTCCTGCATCCGAGAGTTATGCTGACTAGTACTTTTCTCCCTTTTATCAGTGAAGGAACTTTCCCAATAAGAATACTGCTATACAAAAATGAGATATCTAACAAAAGCCCAAAACACAGGCCCTGTTTGTTTGCATAGAATGAAGGAACTGAATACATAATAATTCATGCCATAAGTGGTTAAAAATGAAGATCCAAGGTGAATATTCTGAAATGACCATAACATTCCCTTTAATGGAAAGTGAATCAAGAGAAGATCGGAAATGAATGCCCAACCATCACCCCAAAAATCCAAATCCTAGGAAATTCAGTCCCAACTGCATTACTACCATATATCTTTCACCCCTTACCTCATACCATTCACGGTTCACCTCTTTAATAGTCTCTTTGTAGAGCTCATTCGATCATGAATTCCTATGTATTCAAACTCCTATGTATTCTAATGTAAACAAACAAGCACCCTACGGGCTTGTTTGTTCCTAGGAATTCTAAGCTTGTGTAATTCTTTAAGTGGTTAAAAACAACCAAAGGTAAATATCCAAACACGACCATCAAATAACCTCCCCTTTATTGGAAACTGAATCAAAGGAAGATGAAAAATGAATACCTAGCCATCACCCTAGTAATTTAAATCTTAGGAAAGTCAAGAACCCATCTACATTGCTACCTTATATCATTCACCCCTCACCTCTTTAATCGTCTTTCGGTGACGCTCATTTGACCATGAATTCCTATGGTATTCAATACCCGTGTATTCTATAGAAAAAATAGGTCCTAAAGGAGTAATAAATTTTTTAAATGCCATTGAAAAAGATAATTCTTTTAAATAATGAATAAAGTAGCAGTACACTGTAATGGCCGAGAAAGAAACTGCAAAAATGTCAATATGTAAATCCTCTCTACAACCCCTAGCTTTAGCTAATAAGGCCTACCTGGATGCTCTAGCTTAACGGGGGTGGATAGAGTTGCTCCTTGGGTTAGCTTCTATTTTGTAATCTTTAGTGAGGGTATAATTAGCCGACCCCACCTAGTGGGAAAAGGCTTGGTTTGGTTTGGTTTAGTGAGGGTATAATTCTTTTATACCTCTGCTTTCTTTTCTTTTTGGGCGTTGTATTTTGTCCCTTCATTAATATAGCATTTATTAATATAACAAGACATATCTAGGATGAGGTGCCGTGGTGTATGCTATTTGCAGATGACATTGTTTTAGTGGATGAGACGAGAGAAGGAGTGAATGCTAAATTAGAATTGTGGCGGAAAACATTAGAGACAAAAGGGTTTAGGCTAAGTCGATGCAAAACGGAATATATGAAATGCAAGTTTAGTCAAAGTAGGACACCTGGTAACATAGAAGTAAGTTTGGGCACACAAAAGGTTGTAGAGAAAGAAAATTTTAGGTACCTTGGATCTATGGTGCAACAGGATGGAGGGATTGATACTGATGTAAGTCACAGGATTCAGGCCGGGTGGACCAAATGGAGGAGTGCTTCGGGGGTCTTGTGTGATCGGAAAGTCTCCCTCAAGGTTAAAGGAAAGTATTATAAGGTGGCGGTACGACCAACGTTGTTATATGGATCAGAGTGTTGGGCAGTAAAGCATAATCATGTCAAGAAGATGGAAGTTGCGGAAATGAGAATGCTAAAAGATGGAAGTGCGGGATCACAAGGAGAGATAGGATTAGGAATGAGGAGATTATGGGCAAAGTAGGAATAGCACTGATTGGAGATAAAATGAGAGAAAATCGACTGAGATGATTCGGCCATATTAGAAGGCGTCCGACGGAGGCACCTGTTAAAAGGTGTGAAAGCATGGAGATTGCCAGGAGGAGAGGGAGACCCAAGAGAAGTTGGAAAGAAACTATTAAACATGACCTTGCCTACATGTATCTAACGGAGGACATGGCCCTAAACAGATTTGATTGGCGTCGTCAAATCCATATAGCCGACCCCACCTAGTGGGAAAAGGCTTGGTTTGGTTATTAATATAGCATTTATTGTTATCGACCCAAAAAAATTGGCCCAACACAGTGTATAATCATCCTGTGACAAAACTCTGCCTAATGTGACGCTCTCAGTTGATGGCTTTATGGAGGGTGCATATAACTGCTTTAAGAAAACCTGGCTTCCTCTTCTGCTGTGCAATTCAAAGGTGCAGAGATGAAGGTAGATCCTTAATAAACCTGTTTGCTAGAACCAGAGCCTAACTCCACCTTTGGCAAGTGCAATTGACATCAGTGGGTATGCTTGCTCATAATTCAAGCAATCCATGGGCTTCGCTTCCTTGATCTTACCCTTGTTGCATAGAAGGCAGGCTGTCATGTACTTTGGCCCATAACAGCTCTGTTCCAACAAGGGCTGCATGCGTTCCTGGGGGACATGCCTTACATGCGCGCGCGCACACACACTAAACCTTGTTAATCATTATGACTAAAAGACATTCTATAAAGGAATTATGATCCTTCTGTGTGGTTTCCATAGTCTTTTATTCTGGCATGTCTTACACTCACGGGCACACACGCAAACTAAACCTTATTAATCATTATGACTAAAGGAATTATGATCCTTCTGTGTGGTTTCCATAGTCTTTTATTCTG
Source organism: Litsea cubeba (assembly GCA_012931725.1). Classification (NCBI taxonomy): domain Eukaryota; kingdom Viridiplantae; phylum Streptophyta; class Magnoliopsida; order Laurales; family Lauraceae; genus Litsea; species Litsea cubeba. Next base: position 127,365,248 of record CM022947.1, read on the forward strand.
TACGTGTGGGCCCATGGTGTGATGATCAGACTGTTGATCTGATGGGTGCAGCTTGGATCATTCCCCACTGACAGCCTAGGTAGGAATATCTATCCATACCGTATTTGGCTTTTGTACACTGAATGTGGACTAATTGTATCAGCTTCAGCTGCTGAAGGTAATAATTGTTCCATAGGAACTTTCTTTTTTGGGGTGTGGCTTGATCCCACATTAGGGCCCATCAGGTTGCTGGTGTTGATAATTAAACCATGGGTCCCATTATAAATACTGTCAATGACTGAGCAGAATGTGCACAGTCGAACATACATAATTGTTGTTCCATGTGGTTTTTTCTGTTTTTGTTTTTTTTTTTTTTTAAAGAAACTTGAGCAATATTTTGCTGAAATTTTCATTATTACTTACACCACACTCGTTGCTTATGAAAAGCTTATAATTAGTGTAATCCTAACCAATAAAGGTGACAATGGTAGATCCTTGAGTTACATTAAGTTCAATCATAGTACTGATGGTTTTTTTTTTTTCTCATTGGTGTAAGTTTTTTCTAATCTTAATATATCTCTTCTGTTACTGTTCAAAAACAAAATCATATTCATAGTACCAGGGGCGGACCTATGTGGTTGTGACCTGGGGCGGTCGCCCTAGGTCAAAATTTTTTTTTTGGTAAACAAATCACTATAGAGTTGGGACCTTGGGCAGGGCCATTGGAGAGATTTGGGGCGCGATCTGGTGCAATCGCCCTAGGTCAGAATTGAAATCCTCATAGAGTTGAATGGGGTCTTGGAGCATGCTCCATATGTTAAACCTATCTCTCCACATATGTTTAAAGATAGCCCCACATATGTAAAACTTTGTTGGTAAAAAAAGAAGAAAAGAAAATGTTGCGGCAACACATCGCTCCCTCTTCTTTCGAAACCTCTGTACGCCGATTGTAAATCAAGCTCCTCGTTGCCAATCCCTATGTACTGTGTAGACTACTGCATCTTCATCTGTCAAACATATTTAGAATAATCACTCCATATCTAAATCTGAATGCTTAATCTCGAATTTCTATTTCCAAACCTTGAATCCCTAAATCCTAATCCAAACCCTAAGCCCTAAACCACCAAATCTGAGCGTGTCTATAAAAATTGAAAGATGACCAAATTCATTCCTATTATCGTGTCTTCTTATCCCCACTATGATTCAAAGACTGAATCTCATTCCCATTATCCAAATGTTGGAGGCTTTGAGAAAGTGAAAGAAATGGAAAGGATGGGTGTCCTCAAAATGTTCTTGTATTTAGTTTTTCTCACATGCCCACTCACCTTGAGTTTGCAGTGACATCCATTGGGCATTGGTTTTGACATATAAATTTAGTGAAACATGATAATGTGAGTTTGAGTATCTAAAATCAATGTTAGAATTTTTATTTTTATCCATCTAAAGCTTTTGGGTACTTCTAATTACCATCCTAACCTCTTCATTGCCCAATTTTCAATAACTTCATGCATCTAGTTGAGTTCCACGAGTTGGACATTTTCTAAAGAAAAACATATAGGTGCTATTTGGTAATGTAAAAAAGTCTGGTAAAGTCTAGCAAAAGTTTTTTTTTAAATGTTGAGTCTATCAAAATTTTAGCCCCACCCAAAATCCTGGGTCCGCCACTGCATAGTACCGATGTTTATCAATAATTAGTTTCAGTGGAACTTAATTATGCTTAATGATTTTGGAAGGTCTGGCTACTGGTCTTTTATGATGGCATCTGTTTTACAATACTGTTAAATACTTGGCAAGTTATTTAGAAAGATGAGCACAGTCAGTTATTGACTTGATCATATTGTTTCTCTAGATACGTAGAAATATTTTAAAGATGGAAAAATGTATCAATTTTTATCCTGCATCATCAAACTTAATTAAAAAAAAAAACTCAGCCAAGCTGAACGTTGTTATTCTCCCCAACGACTACTGAATGGATGGATCCCTGTTCTCCAAAACCTCCCACTTTTTATTTTTATTTTTTTTTAGATTAATGTTTCAACATTTTATCACGATCTTATTTTTAGCTGATATATTACCTTTTTTATTTCTTCTTATCCTAATAAATGTGCCGTGCCTCTGTTCCAGTATTGACAAAGAAATAAATAAAAGACCACTGCAAGAGTTGCTTTTGGCGGAACCTGAACTCTCTCAATTGGCAAAGTAAGTTGAAATGTTGAACTCATGTGAGTCTTTGTCTATCACTGATGAAAAAAAAACTGCTTATTTATCCTCTCATATTCTTTATTCTTTTTGGTAAAAAGGCAAATTCTTTTTTTCTTGTTTTTGTATGTGTCTGCAATATTCTTGCATGCATGTTGGATTACTATAATATACTGATAACCAAATTTAGTAGTCTGCAAATTGACTCACCTATTTCATGGGGAGGTCATCACATGATTCACATCTGACAGGGCCACAACACTTTCCCAAATTGACATTTTTTGTGTTTCTGTATTTCATTCCTTTAAATCCCTTGTAATTTGCACAATGGACTTTTATGCAGTGTCACAAGACAAGGATCTCAAATTGCTGGAGAAATCTGAATACCATCTCCTTACCTGGCAGAGAGGGTGGCCTTTGCCTTGAATGCCTTTTCTCACTTTTTTTTTTTTTTTGCCATTTGTCATGTTTGTAATGTCTTCAATGTATTCAAGTTTAATATGAAGCCATGGGCCATGGCCATGAGAGGCTTCTGCATTGAGATAAAAGAGGAAAGAAAAAAAAAAAAAGGAAAAAGAAGAATACAAAACGGCTTCCAAAGATTACTGTCTGTCCAACATTATCCCATTAAAGATATCATGATATTTTCAAATATGGCTTATATTTGTGGCACTGGTTGGCAAAAACACAAACATAATCTGGAACTCTTTAGAATGGAAGTCATGTTATTCGTTGAATAAAATATATTCGTTACCGAACCTAGGAACCACATACACTTTGTAATGTTTCCATACATGGGTACTGAGGAGATTAACTGCTGATCTAGAATGTCCTACCTCATCAACCTAGGTGGCCTTGCTCCAAAAGTAGAATCTGTAGAATTAGTTTGAACAGATTGCATCCTCATTTAGCTGGAAATTGGAATCGAGATCCAGTCCTAGAGGCACAACATATGGTAGAGGAACAACATTCAACAACACTACATAAAGAGAGGAGAATTTTTCTCATAAGGGATTTTTTTATTCGTATCTTTAATTTAGAGGTTTTATTTTTGTGTACAGCTAAGATTGAAAATCCCGTAATGTCCTTGTATAAAACTCCTCTAATAAAAAATTTTTCCAGAAAAAAAAAGCATTATTTCCCCATTAATTATAATTCTCAAGGATTGGTTATACTTGCCAACTTGTCATAAACTCTTGATTATGAAAAGTTGACTAAGCTCAGTGAAGTGATTTGTTTGTGGCCGGCTAAACCTGGCAAATTGGACCGGACTGCGTGATAATCCATGTCATGTGACTGGCGCTAGATGGTAAGCATTGTTTAAGACTCGACTCAGCCCAAGTCTCTAACCAGATAAAATTACTCATTTAATCACCCAGTATGACTCTGATAAACATATAAAGAACTTTATATCCATTAATAAACTACATGGCTAAACACACCATGAAGTCATTGGCTTAAAACCTAAATAGATTGTAATAGAGTTGATATCTAACGTCCCAAGTCCATGATGAATATATTATTATTTCATGATTTCTTTCACCAAATGATACACATTTTCTATACTCATCACTGCAATATTGGGAGGACAAAACACTTGCCCCAAATTACCTTAAATTATCAAAGACTTTAACCATAGGGCTGTTTGTTTACATTAAAATATATAGGAATTGCATACACAAGTTGATTAAAAATAAAGAATAAAGGTGAAGTTCTAAAAGTAATCATTAAAAAGCATTTATTTTAAGAAAAATAAATAAAAATAAGATGCTATTTGGGATATTTTCTTTTTTGATTTTTTAAAAATTTACCTTTAATCTTTAATTTTTTAACAACTATGTATATATTTAATTCGAGCAAGGCTCTCCTAAGCTCAAGCTTAGGATAAGGTAAGCTCAAGTGTGTGGTGGGGCCCATTTTGGGACCCACATGGGAATGGGGGTGGGAGGGATTTCAAGGACTCCCTATGATCTTCATCCCTGCAAAAATTCAGCCACAACCGTAATTTTTATCATCTTCATATGGGCCCAAGAGTTTAATGGTTAGCAATACATTCGGATTGATATATAGTCAATCCAACGGTCCAGTAAATTCAGATCTTACCGAAAGTTGGTGGACATGTGCAATTTAAGGGGTTCATGTGTTTGGTTCATTTGGATAGACCAAAGGTGTGCCCTACAAACATGAGCTTACGAAATTTTCTTCTTAAGCTCGAGGATAGGGGAGCCTTCCTCATTTAATTCATATGCATTTTAATTAGGCAAACATATGACTGATTTTAACTCATTTGCCAATCCATTTGTCCCCTAAAAGGCCCCAATCATCAATTTTGAAAAGGGCTCCATGTAGAGAGATGGTTGGTCTTGAATCTTCATCTCTTAACTCGTGCATGTAAACAAACGCTAGAATCCAAAAAAAAATCCCGATTCCAAATGCGTGGGCCCATGGCACACAAAAACTTATCCATCCTCAACTCAGATAATGAAGTCCACAAGACCAACCGTTGATCTTCTAGCTCATATCATGAATGGGCCACCATAGGCCAAGAAGGCAACAACAAACACATCCAATTCCAATCGTTTTCAACGGCCAGGATGGCCGCACGTTTGGGATCATCGAATGCGAGTTGGGATCTGCTTGACAAGGAACGAATACAAGTTGGTTCATTTGTACCCCCTCCTCCTCCTCTCCTTGCGTTTTGTGGATTCCCTTCTTCTCTGGAATCGAAATCGAGATCGAGAGAGAGAGAGAGAGAGAGATAGATCTTTGGAATCATGCCTCCAACAGTTTCTCCTTTGGCGAAATACAAGCTGGTGTTTTTGGGCGATCAGTCCGTGGGGAAAACCAGCATCATCACTCGCTTTATGTACGATAAATTCGACACCACCTATCAGGTATGAAATTAGGGTCTCGATCTGTTCCATTTAGGCTTCAGATCTCCCTTTTCCCCGTCTTCTAATCAATCCATTACCGATCTCTGCGGCTTCATGCATTTCATTTTCAGTCTTTAATCCTAATAAAGGACTTTTGATGTTCATTCTCTTCATTTTCGATGTGATAGTTTGTAAGGTTTTGGAAGATCCGAGAGTCCTCGGATCGGCGGAAATTTGTAATGGATTGTAGTTCTAGATCCTTGGATTTGAAGAATTTCTGGAAATTGATGGTCTGCTTCTTAGATCTTTGGATCGAGATGTTGCTTTACGTGGTTGTGATGATTGATGAAGAAGGTTATTAAGTAAGGATCTAGGTTGCATATCGCAGATCCCGTTCGTTGTTGTTGTCATATAAACAATTAGAGAGCAGTGATATATGTACAGGACATGTGCGGGAAGAAATTTTATATATATTTGAATTGAACAAGCGTTTGTGTAAGAAATACAGCACAACATTGATTACGTTTTAATTAATGCGTATAAACATGTGAATATAGATTAGTAATATATATATATATATATATATATGTATATTAAAATGATAGGCATTCCAAAAACGTAAAAGTAAAAGCTGATTTTAAAGCAATAATATTAATTTCACAAGTTGTTTTGAGAAAAGAAAGATATATATATATATATATGCGTATGTAAAATACATAAAGATTTTTCCACCTTAAAAAAAAAAAAGATTTTTTCTTTTCGGAGATGACTATGTTAGGTTCAGTATTTGTGAAAGCTGCCCCTGAGGTTTCAATGTTTCTACAATTGTCCCTTGGCTTGATAATAGGTGTGGTAAGACTTCGATGACATGATGATGATTGATGATCTATTAATGGTATATAGTTAAACCTCTCTAAATTAATAGCCTCGGGACTGGCAAAATCTATTAATTTAGCGAGATATTAAATAATTGATAAATTAATAATTTATTAATTTATTCATTAATTTATCAAACTATTATTTATTTTCTTAAAAAATTCAACAAAATATTTATTATTGTACCTTGTTCAAAGGGTTGAATTATCGTAATGGAATGGATGCCGAATACCTCTTGAACTACCCTGAAGAGAATAACACAACTTTAGAGATGTTGACTGATGAGGAGATGATTGAGAACATCATGGGAAATGGGCAAAGTGATGAAGTTGAAGATGAAAGTGATGCTATGGAGCCGCCTTCACGAAAGGAAGCTCTCAAAGCAGCGAAGACATTGAATAATTTTTTGTTGCACCATGAGAAGACAACACCAGAAATTCTTACCATGTTAAGAAAAGTCCGAGATGAGATTCAAGGTGACATAAATTTCAAGAAGCAACAAGTCACAATTGATTCATTCTTTATGAAGTCATCCTAAATGTATAATCAATTACATATGTATTAAGGCATTATTAATTTATATATTGCATGGGGTCTATATGAATTCTCAAATTTCTATTATCTTATAAATTTAGCGAATTATTAATTTAGCATGTTGTCCCCAAGTCGAGACCGGAAAAAAATATTATTTTGGCGAGGTTATTAATTAATCGGGTATTAAATTATCGAGGTTCTACTGTAGTTAGTGACTAATTTTATGCTGATTTGGAATTTGGATTCATTGCTAGAAAGTTATTTTTATTACATGATTTATAGCGACTAATGATACGAAGCAGTGATTATATATATCTATATATATAGGGAGATGCTCCTGTGAGAGCATCTCTCACCTTACTATGAGAGATAGGGTGGGGGCCCTCACTTTTTGGCATTGGATATGGATGTGAGGGCTCCCACCCTATCTCTCATAGTAAGGTAAGAGCATCTTTCATAGGAGCATCTCCCATATATATATATATATCTATATATAAAGGGGAACATTCATATGCATCTTTCCCTCACCATAGGGTGAGGGACACTTCTCTTTTTGAAAATTTTCAAGTACAAAATGTACTTTTCAAGTACATAGGGTGAGGTACAAAATGCACTTTTCATGTACAAAAAAGGGAGTGTCCCTCACTCTATGGTGAGGGAAAGATGCATATGAACATTCCCCATATATAAATATATATATATATATCAGGCCTGATTTAGCCTGTGAATTGCATCTGGTTCCATTCATATTTCATCCAATGGAATATTATGTTTGTTATATATATTTTGTTGTTAATCTTGCTCAGTCATTACTAATATGATGGTCAGGCTACTATCGGCATAGATTTTCTATCAAAGACAATGTACCTTGAAGATCGAACGGTACGATTGCAGCTCTGGTAGGTTTACTGAACTCTGTGGTGTATGATCTATTATCTATCTCTGACATTGCATTTCTTTCCTCCATCTATGTTCCATGGTGTGCAATTTTACGTCCACATGTTAGGAAACTGTAGAATTGCATTATGTAGTCAGATAGTGGACTTGAGTATACAAAAAGACTCTGATTGATTTGGATATGCAAGAAATGGTCAGCTGAACCTGTTAACAACATATAAAAGTGAACTGAACCTATCTTGGTGTTCTTATGTTAATGATGCAAGCCCTAGGGTTAGGGCTTGTGGGGAAGTGTTGTAGCACTATCAGCACCGAAGTGTGTGTCCGGAGGCACTTCAAAAGTCTCTGTAGAGACGATAACGAGGATGCACCTCAATGGGAAAACCCAAATTCAATTAATCAACTCTAAAAATCCATTCTCTACAATGCCATATAAATAGGAAAAAGAAAACTTAGTGGCTCAGAATACCTTATAATCTAACTTAGGAAATAAAATAATAATCCTAAATTCCTAATGAAATGGGAAACCTAAATCTAATTACAATTATTTAAATAAAATTAGAAACTAATTACTGAATAAAAATCCTAATTCTATTTGGGCCCTACACATGTGGCCTGAGGTCCATCTGCATCACTTAATGTGCCTCTTTCTGCAGTTATTAGTTTGATCCAGAATAATGGCCAATGCTAGACTGCTTTTTCCCAAAAGAATGAGCCCAGTCCTAAATTTTTGATAGCTAGGTGACACGGGCGGATTTTCAACTGAATTTTGGAGTTCCTGTCTCAAGAAGTGATAAGCCTATTCTTTTCTCATTTTTTTTAGGCGTCATGACCCAAACCTGCAACCTTGGTTGCGAAAATGAACACCTTCAATCTGTGCTACTCATGGTTTAAAACATCTGTTGAGTCCGAGTTGACTTGGACTCGGCACATGCCGACTTGGGTCCTATGGGACTCGGACTCGAATCATGCAACTCGGCCGAGTCACATGTGACTTGGCCACGTGACTCTGCTGAGTCCTATGGGACTCGGCCCTCCAATCATTTTTTTTTAAATTGGGAATTGGCCCAACTCGGTCATGGCCGAGTCGGGTCCTGAGTCCGGTTTTAAACCTTGGTGCTACTTGTTCTCGATACCCTGTTTGATATTTTTAGGACTTGTATATAAAATTGTAGGAATTGGTTGTCTTAACAATAGAATATGGAGACAATAGCCTTTGGCTTACTATGGCAACCTTGAGATTGTTTGGGTTCAAGTCATGTTACCAATCGAAAAAAAGTCACGGAAAATGGCATTTGAAAGTTTTTAATACCCAATTAAATCTGCAGCAAACAGGCTTATTATTGTTTTGTGAATGAGATCATTAAAAAAGGTTTGTTGGAAGAATGTGAACTGCTTGCTTGTAATTATTGCATGCATGGCTAAGGACAAATACATCGGTGACAAAAATGTTCATTTATCTAGCAGCTGGTGCAAGAAGGCCTTGTAAATTGATTATACAAAATGATTGTCCATCATCCTCCATTTATTTAACAAAAATGCTCATCTATTTAACACCTAGTGCAGAAAAGGCCTTGTAAATTGATTAGACAAAAAGATTGTCCATCTTCCTCTGTTTATTCATTGCAAATAATGTTGCTCCATACACTTTTAAATCATACACGTGTTCATGTTTATGTCACTTCTATATGCAGAATGTTGACCTATAGTGTTGGGAAGGGCCGTAATTTATCCCAGTGGAGATATTGAAAAAAGGCCCTGTAATTTTTAGCACAAGTTTATAAGAACATATCCAATTGTAATGACCGCCATGTATATGTTATAAAAAAAAAAAATTACTACCATGTATAGTTTTGTCAATCACATACTGATCTGCATATTACATTTTGGAATATGTTCCTTTTACAATGCATTTGTATATAATATCTCCATTCCATTTTTTATTATCAGGGATACAGCTGGACAGGAGAGATTCAGAAGCCTCATTCCAAGCTACATTAGGGATTCCTCTGTTGCAGTTATTGTCTACGATGTTGCTAGTATGCAATCTCTCTTCTATGTTTGAGATCTCCATAGGCATTTTCTCATCCATTTTTTACATGCTCTCTCATCCACTTCTGGAGCTGGAAACTTCAGTGGTTTCGAAACTTCTGGTCCAAAAAGATCAGCAAAGCTTGAGCTAATAGATCTAGTTTAAACTTGTAGCACATAGGCCTTTGCATGTGACTTAAGGAATGGCGATTGAAAAAAATCAATGAAGCATGGAAAAATGGCAAGAGCATCTATGACTATCTTAAGGTAGCCAAGTGCTTCGGCATTCTTAGTGATATGCATGGGTGGATTAATGATGGTCACTTTCCATGGTCCCTTTCGATGGTTATAATCCACATAAGTGTCTGCCTTAAGAACATTCTTCTTTAGATTCCCCTTCTTTGAAAAACATTGCGTTGAGAATGCAAAGGGAGCCTTCATTGTCGTGGTTCCTTTTTTTTCCTTTCATTATCCATTCTATTAACCTGCAGTGGTTTTTCCTCTGTCACATTCCATGCCTCAGCATGAGCTGTTCCCAAGCCCAAAGAAATGAGGAGGATTGTGTCAAACTCGCAGTGGGCCGTTAAAAAAAAGCCCTTGTCAAATCAAATTGAGTCTTCTTTGGGAAATGTAGCACTTGTCCAACCCCAGGTTTATTGGACTTGGTTTCAATAAATGATGACATCATATACCTTTACATGTTTTAGCCTATGGTAACCTAGCCACATTTATGGTGTGAGTGGATGAACTGTGGGAAGCTTACTGCCTTTACTAGTTCATCTGATGTGAGAGTTTTTGTATATTATGGTCAACTCCACATAATAAGTTGATGAGTAAGTTGTGTTGTATGCTATTATCAAAATTCATGCTTAGCAGTTAGCTCCAAAATGTGTCCTTGTATGTTTGAACGATATATCTCCATTGCCTTCCCATGTTTTTAATGTATTTCATCAAGCACAATATTTCGATTGAGCACCATTCTCGTCCCTAGGTAAGTTTTATTTACTATCATGGCATGTTTTGTGGTGAAGGTCGGCAGTCTTTCCTAAACACTTCAAAATGGGTTGAGGAGGTTCGCACGGAGCGGGGCAGTGATGTTATAATTGTCCTTGTTGCTAATAAGACAGATCTTGTGGAGAAAAGGTACATGGTCAACTCTTTCTATGGTTTGCCTTTATTTTCTGATTAGCCTATCTTGCTGTCCATTTATTTGTTTTATATTTTACAGAGTGCCTTTTTTGAATCCTTTCCTCCATTATTTGTATGGACTTTTGATTTAAATTTATGCTTTTTTTAACATTAGTAATGGCTATATAACAAAGTAAGTTTAATTTAAATCTATGATTTTTCTTTAGTAATGGCTATATAACAAAGTAAGTTTAATTTAAATCTATGATTTTTCTAACAATAGTAATGGCTATATAACTAAGTAAGTTTAATACTTAATGCACCGAACTTAAATTTATTTAGAAGTTAAAAAAAACTCTCATTGTAATACATTAATGTGAGAAATAAACACTTCTATAAATAGTAAATACAGAACTCTACTGACATTGCTAATCACCTGATTTGACATGTGGGCCCAGCCTTCTAAAATCCAAACTGTCTACCAACTCTAGGTACTGTATGAATACTGAAAAAAGAAAAAAAACTAATTATTGTATGGTAATCCCTTGCTATTTGAATGCCTTTCATTATTGATGGGGGCCTAAAGTGGTCAATACAAATGTTGCTCTGATGGTGATTATATATAAGGGTGCTTAAGGAATATTATGAGGGTTTTTCTCAAATGTCCACTGTATTCTTGGTGTATTTTACTGCAGCCTTTTAGAACTATAAGCCCCCATGTTTACTGACAGTTGCAGCAACCTTCCTTGTAGAAAAGGCTGTTTACAATAAGATGTTTAATCAAATGAAAGATATCTCTGTTCAGTGTTTTAAAAAGGTATCCTTGGTTAAAAGCAAAGGCTACCCGGCATTTCTTTTAGTGGCAAATGCTATATCTTGCTCATCTTTTGTAGAAGGTGGCAGACATGAGGGATAATAGGTCAGTCTTAAGTTTCAGGGTAGCCCAAGAGCGTAGTGGTTCTGTTCAGGTTGAAGATTTGGGGACACTTGAACCACCAGTATAGAGAATCGGTTCTTATACACCATATGATGGAGTATCATTGATTCTCTGCTCTTTGTATTATTGCTGCAAATGGGTGTATCAGTGTCCTCATGGATTTTTGAGTGATCCGTGGAACCAGATGTTTTGAATCATGAAAACAGAACATCTTATGTTTCCTGCAAGTACGCATGTGAAGATCTTGTGTATAAGAACTCATACATGCTGGCACAAATATTTCAATTTTTATTCATTCCATGGAAGACCTTGCTTGCGTTATGCCACATATAATGGGCCGTTCAAATTGCCTAAGCTTCCCACTAAATGGTTTTTGCAATTGGTTTGACTGTCAGTGAAGGGATTGCAGCAATTGTTTACATCCCTACAAATACGGACAACAAAACCCCAGTCCCCACCCAAACAACAAAAAAATAATAAAAAACGATAAGAAGCTACCCATGATGGGGCTACCTAATGAATGTTTTTAAAGTCAATCATGCGTGACAAGAAAAGGGAGGTATATTCTACTTCTCTTTATATGTTCTCTTCATTCATCTTACAAATGACTACATGAATAGGCAAGTTTCAGTAGAGGAAGGAGAGGCTAAAGCTCGGGAGCTAAATGTCATGTTCATTGAGACTAGTGCCAAAGCTGGCTTCAATATAAAGGTGCGGCTTCCACACTTGAATCCTTCTACATTAATTTATATAGCTTACAATATAGGGCTAGTGCGATTTGAATGGAAAGTAACAGATATCTAACTTATTTGTTCAGGCCCTGTTCCGGAAGATTGCTGCAGCGCTCCCAGGAATGGAGACACTTTCTTCAACAAAGCAAGAAGACATGGTTGACGTGAATTTGAAAGGTTCTAATTCAAATACATCACAGTCACAGCAACAAGCAGGAGGATGTTCTTGTTAATGTGCTAACTAACAAATGTCTCAATTTTCATTTCTTGCGTGTCATGAGTGATGTATTTTCTCATTTACCTGTACAAGGTTCTCTTTTCATTTTGGCTCCAGTTGATCCTCGAGGATGGGCAATGTATCTATACCATATCATTTCTAATGCTTCAATCTCATGTGCAAAATGCGTTCTTTCACCTTTTATATATGTTGTATCCCAGCCATATCCTGTGGTATGTCTATCATAATCCTTGCCATTAAAGTTATTGAAAGCTACAGCAGTGAACATTTTTGGGTGTAGAACATTGCAAACTATTGAGGATCAGATATGTCAACCCTTGTGATTTGAATTTTTTGCTATGGACTGCTGGGGATGTTATAAACATCTTGAATGATTTGCTATGCAACTGATCTTCCGATTCTTTGGTATGTGATTCAACTAAGATGTTTCCTTCATCTTCACGGTGGTGGAAGAGGCATAATTTTTTTTTTCTTAAAAAGTAATGGAGATGGGGTTTTTTATTCAATCATCTTTCCAAACCATGGGAATTTCCTGAATTTCTATTTCAGGCCTACTGCAGGGTATGAGAAGCCAGTAGTAGCATCAAACTTGTTCTACATCAAGGGTTTTCTTCCTTTAAATCATATGCCCCATATCCTATGAGGGTGTCCATGGGCTTGGCTGGGCTAAAGCCTGTCCAAGCACAGCCCATATTGGGCGTTACATTTATGCTAAAATTGCGCCTGGGTCCAACAGGTGAAGCCCACTGGCGCAATGAAATTCAATGGGAGGCTGCATATTTTCCATTTACATAATCAATCAACTCTGGTGGGCGTGACCATTTCAAAGCCCTTGATAACTTAACTGCATTTGGCCCACCCCACTGTCACATTCTACTGTTTACACCCAATTCCAAGTCCACAAACACCTCAACAAACAGTGAAGGGTCATGGGCTTGCCTGGTGTTCACCAACTACTACTTTGACTCTTGATTGCAATTGGGATGATTCCCAATTCTCCATGCTGTTTACTTCAGTTCTTCAAATGCTCTGTTATATTTATACGACTTCTAGCTCCAGAATTCAAGGAGTTTTGAAGGCTAATTTGTGATTTCACCTTAGAATTTCAGCATTCAAACTAATTGCGGTACAGTGGATAGAGGTCTCTCGATCATTGTAGAATTATATTAGAGTCGCAAACACTGAGAAAACATGATGCCCAATTAACACATTTTGCTTTCATTACTCAGCTGAACCTCCCGTGGGAGTTATTTTTAGCTGACCTAGATTTTAGGACAAGGATCTACTGATCTGATGATAATAATCAATTGAACTACGATAGAATTGTCAATTCTATCGTAGAATCCCTGAAACCTAATTCAAATCAAGAGCCAAGTTCATTTGATTGGATCAGTAACTCATCCCACTACTTTCATCAATGGTCATGCATTCAAGTGAATCTCACTTTCTCTGGACAATTTTTTAGGGAAAAACATCCGGTGCACTGTACAGCCACATCAACATAAAAGATTATTATTATTATTATTATTATTTCTTTAAAAGGAATTTGTTTAATCTGGGGTATCTCTTTGATTATTATTTTTGTATCCCAATAAATCATTATTTCTTCTTTCATTTCTATTTTTGTTCTTGTCAAACTTTTCTGAATTGCAAGGAATTTTATTTTTACTTGATCCAATAAGATGTGGAAGCAGGAAGTAGAAAGCAGAAAAATGGGAATTGGAATTATTCTCTCTCTGGTCTCTACGATAGAATTGACAATTCAAATTTACAAGGAAAATTCAAACAGACAGTCAACAAGGTCTTCAGGGACAATAATCTAATTCGCTAAGAACTATTTCATAAGGCCTTAAACTAGAGATTTCTCGGGGTCAATGCCGTAGTTGACCATTTGTCCACCAATTAACAACTATAATTAGAAAGGTATGGTTATCATCTTTCCAAAAGAAAATGACTTTTTCCTGGCCTTAGAACAGTGAGGACCGTTCAAAGAGACAGAAGTATCATCTCTTCAAAGGTAAATTCTTTGAAAAATGACCATTCTCCCTTAGAACTCATCTCTTTAACAAAAGGAAGGAATTTTGTTTCTACTTTTAATCAAATAAGAATGGAATGGGGAAGTAGAAAGCAGAAAACTGAGAATTGGAATTATTCTCTCTTTCTTTATAATAGAACTGACAATTCAAATTTAGAAGAGAAAGGCAAAAAGATAGATTGTGTTATTTTGCTTTATATTCAAACCCAATGAATTAGGTTTCAGGGACAGGTGGTAGTTTGAGATTTTGAAAAGTTTTATGGCATGGAAGGAACGAGTATCTAATTCGATGTGGACTATTTAGTCAGGGAAAAACAAAGTCACCGTCATACTTTTCCTTTCTGCTGCATTTGTAAGTGCTTTAAAAATCAAATACTTGTAACTTGTGAGAAGGAAAATATTCTCCATGTATGAATACACCCTTCCGTTTTCTGCCATTTATCTAGAGCCAGTTTTTTCTTGGTGCCATGCCATCCATAAAATATGACAGGCTGCTCCATTGGTTACTCCTGATTGAGAATCAGGTAAAGAGGCATGGACTTCACGTATCCGGAAAATAGCCGGTTTTTAAAGAGGGTATCCACCCTCTTAGTAAGACAAAGAAAAATTTTTGTTACTCCTAATTGGAACGATTCAGATTGTTTGACTGATCTGAATATATCCGACGTATAACTTTGCTTTGAGTGAAATCTACTTGAGGATGTGTTAGAAAAATTTTAGAAGGTTGGACTAGGGGTGTTCATGCGCGGGGCTGGGCCGGGTTGAAGAATATCCAGGCCCGGCCCTACTTCAAAAAATTTTTCCCAGGCCCGGCTCAATTCCGGCTCGGGTCATAACTGGCTGACCCGAGACCAGCCCATCTGAAGCACAGCAAGTCCGAGCCCAGCCCGAGATAACATTATAACAAAAAATTAGGTCACTTGTAAATGCCAAAAGCTTTATCTCAACTTGTTTGGTTATTTTGGTCCGTGCCGGGCTTGGGCTCTCTACCAATCAATCCAAGCCTGGCCTGAGTGGTAAAATTTAAGGTCCAAGCTTGGGCCAAAGCAGGCTGATCTGGATTCGGGCTTAGGCTGGCCCGGTCCATGAACACCCCTTGGTTGGACCCCTCTCTGATTAAATTAGGTTGATGGCAAGGTCTCCAGTCTAAACGGGCACTATCCTGTTATGGGCCAATTTCAAAGTTTTCTTCCCTTCCATTTCGTAAAATTTTCTTCTCCCGGTCGGATGGATGTTTTTGTTGAGATTCCCATAAGCAGTCAAGAATCCATGTGCGTTCCGGTTATTGAAGAGTTCGGTAGATCTTCTATAAGGGCGAAAAGTCACGCCCATGTGAATACATTGAACAACTAGGCCATCTACTATTGATTTGAATTTTGAATACCTAAAGTCGTCACCTATTTGCCCTCAATTGCACATCAATGCATTGTTGGTCAAAGAAGAAAAAGGGATTTTTGAAATACCCCTGCCTTTTACTGTAAATTTATTGAAGCCCCTCTATCAACTTAACTTTGACAAAAGCAGGGCTATAAACAAAATTGACAAAACCATAATATGAGCTCTTAATTAAAGAAAGTGGCACTCACAAAGCCAATATATATCAGGTGGGATAAGGCTTGATCATTACAATTAAGACACTGAGAAAGTAGACTCGAAAACTATGAAATTCTTATTTAGGCAGTGCCACAATTCAAAGACAGAAATTACTAAAATAAGATAACTAGAACAGGCCCCAGTGAAGTGTGTGAGAGAATAATTATATAACTATATATATCTGAAGGAGCTTGAGTAGATTAGGCATATGCATCAGGGTTTGCAACAAGATAGCCTTCAATTGCTTTGAACATTGCAACCATGCTTCCCATCGTCTCTTTAGCTTCAGCTTCAGTTGGAAGGCTATCTTCAATGGTCTCATACTCTCCATTCAACTTGCATATGCTGCCTCCATCGGCGCGAGCTTCAAACTTGAGCTCAAATGAAGTAGACTTCACCTTTTTCCCAATAAGACCGCCTTCAATCACCGAGTATTTGAATATGCGATTCTCATCATCAACTGCATCGACGCGGTCCTTCCAGTAGCTAAAATCTTTTATGACTGCATTATTAACAGCAAAATCACGCCCATAACTAATAATAAACCACAAAAACATCAAGAACTTATAATAAAGAGAAGACATTAATCCAGACCATCCAATAACATGGGACATTACCATTAGTGAAGTTGGATTGTCTAATGGTGCCAACCCCACCATTGCCTTCGAGCACAACAATGCTCGATATGATGTCGGGCATGAGCTTAGGCATGAGATTGTGGGAGTCCTTAACAATCGCCTTCCACAGCCTCGCTGGGGAGACGACAGACACAATCTCATTGTTCACTGCACCTGCAACCATATTGTACTCTTAAAACTGTGCTTGTTTTGAATGCAAGAATTTTTTGATCGGTTGGTTTACTGAGTATGTGCAGTGGAGCTGTGTGAAGATTTATACATGATGGTAGTAGGAAGGTAGTTTAATGAAATGGGATTCTCCATCTTAGGTTCTGGCTCCATTGAATTGATTAGGACCCATAGTGGATTCCTATTTCTGTTTGAATCCTGGCATGTTTGTTGCATTCGAGGAAACGGTGATGCGTGGGTTGAGATTCCCTTCTTTGTTTCTGTTATGCGAAGATAAGGAAGTTTAATTAATTTTAGAGAGTGGCTACCTACACACTGCAAAAGGCTCTCTACACATGCATTTAAAATTTTTTTTTTTTTCGAAACTATCCCTTG
Source organism: Litsea cubeba (assembly GCA_012931725.1). NCBI lineage: Eukaryota > Viridiplantae > Streptophyta > Magnoliopsida > Laurales > Lauraceae > Litsea > Litsea cubeba. The sequence continues at coordinate 127,382,480 of CM022947.1, forward strand.
CCATAACATGTTCAGCTCTAAGTGGCCGAACAAATCGAGATTGTTCGGCGACACAGGGCCGAACAAATCGGATTCGCCAAGCTTTCGTCTTCGATGGAAATTATTTATTTATTTTTTACATCTCTTAATTTGTTTCTCCATTTGCTTGTCGCTATTGAAATCTTCAAAAACCATCATTTGCTTGTCCATTACTTAAAAATCACAAATGACTAGGAATGAGAGATGAATGAGGTTGGCGAGACAGGGAGGGGTAGGGGGAGAGGGAAAGAGGGAGAGGGAGAAGGAGAGGAAGGGGAGAGGATGGGCGGGCGGCGGGCGGCGGTCGGCAACGAGCAGGGAGAGGGGTCGGTCGCAGGCGGAGGGTGGCGAGGTTGGGCGGAGGAGGCTGCTGGCTGACAGGGAGAGGGAAGGAGAGGGAGGGAGATGGAGGGGGTAGTTTAGGAACTTTTTTTTTAATGCAGTGTGTGAAGAGGAGTTTACAGTGTGTAGGTAGCAGCTCTTGTAGATTTTTTTTGGGCTTATACCCCTGCTTTTTTCTCTATTTCCAGAAAACCCATTGATCTTTTTTTTAAGTACCCAGCAAGAGGGTGGACCCATTAGAGACCCGCGAGCCAAGGAGTGAACCCCAGCACACACGGGTGAGGGAACACCTTTACACAGAGGAAAAAAGAGCATTCACACACAGGGAGAGGACCTAACCATTTATCACTAGGTAGTTGGCGGGGTAGCGGAAAACCCAACCAATTGGGCAACCCTCAGTTCTCAAACCCCTAAGAATTGAGAAATCAATAATGGAGAAACTCTCATTGTTGGGGGTTATATAGGGGTTGAAGTTTAAAGAATTCCAAAGGGCCTTTTGGATTTTCGAGTGGGTTTGAATTATGAGAAATTGGAACTAAGGCCTTGTTTCTTTTGTAGAATTTTTGTCAGGGAATTCACCGTGTACAGGAATTCTTGGATATGATGTGACTGACTGCCTTCTGAAATTTCTGAATTCCATATTTCTTCACCAGCATTTTTTTATTCCAGCCACATGAAAAGCCTCTTTTGACCTTTGGGAATCCAATAATTCCACTCCCTTTACATTTTGGTGGAATTCCTGGATGCTCAAGCCCAAATGAGCATCCAGGAATTCCAGTGTGTCTAGGAATTAAGGAATTTTCCAGACAAGAATTCCTAAAATTCTAGCAAAGAAACAGGCCCAAGACATTTAGAAATGCCAGGTGGTCAAGCCTTGTCACAACTTTCCAAGAAATTCTAGTTTGAAATGTTTGTAAAGAAAAACAATCTCTAGAATTAAGGGAATTCACATTTGGAGAATTTGTAAATTTAACAAAAGTTGTCACAAGATTTTTTTTTCTTTAAAAAATGAAAGATTATGTTTCATAAAATATTACTTTCTTGCATGTTCTTATGCATCCAAACAGGTCCTAAGTAGACTAGAACTATGAAAACTCCAAATTTCATTTAAAACTTTTTAGGTGGTCCGAATTTGGAATTCTATTTTCAAATGCCAAGGACACAAGCTATCACATCGTGACTTTGAGTTCTTAAGACCACAAATTCCCATCAGGATTTCTAGTAAAAGAATAGGTCGTTAACTTTAGATCCTCGGAGTTTAATACTCGTGCATTGGGCACCCTCCCTCTCCTTCCCTCTCCCTGTCAGCCAGCAGCCCCCTCGCCCAACCTCGCCACCCTCCGCCCAGGACCGACCCCTCTCCCTACTCGTCGCCGGCAGCCGGCTGGCCGCCCGCCCATCCTCTCCCCTTCCTCTCCTTCTCCCTCTCCCTCTTTCCCTCTCCCCCTACCCCTCCCTGTCTCGCCAACCTCATTCATCTCTCATTCCTAGTCATTTGTGATTTTTAAGTAATGGACAAGCAAATGATGGTTTTTGAAGATTTCAATAGCGACAAGCAAATGGAGAAACAAATTAAGAGATGTAAAAAATAAATAAATAATTTCCATCGAAGACGAAAGCTTGGCGAATCCGATTTGTTCGGCCCTGTGTCGCCGAACAATCTCGATTTGTTCGGCCACTTAGAGCTGAACATGTTATGGCAAGGGATAGTTTCGAAAAAAAAAAAAATTTTAAATGCATGTGTAGAGAGCCTTTTGCAGTGTGTAGGTAGCCACTCTCTAAAATTAATTAAACTTCCTTCTCTTCGCATAACAGAAACAAAGAAGGGAATCTCAACCCACGCATCACCGTTTCCTCGAATGCAACAAACATGCCAGGATTCAAACAGAAATAGGAATCCACTATGGGTCCTAATCAATTCAATGGAGCCAGAACCTAAGATGGAGAATCCCATTTCATTAAACTACCTTCCTACTACCATCATGTATAAATCTTCACACAGCTCCACTGCACATACTCAGTAAACCAACCGATCAAAAAATTCTTGCATTCAAAACAAACACAGTTTTAAGAGTACAATATGGTTGCAGGTGCAGTGAACAATGAGATTGTGTCTGTCGTCTCCCCAGCGAGGCTGTGGAAGGCGATTGTTAAGGACTCCCACAATCTCATGCCTAAGCTCATGCCCGACATCATATCGAGCATTGTTGTGCTCGAAGGCAATGGTGGGGTTGGCACCATTAGACAATCCAACTTCACTAATGGTAATGTCCCATGTTATTGGATGGTCTGGATTAATGTCTTCTCTTTATTATAAGTTCTTGATGTTTTTGTGGTTTATTATAAGTACTTATGGGCGTGATTTTGCTGTTAATAATGCAGTCATAAAAGATTTTAGCTACTGGAAGGACCGCGTCGATGCAGTTGATGATGAGAATCGCATATTCAAATACTCGGTGATTGAAGGCGGTCTTATTGGGAAAAAGGTGAAGTCTACTTCATTTGAGCTCAAGTTTGAAGCTAGCGCCGATGGAGGCAGCATATGCAAGTTGAATGGAGAGTATGAGACAATTGAAGATAGCCTTCCAACTGAAGCTGAAGCTAAAGAGACGATGGGAAGCATGGTTGCAATGTTCAAAGCAATTGAAGGCTATCTTGTTGCAAACCCTGATGCATATGCCTAATCTACTCAAGCTCCTTCAGATATAGTTATATAATTATTCTCTCACATACTTCACTGGGGCCTGTTCTAGTTATCTTCTTTCAGTAATTTCTGTTTCAGCCTTATCCCACCTGATATTGGCTTTGTGAGTGCCACTTTCGTTAATCAAGAGCTCATATATATTATGGTTTTGTCAATTTTGTTTATAGCCCTGCTTTTCGTTAAAAAAAAAAAAAAAACTCTTTTTCCACACAGGCTGCTGTGATCGGCCTCTGCTGAACAACAATTTATAGTAAGGAAAAAATAAACTGGGTCTTCCATGAATGAGAATGTAAAATTGACAGACAAGCAGGAGTAACAGCCAAAATTCTGATGATAGACTACAGGGGCTTCAAGAAATTTACTCTAAAAAAAGGCAGTGGTATTTCAAAAATATCCTTTTTTCTTCTGTGAGACCAACAATGCATTTACATGCAATTGAGGGCAAATGGGTGATGAGTACTTTGGTTATTCAATACAATCGTAGTACATTAGTAAGTGCTTGAAAAATCAAATAATAGAATAGTACTCTTAAAAATCAAATAATACTCTTAAAATAGATTGAGAGTGGACCCCCTGATCTGCACAGTAGTTGAAAGTGGGACCCCATGAATTGGACCTCACAAGCACTATTTGATATTTTTTTGTATCCTATATTTGAATTGAAGACTAAAGTGGCGGTCATTATTATCAAATTTTTAGTATGATCTTTTAGTTTGTAATTATATCAAAATGAGCTTTTACCATTTGCTTATTGTAATTATGATGTCATGTTGCCCTCAAGTGGCTCAATTGCATTCCTTATTAATTAGAAAGAAAATGTAACTCCAGTATATTGGAAATCCCTATAATTATTAGGAGAAAATAAACCGGGCAGCCTACATGGCAAAAGCATTCCAGATTGCCAGAATGAAGCCCATATCATTGAATTATGAATAATACATGAGGATTTTACATAAAAAGTCTCGAGATTTAGCCATTCCTCGCGAATGGTCCCCACAAATTGTGTAGCACAAGAGTCCGTCATGACCTCTTCTGTTTTTTTTTTTTCTTATATTGAGGGGAGCGACGTCAGTCTGATAAGAGCAACGCTAGTGTTGCTATACGCGGTTTTCTTAAAATATAGAACTCTTTTGTTTCTTCTTCCTCTCCTCTATTTCCCCCACTCCATTTTCTCCCAATAATATTGGAAAATAGTACCACAGGCTTTATAAAAAGATTACTCAGTTTCTTTCTTTCTTCTTTTCATATTCTCAAGATTTATCTTAGAAAGTTAAAGACAAGGGAAAGAAAGAAAATGGGAGACATAACATGGAAGATTCCGACAACATTCTTATGCTCGTACATTATCATGTAGAGCTTACTCTCTTGGGAGAAAAATGTCTTTGCAGGCTTGAAAAACCTGGATTTGCAGCTTTTCCGCCAGTTTGAAAGTGAAAAACCAGTATTCGTATCTTTTCCACCAGTATGAACTCTGAAAAACTTGTATTCGCAGCTTTTTGGATATTTGGACAGAGAGGTGAGAGGTGATAATCATCCTCTCCCTACACTACACTTGAGGATAATGGGAGTATTGTGGGTGGTGGGTTGGGTGAGAAAATGGAGTGGAGGATATGGAAAAATAGGAAGAAGACAAGGAAGAAGAAGAGTGGGGAGTGATGGTAGCGCCGCCTAAATTTTTTTGGAGACACTATCGTCACTCAAAAAAAAGTATAAAAAAAAATAAAAAAAGTGGTGGAAAGACCGAATTTGTGCTGCACAATCTACGAGGACCTTTCGCGATGAATAACCAAATTTTGAAAATTTTCCTGTAAAATTCTCATAATACATTAATGCCATTTTTATTATTTTAGTAAATTTATAAATATTGGAGCAAGTGTTTCTTAGCTGATTAAAGAGTTTAAAAAGTTCGTTGGAATGCACCTTCACTGCAGCATGGATAGGAGGAAAACTGCAATTGTAGATTTCCCGCCGCTTGTAACGATGGAAATCCTGCAATTGCATTTTTTCCGTAGCTTGAAATAGCGGAAATCCTGTTCTTTTCACTGCTTACAGGTTTTTCCGCCGCTTGAAATAGCGGAAATCCTGCAATTGTAATTTTTTCCCTTCTCGCACCCGCCATGTCAAGGTGGCTCATGGTATTTTTCACTCAGTCTCCAATTTATTGAAGGAAAAAATAAAAACAACTCTCAAGTTTTCTTATCTTGTGGAATGATGGATGCAAAGATCTCTTATGGATAAGAATCATGCAAATAAATAAATGCAAAAAAAAAAAAAAAAACAGCTATGTGGCCATGCCCATTCAGCCTCTTTCAATTACTGAGCTTGGCCCAATTGGATATGTGGCTCATTTAAATACACCCTCATAATATTAGTCCGTTTGCATTGCTTTCATTTTGAAACATAAATTGGATTAGATCTTATCTTGTTCATGTAAATCCAAATAAAAGAATCATATGTTTTTTCTTTTTTTGTATTTTTTTGCTCATGTGAAAATGGTTGTTTTGACAAACATGTAATGTGTTTTAGATGTGTTCGGATCCCTGAGAGGGTGTATTAGTTGGTATTAGATTTTATATAGTTGGCGAATGTTGATATGATGAAATAATATCTACTTGCACTACACCAAAAATGGGAATCTGAAACGGGGGTTTGAAACGGCCTTTAGCCGTTTCCATTTTGACGCGGTCTCCAGCCGCTCAAGGATGCAAAAACCGTTTCAATTGAAAAAAAACCCCTTCGACATCGTTCCCTCTCTCCTTTATTCCCTTCGCGCCATTCTTCTAAAGCGTGCCCTTTTTACCTCATTCCCTTCGCGCCAATCTTCTTCTAAATGGAGGTTCCGGACTGCTGCATCTTCTTCAAATCAAGAGGATCCAGAGGATTCCCGACTGCTGCTCCCTCGTTCTCACCTCTCCTTTCTTCCCTCAGTAACAAAACAACCACTCTCTCTCCTCCTCTCCCATCTTCCTTCACCCATTTCTCCACCTCCTCCCAAAACCACAAATCCCCAAACCCTAGAACCAGAACCCCTCTCGAGAAGCAGTTCGACTCCTGGGTCGCCCACCTCTGCCCCGGCTTCAACCCATCCGACATCGTCGCCGCCCTCCGCTCCTATTCCGACCCTGACCTCGCCCTCGATCTCTTCCGCTGGACTGCCCAACAGCGCATCTACTGCCACCACCCCTTCGCCTACGTCGCCATCATCGACATCACCACCTCCGGCAAGCGCTTCTCCACCGCCAAATCCCTCATCGCCGACGCCTGCTCCACCTCACTCCCCCTTCCTCCCTCTATTTCGTTTTCTCTCTTTCTCCTTCTTCCCCACATGCACTCCATCTCCCTTCTTCACCACACCTCTCTTTCCTCTCTCTTCCCCACTCCCTCATCTTCTCAATGCCCGAGCCCCGTCTCCACGTCATCTTCTCCATATGCAGTGGCACAAGTTCGAATAAGGGATTTAGGGTTGAAGATGTCACCCCTAAATCCCTAGGTCTCTGTGTCATCTTCTCCATATTGCAGTGGTCAGTTGAAGAACCTCATTATCTTGGACCTCTCAATCATGAGTCTAACTGGAAAAATTCCAGAATCTATGGCACAGATGAAGAGGTTAAGGTTCATGGCATTGGAAAACAACCGGCTCACAGGTAATCTTTCTCCAAAGCTTGCAGCACTGCCTTGTTTGAATGCTCTGTATCTTAACAGCAATAATCTGACTGGGGAGCTTGAATCTCTAAAGCTTTCTATAGTAAGATGGGGAGGAGATTCTCTGTTTGGAATAACCCAAATCTCTGTTTCCTAGTTGAGTCCAGTCATGTTCCTTTTGGAGTGAAGCAGTGTGATGAGAAGGCCTCTCTTTCTTCAACTGTTTGGAAAGTAGAGGTTGGACGTGGGAATTCAAATCAAGGCACTATCATGGCATTTGATAAAGTTTCAAGTTCCTTTTGTGGCGAGCTCTGTAAAAGCTTATGGTGGAGAAGACTTTTGTTTTTGTCCATTATATATTTGCTTTTATAGAACAATACTATGAACTTCAGAAGAGGCCTCTGTTTTCAGAACCAGGGGGGGGGGGGGGGGGGGGGGGAAGGGGTATGGGGTTTGTATTCTTATCAAGGTTAGAAATCCGGGTTTCTGATTTGTGTTTTGGATGCAGAGGAGAAGCTTGACAGAAACGTTTTGGTTGTTATTGTTATAGAGCATTGATATTTGATAGACAAAACCAGCTAGATGTAACTACTCTTTTTTCTTTCTTTTGTTAAATCTCATTTTGGATTTGGAAGGATTAGTTAATGGTTATTCTTATTCTCTTTTTAATCTGAAGAGTCCAAATAAAAGAATCATATGTTTTTTCTTTTTTTGTATTTTTTTGCTCATGTGAAAATGGTTGTTTTGACAAACATGTAATGTGTTTTAGATGTGTTCGGATCCCTGAGAGGGTGTATTAGTTGGTATTAGATTTTATATAGTTGGCGAATGTTGATATGATGAAATAATATCTCCTTTGTTTCATTAAAACAGGGGATCCAGACTCATTTTAGATATATAACATTTGCATTTGTAAAACCCATTTTCATATATCATTTGTAAAAGACAAACCACTCATTAACAAAAGTCCCAACACACTCTTATGGTTGAGCAGTGTCGATCGAGTGTGTTGGCACCTTAGTCACACACATGTCCTTAGGGATCGATTTGTGAGTCTTCCAGTGAAAGTATAAATTCTTGACTAGTGGGCCAACATAACAAAAAAAAAAAAAAGAACCTTAATAAAAATAAGGAATCTTATTTTCACTTAATCAGGTTAGACATGTCCCTCATAAGAGGGAAGTGGAAAGCAGAAAAGAGAGAGGGTTCTTTCTCTATAAGAACTGACAATTCAAATTTAGAAGGGAAAAAGCAAAAAAGATTATTTGTGTTATTTTGCTTTATGTTCAAACATAGTATGCTAGGTTTTCAGAGACAAATGGTAGTTTGAGATATTCCAAAGTACCATGGCATCTGATTCGCTATGGACCAAATGACAATTCTACACCCTTGAACTCATCTCCCAGCGAAATAGCGCTCACTCACATTTCAAATTGATCATCGTGTACTTTTCTCAATCTAATACCAAAATAACTTCAATTGTTCATCTTGTGTAGGAATTTGAAAGTACTAAATGGACCACTGGTCTGACCCATAATAATCCATTATATGCACATGCCAAGGATTACTCATGATTGGAATGATACAAGTTTTTTAACTGATCATGAATAGATCCAACATATTACTCTGATTGAAATCCACTTGAGGATAGGTTGGAGTTTCAGTAGGAAGGATCAGATTAGGTTGATAGAAAGGTTCCAAAACGTCTAATCAAATACTTTTCTATTAGGGCCCACTTTCAACCACTGTGAATGCAATGGTTGAATTGGATCCCTCTTCATATTGGTGAAATGAAATGGATTTGGCTTTTGCTATATGATATTCAACATTCTTCTATTGTTCGTTCTTTGTATTTATCTCTTTTCCTTTCAATAAAAGTTACCATTACCGATAAAAAATTTTAGATTCTACTATATGTTTAGGGGGCTAGTTAAATTGGTGGACTTGGCTTGTGATAAATGATAATATAGAATCACCCTTTTACCTAGATTGGCCTACTTAGATTAAAGTTTTAACGACATGTGTTCAGTTTTACAGGTGCTAATCTTTTTCATATATGTCCCATGAAGTGTTTCATTAGATTGCCAAGTCCCAAATCAATTAAAAAAATATTAGAATCATGGCTCTTTTTGGATGCATGCAACCAATAGATTTGTTTTTTTGGTGGAGGGGGGCGCACTCAAACGAAAGTCTTGGGTCTAACACTGGTTGCGATTCAAAGAGAGTAATTTTATTAGAGGATTGAATTGATTATATGTGAGCCAATTGAATTGATTAAAACTGGCCCCCTTTGCTAAAGTGAGAAACTGATGCCCAAAAAAAGAGACTAAAGAATTTTCATTTTCCAAAATAAAAATTGTGGCTGTGTCAGTGTGTCCTCCACAAGGGGTTTTTGAACATTTCAACAATGATGATTTCACGATTATTGAGTTCTCAATTCTCAGGGGTTTTCTGGAAATAGACAAAAAATAGGGGTAAACGCTGAAAAATAAAATCTATAATTGACAATTAATTAAACTTCCTTGTCTTCCACTAAAGAGAAACAAAGAAGAGAATCTCACCCATCAGTACCGTTTCCTCCAATGCAACAAACATGCCAAGGTTGAAGGTTCAAACAGAAATAGGAATCCACTCTGGTTTTTATTAATTCAATGGAGCCAAAACCTAAGATGGAGAATCACATTTCATTAAACTAGCTTCCTATCATCATGTATAAATCTTCATGACGCAGCTCCACTGCACGTACATACTCATTAAACCAACCGATCAAAAAAATTCTTGTATTCAAAACAAGCACAGTTTTAAGAGTACAATATGGTTGCAGGTGCAGTGAACAATGAGGTTGTGTCTGTCGTCTCGCCAGTGAGGTTGTGGAAGGCGATTGTCAAGGACTCCCACAACCTCATGCCTAAGCTCATGCCCGACATCATATCGAGCATTGTCGTTCTTGAAGGCAATGGTGGGGTTGGCACCATTAGACAGTCCAATTTCACTAATGGTAATGTTTGGATATGGTCTGGAGTCTGGACTAGTGCTTTTTTTCCCTTTAATTCTTGATGTTTTTTTTATATGTTGTTAAAAATTATGGGTATGATTATGATGTTCATAATGCAGTCATCAAAGATTTCAGCTACTGGAAGGACCGCGTTGATGCAATTGATGATAAGAATCATGTGTTCAAATACTCAGTGATTGAAGGTGGACTTATTGGGAAGAAAGTGAAGTCTACTTGTTTTGAGCTCAAGTTTGAAGCCGGCGCCGATGGAGGAAGTGTATGCAAGTTGCATGGAGAGTATGAAACCATTGAAGATAGCCTACCAACACAAGCTGAATCTATGGAAATCATGGGAAGCATGGTGGCAATGTTCAAAGCAATTGAAGACTATCTTGTTGCAAATCCTGATGCATATGCCTAATCCAAGCTCCGTCGGATATAGTTAATTTATCATATATTTCACTGTGGCCTGTTCTAGGTTATCTTCTTTCGCAGAAACTTCTATATTTGGATTGTGGTACTACCTAAATAAAAGCTCATGATACTATGGTTTTGGTAATTTTGTTCATTGCCTGCTGAAAAAAATAATTAGAAGAAAATTCCAACACCCAGGCTATAATTGGCATGAACCAAAAGAAAAATAAAATGAGTCTTCGATGGATGGGTTTGTAAAATTATCAGAAAAGCTGGAGTAACAGTCAGAATTCAGATGATAGAGGGGGGTGGCTTCAAATTAATTTACAGTAAAAGCCAGGGGTATTTCAAAAATCCTTTTTTCTTCTTTGACCAACAATGCTTTGACGTGTTTAACTATTCTATCCCAATCTAGAGGTTGAAAATGGGTCCACACTCTCCAATTATCTAGAGGTTTCGACCCGTTAATAATCAGGTAGCTAGGAGTCCTTATTTAGGTTCCGATAAGTAAACGGGTATGGATTTTGGTCTTTTTCTTTTACCCATAACCTAAATGAGTCCGGGTCCGGTTTAACATTGGTTTCGGCCTATGGATCAAGGACTCGACTTATTATTCAACTATTTGAAAATTTCTCCTAAAAGTTAATTTTTTCTCCAAATCATTTTCTACCCAGACTCGGATCCGGACCCATCCCATATACAGAACCGGTTCCGGTTCCATCTTCTCATTAATGGTTTCAGTTCCAAAACCAAGAAATTGGTTCCGAATTGAATCTAATTTCGGGTCCACCATGGACCTAGACAGGAACCCACCATTATGTCCCTATATTCACTTCTCTTTTTGTCCAGCAAGATCTATATCACCACCGACTCCAGTATCTAGTAAGTTCTACCTACTATTGGATTTGAACCAATGACTCTTGCCGTATGAAAGCGCAGTACTCTAACCACTTGGTTAAGTAGGTCATTTATCATCACAAAGAGAGAGAAAAGATGAGACCCATCACATCGGGGATTATAGATGGAATATTACTTCTCAGTTATACCAATCCTTGGCAACAGGGGCTATAGCTTAATTAGTTAGGTAGAGCACCTCGTTTACACGCGCGCCAATGCTTTTTCAGAGGAGTCCATCATGCAATCAACAGAATTGATCTTATTGAGAAATCGATGTCTTACTCCATGGATTCGAGGGAACAAGAGAACAATAGCCTGACAAATATTTTGTTCGTTCCGATTCAGGTGCCAATTCAGGTACCAAATAGAACCCATCATTGGTTTGATCATTGATAAGGTGAATACCCAGTCCCTTCAATGCTAGGCATAATGAGGATAAGGACCTCAAAATAGCCTCTGTTCGTCCTAAAGAAGTAAAGTTTTAAGAAAATAGACAAGAATACAACTGCCTTACAACATATATGAGCCTTTTACCCAGAGTTTCTTGGGCCCTCCCTTTCGGGAGATGGTGATGGTTGTTTGTATCCTTGTGCATTAAAGTACTACTTGTCTTTTATTCTTCTTTATTTACGAGAGTCCCAGTAATTGACATGATATGTGTACATGAAAGATCAGCCCAATCAACGCTCATCTTATTGTATAGTGGAACCACTGGAGGGTTGCAATGCAAAGTCGTTCCCATAGGCCCTGAGCCCCTTACTGCACATAAGCATTTCCTTTTGTCGAAAGATGCACATCTATCGTATGGCCTACAGATGACGGACAACCGAATGGTATATATGTATATTGAGAGAGCTAGATGGATACATTGGATTGTAGATTGTAGCTAGCTGTGACCAATTTCACTTTGGTCAAATGAAAAATAGGCCTCATTTTCAATGACTCAAACCTTTAGTGGTTATAGACCGAATACATTTATTTTGATGAATTCGAAAACCCATATCAAAGTCAAGTTGGGACCATTGCGAATTCAAGGGTGGTAGGTTAGAATGAAAGGACTGGATTTATGGTGGATGGGCCCACTATATATAAAAACAAAACGGAGCTTGGACTAAGTGGGAATGAGAATTTACCTTCCTTAGAAAGAAGACAAGACGAGTAGACGACGACCAATTCCATTTTAACGACTTTTTTTTTTAATGAGAGGCCCACATACGATCAACTCATTTCCTTCACATACATATGTCCGGCATCATTTCTTCTGATTGATATTGCATGCACCACGTCCGCATGGGACGATCACATGAAGTGGCATTTTTCTTTATTGTGTCTCCAACATATTAATGGAAAAAAAAGGTCAAATTAGCTCTCTATTCTTTATTATCATACATAGAGGCCATATCCGTATCGGCGTATCCATATCTCAGTTAGCTCTCAATTGAAAATGTGGATTATTTAAACCCATTTCTTCTTAGATTTAATTTTAAACAATCAAAATTAGATTAGATTTTTTTCCCCTCTGATGCATATATCCTCACAAACTCACCCAAATCCTCAAATCATTATCGCTGCATCGAAGAACTGTTCCTGTTTTCATAGAAAGGAGGTGCCTCACCATTGAGTTGCCGATTAGATCTTATCTTGTTAATACAAATCCAAATATATGATCACATGTATGATTAAAGATATTTAATGAAAATCTCCTCCAAATATATCTCTCTCCAACTAAAAAAGCAAAAGAAAAAAAAAAGAGATAAATTCAAGGATTTTCCCCTTTTTTTTTGTGAATATAACAAACATCCATAAAGATAGGCTTATAAAAAAAACACTAATATATAGAAATAAGTAAATTTACAGACCTATGTAAAAAAAAAAAAAAAAAAAAAACTAGGGGAATGCAGAAGCCTCAACAGGAGTTTAATAAAAATAAAATAAAACTCAAGGGTGCCTTCCGAAATCCAAAATCTTCTTTGATCTGTTGACGCAGGGCGTAACGGCAATAGCCGAATGCTGCCGATTCCCGCTCCGCAAATCCAACCACAGTCCCGACTCATGTCGCTTCGGACTCGCCCTCACCAACGGGCTCCGACACAAGCCCAAACCCGACACGTTTTGCCCATGCTGCGATCCTTTCTGTACCGGTACAGGCACCGATTTCCTGCATCCCGGCGACCATTCACACCAATACTCATTTTCTCTCTCTGTTTCCAGATCTTTCGTCGCCATCTCATCATCGAGAGAAAAGAGCCGCGATTTCTTCTTCCGAAAAGCCCCGAACCAGGAAGAAGAAGAAGCGATCGGAGCCGTTGAAGTCCTCGGATCGTCCTTCTCGATCTCTCCCGATCTGGAAGCGCCGAAGAGAGAAGCGAGAAAAGAAAGCCCGTTCTTCTTCCCCTTCTTCTTCTCGAAGGTTGCAGGGCCGATCTGCGGAGTGCCGTAGAAGAGGAGGTGGTGGTGAGAGGCGGCGGAGCTGCGGCGGATGTAGGGGGAGACGGAGCGGGGGAAGATGATCGGAGGCGGCTCCTGGTCGGATTTCCGGCGGCGCTCTCCGGCTCCGGATTTGGAAGCTTCGATGAGAAAGAGGAGCCTTTGTCTGAGACAGGAAGCGCAGACGCCGACGCAGTCCTGCGAGGAGGGATGGAGAGTGCACGTCATCTTCTTCTTCTTCTGCTTCCTCTTGTTCTTATTCTGCTTCCATTTTTGTTTTCTCAGAGAATGAGAATTAGGGTTTTGATGATTCTTCTTCTTCTTCTCTCAGTTTTTGGGCATTGGAGAGGGGTTTTGAAGTGGAAGAGGTCGAGAGCAGGTGCAGGTGCAGTTTGCAGTAGCGCTGGTTATAAAAGATATAGAGAAGCCTTGGCTACTGCGGCGTTTCTTTCTTTATTCGACCAATAGTATATGGATATTGAATTCAATGTGGAATTGACTGTAAAAATTTGTAACAGTTTCAAATAAGACATTTGCTCCGGTCTCAGACAGCATGTAGGCCCCACCTTATGATCCGTCCGAATGGGCCCTCCCCCTCTTTATATCTCGCATATCTTGTAAGTTTTGTTACCTATCGGGATGAACCGAACCGTTGGATTGGAGACAGACTTCTCTTTTTACATTTCAAGCTGTTAGAATTTTCAAGAGATCAAGGGATAAAGATTATTGGGTTTACTAGCTAGAAGTTTCGTGTCTAGTACCTGTTTCTTTCCTAGAATTCAAGAAATCACTATATAGAGAATTTTTGAATTCTTAAATATAGTGGAATTTCTAAATGCTCTTTTATACTTGAGCGTCCAGAAATTCTAAAAAAAAATTAAAGAAGGTAAAATTTCTAAACATGTGAAAATCCGGTCAAAGACTTTAGAAAAGAAACAGGCCCTAGGGTTGCTCCATTTTGATCGCTCGATCCTCACCTCTCCCATGATCAGTAGCAGTTATCTTGTAGTGCGAGATATGTGCATAAGAGCACCGCCCTTCAAATAATGCCCTACATTATTTGTTTTAACAAATAAACACTTTTATAACTAGAAATATCTGTCAACGACATTGAACGTTGATCGACGGGCAATTTTTTTATCTATTGGCAGAATTAAGGGCATTTTGTGTTCATATTATGAGAAATTTCCTTATATCCAACTTCATCCGGATCGAATTCAACTTAATGACAAAAAATTCACATAATCTGGCTCAATTTAAATATAATTAACGTCCAAAGTTTATTCTAGACTGGTACTTATTAAAATACTTTTTTCATCCTGTATAGTAAAATGTAGGGGGATTTCATTAACAAGTTAGAAATTGATTTTCATTGCAAGTCAAGGAGGTTGATCGATATTTTTTTAATAGATAGAAGTGGTTATTTGTGTAAAAAATAAGTTGGTTATATGTGATTGTATCAAAAAATGGGCCCCAGACCCAATGGCCATGAGTGTGAATCTTGAGTTAAAACTTAAATTCTGAATTTGGAATCTAGCAAGGTTGGTTAGAGCTGGACTAGCCTAAGTTCCGAAATCTGAATATAAGATCTCAAGATTGCAATGGCAGATTACAATTAATGATCAGGTGAAAATCTGCAATTTGCAATTGTTTGGCATTTCGAACAACCAAACTATTATTGGTGGTTGGGATTCTGATTTAGTTCATATTATATATATAACCTTTACGTCCTTAATCTCTTTGCAATTGTAGATGCTCTGAGATAGGTATCTCGTAATGATTGATTAGGGTAATGCTTAGTTGGTGTTTGAGATAAAGAAATTAGAATTGGTTGGGTTAGGCTCTCTAAAGTCAAAGGCTCAATTTATATAGTACTACTGCTAGTTAGACCCACCGTGATTGACGTTCGAGAGGTGGGACCCACATCACTATGGCAAATCTCATTCTTGAGAATATTTCATTATAAAAAAAATGTTGTAACCATTTGTAGTTTGGCATTGTCATAATAAAGTAAAAATGGTTTTCAATCAAGGGCTAAGATGATACGACGATCTGGTGTTTTTTTTTTTTTAATGGACTCTTATTCATAAGGAGACCTTTCCACGTGCCCCATCCCAACAGATGAGAAGGCAGTGTGAACCCCACGACCTAAACTTCGTATAAGCAATATGCGGTCAATCTGTTCGTGGGAGAACATTCCCATTGAAAGGCAACATATTTTTATCTGCATTCACATGCACATAAGAATATGACCTTTTGTTTTTCTTCATAATTTTTTTAGGTTCTTTTTTTACCCTTTCTTTTATCAGTTTTCTAACAAGTGAGTTTTAAAGTAAATTCTTTTTTCAATTCTTACTAAAATCTATTCATGTATAGAATTATTTCTATGATTATAAATATGATTTTTCTCCATTTTTATTTCATTATACATATATATTGTGATATTTTCCAAATATAAAAGCACATTTCAAATTTTTGCTAATCTCCTGGTTTCCACTCTGCCGTCCCTAACCCGTGATCCTTATATCTGAGAGAATGACCCAGACAACAGCAGTGATTGGTCATGTATTTGGGCGTCCGATCGTGGACCTCATTGCTGGACTGTATGTTATCCCATGTTGCAGGCAATCTTGCCATGCTCATTCTACACTAAGGCATGTTAGAGTCAATTTGCATAATGGAACTGCGCGCCCCATCCCAATCCAAAGAAATTGCCCAACAATGACCCCACTCAAGTGGTCCAACCTCTGGTTATTGGTCAGCTGGTTTGCTGGTCAGGGACATGTGAAAGCATGGTAGATGGGTGAGTTTGGAATTTCGAATCCCTTACAAAGTAGGAAAAAAAGAGAGTCCAACCCCTGGTCGAGACCTTTAATCACTTCCTCTTGTTTAGTCAGCCATTCAATGAGACCAGTTTAGTGGCTAGATTAAAACTTTAAGTCAGAATAAGGGCTCCTTACCTTTATTACCTGGCTATCCGGGATTCGAATCCTGAGTACTTTGTATTTTTCCGTTTGTGTAGGCTTTCCCATGTCTATGCCCCTTGGCTGGAGTATAAAAAAAATGAAACACCTTAAGTCAAGTTTTCTTCCCACTTGTACGGGCTTTCTATTTATGTGGCTCCCTTCTCACTTTTATGGATGTGTATATAAAGGCTCTCTCTTTAATTAGTCGCAGCCCTAGAAAAAAAGTATCATGTTCTATTCATGGAAGGAGCAAACCCTTTCGCTTGTGCTGAGTTTGAGGTTAGATTTTCACCGTTTCCTTTGGTCCATTGACTATGGGTTATATACATATCCTGTAGGAGAGACAGTAAATCAAAACCTAAGATGGAAAGAAGGATTACGACTGCAGTTGACAATGAAACAGGAGTTTCCACGTGGGCCCCATATTTTCTTGACCCAAGGTATATCATCATAATAATTATTATGATTAGATTGATCAAGATATGAAAAATGAGAGCTAAGTCTTATTTTTCACATATGGATCAATCTAATAGTGTTGTAGCTTTGATTGAGAATTGGGAGAGCTCTTGTGTATTAACTTAATTCCCATTTGTATATCAGGCATCGGCATATGCTCATTGCTTTCTCTGTATATAATAAGAGATACTTTGGTCATTTTGCCCCCTCTATGCAAATGGACCTTTTTGTGATCAAGTCTAATAGGTTGCGAATTGACCCGACGAGTTCAGTTGTAGTAATATAAGTTAGAGAATTTTACCGGTTAAATCTTCAAATACAGCCATTTATTTTAATGGGTCCTCGCCATTTATGCACCACCAATTGGGTCTTCCCGTCACATTTCTCTTTTTTTTTTTATTATTATAACCGACGATAGCGTCACTCAAAGAAATGTTGAGTGACGCTATCGTGCTGTTTGCGTCATATTTTTTATTCTATATATTCATCCCACATCTTCTTCTTTGTTCCAGCAATATTTAGACACCAACTCATCTTCTTCAAATTTGCCAACATGACATGTTGTTTGGATCTATGATGACTAGCTCTCACTTTGGTTGGAGGTTGAGCTCGCTCACAATGGTCATGGGCTGTGTATTCCTTTAGTGGACCACATCCCGGGATCCAGTGATCATGCAAAACATCAATATGGCTCCCATCTTCTCCCACACTCCATCTCAGGTTATCCAAAATGTAATTTTTTTAATTTTTCAACAAAAATTTCAAGAGTGGGGAGTCACCTGGATTTGGTTCACAATCCCTGGAATTCCTCAAGACAGACTAGTGAAGTCCTTGACTTGTTGTGCTGGTAATCAAACTTACAAATAGGGATTAATATTGGGGAGAAGTTGTTCAAACAAACATTGGGTAGAAGTAGAACCTCTAACTTAGCCCATGACTTCTTCAATGGTGACAAAGCGGCCTCTCTCGATTGAAAGCTGACCAGTAACTCCCATGGCAACTGAGCAACCCGTCATGCAAGTCTACTGCAGGAGCTCGGTCACCTGGGGCTTTGACAGCAGATAAGAAGTGAAGGTGTTCCAGGTAACTTGATCCGTGGTGCAGTCCATCCAGGAGCATGAAGACACTGGTGTCTTAGTGTTGCAGGAGTATGAAGACAGGTGTCTGCGGAAATAACTCATTGTTACAAGTGTCACTGGTGTACAAATTTTCTCCCCTTCCTATTAAGACACCTAACTCACTCGTAAGGTAATATAGTGATTGACGATGAGTGACGCTAGCACTGTAGTCAGAAATTCAGTGACGCTAGCGTTACTTACCCCCAGGCTATAAAAAAAATGCAAATAGTACTAACGGACTCAATTGGTGGTGCATAAATGGCGAGGATCCATTGGGATATATGGCTGTATTTGAGAATTTAACCGGTAAAATCCTCTATAAACTATGATTTCATATACTGAGATGGACTATACAGCAGTATGTAGATGTCATACGTAATAAGACCTGAGGACGAAATCAGTTTCCATAAGGTTAAAATATGAAAAAGACTCCAAATTAAGCTCCTCACAAGTGAGGACGAAATCAGTTTCCATAAGGTTAAAATATGAGAAAGACTCCAAATTAAGCTCCTCACAAGTCACAAGTCTCAAGTCTATGTAGATGTCATACGTAATAAGACCTGAGGACGAAATCAGTTTCCATAAGGTTAAAATATGAAAAAGACTCCAAATTAAGCTCCTCACAAGTGAGGACGAAATCAGTTTCCATAAGGTTAAAATATGAGAAAGACTCCAAATTAAGCTCCTCACAAGTCACAAGTCACAAGTCTCAAGTCTCGATGTAACGCCCCAATTCCGGATACCGAGAAAATCGTCAAAGTACCGAAATTGGCGCGCTACTTCCCGGAAAATCCGAGAACTTCCAAGATCATAGGTCCGCAGTGAGGTTCAATTTAAAACTTTTTGAACAATAATGTAACAACAGTTATTATTGCGGAAGCGTATTATAAGCGGAAGCCATACAGAGATAGCGGAAGCATAAGGTATCATCGTATATATATCAGATGTAGATGGGCTGAAGTCCAGCCTAAAAGTATAGTGATAACAAGATCAAAGTTTAATTACATATTTTTCATTACTACCCAACTCACAACAAATGTCTCTCAAAAACCCAGACAAAAGAACACTCAAACCCCTGCAGCTAGTGTCGGCTCTCCACCTTCCGGCTCGACCTCATGGTCGGCCGGCCCCCATCCGTAGTCGCCTGCTACGGGCACCTCAACGAGTGCGAACGCATCGCCCTCGAACTCGGGGTCAAGACCTAAGCACCAAGAGTGGGTCAGATCTAAAGATCTGGCAAGTCACAATATGCAGATAATATAGAATGTATGCATCAAAATGGGTAGAGACATGTATAAAGTTAAGAGAGTAACAAAGGTTCATATGCTATGCAGTCGTGCAAGATAACAATGTAGAATCATAATAAGCATAACAGTAATAAACCTACACAATATGGCACATCCACATAAGCTGGTCACCGCGGGATATTATGCCGCGGCCCTCCCATACTGAACACAGTCGCGGTAGGGATCCTAAGCTAATGCTAGGGATTACTAACCCCGCAAAATATCATCAACATCATCCACAACGACCGGAACCGGCATCACACCGTCCGTCCCAACAGTGCTCATCATGATAGCCACACAACAAATCTCAATAGCTCCTACCAGTGATGATCAGTCCAACTGGCTGAGCTTAAATCAACTGAGTGAATGTCTATGCCGACTCAGAAACAATAAAGGTCTGTGTCTGTCTAGGCTTTGCCTTGCGTGAACAAGGTCCTAACAAAAGTCCCTAAGAGGTCTAAGTACTCAATACAAATTGTGGATCATAGTTCAAGTCCAATTCCAATCATTGGATCCGTACCAAGGCCCACCAAATACTTGGCCTGGTCTATAACAATCCATATGAAATACAAGTCCATGTTCAATGACATATGATCCATCTACGTCCATAATGGGTTACAAGCCCATACAATCTAACCTCTCCATTCTAGGGTAATTCACATCCAACTTAGGCCATAAAAAGGGCCCGCCTAGCCACAGACACGGGTCAATGATCCACCCAATCAGATTACCGGGTCACCTCTAAGTATTCCTAGGTTTAGGTCCTCCATTTTCCATTTAATTAACAGGTATGAGCAATAATAAGGATAATAGAGTGATAGTCGTAGTATGAGGGAGATGAATCTCCAAGTACACGAATCATAGGGAGATAGCAACAGTCCAACCTAGGTAAATGGTCCACTTTCGGATACAGGTCCATCTCAGGTAATTCGATCTTTAAGTGAAACCACAGATGCGAAGGAATATTGTGTTTGGTGCTTAGAAGTTATGTGCATCATTTGGTAACGTATAAAGGTCGAATCATCTAAGATTACATAACCTGGACTTTAATTAGTGGACCCCACGAGTCAAGGTTGAGCCGTACCATTGACTCGTGGCTGGCACAGTGATGGAAGTCTATTTGAATGGTCAATGGGCCCTACATATGATTGCAACAATAGAAATTAGAATCTGGGGATCGTCACTGTACACAGTGTGCTCAGCCGACCTCCTGGCCTGGGCGGTCAGCTCGGCACACTGTGATCAGAGAAGGTGAAACATCCTGCAGGCAAGGCCTACTCGTCCAGGATATCTTGTGAGTTCGGCTAACCCCCTGGCCTGGGTGGTTGGCCGTGCACACTAGGAATTCTGGCTGAAGGGAATGTCCCAGGTTCTAGTCTCCTTTGTTGAAATCCCGCCTTTTTGGAATCCATCTCGGAGTTCGGCTAAGCAATGGAGCTCAATTGAATACTCAGTTCGGCTACCCAGCTCAGCTCGGCAAAGGGCCTAGCTCAGTTCGGCAACCCAGCTGAGTTCGGGAAAATGCATTGGGCTTGGTAGGGCATTGAGGTTGGTTTAGCTCTCAGCTCGGTTAAGCACTGAGTTCGGCTAAGCTCGAAGTCCGGTCTGGCACGGAACCCGGTCTGGCGCTGAGCTCAGTAAAATACTGAGTTCGGCCATAACACTGAGTTCGGCCGTAACACTGAACTCGGCTTTGAGCACTGAGCTCGGCCTAGACACTTAGCTCGGCTAAACGCGGATCTCAGCCTGACCATTATGCTCGGCAGAACTCTGAGTTCGGCTAGTGTTGAATCCAGCATCGCTGAGTTCGGCCAATGCTGAGCTCGGCAGTTGCTGAGCTGCGCTAACGCTGAGCTCGGCAACCGCTGGGCTCTGCAAGTGCTGAGTTCGGCAGTTGCTGAGCTGCACTAATGCTGAGCTCGGCAATCGCTGAGCTCGGCCATCGCTGGACTCTGTCCATCTCTCCTATCAGTGTTGTGTTCTGTTACAGAACTCAGTTCTGCGACAGGACACAACTTCTCTTCATTAAGCACAGGAATGGTGGTCCACCTCTGATCAAAATCCAGATCAAGTAGCACCCCATGGTCGCACAGGCCCCCTCACATAGACGTAGGGTCCTGATCTACCAAGGGTGGTCCTACTTCGATTCCGATCTCAATACTGCGAGATGGGTTCTTGTCATTCCATCTCCGAAAACTCATTCCCGTGACCCAATTCTTCTGGGATTCTCCATAGACCATTACAGAAGCAAAATAAATCATTCCTACATCATCCACCCATCATCAACCGGCCATTGATCATCCAAATGAGGTAATCCCATCCATCAATGGCCAAAGGAACCAAACAAACATGCTCAAGGATCGATCTAAACATATATATTACGAATTGGAATTCTACTGCAAATCAAAGGAAGGAAACATGCAATCTAGACTACCAGCACAGTGCACTTGCCTTGATCAATTGAAGGTAGAAGGAAAAGAGAGAGAAAACCACAGGGAAACCAAAAGGAAGGGTCTCGGCAGTTGCTCCTACGGTGCAGGTCGATCTCGGCTGGCCTTCTGTTAAGGGATTTCTGGGGCGAGGGAGAGAAAAGAGAGATTGGAGGGGGAGATGAGGGTTCGTTGGAGAGAATTGGGGAAGAAGAAGAGAGAAGAGATTGAAACTTGAGAGAAAGGAAAAAGGAGATGAACAGTAGTTGTTAGGGCAGGGGAGGGTTTTGTTTATATAGGTTGGGTTTTTGGGTTAGGGACAAAATTGCCCTTGGGGTTAGAATAGGATTAGGGTTAGGGTAGAGGGTATCTAGGTCTTTAGGTGGGCTTCTAGAAGATTCCTTGGTGCAAACTCCCTAGAGTAAATACAAAACTCAAGCTAGGGCCTCTAACAAACTTCCTAACTCTAAAAATAACAAAAGACCCCCTATTGACTCTACTAATTACACCACTAGACTAACCCTAGGAAAATACATAACTACCCTCACTAAGTCCCATAATTAATATAATTAAAATACTTAAGCTAATATATAGTATTCAAATTCACATTGAGGGCCCACCAGGGGTGGGGTCTCACACTCGAGTCTCAAGTCTCCGCAATCTAATGGATCCCACTGTGATTGCTTCTCACAAGTGGCTAACACGAGTCAATCAGTGCATGAATTGGCCTCCGGTTTTCAGCTAGGGAAATTCTATATGCACCCCTAAAATTGCTGAACACACCCACATTCTTCAATGAACAGTAATTTTTTTCTTTAGAATGTGGATGTGCTCAGCAATTTTTGGAGTGCATATAGAATTTCCCTTTCAGCTATCATTTTCTTTACTTGAGAGGGTATGTTTTTCTTGGTTTGCCCTAAAGGCTGACAGCAATTGAATCACTGCCAGATCTTTGTTTTTTATTCTCTGCTTCACTTCTCTAACTTTCCAGATGCACCATTATTTCAGTAATCTATCCATTAAAATTTGAGTTTATAGACTGTTTTTTGCTCTTCCTAGTATTCTCGGCTCAGAAAGTCACCTAGGATGTCGTGTCACCCTGCCACTTTTTTTTTTTTTTTGGTTAGAATTCCTAACCAGAGTTTAGTGTTTTTGGAATCTATGGACATGATATGGTGGCTTTTTTCTTGCCATTTTACAAATGCCATGCTTGAAAACCCTTAAAATTCTCAAATGACCTTTGGAATTTCTAGAATTTCAGGTCTTTGCTTTTTGGTAGAATTTGTGGATACTCAACTACAAAGGAGAATTTAAGAATTTCACATATCTAAGAATTTAGAAATTCTTCAAGTTATAATTCTTTAAATTTCAGAAACAAACAGCCCTGGGCATGATGATATTCCAAGTCAGCTTGAGTGCTTTTCATGTAATGCTTCCTCTTCAGCCACCTTGGCTGGGGTGAAAAAAAAAACATAATACTTCATTTTGTGTGGAGGGCTACATATGAATTTCCTCTTTCTCTTTTGCTGCTGCACAGCCTGCGCCAAACAATAAAAAATAACTTCACTTGAAAATAAAATTTTAGTTTCCGCAGAAAACACTTTACTCAAATGTCCAGTACGAGTTTTCTAACCAAGTAGACTCATGAATCACTAAGATAAACATAGAAGCAAGGCTGATGAAGATGGAAAAAGACAAAAAAACAAAGGTCTCTAAAATAAAGAGAGCTTTGATGATCTAAATGGTGGGGCCCAACAAAACCCCAATGGCATAAATGGATGCCAATTCTCTTCAATTGGGTATCAATGCAATAGGTAGTCCTGTCAATTTTTCTCGACTGGAGTGTCCCATCTTTTTTGCTTGATAGCCCGGGGACCATCTCATATTGTCAAACCCAAATTAAATAAAGAGGAAGGACTAAACGCGGGATCCAAACGAATCCTGTGAAGACGCGTTCAAAGAGTAAGCAGATGCATGTACGTGATTGCATGAGGTCGAAGCAGCGAGACTTTGTCTTCTGTCCAAGCATTTACGGCATCCGTTCCATTTAGTCTCCAGCCTTTTGACCATGGAGCTGGGATTCTCTTCCCACATATTCTTTTGGTCGATTATTTTTATTATGAGCTCAAGAGTGGACCACACATTTGAAATTCAAGCAGCTAATAGTGATGGCCTCATCCTTGAACCATCATTATATGAATGTTTACTTTAATCATAGGTAGATTCTGAAAATGGTGGGCCCATGATTTTCTTTTGAGGGGGTGGACCCAAACAAAATAGATAGCTCGATTTTGGAGGCAAGTCTAGGATTTTATGTGGATTTTAGGGGCGGATTTAGAATTTTTCATGAGGATTTTGGAAGCTGATCTAAAATTCTAATATGGTTTTTGAGTCCGGATCCTTAAGAGGCTTGGACTTGGAGAAATCGGAGTTGAAGGAGTGTAACTCCATATTAAGGCCCACCTATTGAAGATTGGAGCCTTACAAAATAAATGCCCTCCCATGGCGTTCCCCAAATCTTACTCTAATAGGAGATGGTCTCATTGTAAGATTGATCAAAATATGATTGACGCAATTTGATGCATATTCATTACTCATGTTCCCTGTCAAACAGTCAACTCCTATTGAGATAAAACTTGGGGGTACAGCATGTAGTAAGAGGGTGTTTATTTTGTACGGCTGGAAGGGAAGTTTATTATGTGCAACTTGGGGACACAACACGTAGTATCACGGGGATGGCTCGCCGTGTGACAGATCATGTTTAAAACATATGAATTTTTTTTTTTGTTGTAATATTTGATTCTAAGGGCACATTTGACAACAGTCAATGCTAGGGAGAGGAATTCTCTGTTTAGATGATCCTTTCGTTCTACTCTACGGTAGTATCCTCACTGAGGATTTTCTATGAAGATGATTCACCTCACTCCAGGTTTGTCAAACAAAAGGAAGCTGCAGATTTACATAAACGAGATCCAACGATCTCGAGTTTTTTTTTTTTTTTAATTTTCTTACAATCCATGATGAAGCAACCTCTAAAATTTGGTCTCCTGACCATTTTTGGCCATTTACAGATGATGGACGGTTCGAATTTTCATTATGGGTCCTACAAAAATTAAAAAGTAATTTTTAAAATTATAGACTTTTTAACAAATATCTTGAGATATATGATGAATCAACAGCTGAGAATTGATCTACTAGCCGTTTTGAGCATTCTCAACATGATGGATGGTTCAGATCAACCAAGTGGGACCAATAAAAAAGGGTTCCATAGCCAAAACGGTACCCAGTATTGCCATGTGCTGTTCTCTTAAACCAACTTGAACTTGTTACTGTTCATCTGAAGAGGTATTGTATGGGCAATCAACGGTCATCCTTTTTCTTCAATTTTCTCGTTATCCATGAATTGGATAACCAAATTTGACACTGTAGCCGTTTTAGGCCTTCTGAAGGGCCTGGACGGTTTGGATTTTCAAAATGGGCCCCATAAGCTTTGTTTCCATAGCAAAAGGCGGTAACCTCTATTATACTGCCTGCATCACTATTCATTTGCAAATCAGCGAAGGCGTGCATTTCCGAAACGCGATGTGGGGAGGTCCCACATTCATTCTACACACTTGTGCGGACTTTGTCTGTATTTTGAGGATTCCTTTTATACGGTGGCAACCATTGCCAAACCTGGATTTTCCTCCCAATCAAGGAAAAACAGCGAGGAATCCACAATGTGGATGGTTGTCAAACGTGCCCTAAGTGTGTCGAGTACACGACAAAAGTTAAATATGGGTTAATGTGGAGATTTATTTCAAGGGTACTTTGTGTTATGTGCATAGTAAGAAGATTGAAGAATAATTTTTACTAGGTACTGATTAGACTAGTTATGATATATAAAATAAAATGTTGGCTAATTTGCAAATAACACATGAAAAAAATGAGTGAAGTATTAAAGAGAATGTTGTCATATGTGTATGGTTAGAAATGAGCACATTCAAAAATATTTAGGGGTAGCAATAATTAATGATAAATTATAAGAGACTCATTTAAAAAGAATTGGATATGTCCCAAGGAGGTCACCAACACAACACCGGCGTTGGTATAAAAAAAGTCTAGGAAAGAGGATAGCCCAAAAGGATATGGTTGGAAATAGTTGACCTAAATAGTTGACAGAAAGCTTTGACGGTGACGATAATGGTGATTTGACTGTATTATAACGACTATGGTACGTTGCAACCCACCAAAATATGAGAAATGCAAAGCAAAATCAGCACTAATACACATGTTACCACTCCCCATTTGATTGAAAGGAAAAAAAAAAAACCACATCCAACACATAGGTAAAACGAAATGTAATCATTGTGCATGTACGTCATTAATTTATATATGTAAATCGCAGCAAGCAACCGACCCTTGGTTACTTATTCATTGCATTATCAACAGCAATTTAGCTGATTTAATATACCAGCATATGACATGTAAATATTAAAGCTGCTTGCAAGCTGGGGTACATTGTAAGGACCCGGGTCAGCTGCGAGCAAGGCAGGGATCCTAATCTTACATTGCCAATGAGGCTGCTCAGAGACTGGGCTTATATGTGCGATGCTGTAACGATCCGAGTCACCTGGTATAATATTGTCCGCTTTGGGCCGCAGCCCGCACGATTTTATTTCTGAAACCCTTTGAGACCCAAAACGCGTTATACCAGACAAGGCCGTCCTTGTCTGGTATAACGCGTTTCCTTATCTGGTATAACGCGTTTTGGGTCTCAAAAGGCCCAGAAATAAAGCCGTGCGGGCTGCGGCCTAAAGCGGACAATATTATACAAAGTGACTCGGATCGTTACATACATCTAAATACACAAATGGTGAGTTTGATATTTTTTTATTTTGACTGAAAGAATAGCGGATGGCATTCTTTATGATTGAACGAGACCCACTTGATCCGTAGGGCCTTCCTCCTCCACAAGTTATGACTGCCCCACAGCTAAGTGAGCGATTCTGTAAGTTTGCACTTCATTGTAATTAGATGAGTCTAGTGTCTGGAGCTAAACAAGAATTGTTCCTATACAAAACCCTTTCTATACACCATTGCATGGATTTTACATAATTGGATGCCAAATAAGGACCACCCCATATCTCTGTTCTGAGGATAGCTTTAACCCAAATGGCCTCATTACATTTGGATTGCATGTCTCGGTATTTGGATTCAGTAGTTGAGTTGAGAGTATAGGGCTCCCTTCTTGCATTTACCTGAAAAGACTTGCGTAGTCCTAGAGCTCAAGGCTTTAGTTAGAATCACTGGGTCTCTTGAGATATCACCACTGTCAGCTTGACTACCAATGGAGGGGACTTCCACCTTTCATAAATGAGCATTTTGCAAGGTGCGTCCTACAATACTTTTGGCCAATTTTGCTTAAAATCATTGAGAGATAGAGACCCATGGACTCCTTTCTGGAACACATCTTCGTCTGGATCACTTTTGTTGTTTCGGAACATTGTACTGTCTCTCCATCCTAATTGACCAAAAACCTTCTTAGTGCCAAAGGCCCAAAGATCAGATCATTGGCCATCCCTTTTTGGAAGACTACTATGTTACTTCAAAATCTGCTGAGAGCAGAGAACCAACTAATATCCAAAAGAGAAGGGGGGGCCATATAGAATGCCACAGCTGTATGGTTTTTTAACTTCTGTTTGTTAGTATTTGCCTCCATACCTGCTTCTCTAATGCAGTTAATAACAGATTACTCCATGGTAGAATCACAAGTTCTTGCTTGCATGGGTAGTCCTTTGACTTTCACTTCTTGGCATCTTAAGTTCCTGTATAATCTAATCTGTTGGTTTAATGAAGTTATCCAGGTTCATACCTATGTCACATGTTATAATCCCTTGTGGCTTCCGCTTATTCTACACCTAACTATCAGATCTACACTCTAGGGCGAAGGACCTGGGCCTAATGGGCATGGGCCAAGACAAGATCATTAGTCTAGTCAAATGGTCCATGGGCCAAATGGACTCCTAGGATTGCATATTGGGTCAAATGATTCTTAGTTCCCTTGTAAACTTAAAATAGATGATAGCAACAGTGTGAGACCCCAATCCACATGGGTAATCCCTTGAGGCAAGACTAGGTCAAGTGCTCTTGTGAGCCAAGAAAGGAAAATCCGTAGGGATAAGGATGGAGTGCTTTGGTTAGCATTGTGAGGCTTTGTCCAAGTCCCACATCAGAAATATCTATGTCCTGACCCTAGGCTTATAAAGTATGACATGGCCTTAACTTCACATGAAGCCTTTTAAAACCATGCGACAAGATTGGGTTGGAATCTCATGAGCCAAAGCTGACAATATCATGTGGACAGCGGGCCTGGGTCGTCACAGAATGGTTTCAGAGCCAGGCCTGGGTCATCACATGATGGTATCAGAGCCAGGCTCGGCTCTATTTCCGGTGGGCTCCTGATCACATTGATCATGATGCATTGCAACTCAATGAAGACTTGTAACATTGCTTCATGATTCTAAACGTTAACCCTATGCTAATTCTAGAGTTCACAGCAGCTGAGATTTGAGGTTGAAACTGACTAAAATTTATTTCAAAACAGCCAGATCCTACAAAGGAATAAGTTTCCTCTCCAGGGCAGAGGGAAGGCCTCAAGCTGGCGGTTCATCATCATCTTTATCCACTAGTAGTAGAGGGAAACTGTTTACTACTGGTTAAAACAGTCCAGGAACAAGGAACTCTACCAAGGAAAATTATGACTATATGGAGACACATTCAGGGTCTACTTAAACAAATCCAAGACTGGGAAGCCCATTTGTGTAGTAGGACAGCCGACCGGGTGGCTCATGATTTGGCCCACTTGTTCTATCCTCTATTACATATGTTACTACAAACTTACTTTGCCATATACTTGCAGTTTGCAGGGAGGATGTTGGCAGGCAGTTCCACTGAGACGCAGCCGACCGAGAGGATCATTAGGGAGGTCATTCCAGGAGAACATGAAGTGCTTCATACATAGAACTAACTGAGAGAGCCCAGTTTTTATTGTTTTTTTTTTTTTTTTTCAAAGATCGGCTACTATCTACTGCTGTCTTCTGTTCTTTCTTACTTTACATGTTTGTCTTCTGTATCTAAGACT
The DNA here is from genome assembly GCA_012931725.1 of Litsea cubeba. NCBI lineage: Eukaryota > Viridiplantae > Streptophyta > Magnoliopsida > Laurales > Lauraceae > Litsea > Litsea cubeba. The sequence goes on from CM022947.1 coordinate 127,411,297, forward strand.
GTAATCTCCCCTTCTTATGTTCTGTACTCTCTCTTCTTAATTTAAGTAACCTCTTTTAGTAAAAAAAAGTTTCAGCTCCAATGCACTTAATATTGTCAAATAGCTTAGCCATATGTTGATTTGAGACAGAGCACCCGGGAACATTGCATATCAATATGTATCAAAGCTTACAAATGAAGGTGTAGTGGTTTTCACTATCTATAAAGTAATTATAGTAACAGAAGCTGCTAGTGATCTCCAAGAATGATATTGAACAATTACCAAACACAAGTTGCAATCTTATCCAACTTGTCATCAAAGGGAGAATAAAAAAGAATTATCGGCCGGTGTTGCTAGTACAGTGGGTGCTAACATCATGTGCAATTCATCAGAATCTAACCTTGAGGCTTTCCCATGGAGAAATGCTGATTTGATAGAAACAATTCACAATGTAAGGAGAAGGTTCTTGTTTTCGTTCATAACTCGAGCGAAGTTAACAGTGAGGCTGGTCATTTGGCCAGAGTGGGGGTTGATTGGGCCTCTCATTTGTTTGACTCAGCAAATGTGGTTTTGCTTTGATTTGACTTTTGGCCATTTTAGAGATTGATCCTTATCATTGTTAGGATCATGATACTGTTCTAACTGCACTTTTTGCATCTTTAATTACAATTATCATCATTTTTCGTGGTATCATCATTTGGGGAAAAAATATATATATATATATAGTGACTGCAGAAGGTGTAGATAGCTATCTAGATATGTGATGTCACACTCAATTGGGACACTACCTTGCACTCTCTGTAAAGTTTTTAAGAATTCATGAGCTTATTCAATAAATTGTGGCTTTAAGAATTCATTAGTGCTTTTATAACTTAAGAAATAGAAAAGAGTTTTGTAGCTAATTAATTAAAAGGTCAGTATTAATCATACTTAGAAGTAGAACAGAAAAAATAAAATGAATACTAGCTCTCATGGTTTGTTGTGGAAACCTCCTCAGCTGCAACAGTATTTGATAAGAAATCTGATCGAAATGAACAGCCTCGTTTTTCAATAACATTGATCTTGTTATAAATCTTCTTATTCACACATGCACATTGGCTTGCAGTGATCACTTAAATTGGTTTTGTCCTAGTACCTCTGCTAGTTATATCTGGCTTTTACTTTAAACTTACCTGATTCCCAATTCACTCCCGACAGGGTAAAAAGGTAAAACCTGACTTACTCCTTGAACTATCTGCAGTTTTGAGGGTTTGGTCTCCAATGGATATCCATGATATAATTTTGTACTGCCTTATGATGATAGCTGGATTATGAAATCCCTTCATTCTTGCAGAACTCATTAAAAGCACTATTACAAAATTCCAAGCCATTGTCAGTTCTCAAGCGCTTGATTTGTTTACCTGTCTGCTTCTCAATCATAGCCTTCCATTGCTTGAATTGTGCAAAAGCTTCATGTTTGTGCTTTAAGATATACACCCAGACTTTCCGAGAATAGTCATCAATTAAAGTCAACATGTATAAACCACCACCAAGAGATGGAACGCGAGAGGGACCCCAAAGATCAGAGTGGATGTAATCCAAAGTACATTTGGTCCGATGAACAGCTGTCCTGAACTTGACCCTACACTGCTTTCCGAAGACACAATGCTCACAAAAGTCCAGCTTTCCTGTTTTCTGACCACACAACAAACGCTGTTTAGTTAACTCATCCATACCCCTCTCACTCATATGCTCGAGTCGCATATGCCATAACTTGGTAGTTTCTGAATCTGAATCTGAGGACGACACAACTGCAGCATCTATAATTGTACAACCTTGAAGAAAGTAAATGTCATTATGCTTCAGTCCCTTCATCACTACAAGAGCATCATTCGAAATTCTCATAACTCCACCTCCAGCTTTGTAGGTACAACCGTTGGAGTCAAGCGTACCCAAGGAAATCAGATTTTTCTTCAACTCTGGAATATGCCTGACATCTGACAAAGTTCTCACAATACCGTTATACATCTTAATTTTAATTGCACCTATCCCAACAACCTTACAGGCTGCATTATTTTCCATAAGCACTTTACCACCATCAATAGATTGATAATTGGTAAACCAATCTCTATAAGGACACATATGATAGGAACACCCCGAATCAAGAATCCACTCAGTAGCTGGGCTACCAATAGTAACCGAAAGAACTTCTGCACCATCAGAATTATTCTCTTCAACTTCGGTTGCTACTCCTGCAATTTCTCCAGAATCAGATTTCTCCTTCCCTTTACGCTCTGGACAATCTTTTCTAAAATGCCATTCCTTGTGACATTTGAAGCACTTTAATTTTTTAGTTTTTCATTTTGACTTAGATCGGCCTCTTCTATTCTGCTTCCTGCTCTCTCTTCTCTGTTCTGCCACACGCTACCAAACTCTCACCAGAACTGTCAGTGTTTTCAGTTGTAACCTTTTTCTTCAACTCCTTAGAGTTCAAGGCTGACTCAACATCTCTTTAGAAAGAGTTTCTCTACCATACATCATGGTATCAACAAAGTTCTTATACGAGGGTGGTAAAGAGCATAGCAACATGATGGCTTGGTCCTCATCATCAATTTGAACATCGACGTTTTCAAGATCCATAACAGCTTTCGTAAAAGAATCAAGGTGGGTTGAAACAGACGTACCTTCTTGCATTTGTAAAGTGAACAATCGCTTTTTCAGATACAAGCGATTCGTGAGAGACTTCATGATATACAAGTTCTCCAACTTCTGCCATATGCCAGCAGCAGTTTTTGTGAGGCCCCACCCCTGGTGGGCCCTCAATTTGAATTTGAATACTATATATTAGCCTAAGTATTTTAATTATACTAATTGTGAGGTTTAGATAAGGGTAGTTATGTATATTCATAGGTTTAGTCTAGTTGTGTAATTAGTAGAGTCAATAGGGTGTCTTTTGTTAATTTTAGAGTTAGTTAGTTTGTAAGAGGCCCTAGCTAGAAATTTGTATTTACTATAAGGGGTTTGCACCAAAGAATATTCTAAAAGCCCACCTAAAGACCTAAGTACCCTCTACCCTAACCATAATCCTATTCTAACCCCAAGGGCATTTTTGTCCCTAACCAAAAAACTTAACCTATTTAAACTAAACCCTCCCTGCCCAAGCAATTACTGTTCATCTCCTCTCTCAATTCCTATCTCTTTTCTCTCTTCGTCTTCCCCACTTCTCTCCAACGAGCCCTCATCTTCCCTCCAATTCCTATCTCTCTCCCTCTCTCTTTCTCTCCCCAGAATTTCCAATAGAAGGCCAACCCCCTGGCCTGGGTAGTTGGCCGTGCACACTAAGAATTCTGGCTGGAGGGAATGTCCCAGGTTCTAGTCTCCCTTGTTGGAATCCGGCCTTTTCGGAATCCATCTCAGAGTTCGGCTAAGCACTAGAGCTCAATTGAACACTCAGCTCGGTCACCCAGCTCAGCTCGGCAAAGTGCCTAGCTCAGTTCGGTCACCCAGCTGAGTTCGCTAATCTTTAGCTGGGTGACCGAACTGAGCTAGGCACTTTGCCGAGCTGAGCTGGGTGACCGAGCTGAGTGTTCAATTGAGCTCTAGTGCTTAGCCGAACTCTGAGATGGATTCCGAAAAGGCCGGATTCCAACAAGAGAAACTAGAACCTGGGACATTCCCTCCAGCCAGAATTCTTAGTGTGCGCGGCCAACTACCCAGGCCAAGGGGTTAGCCGAAGTCACTGGAAGTCTTGGACAAACAGGCTTTGCTTGCTGGGTGTTTACTTCTCTGATCCCAGTGTGCCGAGCTGACCGCCCAGGCCAAGAGGTCGGCTGAGCACACTGTGTATAGTGACACTTCCCAAATTCTAATTTCTATTGTTGCAATCATATGTGGGACCCATTGACCATCCAAATAGACTTCCATCACTGTGCCAACCACGAGTCGATGGTGTGGCTCAACCTTGACTCATGGGGTCCACTAATTAAGGTCCAGGTTATGTAATCTAAGATGATTCGACCTTTATACGTTACCAAGTGATGCACATAACTTCTGAGCACCAAACACAGTATTCCTTAGCATCTGTGGTTTCACTTAAAGATCGAATTACCTGAGATAGACTTGAATCTAAAGTGGATCATTTACTTAGGTTGGACTGTTGATATCTCTCATTGATCCTTGTACTTGGAGATTCATCTCACTCATATTATTACTATCACTCTATTGTCCTTATTATTGCTTATACCTGTTAATTAAATGGAAAATGGAGGACCTGAACATAGGACTACTTAGAGGTGACCCGGTAATATGATTGGGTGAACATTGACTCGTGTCCGTGGCTAGGCGGGCTCTTTTATGGCCTAAGTTTGGATGTGAATTACCATAGACTAGAGAGGTTAGATTGTATGGGCTTGTGACCCATTATTGATGTAAATGGATCATATGTTATTGAACATGGACTTGTATTTCATATGGACTGTTATAGACCAGGCCATGTATTTGTTGGGCCTTGGTATGGATCCATTAACTAGACTTGGACCTGGATTATGATCCATGGATGCTTGGACCTCTTAGGGACTTTATTAGGACCTTGTTCATGCAAGGCAAAGCCTAGACAGACACAGACCTTTATTGTTTCCTGAGTCGGCATAGACATTCACTTAGTTGATCTAAACTCAGCCAGTTGGACTGATCATCACTGGTAGGAGCTATTGAGAGTGTTGTGTGGCTATTATGATGAGCATTGTTGGAGACGGACGGTGCGATACCGAGTCCGGTCTCAGTGTGTGCTGATGGATGATGTTATTTGCGGGGCTGGATAATCCCCAGCACTGTGAGATTTTCTCCGCCGCGACTGTGTTTAGTATGGGAGGGCCGCGGCATAATATCCCGCGGTATCCAGCTTGTGTGAGTGTGCCATTTTGTGTAGGTTTATTATATTTTGTTTATCTTGATTCTATTTGTTTATCTTGCTCAACTGCCTAGGATCTGTACCATTGCTATTCTCCGAACTTTACTACTGTCTCTACTCATTTGATGCATACATTCTATATTATTAGCATACTGTGACTTGCCAGATCTTTAGATCTGATCCACTCTTGGTGCTTAGGTCTTGACCCCGAGTTCGAGGGCGATGCGTACACACTCGTTGAGGTGCCCGTAGTAGGTGACTACGGATGGGGACCGGCCGACCAAGAGGTCGAGCCGGAGGGTGGAGAGCCGGCACCAGTGGCAGGGGTTTGAGTGTCTATTTGTTTGGGATTTTGAGAGATTTTTATAGTGAGTTGGGTAATGTTGGAAATATGTAATTAGACTTTGGTTTTTATCACTTCACACTTTAGGCTGGACTTCAGCCCATTCACATTTGATATATATATATATGATGATACCTTATGCTTCCGCTATCTCTGTATTACTTCCGCTTATTTTACGCTTCCGCAATGTTAACTGTTGTTATAATATTGCTCAAAAAGTTTTAAATTGGACCTCACTGCGGACCTACGATCTTGGAAGTTCTCGGATTTTCCGGAAAGTAGCGCGCCAATTGCGGTACTTTGACGGTTTTCTCGGTATCCGAAATTGGGGCGTTACAGTTTTCTCATGAGCAACCTTTCGTAGTACACCATCGTTCAGAAACAGTAGAATCTGACCGTACGACTTCTCCAGCAACTCATCCTTCTCATCATCTGATAGTCTGTTAGATAAAGCAATCTTTCTCCTCAAAGCTTTCTGCAACCCATTATGAACCAGCAAAGCGTGCACTTCAAACGCCATAGACCAAAGTCATTATTTTCGTTGAATTTCTCAATCTCGAACTTACCAGCCATTCAACGAATCTTTCACTATACCTACGTAGTTCTCCTCAAAACGAGTTCGTAGGTTCAAACGGATCTCAGATCGGACTCCGGATCGTCAAGATATCGCGAAAACAATTTCAGCCGTCGATCGATCAAATCTGCCTTTGACCGTACCGTGCTGACGTGTTGCTGACGTCAGTGACTGTACCAGCCCCTTTCTGCACTCGTTCTGGGCTCTGCTGCAAACGGGTCGGGCTGACCTGGACTGGACCCAACCCGGACTGGGTTCTTCTTCTTGGATCTTCTGGTTCTGTAACCAGAAACACGCAGCGGCGAAGCGACTCTTCTTCTCCGGTGACGCGATCGAGCAGGACCGGTGACGGGATGCGGAGCTCGGCGATGGCTCCGGCGACGACGTGTTGTCCTTGGCAGCGATGTGAGGCCCAGAAAAAAAAAAAACAAACCCAATTCAAAACAGCGTCTTCTTCCTCTCTGCTTTAGGCCACTACAACAAAATGCACTATTGGTGACACTCTTTGGTGACAAAAAATCAATGTTGTCACGGAATGCACACAACGGTGACAAAAAAATTTTTTGCTTGTCACGAAAAGTCTTTAGCTTAGGTGCCATATAGAGAGGAGATTTGCTGACAAAAAAATTTGTCACCTAAAGATCCAATAGATTTGGTGGCAAAAATTTTTTTTCACCAATGCAATGGCCTAATTTTTACCCTCTCCCGCCTCCACAGCCACGTTTTCCCTCTCCAAGCCCTTTTTCCCCTTTCCATCTCTTAATCCCTAAAGAGGCTAAAACTGTCTCTCGCTATCATTCTCTCGTTTGGTAAAACGTCCCTCCATTTCTCTCCCGTTCCCTCCTCTTTTGCGAATCATCAACTTCTCAGACGTTTTTCAACCTCCATCTTGCGCCGAAGATCTCGTCAGAGAAGATGGCGATCTTGTAGGTTTTGGTGTGGAGAAGATTGGATCTCATCAGAGAAGAACCCCCTGGCCTAGGCTAGTTCCTCCGCCCCATTGAAGACGACCCTCACTGCAGCTCGAGATAGGAGAGAGGGTTCTCGTTTCTCTGGCTCCTTCTTTGCTCACTGCGAAAATCTAAAGGTAGAGTCTCATGCTTTTGATTTTTGGGGTTCTCAAATATATGGATAAAGATGGGAATTAGGCCTGATTTTGTAGACTTTCTGGATTTGGGGTTTCTTTAATGTAGAAATTTTGGGGGTTTTGCTAAAAAAATTTGCTATGCGTTTCTTATGTGGGCATGCGTTTCTAGACTCATCAGATCTTCCTTCAAAACCCCAGACACCAAAACTTCAATACCTCCCTCTGTTTCTCTCTGTATCTGTCCATCCATAAGAAATCTTGGTTCTTTCTGTAATTCACAGCAGTTTCTTTTTCTCATCGATCATCTTCTCAAAGATGTAGATTGGGTTTCCTTTGTTAATCTATATTCATTTAATTTCAATTTTGTTTCTTAATTGATTCTTTCAAGTGGAACTGTGATTTGTTTTTCTTTTGGCATTGCTTTTGTTATTTCTCTTCTGCGTAATCTGTATAAAGAAAAGAGAGAAGAAAGATTTGATTTTTAAGGTATAGGAATTAAAGAAGCAGCTAAAATTTCTAGGGTTTTATTTCTGGTGGAAGTTGTGTGCCGAAGAGAAATGTTTATTGGGTTTTAGGGTTTTGGGGTATCCCGCAAAGTTTGGTTGGTTTCCAATTTAAATGGGTTGGTCTTGTGCAGTTGGCAGTGCAGATGGTTATATGTTTTTGTTGCGAGTTTTGGGTGGTGGACATACTGGGGTTCACATTAGACGAGGATGTTTTTTTCCTGCTCTGTTCTGTATCCAAACATGCATCTATTGCTGCGTTTGATTTCTGCGTGAATATGAAGTCACATAGGGTGTAACATGTAGTCATTTGCTCTGCGAAAATATTCAGATACTTGCAATTTGCAATCCACCCAGACTAACTAGTTTGTATTTTTGATCAGGTGTTATACTTATTTATTCAAATTTACTTGCCGAGCTAAATTTATATTTTATTTTTTAGAAAGAGTCCATTTGTGTGCATCTAATTCAATTACTGTATGGGATGCCCATGGTGAAGAGTGTGCATTAATATGGTCATACGTGAGCAGTTTGTGTTACCTCAACTAACCTCTTGTTGAGATGTCTCTGGTGATTATTGGGTTGTTTCACATTGCATCCATTAAAAGACGTAATTTCCATGCCAAAGGTTGAGGTGATTGTGACCAAGGAGTCTTCACCTCTGGTTATTACGTGTCTTGCAATGGAGAAATCTTTTATTAGTTTATGTAAAGCTTTAAGAAAAAAAGGATTACAACTCAATATGTAGAGTATTGGCTGAGTGCTATTGGTACAGGGAGATATTGACCAGTGTAAGTGCCTAAAAATTAAGGACTTTAAAGCAGTAATTAGGACCCTTGATTCGGGTGGCTTGGATGAAGATTGTTGTGGCTCCGACTGGACCTGGAGAGGAAGAGAAGAAGACACGTCAGAGGACCCTGGCTGCAGGCAGCGCAAGGCTCTCCGATGCCAAAGTCAGTGTGGGAACTGGAGCAATGGAAGGAGAGGGAGAAGAGAGACAGAGTAACGGCTCTTGGTATGAAAATGGCATACCTTAGATGGTGGTTTGAGCCTCTATTTATAGAGTTTGGAACGTATCTTTCGGAGATATTGTGGTGTGGGTCCCGTGATTCGACTGGGAAGTCACGATCAGCCCACATTGCATTAATTGCGGTCCAATCCAGCCCACTATGCATTAAATGTGCGTCGGGTCAGCCCACGTCGCATTTAATGCACGTCTTGTTGGGCCAGATCATGTTGGACGCCTTTGGCGGTAGGGGTACCAGCGGATCTGCCCTCGGGCCCTGCCCTGATGTGGCCTCAGCCGCTGGATGCCGCCCTGTCAGGGATCTGGCGAAGATTGTGAGCGGCTGGATGTCGCATCTGTCCCACTGGCTCGCGCCCCTATTCTTCCACGTGCCTGATAACATAGGGGATGAGGGGTGCAAGTGAAGGTTCTCTCTTGCTTCGGCTTCTGTCCCGGCTTCTTCAGCCGAGGTGGAGTTTTCTGCCGAGATGGGTGCCGGACTGGACACAGGGTAGCCGAGTTCGGCGCTGGCGGTTCGGGGTTGCTTGAGTTCGGCCGAGGCCTTTGTCTTGGTAGCCGGGGTGAGATTGGTGCCACGTGGATGGCACGAGAGAGTGCTTAGCCTCATCTGATGGCTGTGATTAGCTTAATCCTGTGGTTCTGGAAATCTCCCCACACAATTGCCCCCTAGCTTTTGACCTCTGAAGTGTGCTAGCCTTTAGGGGTTGAAAGCTAGAAGAATCCGTCTGGGGATACGATGATCATTACCTGGTGTCGCTTCAACTCTTTATGCCTGGTGTCGCTTCAACTCTTTGAAGTAATAAATGCTCTGCCCTGTTCGTCTTGGGGACCGAGTCGACGGCTACACGCGTAGCTTCGGCGCTGGTTGCGTTGTCTCATTGATGGGACTGGCACGGGCTTTGAAGTGTCTCTTCGAATTCGGAGGCGGTACCCAAATGAGGGTTCCCCTTCTATAAATAGGGCCGTCCCCTTCCTTTTCTTGCTTCTGATTCCTTTCGCCTTCGCCTTTACTTTCGATTTCTGCTCTGGTGCCTGGGATCTGTTCGAGGAAGACGACCGTAGAACGCGCCCGGATCTGCTCTTGATCCGCCTCTTCGTCCCTGTAAGTCGCTTTGTTCTTCTGTCTGGTCCTTCTTGGGGTTTTTCGATTTCTAGGGTTTTTCTTCGTCTTCACCCCTTCTAGACATGGGCACCCCTAGATTCAGGGTAGATTCCGATGAGGGCTTAGCCGAATTTAGAGCTGCCTTTAACATTCCGGAGGGGGTCCTCCTGAAACCGGCGGACCTTGCCGACGCCGCCCTGTATCGCTGCTACGGCGGCTGGATGCCGTTCCCTCTGATCTCCGTGATCGAGGGTGGGGTCAGGTTTCCACTGCACCCCCTGCTTAGGGCCTGCCTTAGCCTTTGGTCCCTCGCCCCGGGCCAGCTGATGCCCAATGGCTACAAGGTCATCTTGGGGAACAACCTAGGCCCTCACGACATCGAGGATACATATGATATCTGCAAGGCTGGGGAGGAAATATATTATCTCCGTGTGAAGCCGCAGCGAAGGGGCTTCGTCCTAGCCTTGGAGGATTCAAGTAAGAATGCTGAGGAAGATTTCTTCTGTGTCTCGGGGGACTGGGAGTTCGGCCCAGGTGAAAGCAGGAGGCTGTCGGTCCCACGTCGCCCTGGGGAAGTCCCAAGTAATCATCACTGCTTCTCCTTTTTGCTTTGCTTACTTCATTGATGCCGAACTGATACTCTCTTTTGCCTGTTGAGCAGAGGCGGGTGCAAGGCGACGCCGAGCTGTCAGCGAAGGTTGGAGGAGGAATACCGAAGACATCAACAAGGTTGAAAGGTATAAGGGGCACGAAACCAGGTCAGCTTAGAAGCTGCTCGGGTATACGCCGAGGTATCGCGGCCACTACCAGAGGACCGGAGTACCTGAGGTGGACCGTCCAACCGTATCAGTTGCGGTGTTTAGCGGGGTCCCCTTGACCGATCCCATTGCCGACCGAACTGCGTCTGGTGCCGAGGCGTCTACTTCTGATCCGGAGCTGCCGGACTTGACGCAGATAGTGGACGCCTATCTCTCTGATCGAGAAGAGGACATGGAGGGAAGCTCGAGGGAGCCTGCTGTCAAGGACCTGGCTGCCAAGTTTAGGCAGAGGTCATCGTCTTCTGGTGCCCCATCGCCTGCCGGCACTCGTGCTGCTTCGGGTCCGGTGGGCGCTGGTGCTCTCTCTGCTCCTGTCCCCGCTCCGAGCGGTGGAGCTCGGCGACGCTCGCCGGAGCGCTCGAAGGAGGGGTCCCCGCCCAAGAAGAAGTCCAAGGCGGGGGAGAAGAGCTCGAAGGCTGATCTGCAGTCGAAGGGCAAGACTTCCGCTCACCCCCCTGGTGAGAAGAGCGCGCCGAAGGAAAAGAGTGCGCCGGCCGAAAAGAGTGCGCCAGTCAGCAAGTCGACTGTCGGGCCAACGCGCGAGCCTCTCATCTCGGCGGGGCAAGGGTCCGGATCGGCCTCCGGGCCCCGAACTGCCCCAGCACCGTGGAAGCCGATAATGGAAACACAGCCCGGCAAACCCCTGAGCGTTGAAGACCGACTGCTGGGAAATGCCGAGGTGATCGGGGCCCTTGCCAGGGCCTGTGCTCTGCCACGGGATATGGAGGAGCACGAGAAGTTTGATGACGAGAGCCTGATGTTGTCAGCGATCCAGGCCAACATCCTGGTAAGTGTTTTTTGTGTATTCTTTCGTGGCCTAGTTCGGCTGTTCCTGTTTTGATTCTTCTCTTTTCCCTTGCAGAACGTGCAGAGGCTCCTAACCGTGTTAGGAAGGAGGGATAGGAATGCTGCGAGGATGACCCGTCTGGAGTCTGAGCGGGGGAAGCTGAAGAAGGAGCTGGACGAGCAGCGGAAGGGAATGGAAGAGCTCAAGGTGGCCAGTGCTGAAGAGTCCGCTCGATTGGCATCGGCTCTGACTGAGGTCGCCGAACTTTCGTCCTGGGCCAATCATATGAAAGGCGAGCTTTGGGCGAGGAACAAGAAGACCGCCGAACTGGAGTCTGAGCTGGCCAGATTGAAGGCTGAATCTACTGCTGAAGGGACGAGGCTGCGTGGGGAAGTGCTGGCTGGGCGCGCCGAAACGGCAAGGTTGAAGACGGCGAACGCCGAGCTGGAGAAGGAAAAGGCCTCTCTTCAGGCCGAGGCCCAGTCCGCCTTCCAGGATGGGGTGGATCGAGCCACTGAGCTGTACGAGAAGCAGGTGGAGGAGATCACCGCCATCCTGTTCGAGGAAGGATGCTTGGCCGCACTGAGACGTGCGGGGGTCCCTGAAGACCATCCTGTCTATCGGGACCTGCCGAAGTACTCGGACTCGGCTCCTGAGCCGAGCTTCGCTCCTGCAGCCGAAAGTGCCCCAGTTGAAGCTCCTGCAGTGGTTCCTGCTCCGGAAGATGCTCCAGCTGCCCCGGTCTCGAGCGATGCCCCAGTCGCCAGCGAGGCTTTGGCCGTGCCTCAGGGTGAGACCTCTTCCGCTCCTGGTTCGGCTGAGGTACCAGTTGAAGCCCCTTCTGCCAGTGACGCTCCAAGCGAGGTCCCTGTCTCGGCCGAAGCCTCTGGCCCCTTGGGAACGGTGATTGATCTGGTCGAATCGCCGAGACCGGAGTAGCTCTATCTCTTCTCATGTCCTTGGGTCTTTCTTTTGTAACGCCCTTTTCTTTCAGCCTTGTAATTCTCTCCATCATTAATGAAAAGGCTTCTTTGCTTGTGTATTTTTCTCTTTGCACTTGTCTCTCTTTTCATTTCTGGATGTGCATTGAATGGTATTGAGTGTCTTTACTGTGTGGCGTGGCCCTTGAGGTAGAAAGAGTCAGACGGTCCTCGTAGCTGCCAGTGCTGACTCTCCGTATTCTGGAGACCATAAACAGCAATAAACATGGCGCTAGGGTTGATGAGGAAATCGGGCGGATGTCTCGTGGCGCCATAGGAATTGCACGTAGCCGAGATGCGCACGAAATGGAGAAGTCCCCTGGCTCGTCACCAGGGGCCGTGCTGGCAATCTGGCCAAAAGCCAAGATGCGCACGAAATGGAGAAGTCCCCCTGGCTCGTCACCAGGGGCCGTGCTGGCTATCTGGCCCGTAGCCGAGATGCGCACGAAATGGAGGAGCTCCCATGCCGGACTGGGGAGTCGTCGTTGCCGTGATTTAGAACACATTTTGATTTAGAACACAGAAACTCTCGAGAGGAAATGACCTTTATTGATTTTGCATAAACTGAATACATTTAAAAGTAAAATTTCTTCAGGTGCGACGCGTTCCATGGCCGCGGCAGCAGTTTCCCGTCCATATCTTCAAGCTTATATGCGGACCGCCCCGCGGTCGAGACTACCTTGAACGGACCGCGCCAGTTCGGCGCTAACTTGCCCTGATTTGGATCCTTATCTGCGGGTAGTGCCTTCTTCAGGACCAGCTCTCCGATGGAAAACTTCCTTTCCCGCACTTTCTGATTGTAACCTCTTGCCAGTCGTTGCTGATAGGCTGCTAAACGGATGGAAGCGGCTTCTCTGCGCTCTTCGGCCAAGTCCAGTCCCAGGGTGAGGTTTTTATCGTTCTGGGCCTGGTCAAAGAGTTCAGATCTGAGGGTCGGGAGACCGATCTCGAGAGGGATTACGGCTTCCATTCCGTATGCCAAGGAAAAAGGAGTTTCTGAGGTGGAGCGTCGCGGCGTGGTCCTGTAGGCCCACAACACACTGGGTAGCTCTTCTACCCACCTTCCTTTGGCTCCATCGAGTCTCTTCTTGAGCCCATCCAAGACAACTTTGTTGGAGATCTCAGCTTGACCATTGCTCTGGGGATATGCCGGAGTCGAATAGTGGTTCCTGATGCCGAGTTCCTTGCAGAAGTTTTTGAAGAGGCTGGAGTCGAATTGGGTCCCGTTGTCCGAGACCAAGACTCGAGGGATGCCGAATCTTGTGACGATGTTCTTCCATACGAAGTTCTTTGAGTCCCGTTCTGTGATGGAAGATAATGCTTCCGCCTCGATCCACTTGGTGAAGTAGTCGGTGGCTACTATCAGCCACCTCTTATTTCCCGGAGCTCGGTGGAGGGGTCCTACAATGTCCAGCCCCCACTGAGCAAAAGGCCATGGGCTGGAGAGCGGGCTCAGATCCTGTGCGGGTTGATGAAGGTTGTGTGAGAATTTCTGGCACTTCTCGCACTTCATAGCGTACATCTGTGCGTCCTTTTGCATGTATGGCCACCAGTATCCTTGGCTTATAGCCCGGTATGCTAGTGACCTTCCTCCGATGTGACTTCCGCAGATGCCTTCATGTATTTCGTAAAGGAAGTCTTCAACTCGGCTTGGGTGGACGCACTGGAGATAAGGGCCCGTGAAGGATTTCCTGTACAGCTTTCCTTCTGGAGAGAGCCAGAATCGGGCTGCCCGGAGCCTGATCTTGTGAGCTTGCGCCCTGTCCTCGGGGAGTTGGTCGTCTTTGAGGTACGCGATGATGGGATCCATCCAACTGGGCCCGAGGTCGGCACACAGGACTTGCCGTGGTGGGCTGAGCTCTATACTTGGCGATGTTAATGAGCCCACTTCTATAGTTCTCTTTTTTCCAGCCTCGACGGCGGAGGCTAAGTTGGCGAGCGCGTCGGCGTGTGAGTTAGAATCTCTGCCGATTTGTTTGATTTCTGCTTCCAGGAATTGGGAGAGGAGTTTCTTGGCGAGGGTTAAATAGGCTGCCATTCTATCGTCGCGAGCCTGATATTCTCCAGTGAGCTGGCTCGTCACCAACTGCGAGTCACTGTAGATTACCAGCTGTTGAGCTCCGAGAACCTTGGCACTATTTAGCCCTGCCAGCAATGCTTCATACTCCGCCTCGTTATTTGATGCTCGGAAGTCAAGGGTCAGGGCTTGCTCGATTACTAGCCCTTCTGGAGACTGGAGGACTACGCCGACGCCGGCCCTTCTAGAGGTGGCAGACCCGTCAACGAAGACCTTCCAAACCGAATCTCGGGAGCTGTTCCGAGATTGCTCGTAATCAGTCTCCGGGACTAGGCCATCCTGCCCCTTGCCCCCCAGTTCGGGGTCGAGTGGGCTCGGCGCCGAACTCGGAGAAGTGAACTCGACGATGAAGTCTGCCAAGACTTGCGCTTTGATCGCTGTCCGGGGCTGGTACTGGATATCGTATTGCCCGAGCTCCACGGCCCACCTCGAAATTCGCCCTGTGAAGTCGGCCTTCCGGAAGACGGACTTGAGTTGGTGCTCCGTAACCACCACTATCGGGTGGGCCTGGAAATAGTGCGAGAGCTTCCGGGAGGCACTGACGAGGGCTAGTGCGAGTTTCTCCATTGGCAGGTATCTGGTTTCGGCGTCGAGGAGGGTTTTGCTGGTGTAGTAGATGGGCTTTTGCTGCCCTTCATCTTCTCTGATCAGTACTGAGCTCACAGCGTGGTCGGAGACTGCCAGGTACAAGTATAATGTTTCGCCTTTCTTCGGGGTTGACAGCAGTGGAGGCGAGGCCAAGTAAGCCTTGAGCTCTTGGAGGGCCGAATCGCATTCCGGGGTCCACTCGAATCTCAGGTTCTTCCTCAGCAATTGGAAGAAAGGGCGGCACTTATCAGACGACTTACTGATGAAGCGGTTGAGGGCGGCGGCCATGCCGGTGAGCCTTTGGACCTGCTTCGTCGTTGCCGGGCTCTGAATTCCCAAAATCGCGGAGATCTGGTCCGGGTTTGCTTCGATACCGCGTCGTGTGACGAGGCTTCCTAAAAATTTGCCGGACCCGACCCCGAAGGCGCATTTGGAGGCGTTCAGCTTCAGCCCGAACTTCCGAAGAACTTCAAAAACTTGCCCGAGATCCGCCAGATGGTTGAGAGATTGGGTGGATTTGACGACCATGTCGTCGATGTATACCTCGACTGTCTTGCCGAGGTGCTCCTGGAACATTTTGGTGACCAATCTCTGATAGGTGGCCCCCGCATTCTTGAGTCCGAACGGCATCACTTTATAGCAGTAGGTTCCCCTAGGAGTGATGAATGCCGTTTTCTCCTGATCCGGTCCGTACATGGGTATCTGATGATAACCGCGGTAGGCGTCGAGAAAGCTCATCCTTTCGTGACCGGCGGGTGGCGTCAATCATCTGGTCGATCTTCGGGAGAGGGAAGCAGTCTTTGGGACATGCTCTGTTGAGATCAGTGAAGTCGACGCAGACCCTCCATTTTCCGGTCTTCTTCTTTACCACCACTGTATTTGCCAGCCACTTCGGGTACTGGACTTCTCTGATGGCGCTCGCTTCTAGCAGTTTCTCCACCTCTTCAACCACGGCTGCAGACTGGTCGATTCCGGACCTTCTCGCCTTCTGAACCACTGGCTTGGCCTGGGGGTCCACATTTAGCCTGTGGCTCATAACTTCGGGGTTCACGCCCGGCATCTCTTGCGGGGTCCAGGCGAAGACGTCCCTGCTTTGCAACAGGAAACCGAGCAGTTCGGACCTCTCCTGCTCGGCGAGCTGGCTCCCAAGAAGGAAGTATCTCTCTGGATCATTGGGGTCGATCCTGACCTCAGTGAGATCCTCGATACTCTTCTCTCCTGGATCGCGGCCGACTCTGTCCAGCTCTGCCTCCAGCTCCGCCATGTGCACTTGCTTTGGCTCTTCCTCGCCGGACACCACGGCCATCATGCAGCGTTTGGCCATTTGCTGGTCCCCGTCGACTGTGACCACCTCGACTCCGCCATCCCTTTCCAAAGGGAATTTGAGCTTTTGATGGTAGGAGGAGGGGACGGCTTCTATCTGGTGCAGCCAGCTCCTCCCTACGATGGCATTGTAGGGAGATGGCGTGTCCACTACGAGGAAGTCGGCCATCACCGACGTGCCACCTACTTGGACTTTGAGGGAGACTCTCCCTTTGGGGTACACGGGCTTGGCGCTGAACCCTATCAGGGGGGTCCGCGCCTCTTGGAGGTCCTCTTCTGTGAGCCCCATCTTAGTGAAACAATCGAAATAGAGGATCTCGGACGAACTGCCGGGGTCGACGAGGATCCTCTGCACCTTGCAACTTCCTAGCTTCAGGGTCATAATTAGTGGGTCATTGTGAGGGAGCTGAACCCCTTTCAGGTCCTCGTCTGAGAACCAGATCTTCAGCCTTTCTTTGCGAGCCCTTTTAGATGCTGGCCCGAGCTCGGCCGACATGACCTGTTTCCCATGGGAAGCCTTCCTGGCCTCGGCGCGGGCTTGAATGCTGCTCTGCTTGGTAGGGGCCAAGTGGATGATGCTTATGAGCCTCTCTGACCCGTCGCTGTCGTGATTCTCCTCAGTTCGGCGCTGAGGTCGGTCGTTACTCCCGCTGCCTGCTGCCTTGTAGTATTCTTTCAAGTGCCCATCCTTGACGAGCCTTTCGAGATGATCCTTGAGGGAGTAACAGCGCCCAGTGTCGTGCCCGTTCTGCTTGTGGTAAGCGCAGAACTTCGTCTGATCCCTCGTGGAGGGATCGCCCCTCATGGGAGCCGGCCATTTAAAGTACGGCTTTCCCTGAATCTTTTCCAATATCTAGTGAATCGGTTCTTTGAAAACTGTATTGACGCTCCCGCGGGAAGAGTAGGACGGTCTGTGTCTCTTGCTTCCTCCTGAAGCGTGGGTCGGGGTCGACGATCGGCCACCTGAATGGGGGTCTCGGCTTGTTTCTTCTCTGCGATAGGTCCTTTTTTCCCCCCCAGAGGCTCGATTTCCCCGTCGAGATCGATCCTCCCGCCGCGGTCGGTCCTCCTGCCGATGACGGCTCTCGTTCCGAGACTTGCTCCTTGAAACGCCAAAGCTCTCATTGGCCCGTGCTTCGTCCTCCTCCTGCTCGATGTACTTGTTCACCCTCGCCATGAGGGCTGTTACAGAGAGAACAGGGTTGCGGACGAGCTCCTTCCTAAGCTCGCATCCCGGCAGGAGGGCGTGCTGGAAGGACTTGATCGCGACATCCTCGGAGGAGTTGTCGATTTCACTGTAAACTGTCCAGAACCTTTTGGCAAACTGAGTGATGCTTTCACCCCACCTCATTCTGAGGGCCATGATGTCGCTGTCGGTTTTGGGAATGACTCTGTGCGCCTGGAACTTCCCGAGGAAGGAGTCCCGCAACTGGGCCCAGCTCGAGATCGATCCTTCGGGGAGTGCACAGAACCATTTGAGGGGTAGGTCCCCCAGACTGGAGGAGAAGACTCTGCAATTGAGGTGCCCAACGTCACCCCAGACGGATAGTTTCTGCGTGAAGTGGCGGAGATGCGCTGCTGGATCCGAGGTCCCGTCGTAGAGGATGAACATTGGAACGCTGAACTTCTTGGGGAGGGGGTACTCGATTATTTCTCTGGTGAAGGGTGACGAGTCGAGGCCAGAGAAGTCGGGGAGGTCCGGCTGGCTCTGGGCGAGCCCTGCCTCCTTCAGGGTGTTCTGGAGGGCCTGCTTGACCAAGCGGTTGATCAGAGCCTGCTGGTCTGCCGCCTCCGATCTTGGCACCGACCCCCTGTCCTCGTGGTTATGGCAGGAGCTCCCGACGTGACTCCGCTCGCGACTTTTATCGTTCAGATGATCCCTCAGGTCTTTACCGGTGACGGGATCCTTCCTGCCTATGGGATCACCGCCGCCGGGGACTGGTTCCTTCTCTCGGAGCTGCTGCCTGAGCTGGCGGATGAGATCATCTTTCTCCTGGAGGGCGAGATTCTGAGCCCTGATTGCGGCTTGAGCGGGGTCGGCTCTGTTGCCGTCGCGGTCCGAGTGGCGTCCGGACCGATGTGACCCCGCCGCTGCCGGGGCCTTGCCCTTCGAGAAGCGCTCCTGGAGGGGAGCGTTCAGCCGCGGTGGATCCTCCGCCTCTAGCGGTGATGACGCGGACTCAGTGTGGTAGCTTTCTACCTCTGCGGCTTCCCTTGACGCGTAGGGCAATGGTCCAGGGAGAACCAGCGGCCCTGGGGGGAGGGACTTCGGGTGCTCTGCGCCTCTCTTGTTTCTCGGAGCCATGGTGATTGGAAAGGGTTTTAGGAAAGGTTTTGAGAGAGTTTTGGGAAAGGTTTTGAGGTATGGGTTAGTACTTTCCCACAGACGGCGCCAATTGTAAGTGCCTAAAAATTAAGGACTTTAAAGCAGTAATTAGGACCCTTGATTCGGGTGGCTTGGATGAAGATTGCTGTGGCTCCGACTGGACCTGGAGAGGAAGAGAAGAAGACACGTCAGAGGACCCTGGCTGCAGGCAGCGCAAGGCTCTCCGATGCCAAAGTCAGTGTGGGAACTGGAACAATGGAAGGAGAGGGAGAAGAGAGACAGAGTAACGGCTCTGGGTATGAAAATGTGCGTACCTTAGATGGTGGTTTGAGCCTCTATTTATAGAGTTTGGAACGTATCTTTGGGAGATATTGTGGTGTGGGTCCCCTGATTCGACTAGGAAGTCACGATCAGCCCACATTGCATTAATTGCGGTCCAATCCAGCCCACTATGCATTAAATGTGCGTCGGGTCAGCCCACGTCGCATTTAATGCACGTCTTGTTGGGCCAGATCATGTTGGACGCCTTTGGCGGTAGGGGTACCAGCGGATCTGCCCTTGGGCCCTGCCCTGATGTGGCCTCAGCCGCTGGATGCCGCCCTGTCAGGGATCTGGCGAAGATTGTGAGCGGCTGGATGTCGCATCTGTCCCACTGGCTCGCGCCCCTATTCTTCCACGTGCCTGATGACGTGGGGGATGAGGGGTGCAAGTGAAGGTTCTCTCTTGCTTCGGCTTCTGTCCCGGCTTCTTCAGCCGAGGTGGAGTTTTCTGCCGAGATGGGTGCCGGACTGGACACAGGGTAGCCGAGTTCGGCGCTGGCGGTTCGGGGTTGCTTGAGTTCGGCCGAGGCCTTTGTCCTGGTAGCCGGGGTGAGATTGGTGCCACGTGGATGGCACGAGAGAGTGCTTAGCCTCATCTGATGGCTGTGATTAGCTTAATCCTGTGGTTCTGGAAATCTCCCCACACAACCAGAATTGTTTTTAGAAGTAGAAGGCTAAGGATAGTTCGGCTAGATTAGCCAGAGACACGCATCAAAAAAAAAAAAAAGTAAGAAAAAAGAGAGAAAAAATACAGAGCATTGGCCAACCACCACAATACTTCAGCCTAAACTAGTACTTCTGCCTGTCTTGTAAACTAGATTTAATCTTATCTAGGACTCTCAATAGCTTGGAATCTACACAGTTTTACCTAGGACTTTTACACTTTATAAAGCGATAAAGATAATATATGGGCTCTCCAATTATCATTGTGACTTAATTAAGCTACTTGACTCGAATGAGACTTACATTATGGACAACAGAACTAGGGGATGTTTTTGGGTTTCTCATGTAGAAACTGACATGATTTGATCTGTGCTCTGATACCGTGAAACCTTATACAAATTTTTTTATCAGTACCTCATACAATAAACTTTAGAAAATATTTGAGTAAAATGGCGTGTCATTGTGGCTAGACATGCTTGTTTACATAGATTGAAACGTTTTAACATGTGGAAAATACAAGAAGGGTAAATGAGCTGTCTCATCTGTAGGAATAACTACATATGAGCCAACTGACTATTCAAGGGGAACAAAACCACTATGAATGAGCTATCTAATCTTCTAGGATAATTACAAATGTGTTACACCATATCTATACGTAGTAGAAATGTTTCCTCAACTCATTTAGGATCTACATCAATAATAATAGAACACCCTTTTTTATCTACGTTTCCCCTACCCTTTGCTAACGGACCCTATTTTTGTTATCCAAATAAACCCTTTTTTATTGATAAGTCCAGATATTGAAACTCATCACCCTCCAGCCCTAAGTTATTTTAAATTTTCACCCCTCCTCAGCTACTCTTTGGTCAACTAAAATTGCATTTTTATATATTCTGATTTTGTTTTGCTCTTCGGCCCACTTTAACCCCAAAATATGAAAGATGGGGTGGTAATATGGTATGGTAAAAATCCAGAAAAAATTATTGTAAGAAAAAAAATCTATTTACTTCTGTTTTGGTACTGATATAGATATTCTCACTCAAAATGTAACATATATTTTATCTGATTATGAAAGGAGGTAATAGTGTTGCTTTTTTTTATTTTGTTTTTAATCTGTAATATGACCAGAGTTTTGTATGAATACTTTTGGAGTTCATTGAAATCTGAATAATGTTGTCTAATTTCTAAACAGAAAGTCAAGCTTTTAGTGATGGGATCATCAGCAACAGAGATCTTCCCTCCACTGCAGGTATGCGTGAGTTTGTGTGTTGCAATGGATAGGGCGGCCCTTTTCCTTTACCTTGTGATTTATCCTTTAGGGACTAGTATTTGGTACTGGTATTTAATAATTAACCGAAAAGTTTATATTCTATACTCTTTGGTGAACTTCTCTCTCTCTCTCTCTATTGTTTGAGAACTGAATATATTAGCAATAGTTACATTTTTAATCATTACATTTTAGAAGATAGAATGTTGAATGGAAATATATTATTATTGAGCTCATCCAATATAATAAAGTTATTCTATCAGTGTTCTTGTCATCATTACTTCACCTAAGTTGGTGAAGTTCAAGAGAGCATGTGGGAGTAGTTAATATTTACATGCAGCGAGTTAAAAGAGTCTTATGGGTATTGGATTTAAATTAATGTATTTAAGAGAATGTGTGCATGTCATTAAAATGTTGCTAGTTCCCATGTGTAGGTCATTAATTAATCTTGCATGAAATAGTTTATATAAGCTCAATGAATTGAAAGAAAAGAGGGACAAAGTCTGGTTGGACTTTCTGGTTGTATTTTAGCTTGGGTGTGTGGTAACTCTATCGATTATGGGGTGTTCCACATTGTGATTTGTATTTGAACAATCACTTTCTTTTACTTGGGTTGGTGCTCTTGGGGAGTGATTTTGGAATTGTTTGATTCAGTTCTCCTCATGTGTTCTGAGCTAGGCCAGGTTGATCCAAGCTGCATCCTGGAATTTTGTTGGAACTTAAGTAAATTAGGTGTTACAAGTTAAGGTATCTTCTTTTAATTTTTTTAAAAAAGAAGAGAGGTTATGATCTCTTCTTGATTCCCATTTTCATTCAGTCTGTTATGTTTTATTGGCAACAAACGTCAAATTGGATACTTGGCTGCTGCTTGGATGGATGATGGGGTACTAGGCTATTATGATCAACATAGTCGTGTATAGAGGGATGATGGGATTACACTAGCAGTGAGAAAACCGCACAAAAATTAAAAATGTAGGTGGTATAGAGTTTCCACTAGTAGACCCTGCAATGCCACAAAAGTCACGCCATCTGTGGTCATAATGTTAATGGCCTGTGTGCTTGTTAGTAATTTGGTATGCAGGCTTACTTCTCAAGTTATAATTCTTTGATAACAGGTAGTATGCTTCCCTGGGGGCGGTTTTTGAACATTCTGTTTGGACCTTCCAATGGTGTTTAATGGTAAATAACTTTTGTGGATGTGTATTTGATGGCTTTAGTAAATTTTGGTTGATGTCATGATTGATTACAATGGCCCCTTTGCCCTGCAGGTTCCTCCTTTTGATCGAATCAAACCTCTGCTTGGTCTTTCACATATTAAGACTCTGACTTTGTCGAGTGAATATCTCGAGGTATAGTTTCATTCCTAGTTATAATAAGTAAATGCAATATATCGTCATTCTTCAAAAAACGAAAATAAAAAAAGTTCTCAATAAGTAAATGCATGCAATATAGTATAGATGTCACATTTATGTACAGGGAAGAAAGCTCCCAATTCTAGTGTTAAATAATTACATTTTTTTGTTGCGATTTTATACAGGTAGGTAACTATCAAGATGGAGTTACTTTTTGGCAGTTAACCAAGATGACGAAGATGGAGTTGAAGACTTTTTGGCAGTTAACCAAGATGATCACCAAGATGCATGGAGTTACTTGTTTTGAATTATTTTTTGTAATTAATTTGAACCGACACACCTTGTATGGTTGTTTTGTAGTTATGTTAAAGCTATTAACTTTGAAGTGTTTATTGTTGAATGATGAATATTTTGAAGGGTTGTGAACTTGGATATTAGAATGTTGACTTGTTGGATATTTGATTTGAATGATAGTTTGCATCTTTTGTGGTATAAGTTTTGTTAATGGGTGTATCTGGATATAAATATTTGAAACTTTGTAAGCAGGTGTGAAATGATAATTTGGGTGGCACAAATATTTTGATTGTATTTTTTTGTGACAAAAAGAGTATGTCACCATTGAGTGTCAACCTGGTAATATTATTGGTGACACTCATTTGGTTGTCAAGAAAAATACTTTTAGTGACAATTTTTGTCACAAAAGATATATTTTCTATGACACCTGTACTTTTGTCACCATTGCTTTTAGTGACACCCTACTATGTCACGGAAAATCTTTCTTCCGTGACACCATGTTTTTGTCACCGTTGACATCATTTCGTGACAAGTGCACAAATTTTGTCACCATTGACTTTTAGTGTCATGGATACAATGACACCCCATCCCGTGTCACCAAAGATAATAGGTGACAAAAAATGGGCCTTTGGTGACATTTTTTCATGTCACCAAAGGTGTTTTTTGTTGTAGTGGGCACAGGTGCTTCCGGCGATCTTCTTCTCCGGCGCAGCAGCAACGGCAGTCCTCAGGCGACGAGAACAGTTGCAGTCTGGGGCTCCGGAAACTGGGCGACGGAGATCAGTCCGTGGCTCCGGAAAAAAATCTCTTCTTCTTCAACGATCGTGACCCACCAACAGATCCTTCGATCTTCGCACGATCTGCAACCCTTTCGAAATCTGATTCAACGGATCTCCATCTCCTCAGGGGCAGGTGGAGATGGTGAGACGTATTTTGTGCATGATGATCAGCTTCAATGTTCGCCAAGGTGGAGATTTGTTAATTTGTATAGCTCAATAGAAGTTAATAAGTCTTGGTTAACCGGGCCCTGTATTGCCCAAGTTGTACTGTGATTAGAAGTAGGATTTGGGTGTAACATGGTTTGGGGCTGATATTATAAATAGGGACTCAGAGTCTCTAGGATGTACACCTCTGTTCTAAATGCATAGTTATTTCTCCTGTCTTTCCGTGGGCGCAGGCTTAAAGCCAAACCACGTAAATCTCTGTGTGTTTTCTTGTGCGTGATTATCTCTTCTTGTAGGCCCTAGATTACAAAAAAAAGGATTCATCCAATAGTTTCATAATACAATTAATTGTAAAAATATTTAATTGTGGACAAAGGGATTGTAATTATGATTTGTAGATGGTTGTTGCAATTGAGAATGATTTAGAGCAGTAGCAGCAGAACTGTAGCAGTCTGTGTAACAGGGAAGTATGGTTATGGATGGGTAGAAGTCAGGTTTGTTCTCACTTGCGTGCATTTCTATATACAGTGTAATGCTACTGCACGAACTTTTCTTACCGTACAGGCCACCTCGTGGAACCACTTACTGGTCCATCCAAACTGCATTTGAAAACAACAAAAACTTTGAATTTTAAAATGAAAGATTAGGATAATCTAATTATAGCGATATTCACTCCAGTCACAAGTCACAGTATATTGAAGATTTTTAAGGGTCCTTGGTCTGTTACAGATTGATTCATTTTGTCAGTGTTATAACCTTGTGTTTTCTTTATATTTGTCGTGTTACGTATAGTTGAAGGTTTCTATCATGCGGTTACTTGAGGGAGCGTAGAATAAGATGGCTCATCCAACCCAATCCAATTAGAGAGCCTCGTCGTGATGCATGTGGTGTTATTCCATTTTATAGAGGCTTTTAAGAAATTTTACCTACAAAGATGCAGTCCAGCTCTATGAGGCACATTTTTATAAGTCTACCTCTTTCACACTCTATTCCTCTATGAATTGCCACGATGTCTTATTGTACATTTTTATTAATTCTACTCATGATTGAATTAAATATTAAGAAAGATGAATTTGGATTTAGAGACTTCGTCGCGCAGCCGGAAATCTATTTGCATTCCAGCAATTGAAAAGCTCCCCACATCTCTTCCCCCTCGTCTTACTTAAAAGAATGGAATGTTATCCAAATCATTATGTAAACAAGAAAGGCCGAAATGAGTTGCACTTACTAGAGATTTTTTCGTCAACAAACCTACATCCATTATTCTGACGGGGGGAGTCTTATTTGTGGAGACTAATCAAATCTTACTTTACGTGGAATTGTATTTTCTGTTGGCCTCTACCCGGCTTGATTTGTGACCCATGGCATATGGGCAATATAATTTCCTACAAAGAAAATGTGATAGTTAAAAATCCATTACAATTTGAGGGTATTAAATCAAAGGATAGAGGATGATCTTTTAAGGTTGATTTTTTTTTGCCTGACCTTTATCTAAGATGGGACATTTCCATCTCTTCAACCTCACTTATATAGATGCATCTAGGTAGGCCCCCACAAGCGGGACTGCTTACAAAGAGTATATTGTCGTGCTCTACACTTCGAACTCTTTTCCTGAGTAATCTGAACAACATTCTCCATTTAATATCTATTGCAACCACGTGATCCACATATCATGTTTTTCAAAGGGGAAAAAAAAAAAGAACATATCATGTTTTGGTGATATTTGGA
This sequence comes from Litsea cubeba, assembly GCA_012931725.1. Taxonomy (NCBI): domain Eukaryota; kingdom Viridiplantae; phylum Streptophyta; class Magnoliopsida; order Laurales; family Lauraceae; genus Litsea; species Litsea cubeba. The sequence continues at coordinate 127,436,267 of CM022947.1, forward strand.
AGCATGTCCATTCATCCAACCTGATAATGAATGTGGCCCCACTGATGAGTTTCAGAAATGGGTACACGGAAACATGAACTCATAAAAACTTAGACTAGGCCAACCAAAACTCTACTGACTGTCTGACTCTACCCACGAACACTCAAATTCCGACCGGACATTTTACTTTAGGTTGGGGTTTGACCCAGCCGTTAAATCAGATTTTCCCCCCACCTCAAATTCCGACCCCCCAGTTAGTCCAAGAAGAATTTTTCTTACTTTAGGTTGGGGTATGACCCAGCCGTTAAATCAGATTCCCACCCCCCCCCCCCCCCCCCCCCCCCCCCCGTTAAATCAGATTTTTCCCCCCACCTCAAATTCCGACCGGACATTTTACTTTAGGTTGGGGTTTGACCCAGCCGTTAAATCAGATTCAAACCAACCCCACTTCCCCGCCCCCTCCCCCACAATCAGATTCAAACCAACCCCACTTCTCCCCCCAACCCACCCACCCCCTACCTTTCTGCTTCCTCAAGTATAAACATGTCTAAGAAATGTTTCTGCTTCCTCAAGTATAAACATGTCTAAGAAATGTGATATGAAGGCATAAATGTATACCACTGGGATTTTACAGTTGCCCAGAATTCATTTATGCAATGTTGCAAAAGTAACCTCCCTCCCTCGTAGCTCATTTATGCAATTGCTTTTTTTTTTTTTACGTAAGCATGGAAAGTAGAAATAGCTTTATATAGTGTTGAAATTTTTATATTTGGCGTGGCCACTTTTTGTACGCACAAGGAAAAAATAAATTAAATTTTTCGTGGGTTTAATAGGTAAAGGTGGATTGTACACATAAAGGTGGGCCACATAGGGTGCAATGACCAAATGTTTGATAGAGAAAGAGGAAAATAGAAATCATACTAAGAGGGGAAAAAAATAAAAACCAAAGAATGAGAATACCTCAATAAAAGATTTGGGTATTGTTGACATTTCCCCTTAAATTAAGAATGTGCAGGAAATATTAGAGTTTTTGGGAAGGTGGATGAAAAACTCATCTCTAAAAATAAGCTATACGAAAAAAATATCAAAAATCAATTAAATCTTTTGTGATTCCGAAAAAAAAAATATCTTTAGAAGCCAAACTTTATTTTCTCTATAATGGAAAATATTCAAGTGCATCCATCCCTCACCATTTTTGGTGAGGGACACCCCTTTTGGAAAGTGTCAAGTACAAAAAGGGATTGTCAAGTACATAGGACTTCTCTTTTTGTACTTGACAGAGTGTCCCTCACAAAAAATGATGAGAGATGGATTCACTTAAATACTTTCCCTCTATAATAAAGAAGTTGTCCCTCGACAGCAAATGGAATTTTCTGGAACAAGATAAATCACTTGAACATTTTCTCTTTTCACACCAAAAGTCTGTCCCCAGTCGTCAGGAAAATTTCGTGACCACAAAAACTGGGCCATTCTTCGACTGCAAGGCATCATGGAAGCCTTTTACTTTACACAAACATGTCCGGACGTCAAATGAGCACCAAAACTGTGTCAGGTTAGCCCTCTCCTCATCTAGTGCCGCCCATTTTTTTATATATTTTTTTTCTCTCAAGGGTGTTCCGCCTCTTAGAAAATCAATTATTCCCCTAACACGTGATGTACCTGCTTTCCCAATCCCCACACTCGGGTAAGTAGGGCTTTTGCCACCCACCTTTTTTTTTTGTCTTTGACAAGTTACACTAAATATAAATTAAGTTTTTGCAAAATCCAGATTTCTTTTAGCAAAGGAGATAAAATTTCTTTCTCCAGCGAAACTAATGTCATCAGAATCTCCGCAGACTTCCTAGACTGCCCATCTCTGTGCCCCAGGGGCCAGGGCTTTGAAAGTCACGTCTCTCCTTCTTGACTTCTACTTTCAAACAATCGGCACAACGGCAGACAATTTAGGAATTCTCCAGAAGAATCCAACTTCTAGAACAAATCATCTCTTGGTACTCCGTGGACTATTGAAAATTGAAGATAATGATTGAACGATGAAGATCAGAGCGTAGAAACCAGAAAAGTGCAACACACACCAACTTTTTTTTTGGTTAATGAGTTTGGTATTTCTGACATCTTTGATCCAAGAGGGCTATTCCTTGGGTGTTGAAGTGAAGCCGGCTTTCAAAGAATTGTTGTATTAGTATATATTGTGAGAAATTATTAAATGAGATTAATTTTAAAATAGTGTTTTGCAATAATATTGAAAGTTTTTTTTTTTTTTTAAAAGCTAACGAGAGTATCTCATGGTATTTGACCCACAGGATTAATTCCTAGGGCACCCCCACAACATATTTTGCACCACGTGAATTTAGGAGTGTCAAAGCACGATGTGAGAGCAAACTCACGCTTGATTCCAAGGAACTAACACCATGGCAGGTAAATTTTTGTAAGACTTCGCTAAAATATTTTTATTCTGTTGAGGTCAACGTCCACCTTCGCTCCTGAGCGGTCATAAAACTATTGTTGTGCCGTTTCCTATCACCAATTGATTTTGGGATAAGTGGTAGCTTAATGGGGTGTAATATATTATAAGTAGTATCTGAACTTGGTAGGTCAGAATTTTGCGAGCGGTCAACTGTTGAGCCATGGACACGTCAATTTTTCCACTTCAACTTTTGTAAAAGGATATCATGTGGCATCTTGATAGTAAGAATTTAAAGGAATTCTTATTTTGATAAATATCAAATATCCTTAAATTCTTTCTAAAACTCTATTTTTAGAATTCTTCAAATGCTAGATTTTAATAATGGAACGAACATTTGAAATTCTCATGTGAAACTAAGCAAACCGACTTTTGAGCCTCTCTGTTTGCTTAAATTTAAGGAGAATTTTGAATTATATAAATGCTTTTCTAAGCAACAAGTATTTTAAGTTTTTCATCAAATCCTTAGTATCCAAAAAGCTAGGATTTGAAAACTCTAGAAGACCAAAAGTAATATTTCAAAACATTGAGCTTTTGAAACTTGAGAAGAAAAACCCCAATTTCTTTTAGAGATTTTTAAAAACATACATTTCTCATCGAACTTTTTCTTTATTTTTTTTTAAATACTCTATTATAAATTTTAATTTGAAATATATTAAATTTTCTTAACTAAGGCTCGCTGGCTGGTGGCACAAAACACGTGGGTTTTTTATTTTTTCAACGACCGTTTTCCTTTCAACGGACATGATAAGAAACGAAAATGTAAAAAGACAGCTATGCCCATACGAAACGTAAAAAAGGACATGATGATATGGAACGAGAATGTAAAATGACAGCTATGCCCATACGAAATGAAGCTGAACTTTCAACGTTCCGAACTTAGAAATTTGAAATTGGAAAACCAAGTCCCCTCTCAAGCTGCCATCCGTCCCTGGCCGCGACGTACCAGCAAATATCCGGTTCGTTGAGATTTGAGAATGACAACGCCTCGCACGTGCCATTCGATGGTCGATCATGTGGGATGGATGAGCAGATAAGTAGATCCCATCATTCAGAGACATCATCGAATTTTTCGTCTTAATCTTACTATAGATGTTCATAGAAAAACGAGGGTATGAGTGTATGACTATGAGATATGAAAATAGAAAGATCCCTTCATTGGTTGATCTTAACCGTCCAATTGTTCCAAAATATGGCAATATGGGGGAAGCATTCATAATGCCCCCATGCAACAGATTTGGCTGTCGCCTTGTTATTGTCATCTTTTTAAGGTACATTTGTGTAGCCATTTTCTTTTGTGAAAAAGTAGTAAAAAAGATAGCTTATTTTTAAGGGTAAAGTTTTTCTATATTTGATGTTGTGGTTTTTTAATAAAAAAGGCTGATTTTTTTTTTTTTTTTTATGATTTTGTGGAAAGCTGGTTCTTTGAGGTCGCTACTCAAATGTGCCTCTTGAAATTTTAGGAACTGACGGTTTGAAGTTGAAAGTTGTTAAAAAGTAATATTGACCTCTTTTGTTACATTCTTGAAAAAAATAATAGAAAATGAGAGTTTCTTCAAGGAGATGGACACTTAACTAGATTAATTCATGTGTTTTAAAATTGAACGGAGGGAATTATACAGAAAAAAATATTTTGAAATTTTTTTTTATGTAAAAGCTAAACACTTGATGGAAGATATTACTTAATTATAAAGAAAATCAATGGCTCCTAAAAAGGAGTGTATTCTCTAACTCTTGTGCGAAAATAGCTAAAAAGAGTGTTGTATTTATTCTCTAAATAAATTAAAATAAAATAAAAGAAACTGAAACATCTAAATGCAGTTTTAGAGTATGTTTGAGTAGTATCGGTGAAAAATTTCGTAAAATTTAAAATTTGACCCTTAAATTTTCACCATTTAAATAAGTGTACAATCGATCCATCGGTCCAATCTATTCGAATGGATGCCAAATTTAAAACCGGTGAACATCAAGGGGAGCTCCTATTTCATTATCCACTCGGATGGATCATAAGGCGGTCTCACTAAGAATTCTGAATGCACTTTTATCAGTTTATGTTGAGCTCATCAACAGTAGTACTTGACTAATTATACTGTAGACACACATGAAGGCGCCAAGTCGCAACGAAGCAAACTCAATTCGTCGCGTTGGACGGGGAAAATTCAAACGCTACATTTCGCGTGTGGCGTCCTCCCTCACCTCAGCTGTCACTCGTACATATAAATTCCGCGTAAAGCGGGAATACGAAGAAACCTTCGAGACAGAGAGAAAGGAGAGAAGAAGTTTCCGAACGACAACACCTGAGCTTGAGCTTTCTTCCTCAGCCCTCTTTCATAGAATCAAATTCTCATTTGGTACTTTCTAGAGCTAGGGCTTTTGCGTGCATGACGACGATGGAGAGCTTGATCGGACTCGTCAACAAAATCCAAAGGGCCTGTACGGTCCTCGGCGACCACGGCGGCGACACCGCCCTCCCCACCCTCTGGGAATCTCTTCCCTCCGTCGCCGTCGTCGGAGGACAGGTCTCAATCTCTCTATCTTTCTACCTCAATCTCTTTGTTCTTGATCTGATTGCGTTTGAATTCATATTCTCTGATTTTGTTGCAGAGTTCTGGAAAATCCTCGGTTTTGGAAAGCATTGTAGGGCGGGATTTTCTTCCGAGAGGATCCGGTTAGGGTTTTGGAATTCTGATTCTTCTTTTTTGCTTGCTTCTTGTTTTGCTGTTTAGTGAGTTTTTCTTTCTAATGTTTTGGTGGATCTTGATTTTTGCAGGGATTGTTACGAGGCGGCCGTTGGTTCTGCAGCTGCACAAGACGGAGGAAGGGCAGAAGGAGTATGCAGAGTTCCTTCACATGCCAGATAGGAGATTCACAGACTTCTGTATGTTGTTTGTTTTTATTTAAATTTGTGTTGCGGTTCTTCTTTTGATTTGTTGCAGATTGTTGGAATTGGACTTCAGTTTTTGTTTCGTCAAGTAGAGTTTTGCTGATATCAGGAAGGAAAAAAAAAATAGAAACGAAATTTCATGGTCGTACTGGGCAAAATGTTTTCCTGATGGAAGAATAGTTTTCCCTGTTTTTTGTTTGGTGACTTTTGATATGAGTTTGCTGTTGGAGATTTTCCTGTTGATGAATTTCATAAAAGTAGATGAGAGTGAATTGATATGAAATGTTTAGCTTCCATCTGGATTTACTCTACCTTTGTCACAATTATCATTCTTATGAAAATCTTGGTCTTGGAAAAATGTCAGGATGTTTTCAAAATTGGGGGCTTTCTCAAGATATTAATGGGAAATTATAGGAAAAATTAAGTTTTTTTTAGATATTACAAATAATTAATAAATATGTAGTGCCGGTAAAATCATTTTTAAAAATATTCCTATTTTTTCATTTTATTTGTAGTTTCTCATAATTCTCTTTTAGGAAATTCTGATTTTTGGAAAATTATTTTGAAAGTATTGTGATATTTTCGAAATGTCGTCTATATTTGTGACATTAGTCAACAAATAAGATTTCATTGACAATACTTGGAAATATTGTCTATATTTGGAAATTTCATTGGCATAAAATTTAATTTAATTTCATGAAAATTAAATTAAATATTCATTGACATTAAACAACAAATAACCAATGTGGAAAATATCATTATTGGGGCAACATCGGTGAGAGAAAATATCAGGACAATTTCCAATTTTCTGTTTTTTTGGGATATTATTGGGGAAATATTGAAAAATAAAAAGTAAAATTCAAATTAAAAATAGAAATCTAAAAACATTGAATTAAACAATTTGAATACTGATGGGCTCTTGCCTATATGATTTGCCACCTTGTGATGGCTGTCTTTCTGCTCTTGTACAAGAGTTTGTTGAGCGCCTTAATTACTTTGGTTCCTTGATCTGTTTGTGGCTCTATATATTTGTATATGATAATGACATGGATACAAGTTATTGTACTTCAATGAAATGAAGTTTCCATGTTATTTTGCTTCTAATAATGCGTTAAGTACTTCAATGAAAAGTATTATTTCACACTGAAATATCTTTTTTCTCCTTCAAATGGGTAGAAGAATAATCAAAGATAAATTGGTTTGTTTGAGTATTTGACCATTTCGTGTGATTGTGCAGCAATGGTGCGGAAAGAAATTCAAAATGAGACTGATAGAGTTACTGGGAGAACTAAACAGATATCTCAAACTCCTATTCATCTAAGCATTTATTCTCCAAATGGTGTGTTTACCTCTGGCTTATACTTTATTTCCTCCTATTCATTTTCTATACAATGTATATATTGTTAAATAACTGAAATTACTAGAGCGCTTCTTTTTGTTTTACTATAGAGTGCCATGAATGTCATATTGTTTGACTGGATGTCTAATAATGGGACCATGTCTTATTAGATATAATGACTGGATCTCTCAAATCATATAATGGGACCATGTCTCATCCATCTCTGTGGCACTATGGTCCTCATGGGACGTCCAGCACCCTTAAACATGTTTTGCTTATATTGATTGATTCATTGATTTGCTTTTTATCATTTTAGTTGCAGGGTTATTTCAAACTTTTTTTTTTCTTTTTTTTAGTTATAAAGCTAGGATTAAAACATCAGATATCTAATCCTGTAGCCAAGATTGATTTTAAGGCAGTATTATGTTGTGAAAACTACAGTCTGCAATAAGCATAATAAGAGCTGGTCTACCATCCCGTCCGTATATTTTTCTGATTTTTATGCTCAATTCACCTCCAAATTAGGGCTTTGAATGTGGTACCCGATTGGATTTGACTGTGGGATGTGTAGATGAACACTATTAGTCACCATTGTGCGTATCACTTTATTCTCCTTTAGTTTTCTGTTTTTGGTGTTATGGGATTTTGGTGAACTAATATAATTGACTGGTCTTGGATTGTGTAAAAAATCACTACATATATTCTGCCTGATGCGAGTTTTCTTTCGAAAAAAAAAAAAAGGTCAGTGTGAGTTGGATCCATGGACTGTTGTAGTCTGAACTCTGAAAATGTTTGAATAAGATACTCTGAAGTCTGAAGTTTGAACACTTGAGAATGTGAGTAAATATGTGAAGATTGCTTAGTAATCATTCAATTTTTTTTTTTGCATATTAACCAGTGATATTTTAATACTCTAGAGTCTAGACAAAAATATATACCATGCACTTTTTATGCTAAATCAATTTAATAGTACATTGCTTGCACTGTTCAAATATTAGTAGTGTTATATTTATATGACAGTGTTCAAATAATATACTGTTTGCCACTCTTTCTCAGGTATTTCCAATATTGAGTCTCATGCTCCACTAATTTATTGTTCTTCTTTCTTGATATAAGCTTCACAATTTAATGACATTAGTCGGTCCTTTGCCTCTATGCAGTTGTCAACTTAACATTGATAGATCTACCTGGTTTGACAAAGGTTGCTATAGGTAATACCTCTTTTCCAAATGTAATAAAGCATTAAGGTTGCTATTCATTACTGCATTTTGTATCTTTTTTTTTTTTATCTTCTAAAGCAAGTATATTTTATGCAGAGGGACAGCCTGATAGTATTGTTGAGGATATTGAAAACATGGTCCGCTCGTATGTTGAAAAGGTAATTATAGAATCTTCTAGTAAAGCTATTGTTTATTTATCTCCTAATTAGCAATATTCATTATATAGATAGTGAAATTTGCAATATAAAAAAAATGTTGTAAATGCTTTGTGTGAATGCCAAGAAAAAAAAACTATGTTAATGAAAATCAGTAAGTAAAACTTTGACAGATGATGCGTCGTTCTGGGTTTAAGTTCCATCCCCCCGGCATCAAACACATTGCATCTTCTAGTTTTTGTCTTAATGTTCTTTAATTGCTGAGGAGTTTCTTTGGTTTCTAAGCTGTGATTTCTTTCCCCTAAAAGTCTACAAAGGTCATGGGATGGCTTTATCCAGGCATTGATGGGAGTTTCTTATGGGTTGACATTTTCATATCATCCACATATGAAAGTGAATAAGTCGGAGTGGGTTGAAAGGTGGAAAATAATGTAAAAAGGAATATGACCAAAGGTGAAACCCTCAACATTTTTCACATGTGAAATTTATTCTCACAGGGGAGATGATAAGAAACTATAAGGCATCAAAAGTGAGAAAATTGTATTCTCTTCTGTCATTTGCACATAATCTTCCTCATTTCACCCATTTCCGACCTCACTTCATTTCATATGTCATATGTGAATGATATGAAAATGTCAAATGCCCCCTAAATGAACAGCTGAATGTTCATTTTGGGATGTTAATATGTTATTAACTCCTTTTGTGTAGTTTGTTGATTCAATCCTGGCTTTCATTTTCCTTGTGCAAAACTATAAAATACATTGCTACTTGTTCCACTGTAGTAAGTACACGTTTTTTTTTTTTAAAGAATGGGATGGATATTTATGGTGTATTATGAGTCTTCATTTGGTTCTGCTGCTGCTCTTTCACTGTTGCTTTTTTTCTTTTCATTATTGGTAAAGGAAAATTTTATTAGAAACAAGAAACATAACTACACTGCTCTAAGTAATGAGCCACAACAAGTTGTAGCCAAGCACTCCTTGACTTGCAAGGGCATGCGTCTTACTGTTATGTGCCGTTATTGTTTGCCATTCTATCCACATAAGAATATAACGTTTGTTGCTTTGAAAAATGATCTGCTATTTATTACTGTTGCTGCATATGTTTCGTTCGGGCTACCAATAATCTACATGTACACTCTGTCTGTGATTTCCATTTAGTGATAGTATCTTGTTTTTTGTAGCCCAACTGCATTATACTAGCCATTTCTCCAGCTAATCAAGATATAGCAACCTCTGATGCTATGAAGCTTTCCAGGGAAGTTGATCCTACAGGTGATCTATCGTCTTATTTATGCAATTATGTTACCCCTATTTCATCACCTTAGTAGCTTTTTTAATTTGGTGGGATCTTTTGAATTGTGCACAGGTGAGAGAACATTTGGAGTATTGACAAAGTTAGACTTGATGGATAAGGGGACAAATGCACTGGATGTGAGTTGCTCAACTTTTTTGTTTTCACTATGAGAACATTAAGCATTGAGAAGACAAGTTTCAACCAGCCTATTTTGTTCTTCATTCTGTTACTTTTAAATCTATTTTCATTCCATTATGTTCTATTTATTTAATATCATTTCTACACTCGGCGGTTAGCCAATCATACCGTCAATGCATCATCACTCGATACTTGGTTCCCTAGCTTCCAGTGACCAGTGTCACATGGAGTATGGAGCTCTACTTTGCCTTCTTCCTGATTTTTTTCCCTATATTGTTTTGTGTTTTCTTTTCTAAGGTCCTTGAAGGGCGATCTTATAGGTTGCAACATCCTTGGGTGGGAGTTGTTAACCGTTCACAAGCCGACATCAATAAGAATGTTGACATGATTGCTGCTAGGAGAAGGGAGCGTGAGTACTTTGCAACAAGTCCTGATTATGCACACTTGGAAAGTAGAATGGGTTCAGAATATCTTTCAAAACTTCTCTCTAAGGTAAAACCTCATCAGCTTTAACCCATATTAGTCTTTCATTGATTTTTGGGACTGACAGTTGTACTAATGATCTACCATGCCTTCAGCATTTGGAATCTGTAATTAGGGCGCGCATTCCTAGCATTACATCCTTCATAAACAAAACCATTGATGAGCTTGAATCAGAGATGGACCATCTTGGAAGGCCTATTGCTGTTGATGCAGGGGTAAGTTTCTTCCATCTCATTCACCTGTAGAAAATGAAAACAAGTTTGAGTGTAGAACTAACAGTTTGATGTTTCTGGATCTTCAGGCTCAACTATATACCATTTTAGGGCTCTGCCGTGCATTTGACCGGATATTCAAGGAGCATCTTGATGGAGGGTAAAGGCATTGGTCCTGTTGTCTGTTTCTTTAGGATCCTAAGTACTTTAATTTGAAGCTGTGCACATTTATCTGAATTGTTGGATCAAACCATGTTCTCCATGATTGGTTGTGGACCTTGCGGCCTTAAACATTCTTCTGGTCAGGGTGATATTCAACATTGGATTGAAATAGTTCGGGTGCTATTACCTCATGCACTGGTTTAAACAAATGCTGAATTGGTCTCCGTTTAAGAGCAATAACCTCTCACATGTGAAGGTAACATGTGTATATATACATTTGTCCACATCAAATGGGAGTCTGCCGCCTCATTCCTAAATTAGGCACTGGATCAGCTCTTTACTATGGAAAGGCATTAATTAATTTCTTTAGTAACTAGCATTAATCATTTTGTAGTCCTCATTTTGTGATTTATAAGGGATAGCCATTGCTCTTGAATATGTATGAACTGTTATAAGTCTATTTTTGGTCAAAATTTTTATTTGAAGCACATGATGCATCAACTTATTTTGCTAATGTTGAGATTGCCTTTATTTTGTTCTGGTCCAGTATATTGGCTAGTAAATACTCTGTCTGGTGGGAACTGCTGATTCTTTCTTGAAAATTTGTGTTCCTGTGCTTAGGCGACCTGGTGGTGACCGGATATATGGGGTCTTTGATAACCAACTCTCTGCTGCTCTGAAGAAACTTCCATTTGATAGGCATCTCTCCCTGCAGAACGTGAAGAAAGTTGTTGCAGAGGCAGACGGTTATCAACCCCATCTGATTGCTCCTGAGCAAGGTTATCGACGTCTCATTGAGACTGCTCTTAATTATTTCAAAGGCCCAGCTGAAGCTTCAGTTGATGCTGTAACTATCATATCTCACTACCTTTCTAATTCCTTCTCAATTGCTTTTGTTGTAGAAAATTCTCTTTTTGGGATCAAGTGTTATGCTCAAAGTGGGGGTGACACTTCCATCCCAGCTTACAAATCAAAACGGATATAGCTTAAAATTTTAAAATCGAATAAATGGGCTTCTTCATAGAACATATCTTAACTTGCTGCAGGTTCACTTAATCTTGAAAGAACTTGTCCGGAAATCAATTGGCGAAACTCAGGTGAGATTTAGCGAAGTCATGTTCCTTTTTTTTTTTTTTTTGTTATCTTGTGTAGAACATATTTTGATCCTTTGCTTGAACAGGAGTTGAAGCGGTTTCCTACACTCCAAGCTGAAATAGTAGCTGCTGCAAACGAAGCTTTAGAAAGATTTCGGGATGATGGTCGTAAGACATCACTACGACTGGTCGAAATGGAGGCCTCATACCTGACAGCAGATTTTTTCAGGAATCTTCCCCAGGAAATGGAAAAAGGAGGGAACCCTGCTGCAGCTACCGTCGATAGATACACAGACATGCACTTCAGGAGGATAGGATCAAATGTGTCATCTTACATTGGGATGGTGTCAAACACACTCAAGAATACCATTCCGAAGGCTGTGGTTTATTGTCAAGTCCGAGAAGCCAAGCTATCTTTACTCAACCACTTCTATACTAAAGTGGGAAACAAAGAGGTACTTGCTCTCCCTTACTGGTGGATGAATTATGTGATTATCAACTGGTCCTCTGGCCTCAAGTACATGATGGGCCCCAACATCTGGTGGTCCAAGCGATTAGCCTGCATGGTCTAAACTCAGACAATGCCCTAAAATATCTTAGGTTGGAAGACTGTAGTCTTAGTCATTTTATGTTGGATGTGGATCACTGTCGTATTTTTTAAGCGGTGTGTTCTTCAGTTTATTGATTTAAGGTTACATCTACTTCCAACAAGAAGATTCTTAGGTTGACGAGTTCCATAGAAGTTGGAAGGTGCTCATTGTCACAACCAAAAGGCTATGGGATTATTTTATATGGTGGTTGAGCCTATCATATAATGTCCCTGATCTGAACATTAGGCCTGAGAGAGAGTGAGAATTTGGATTATTTTATACCGTGGTTGAGGCTATCATATAATGTCCCTGATCTGAACATTAGGCCTTGGTGTACATACTCTGGTACTGAAGGCCTAAGGATATGATGCATATCCTTTGCTCAATTATCTGAGAACTATCACAAGTCTGCAACCATGGATCAATAATATTTTATCAGTTTGATCACCAGCAAAGTCAATTTTTTTAATTTATTTCTTGTATTTTTTTTTTCAGCCCAAGGAGCTCGGGCAATTGCTCGATGAGGACCCAGCACTGATGGATCATCGGCTGCAATGTGCCAAGAGGCTTGAATTATACAAGTCAGCAAGGGATGAAATCGATTCTGTAGCTTGGGTCAGATCATAATAAAAGTGCATTTTTTTGTATCATATCCATTACTAAAGATTTTTTTTTTTTTTTGGTAAAACATTACTAAAGATTAGGATTGAAGGTGTCGAGTGTTGCATACATGGACTTTATTACTGCTGGATTGCACTTCAAATCCCTTATGTGCGGCAGAGTTGTATATTTTTGCACTTTGTTAGTTCTGTATATAATACATATAGTTCTCAATTCTCATCCACACATATCCCACTCGCTTGCACTTCTGCCAAACATGTGTGATTATTACCAAATCAAATTGATTATCCTTTTTGCAATTTGTATGGTCATGGAAGTTGAGATGACCACTTGACCCTTATTTGCTCAAATCAGGTGGTTCAGGATTGTCGAACCATAAGTATTGTTTACGGGAATCGGGGCTGGGGCTGTAAATGGATCTGTCTGATTTGGGCCCCAATGTCTAGTGTCCAACTCAGGTCCAAGACCTAGTATCCATATGGATCAAATGGGTTTAGTTTGTAGTTAGCCTGGGATTCAAGTCAGGGTCCCTTCATGGTCAAATCTCCACTGGCATGTGCTCCATCAGGTCACTTTTTTAAGATTTAGGGGCAACTTGTCCAAAGGTGGAGGTTTTTATTTTTTTATTTTTTATTTTTATTATCTTCTCCTTTTTTCTTTTTAATAAATTTCTTGTAGATTATGTCCAACGATAGCCTATAAAGTGACCTCATTCAGCTATTTCTGAAACTGCTCTTTAATATCCATATTATGTTTTCCTCTTGATTGGTAACACATTTGACAGCAAAAGCTGGGCAAGACATGTTCTCAAGGCATGCATGTAATACCTTTTCTTTTTCTTTTTTAATTACCCAGGGTATCCCTAGCCAGCCGTTCCTTTGAACCTTCAGCCCGAGATTATGCGATTCTGGTTAGCAAGGACTATTCCAACCTTGCTTTGATGGCAACCACAGAAATTTGCAGAAGTTTCCTCTAACCTTGCTTTGATTGCCTATTGATTGCAACAGCAGAAATTTATAGAAGTTTCCTCTAACCTTGCTTTGATTGCCTATTGATTACATCCACGAAAAACTAGATGATGTGACCTTTGAACCATGGAGTTTATCCATCGAGTGGTCCATGTAGACTTTGTGTACTGCAAAAATGGAGTTTTTTTCTAGAATAGTACCCTCAAATAAACTAATTCCCATAATAGCACATATTTGAAAATAATACCCAGAATAGCATCCCGAGCCTACGTGGCATATCCAATCCCGAGGCATGTTAATGACAGTTTCAAGCTAGCTCTTGGTTTTTTAACAGAACTGCTCCTCTAACCTCTCTTCTTGATTTTCCTACTGATTTCATACCCAAGGCCGGTTCTGCATTTTTTAGGGCCCAAGGCAAGAGTAAAAATTAGGCCTATATATATATATAAACTTAGTGATGGCCTCATTCATTTTTCAACCAATATCTAACCTGTCAAAATTAACTAAAAATTTAACATTCAAAGCATATAAATTCAAACTTCAATATATAAACATTCAAAATAAAAGGCTATAATGTATAAACAAGACAAATACTTGTAAGTTGTAACAATTCAATAGTTCTTTTACAAGACAAATACTTATAATTTGCAAAAGGTTCAAATGATTAAATGGATTAAAGGTTTAGATGTTGATTATGGGGCCCACAGAAGTTCAAAAAAAAAATAAAGCTACGGCTATAGGCTTTCATAAACTTTTTATTTTAATTCCAAATCAAGAGTAATATTGTTGCTTTCAGGGTGGGCCAAGGACTTTTGTAACAAAGCTAAATGCTAACTGACCATCAAAATTTTAAGTGGGCCCAATTATGATAAATCAAAATAAGTTAATTTTATATATAACATTACACATTTTTCAGTGGGCCTAATTATGAAAAAATAAAATTGTATTGGACAAGGAATTGTGTAACAGTAAACTGAGCATCAAATTTTTTCAGTAGGCCTAATTATGAAAAATTAAAATTGAGCATACTCATCTAATAATTTTAATATTAATTTTATTTTCAAGTGAATCTCGTCAATCTCGGTTTTGGCCCCCTGAGAAATGGGCCTGAGGCGAACGCACTTATAGTCCCCATTCAAGGCCGGCCCTGTTCACACCCCATCGCTGTACGCAGGCATTTGAGATGCTCCAAAAGTCTTGAGTTACTCCATGCTTTGGATCACGACCTAGTGAGATAAACCGCAAGAGAAAGCCGTCATGTCCTAGGGCAGGTGTCCAAAACCCATTGCACCTCTGTGGCTTTTGCTAAAGAAAGCATCCTTGACGTGCTTTGGCTCTCATAATTTGGGTTTATCTTTCCTACTCTAACTCTATTCAATTTCACGTTTGCTTGTCTATTTTTAGATTATACATCGTTCAAAACATAATTTTTCCACCATTAAATTCCAAACTAACAGGTCTTTAGACTCCATTTATAACATGGCCATGGAAACCATAGAAAGAGTTGCGATTGGATGATCCTGTCTGATCTCTTAAGCTCAAAGTTGGTCTATGGGGCAATCACTTTTGAGTTTGCAAAGTGGGCCTAGTGCTTGAGCCTGGACCTCCATGGGAGACTTCCTTTGGATGCGTCATCCAAAGATGGAGTTTATGCTTTGTAAACTGTCTACATATTGAATTGCTAAGGTACTCCACTAGGAAATGGAATGGAATTATGACAGGTTTTATTTATCTTATATTTATTTAATCAACATTAATTCTGCACGGTGTTCATTGTTTTGAACTCCATTTTATTGATTTATATGGGTTTAGGAATATCATGTTCACAGTTAGGACTCCTTTCAATTGGTTGGACCAAGGATGAGGTTCATATTTGTAAAGCTTCAACATTTGAAGTACTACAGTATTGCGATTTTATTCTGTTAATGGTGTTTAATTTCTATCAAGTTTTTGGATGGATTTTAATAGTTCTTTTTTTTTTTTCCTTTTCACATAACCATATAGGTTTGATTGAATCCAATCAAGGTGTTGGTCATCTCATTTCTACTATAGCTTCCAATGAGAACTGAAGCACCATACTTTGTAAATCCAGGAATCATGCTGATGGGTGTCAAGCTAGCAATGATCTCCAGTTTCCCGATCCATGTTCTTATTCATTAACATGCCTCAGGATTGGAAATGCCACGTAGGGTTGGGATGCTATTCTGGGTATTATTTTCAAATGAGTGCTATTATGGGAATTAGTTTATTTGAGTGTGCTATTCTGGAAAAAAACTCGCAAAAATGTGTTGAAGGGGCCTCGAGATCTGGCAGCCCTAACTATGTTCAATGGAACACAGCTCAAGAAAAAAGTACACATGGTTTCTGTAACCATTCATAACCAGCTCAAATTACACTGAAATGACCGGCGCATACATTCAGCCCACTCTCTTTTACAAAACACACAAGTTTTCTGGTCTATGGGCAAATTTTCCTCAGATACACTCCACTCTGTTAAACAAAAGTCTTGGTCTTAGCTGCACATGCCCGGTCCACTCAGATGCATTCCTTAACTTTTTATCTTGTTCATGAGATTAAAAGACACTTTAAATAGGTTGCAGTGGAAATTGTGTAGGCCTTTTGAACCAAACTAAAACAAGCTTTAAATTTTTATGAAAGAGATCATGAAGGATTGAATTTGTTTTAATCGAATGTATTATAATGGTTAGTTCATAGAGATCTGTCACCTGCATGTTAAATATTAACTGATTGTATAATTACATTAAGCCAAGTGGAGTCTCTATTTTTCAGTGGGTTAAGGTGATCCACACCATGTTTAAAGGGCAGATCATGCCCAACATCTGAACACCATTTGGTATTTTACAATCTGAATTATGTCCCCCTTCATTTCATCTTTGACGCACCCTAACTGACCAAGCCATTAAGGTTTCCAATTTTCCTGTCTCTGCCTTCGGCAAGCTTATAAACACCCTTCTCTCCCTCATTAGTATTGAAGTCTCAACTAAGGATACAAATTCTTGTAAGCTTTGAACTTGGCTTTCAGTTTCTTTCTTCCGTACAATAAATACAGTTCTCTCTCTTAAAGATGAATGAATTTTATTCCGAAGCAAATGAAAAGAAACACAGGAATCAGAAGCAAAGAGGTCTGCACTAACTACAAGTTGCAAACTAGAAATCCCTTCGATTCTTTTAACATTTCTGTGATACTATGGTGGTTTCATGACTTCAAACTCATCACTGTGGTACTTAAAGTGCATGGATGTGGATTAAGCAATTTAACTAAAAGAAACCATGTCGTGTCCAGGTATAGACATGTATACAGACAGTGAATGAATAAGATTCTTTCTTTTTTTTTCTCTTATAATGCATACATCCTCACAACATCATCATCAGATCCTTAACCCATCGATCTAGGGTAGGCAAGCTCGCTGTAATCACCCAATACCATACTAAGAAGTAAAGTGATTAATTAGTATCAAATACAGTGGAAATAAGATCTGAAAAAAGGATCTTTCTTTAGAAGCAAAACCAGATGAAAAATTGGAAAAAATAATGATACCATGTTTGGAAGTCAAGAAGTGAGATAATTTTGCCAGTCTTTTATATTTTAGTAATGCTTTGACTTAATAAATTTACAAGCTTCTACGATTTGGGAAAAACCTTAGCATTTGAAAGTTGAAATTTTGGCCAAACCGCAAAAAACCAAATTTTGAACTTGAACCATAGTTGTCATGTGAGGCCCCACCCCTGGTGGGCCCTCAATTTGAATTTGAATACTATATATTAGCCTAAGTATTTTAATTATACTAATTATGGGGTTTAGTTAAGGATAATTATGTATTTTCCTACGATTAGTCTAGTTGTGTAATTAGTAGAGTCAATAAGGTGTCTTTTGTTAATTTTAGAGTTAGCTAGTTTGTTAGAGGCCCTAGCTAGAAATTAGTAATTACCATAGGGGGGTATCCACTAAAGAATCTTCTAGAACCCACCCAAAGACCTAAGTACCCTTTACCCTAACCCTAATCCTATTTTAACCCCAGGGGCATTTTTGTCCTAGCCCCAAAAACCCAACCTATATAAACAAAACCCCCATTCCAAACGAAGGCTACTGCTCATCTCTTTCATTTTCTTCTTTCTCTCTCTAGATCTCATTCCTTATAGAAATTCTCTTGTGTATATGGGTATAGGAGTAGATCTGAGATTTCTGGGGTGGTTCTGTGTCTGAGAAGACCCTACAGTTGGGATTTTTCCTTTACCGGATTGGATCTCTGTTTTCTTCCGTTTCCTTCTTGCAATTGATCAAGGCAAGTGCAATATGCTTATTTAATATAGAATGTATGTCTACTGTCTTTGATTCTCTGTAATTCTAATTAGATGATGTTAGGACTGCTAGATTTAACTTTGAGCATGTTTTCATGGACGATCGGCTATTGATGGATGGGTTGATCTTATTTGGAGGATCAATGGTCCGTGGTTTGGATGGTTGGATGTATATTGGAGTGCTCTTCTTATTTCTGGATGTTTTGTGGAGTTTGGATGGGATTGGTTGAACTCTGGTTTAAGAAGAAAACCGGAATTCTGGAGTTGCAGAGCGTCTCTGTGCCTTGATGGCCGAGCTCCGCAATGGTCGAGCGCAGCACTGTCGAGCTCAGCTCTACCGAGCTCCGCACTGGTCGAGCTCAGCACTGACCGAGCTCCGCACTGGCCGAACTCAGTGTCGTAAAGCTCAGTATTGATCGAACTCAGTGTTCTGCCGAGTACAATGCTCAGGCCAAGATCCGCGTTTAGGTCGAGCTCAGTGTCTTGGCCGATCCCAGTGTTTTGGCCGAGCTTAGTGTTTTACCGAGCTCAGTGCCAGACCGGGTTCCGTGCTTGACTGAGCTCAGCGCTTAACCGAGCTCGGCACTTGACCGACCTCAATGCCTGGCCGAGCTCAATGCATTACCGAACTTAGCTGGGTGACCGAACTGAGCTAGACGCTTTGCCGAGCTCTGTTGGGTGACCGAGCTGAGTGTTTAATTGAGCTCAAGTGCTTACCCGAACTCCGAGATGGATTCCGAAAAAAACGGGATTCCAATAAAGGAGACTAGAACCTGGGACATCCCCTTTTAGCCAGAGCTTTCAGTGTGCACGGCCAACTACCCAGGCCAGGGGGTTAGCCGAACTCACAGGAACTTCGGGACAATCAGGCATTGCCTGTAGGGTGTTTGCTTCTCTGGTCCTAGTGTGCCGAGCTAACCGCCCAGGCCAGGAGGTCGGCTGAGCACACTGTGTACAGTGACACTTCCCAGATTCTAATTTCTATTGTTGTAATCATGTGTGGGGCCCATTGACCATCCAAATAGATTTCCATCACTGTGCCAACCACGAGTCGATGGTGTGGCTCAACCTTGACTCGTGGGTTCTACTAATTAAGGTCCAGGTTATGTAATTTAAGACGATTCGACCTTTATACGTTACTAGTGATGCACATAACTTCTGAGCACCAAACACAGTATTCCTTAGCATCTGTGGTTTCACTTAAAGATCGAATTACCTAAGATAGACCTGAATCTGAAAGTGGATCATTTACTTAGGTTGGACTGTTGTTATCTCCCATTGATCCTTGTACTTGGAGATTTATCTCCCTCATATTATTGTTGTCACTCTATTGTCCTTATTATTGCTTATACCTGTTAATTAAATGGAAAATGAAGGACCCGAACCTAGGACTACTTAGAGGTTACCCAGTAATATGATTGGGTGAACATTGACCCGTGTCTGTGGCTAGGTGGGCCATTTTATGGCCTAAGTTTGGATGTGGATTACCCTAGACTGGAGAGGTTAGATTATATGGGCTTGTGACTCATCGTGGGTATGATTGGATCATATGTTATTGAAAATGGATTTGTATCTTATTTGGACTGTTGTAGACCAGACCATGTATTTGGTGGGCCTTGGTATGGATCCATTGACTGGACTTGGACCTAGATTATGATCCATGGATACTTGGACCTCTTAGGGACTTTGTTAGGACCTTGTTCACGCAAGGCAAAGCCTAGACAGACATAGACCTTTATTGTTTCCTGAGTCGGCATAAACATTCACTCAGTTGATCTAAGCTCAGCCAGTTGGACTGGTAGGAGCTATTGAGAGTGTTATGTGGCTATCATGATGAGCATTGTTGGAGACGGACGGTGTGATACCGGGTCCGGTCTTAGTGTGTATTGATGGATGATGTTATTTGCGGGGATAAATAATCCCCAGCACTGTGAGGTTTTCCCCGCCGCGACTGTGTTCAGTATGGGAGGGCCGCGGCATAATATCCCGCGGTATCCAGCTTGTGTGAGTGTGCCATTTTGTATAAGTTTATTATTATGCTTATTCTGATTCTATATTGTTTATCTTGCACAACTGCCTAAGATCTGTACCATTGCTATTCTCTTAACTTCATTACTGTCTCTACTCATTTTGATGCATGCATCCTTTATTATCTGCATACTGTGACTTGCCAGATCTTTAGATCTGATCCACTCTTGGTGCTTAGGTCTTGACCCCGAGTTCGAGGGCGATGCGTACGCACTCGTAAAGGCGCCCGTAGTTGGTGACTACGGATGGGCACAGGTCGACCATGAGGTCGAGCCTGAGGTTGGAGAGCCGGCACATGGGGCATGAGAGTACATTTGTTGTTTGGATTTTTTAGCGATATTTTGTAGTGAGTTGGGTGGTGTTGGAAATATGTAATTAAACTTTGATTTTTATCATTTTACACTTTAGGCTGGACTTCAGCCCATTCACATTTGATATATATATTGATGCTTCCGCTATCTCTGATATTGCTCCCGCTATATTCCTTATGCTTCCGCAAATTAACTATTATTATTATATTGATGAAAAAGTTTTAAATTGGACCTCACTGCGGACCTACGATCTTGAAAGTTCTCGGATTTCCCGGGAAGTAGCGCACCAATTTCGGTACTTTGATGGTTTTCACAGTATTCAGAATTGGGGCGTTACATGTCAAGTTCGTTTCGGATGCCATTTCGGTTTGGTTCCAAAATGAGACATCTCGGGTTATTCGGACATTTCACTTTCCAATTCGGAAATTTGTTTCGGAAAATATATGAAAATTACACACATATATATATTTAAAATATATAGAAAATTTCATTCTACCAAGCATCAAATTTTAATTTGCAAAAGATAAGGTTCTAATACATCCCTTCAAATATCACAAAATAAAGCAAAACGTCAGCTAACTATGCATCACTGTAATAATGATTATCATCTTTATTTGCTCCCAAATCCTCTCCTATAGGGCCACCTATTTCATCACCCCCATCAAAATCAGGGAGACCCTCTTGTACTTGTGCCGGTTGCTCCATAGTCGTCCAACTGTCAACATCCTCTATGGTCAAGAGAGGTGCTTCTTCAGCAACCCAATCCGCCAAAATATTAATATTCTCCAAACGTATTGGGTCAGAAGCAGCATTCCCAGTCCTTTTGAGCATATCCCTACAATTTACATAAGTTAATATTTTGGTATGACAATTAATAATTTGCAAAAGAATAACATACGATTAACATTTGATATACCTTTCACGGAGCTTCAAATTATAATGCACAAAAACTAGATCATTCAGCCTCTGATGTTCTAGCCTATTTTTTTTAGGAGAATGAATATGTTCGAAGATACTCCAATTTCTTTCACAACCACTAGCACTGATGCATTGGCTCAAAATTCGAATTGCCAATTTTTTTAACTTAGGGGTACCATTTCCAAACCGATCCCACCATGTATCTGTAAAAATTTATATGAAATATGAAATTATATTTTATGAACTGCAGTCAAATAATAAGTTAATGAAAAATAAAAAAAACTTTCATTTACCTGGAGACATTTTCTCTCGATTTCGTATTGCTGCTGCAAAACCGAAGTCAAAACGTAAATCTTTATAGGCATCACATTGTTTGAAAATCATGTCCTGAGTATCAAAATTAGGAACTAATTTCTCTATGACATTATTCAGACCCCTCATGACTTCACTATGCTTAGAAAAAGTAGGACTAAAGAAAAATACTGGATTCAGATAGTATGCTGCAGCGTGTAGTGCACTGTGAAGTCGATTTTCCCACCTACGATTGATAATCTTCCAGTATAGTTGGTAGTCCTTATTTTTTAACCTCTTTTGAATCACCTCTTTTGCTCGGTCCATTGCCTCGTATACATAACCAATTGCAGGCTTTTCTTCACTGTGTGCTAGACGTAGAACTACCACCAAACCTTCACTAACCTTCAATATATGCTCAACATCCTTCCAAAATGTGTTATTGAGTATGATTTCAGTGATCTCCATGCCAACAGGTGTACTCAAAGCATTAGATTCAACCCAAGCGGTACTTGTGAACATTTGCCTAAGCTCTTTTCTGCATTTAAAAAGGCACTGCAAGCTAATAAAATTTGGTAGCAAATCTTGTGCTAGCTGGTCGGATTAATTCTCTCCCATTTGTATATTCTTTTCTCATTAAACTCAACACTGATGAATGATTGTAAATGAACTTTGTGATTTTCCTTGCTGTCTCAATTGTGGATGCATTAACTGAAAATAAGTGGGGCTTTGCCATGTCCTCTAACATCAGATCTATGCAATGGGCTACACAAGCAGTCCATTAAAAAGTCCCATATTTTTCAACCAATCTTTTTCCCGCTGCATTGTAACTAGCATCATTGTCAGTAATAAATTGGACAATATTGTTAGGCCCAATAAGCAATACAATTTCATCAAAAATTTTAAATAATGCATCTAAGTTTTTTATAATTGGACTTGTATCAGCCGACTTCAGGAACATTACCTCTTTTGGGCAACACACAAGAAAGTTAATCAATGTTCTTTGCCTTTCATCTGTCCACCCATCAGCCATGACAAAGCACCCAGTTTCACTCCAACATGATTTATAATGCTCCATGAAAGCATTAACTTCTAGTGCAATTTTTCTCAAAATCTTTCCACGAAGGTCATGATATGATGGCATCTTGTAACCTGGCCCCACTGCAGCAATTCCATCAGCCTTTGGTTGACAAAATTTTGATCTTGCTGCATTAAATGGGAGATTTGCATCAAACCAAAAATGGCCAACAGCCAAATCAGTGGCATCCTTCAGTTCCTTTGTTGCCAATGCTGATTTGATGCCTGGCTGAGATCCAGGACTTGTTCATGGTGCAAAGAAATTTAACATTGGAGGTTGGGAAGTATTTGACACACCCCTTCTTTTATTTTGGGTAAATATTTGAGAGACCTGCTCTTTACCCTTTCTACTTGTTGTGGTGGGGGTAATTGGATTTGTAAATGGTTGTACTTCTTCTACCTCAACATCATCTTCATCTGCATCTCCCCTTGGAGTTCCATATGGGTTTCCAATCTCCACATTTAATTGCCTTTTCTTTGCTCTATCCTTTTTACCTTCTAAAACAAGTCTTTTCATTTGCCATTTGACATCACCTGACACATTTTTACAAGGTGCAATATCTCCTTTCACCCCTCCCCAAGGTGTTCTTTAAGTCTAGTGATTCTACCACCTTTTATGACTGTTACAAAAACGACAAGTTACATGTTTGTTTGTTGGTTGGATCCACATAACCATAAGCCCATGCAGGATCATCAGATCTAATACTGGCAGCAGTAGATGATATGGGTGTACTATCACTCATTTTCAAATTAAAGAAATAATCTTCCAAATCTGATACAATAGCAACACACAAATGATAGACAAGTACAATAGTAAGTTTAATGTTTCAATTATTAATAGGTATCATCAAGCAATTACCTTTTTTTTAGCAGATAGCCATGTTTGTCAATACATGGATGGAGAATCACAAGTGGACCTCGGGTGCAATAGTAATAGTCAATTGAGAGACATTTCAATGTTTATTGCAATAAATTGGGCCACATCATCAAGTTAAAGATAAATAATCAATTGGGCCTCACGTTCTATAACTCATCAAAAAAATTTTGTTTAATAAAATATTTAATAATATCAAATAAAGTGCAAAAAATATTCAGAGAGATGAGATGCACCAACCACCACATTATTGACTAAATGGAAATTGCAAAAAAAGTGGGCCATCACGTTATTTGGTGCACCACGTTATTGACTAAATGGAAATTGCAAAAAAAGTGGGCAATCACGTTATTTGAGCCATACCATCAGTCAATTAGAACACCCCTCACCGCCCTCACATTATGCCTTTTCTTTAGCCAAAAAAAGTGGGCCAGCGAATGTGATGCCTTTTCTTTAGCCAAAAAAGTGGGCCAGCGAACGTGGGCCATGTGAGGCACCATGAATCCATCACAACCGTTGATAAAGGCATCTTTATAAAACCCACTTCTCAAAACCCATTTTCGCAGCAAACAGACAACAGCCATGGTAAAACAAAAATGAAGAAGAAATGGAAACAGAGGGAGAGATCGACATACCTGGTTCTCCGTTGAATTTGTAGCAAAGAAGTTTGACGATCGCAGCGGGGGAAACCCTCTACAGCAATGGCAAGAGAACAAGCATCCAACAGTCCAGAATCTCAAGAAATTGCAAGGTAAATAGGGCAATGGAGTATCTCGTGCTTGATATCTGCATATTAGGGTCCAATTTATAGATCGATTGGGAGTTTCGACATTGCATGCCGTTGAAGAAGATGAAACGAGGCGTCACTGCAGTCTTTGCTCTGTCAAAGCTCCCTCTTCAATGATAGATGAGAAGAGGTATATCGAATTGTTTCATTTATTTCTCTATAGATTTGTCTGAATTCCCAAATGAATGGATGAACTTCAACAATCACTTTTGTTTCATCCGAATCAAGGGTTTTAGACACAGTTTGCCCGAAATTAGGGGTTTCGAAACGAAACCCTGATATTCGGGCGAATTTAAACGAATATTGAACTAAACATTTTCAAATGAGAAGTTCAGTTCGTTTTTGGGTATGAAACGAGATAATTTAGACAATTCGTCCGAACCGAACCGAACTTGACAACTATGACTTGAACTGAAAAACTAAATTTTATTCTTTTTAAACTTTAGATTTGAGATTTTTTTTATTCAAATGAGTGTATAACCTTATTTACATTAGATATCTTAAGTGACATTTATCTAATGATATACAATGGAAATAATGTAGTTATCATGACCAAAAGGTCAAAAAGGGATATAAATCCAAAACTAATCTAACCTAACCCTAATCAATATGAATCGTTTTTTGGTAAAGAATAAATATGAATCCTATAAATAAGATAGAACTAGTCGTGAAAAAGAGAAAATAAGGGAGAGAAAACAAAAGAGAGGGGATGACAGGTGAGAAAAAGGGAATCTAAAACCAAACGATCTGCAAACCTATAAGTAATTAGTTAGATAATAAGTTTAAGAAGTCAAGTTTTTTCCCTTTATTATAGTGTTTTGCATCAGTTTACATTGCATTTAAAAAAATGTTGTAAGTAATCGATATCCAACACTCAAATTAAAAATCAAATGCAGTAAAATAAGTAATTAAGAGTTCTCCTTTTCAGCTTGATATTTAAGATAATTTAATTTATGTAATTTGGTGTTAACTATGTTTTTCTTTTTCTTTTTTGTTTTTTTCTTTCTGGGGTATCAAATGTCATTTGTCCATAAACTGGGACAGGAGTAAAATGTGATACAAGAACAACTAGGAGAAAGGGAGGCCGATATCGACTTCGAATGAAATATCCACATCGAACGTTCTAAAGTGATAGAGAAGACAGCATAGCACTCACATAGCCATCCCCAAATAGAGTGAATAAGACTTCACTAGATGTTGATTATTACTACTCTCTCAGTATCATTGTTTTTATCGATCTTATGAATCAGAAACAAAGAATCAGCATATTAGAAAAAAGACGGGGTGGGGGAAGAGAGCAAGAGCAGCAGTTTTTTTTTCTCTCACACAAACTATAAATTATGAAACCTATTGGAGCTATACAACACAGAATGGAGATAATTTAAATCATGCAAAGAAGCAAGTCTGTATTACCTGTTTTGCTGATCATCATTGACTCTGACTTTTGATGCAGAGAACCAAAGTAAGAAGTAGGGGCGTACAAAAAATCCGTCAATCCGTCAATCCGATCCGATCCGAAGGCCAATGGATTGGTGACGGATTGGAAATTGTGTAATCCGTTAGCAACGGATCGGTGGCGGATTTCATCCTTAATCCGCGGATTCAATCCGATCTGATCCGTTGTCGTTAAATATAAATTAATATATATATAATAAGAAAAAAAATATAAGGAGTCACTAACCTTATGAATAGAATAGACATACAGCTCTCAACTCATGCCCCTTTAATTCAGTGGCTTCAAAATTTATGGGTATTTTCTTCTTTCTTTTTCCATGTAATGTACAGTAACGGATTGAACGGATTAATCTGATCCGACCCGTTCCTCCACGGATCGGATCGGATCGGATTTCAACAGTAACGGTTTAGTGACGGATTACAAATCCGTCTATCCGAAGGCAACGGATTGGTGATGGATTTGGCCCAATCCGCACCAATCTGATCCGTGTACACCCCTAGTAAGAAGGGTAAGCCAGATGACAGCCAAAATTATTCTCCCTTGATCTTCATGTTATTATATTTATCAACTGTGGAAAAAGTTGGGTAAAATCCATTACGATACATTGCCTCCATCCACCTCTCAGCCTCCTTTCGTCTACCATGTTTGCAGAAACCATGCGCAATAATATCATAGGTCCATCGGTTGGGCCGATACCCTTTCTTGCATATCCTATGAAATAAGTCACAAGCATAGTCCATTCTACCCTCCATAGTGAGCCCTATTAACATCATATTGTAAGTGAAAATATCAACTTGAAATAACTATTTGATCACTTCTTCCAAGCTATCTAGGTGTTCCTTCACTCGCATGGGCGGAACTACTAAACCCCCCCCCCTAGGTTTTGTCCATCCCACCCCTTGCCCCCCCCCCCCCCCCCCCCCCTCCAACGTCCCTTACTCCCTTAGTCCCTTTCACTTTTGACTTTCTCTATTCCCCTTTCTCAAAACCTTTACAGCCCTACTCCTTCCAAAGCACCTTTCCAGGCCCATCCCAAGAAGAAGTGAAGAAGAAGATACTGTGCCATTGTCACTTTGTGGACTCCCTTTCCTCTTCAAATAAATATCGCCCAGAGGAAGCTTTCTGCATCTCAGGTAAATATCGCCCTTACTCCCTTTTCACATCTCCTTTTGGATTTCTTTCTTGGTTTCCATTGTCTATTTGTCTTGTTTGAATATGGCTTTTAGTTTTGATTTGATGAATATCCAATAGGCAATAGCCTACTGGGACAGACATGGGCTATGACAACCCAAAGGCCAACGCAAATTTTTTGAACTTAGGTCAAACATTATTAAAAAAAAGGAAAGGCACTGTCTCTTGGAAATTCAATC
Source organism: Litsea cubeba (assembly GCA_012931725.1). Taxonomy (NCBI): domain Eukaryota; kingdom Viridiplantae; phylum Streptophyta; class Magnoliopsida; order Laurales; family Lauraceae; genus Litsea; species Litsea cubeba. The sequence continues at coordinate 127,463,301 of CM022947.1, forward strand.
TCCTACCGTAATATGGGTGGCCACCTTAAATTCATCCAATCTGTACATTCAAAGTGACATATATAGATTGGTCTGTTTGATGATGTTGAAGATTTTGGCTTACTTGATTTGAAGCATTTAAAAATGAAATAATTAAATCAGGATTGTCTAACCCAACAATGAAAATAATCTGATTGAAGTAAAATTTAATAGGGTACTGGATAGACATGCTCGTGCTGGGGCTGTTTGGATGAATGTTCTATTTTATTTTTTAAAGATAGGTGAGATGAAAATGAATGAGATGGGTTGTTTGGCAATGTGCAGTGAGGGATGTGAGAGGAAGAGATGATGGTGGAGGATGGTGAGGGTGTCTTTTGGGTTAGAGATGATTTGCATGTGTGTGATGTTCGATGGAGAAGGTGGGTTCAAATGTTCAATGTGTGTTGGATTGGATGGGCTGACAGATGATGAGGAAAAGTGGTATTGTCTCGATACCTGAAGGTGTTGTTTTAGATCGATTTTAAATTTTTGAAGTGGGTTTTGTTCAAAAAATTTCAATGCGGGGAATCTTTTTTATTTTTGTATATTTTGAGATTTGAGGCTTGGAATTTGGGTTTTATTGGTGTTGTGCCATTGGAATTTAGGTTAGAGTATAGGTTTTGTGATAGTGTAGATGAATGAGGAAGATGGGTATTAGAGAAAGAAGTTGATTGAGTCCTTTGTAGTGTGTTTATTGAGTTGTTTGATGAATCATGAATGGTTCATATTTTGAGACAATGAATACTTTTTATTTGATTTTGGACATATAATAAATATGATTTTTATTTGATTTGTAGATGGGAAAGTCATCTACAATTGATGGATTTTTAAAAGAATAAATCCTCAAAACTTAGAAGCCGATGCATCATTGCCGACCTCTAATGTTGAGAATCCAATTTCTGAAGATCGTCATACAAAATCACAAAAAACTGAAATCAATGAAGTTGATATTAGTTCATTAGAGCGTGATCCAGGATTGCGTCCACAGATATGGGATTATGATATTAATCGGCGTGATGAAATTCGACAGAAGTACATTAAGGTTAGTCCATACCAAAATATGCTTTCAAAGTATCCGAAATCTGGATCAACAACTCATCTTCGTAACTTTCAACATTCATGGTTCAAGCTATTTCCTTCATGGTTGGAATATTCCCCAGAGAAAGATGTTATTTTTTGTCTACTATTCTATCTTTTTAATAAGCAAACTGGACTTGCTTCACAAAATGCATTCACTCTTACTGGATTTAAGAATTGGAAGAAAGTTAAAGATGGAAAAAATTATGCTTTATTGAGTCATGTGGGGAAGGATCCTAACTCTCCTCATAAAGTTGCCGAGAGATCATGTGAAGACTTGATGAATCAATCTCAACACATACAGAAAGTGCTTGACAAATTCACTTCGGAAGAAATTGCAAACAATCGACTACGGCTTACGGCTTCAATTGATACAGTCCAATGGCTTACATTTCAAGGTTGTTCTTTTAGAGGCCACGATGAAAGTCATAGTTCAATCAATCGTAAAAATTTTATTGAAATGTTGAATTTGTTGAGTTCTTATAATGAGAAAGTTGCAGAAGTTGTATTGGATAAAGCTCCAAAAAATGCTTCTTACACATCACCAAAGATCCAAAAAGAAATTCTACATGTTTTTTCAACCAAAGTGAAGAAGATAATTTATGAAGAAATTGGTGATGCAAAATTTTGTATACTTGTTGATGAAGCTCGTGATGAGTCAAAGAAGGAGCAAATGGCTATAGTTTTGAGATTCGTCGACAAAGATGGCTTTGTGCGAGAGCGTTTTTTTGGGCTTGTTCATGTCTCCAACACTGCATCATTGACCTTAAAAAATGAGATATATGCTGTATTGTCTTATCATAATCTCGATGTTCAGGATATTCGAGGGCAGGGATACGATGGTGCAAGCAATATGCGGGTGAGTGGAATGGATTACAAGGTTTGATTTTAAATGATTGTCCATATGCTTACTATGTCCATTGTTTAGCACATCGCTTGCAATTGGCATTAGTTGCAGCATCAAAAGAAGTAAATCCAATTTATCAATTTTTTACTAAATTGACTTCTATTGTCAATATTGTTGGCGCTTCATGCAAGCGTAATGATGAGTTAAAAGTTGCTAAATCTGCTGAAATTGCACATTTGATTGCCATTGATGAGCTCGAAAGTGGGAGAGGACTTAATCAGATTGGTTCTTTACAACGGACAGAAGATACTCGTTGGAGTTCTCTCTTGAAATCAGTTTCTAGCTTGATAAAGATGTTTAGTCCAACATGTACAGTTCTAATTAACATCATTGAGGATGGAACTACTTTTTATCAACGAGGAGATGCGGACGCAACTTACGAGGCAATGACTTCATTTGAATTTGTCTTCATCTTGCATCTTATGAAAGAAATCATGGAGATCACTGAATTACTTTGTCAAGCTTTGTAATGTCAATCTCAAGACATTTAAATGCCATGCATCTTGCTTCATCTACTAAAGCACTTATCCAAAAATTGAGAAATGTTGGGTGGGATGCTTTACTTACCAAGGTGAAATCATTTTGTGAGGCACGCAATATAGATGTCCCGGATATGAATGCTCGTTATGTTGCGAGACGAGGTCGAGTCCGCCATCAACAAGATGAGTTTACAATTGAGCATCAATGTCGAATAGTGGTTTTTTATGCTGCGATTGATTCTCAATTACAAGAATTAAATCTTCGGTTTAGTGAGCATGCAGTAGAGTTGCTTACTCTTACCTCAACTTTGGACCCTCGAAATGCACCTAAATCTTTTAGAGGCGATGATATTTGCAAGTTGATAGACAATTTTTATCCTCAAGACTTCACAGAAAATGAAAAAATGCAATTGAGAATGCAACTTCACCATTATGAGTATAATGTAGTTCGACATTCAGACTTTAAAAATTGTCAACTATTTTTGATCTGTGTCAATAGTTGGTAAAGACTAGAAGATCAACAGTCTACCAACTTGTTTTTAGAGTAATTGAACTTGTACTTATTCTTTTGTTTCTTCTGCAACTACTAAATGATCATTTTTCGCCATGAGTATTGTCAAAACTAGGCTTCGCAGCAAAATGGAGGATGATTTTCTCTCTGACTCATTGATTGTGTACATTGAAAAAGAATTTGCTGAGAAGCTTAGCATAGAATTAATCATAGACGATTTTCGAGATTTGAAAGAATGTCGAGTTCCATTTTGATAGATGATTGAGTTGAAATGTACTAAGAAACAATTATTTTACGACTTTTCTTTACTTATATTTTGTTAAGGTTGAATATATTAACATATTTTTTATGCTTGAACTTACAACTATGTCGAAAGTGCCCCCCCCCCCCCCCCCGCCCCCCCCCCCCCCCCCCCCCACACACACATAAGATGAAATCCTGGTTCCCCCCCAGGTTGGGACGGTAAGAAGGAAAGGGAGGGGCGGCAGGGGAGAATGGGAGTGAGAGCTTATTTTTTACGGCTGGGCAGAGAGACCTTAGTTTTTGGCTGCTAGACTGCGTGTCTGTCGAAGGAAGCAATATGGCTGGGAAGACCCGTAAATAGATCCGGGTCTAGTTTTTTTTTACCTGTGATCTAAATAGGTCGATTTGCCCACCAAGGTTTCAACCCGTGGACCTGGGGCCCAACATATTATTTTAATTATTAAGGTATGATATGATTCCATGCGAACTAGTTGGACTTTCATTTTCTCATTAATTAAGGATTTTTGTTTTGATTCTGGTTCCATCTTCTCATTAAGGGTTCTGGTTTTGAATTCACACCATAAATGTGGACCGGACAGGAACATTTACATCCCTATTGTTCCCATGTGGGTTCATTAGGTGGGTCTTACTTCTCCATCTATAAATTGGACTTTTAACCTGTGGTGTGCACCATGGACTACATTCGATGCAAAGAGGCAATGGATTAGCACCTAGTAATATGATACCCATGGATACTTTTAAAATCTATAATATATTGCGGCATAAATACTTCAGGGGCGGCCCTGAGTTTTCGGGGGCCCTAGGCAAGTTACTAAAGTGTGGCCCTACTCGTATACCCACCGATAAATGATAAAAAAATAAAAGATAATTTTTTTTATTATTTGATCGAAAATTAAGTCTAAGTTCCTTACCTACTCTTACAGAATCAGAATTGTGTTTCACATTAACCAATTAACACCAAAATCCAATTACAAAAACTAACCACTACTGAAAAACTAATAGTTTTCTTGCATTTCTAGCTGCGAAATCACTAATTAAGTCTTCATAATCAAGCTTTTCTACCATAGACTTTTCAATAGATAACATAGCTAATCCATTTAATCTTTCTTGGGACATGGTTGATTGAAGGTAAGATTTGATCAACTTTAGCTTCGAAAAGCTTTTTTCTGCAGATGCAACGGTAACTGGTATAGTCAGCAGAATTTCTGTATACAACCCATGCATTTGGAAAATAATTATCCCGTGACTTCAAATGATTTAGCACGTCGATTGCCTTCTTTGCATTATCTGGTAAAAGATCTCTAATGATTCTTAACTCCGAAAATAAATATGTCCTATCAATATCAGAAACACTGTCATGTTTCAAAAATTCTTCAAGATTGTTACAATAAGCCTTTAAAGTATCTAGATTTGCAAGCTTTAACTTCTCCAAATCAAACAAGTGCTACAGTGATTTAAACATTAATTTTTTCCAAAATTAACCAACTGATACAGTGGCCCACTGTCAGTGGGGTCAAATTTTTAAATTGAGTGGGATAAAAAAAATTTTAATATTATTTCACATCTCAATGGGGTCAATTGACCCCACTACTAACTAAGTAGCGCCGCCGATGCTTGGGGCCCCCATTTTGGGCCAAATTTTGGGGCCCCAGCTAGCCGCCTTGTGGGCTGTCCCCAGGGCCGGCCCTGAAATGCTTATACATGGAACATCGTTTGGCAATTTACTAGGTTTGTAAAAGTAAAGTAAAGCCTCACTTTTTAAGACCATGGTCACATCAAAAGTACATATCTTCAAAATTCCCTCCTCCGTTTAAAAAGAAATTCTTGAAGATGGCATGGAATGTGGCGTGCGTGTGGTGGAAGTGGCGCTGGCAGCCAGCCCAGTCGAAGAACCTGAGGCAGGGGAGGACGTCGGCACGGGAGCAGAGGTGTGCGAGGACTTGGAGGACGAAGGACTCTGAGAGGCAGAGGTGGAGGCGGGAGAGGGCGGCGGCGCCTTCGTCTTCTTGGTGGGAGGAGAGGATATTGAAGATGAGATCGAAGATGGCGGGTCGCAGGAGCGGAATCATTCCTTGAAGGAGGAGGCGATGAATTTTGACTTTTGAGGACGTTGGGTCAAGTGAAGGGATGAGAGGGACGGTGAGGATGGAAGGAAAGGAGGGGAAAAGGGTAGAGAAGAGAGGGGTTTAGGTAAGGGAGAAATGATGAAGAAGAAGAAGAAGAAAAAGGAGTAGGAAGCGAAGGAGGGTTTTTGCTGAGGAAGAATAGTTGGATGGATTTTTTCGAAAACCCATGCATTTTGCCACCAGAACGGTGACTTGAAGTGAAAGGTTAATATTAAAATATGTGTGAAACTAACAACCAATGCCTGGGCTGAGTCCCAGCTGTTTGGATCAATGGTGGGCCTAATAGTAGGAAGCTATAATTTCAACTAAAACCAAATATTATAGATACAAAAAAAAAAAACACTAAAACTTGAAATCCTTCTTATTCATGTAAATGCACAGCCTTAAATGTTAGTATAGCAATCCAACTACTTAATTGCATTATTTTTTTTTTTCAAAACACACATTTAAAGTCAAGAAAAGGAAATAAAAGATTCAGAAAATAATTGCTTCCTAATGCACACTACATTCGGCAATAAAAGAAAATGCAAAATAAAGAAAAAAATTGCTTTTTAGATACATATAATAAAATAAGGGTCTTTTTGTCATTTGATGGTATAAAAGAATGATTTTTAGAGAAGGGCACCTTACCCGAGTGGCAAGGAGGCATTTCTCACCAAGGTTCGAATTCTGGGTACACCATACCATCTCTTCCCACATGTGCAGGCTCCTTTCCCACTTGAGTAGGCTGTCTTCCTATGTGTACAGGATTTCACTTGGGTCTCAACCTCCTTAGCTGAGTTTAAAAAAAAAAAAAAGAGAGAGAGAATAATTATATATATAGATATATTACCAACATACCTATGAAATCCCCAAACTACCTGCTCCCTCCCTCCCTCTCTCCACCTCTATCGGCCGCCCAACCCACCCCCTCTCTTTCTCCCTCTTTCCTCTCCCTGCTCTCCTCCGCCTATTTCGCCCGCTCTCCCTATCTCTCTCACCTTCTCCATCTTTCTCAGCAACTGCGTTGCGTTGAGGGAAGGTTCGAATGCAACTTTTCCTTTGCTTATACGAGAGGAAAGACTAGAATTGTAGCTCTTTCCTTTGCTTATAAGAGATGCAATGCGCGGTAACCCACATTTTTTCTCTCTTCTCTTTTCTCTTAGGGTCTAGGGTTCGAGACCTCTAGATTGGTCCACTCAATAAATCAGCCCACTAGTGTGCAAAAAATAATAAACTACGCAGCGGAAATAAAATCACAAGCACACACCACAAGGACACCAAATTTAAGGTAGAAAACCCAAACTGGGTAAAAAACCACCGATCCGTACTGGATCTAATCAAACACTATGAATCTCGCAATTACAAAAAACTCATATTTATTCCCTAGATATCCCCTATCTAAAGACTGAAGTTACCTTGTGTCGCATCGCACTTCAACGACATCACACCGTTGATTGCAACAGATCCAGCGCTTGACTCCTCAAATCTTCTACGTAAGAAGATGATCTTCTACAAGGGATACAAAAGAACTTGGCTCTCTAGAGTACTTGGCAGCACAACTCTTCAAAAAACTCTAGAGAAAGTTTCTCTCAATTAAACCACTAATTCAGAACTTGAGAGATAATTTCTTATCTCTTTCTCTTACCTTTGGGTTGTGAGAAACACCCAATATATAGCCCCTAATTCGTGCTTAAGACTCCTTGTAATTATCCACTTAGAAAGAGAATCCATCTCAAATTTTCTCTCAGAGTCCGGAATCAACTAGGCTCTGATAGCGAGGTATGATTCTGCCTCTGGACTCTTGTCGGCCGTTTTTGAAACTCTGCAGCCTCTTTTGTTGACTCAGCATTCTATATTCTAACAATCTCCCCCTTTTGGCAATTCTTGGACAAATTTCCTAGAACAATACAATAAGATCTACCCAAAATAAAAACCCAAAATACAATGAATTTTTAAACAAAAAATTCAGCACTGTAGATCTTGAATTGCCTTAGCTTGTAGAACTCCTCTAGGCTTCATTCTTCTCCCCCTGAATTTGTCCATAATTGACAAACAAAAATCATTCAGCTTCCGTCAATCTGGATGCAGTAACTCCCCCTCGATTTTGACTCCCCCTCATTATGATCTTCATATCAGCACTGGGGATGGGGACTTGACCTCCTTGATCAGGGCTTTTTATGATTAGCCACCCACACTTTTGTAGTTTAAACTTTCAGCACAGTGTGAGCAAACTCCTTACGCAAATCAGATTTTCTAACCCAAATTTGAGTTCTCTTGGGTGGAGAAAAATTCTTTCGCCATTGCTTGGTCTTAGGTAGACTTTGCAGCTTCTTGCAATGGGGACGAATGTGTCCTTTCTTTCCACAGTGGTGACAAGTGGATGTGCGTGCAGCGTGTGACACATTCTTTTTCTTGATACTACTAGACACATTATTTGAAAGTGCAGTATCTGGAGTAGCATGTGCAACACTAGAAACAAAAATTGTTTTACCTTTAGCATTTGAAGTGGATGCACAATGATCATAACCGAGACCGCTTCTGTCAAACTGAGACTTCTGACTACACAAGATATTTGTAAGAGTCTTCGAACCAGTATTCATCTTGTTTAGTGAAGCTTTTTTCACTTCTAGCTCAGACAAAGTGATCTTTAGTCTTCCTTGCAAATCTTCTTTTTCAAATTTAATAGTCTGCAACTCCATCTTCATATTCTCAATCTCTTGTTCAGCCTTTTCAAGTTTTTGACTCTCAGTTGTCAAAGTTTCAGCCATGCAGATCTTCTGACTTTCCAAGATATGAACATTTTCAAGTGCTTGCTCTAATTCAATTTTTAATGCAGAATTTTCTTCTTGAGCAGCCTGAAGCTTGATAATAATCTTGTTGCCATGCTTTGTCATCTTGACACAATCAACATATGTAGCATGATACAACTCTTCATAATCTTTCTCTTGATCTGACATCTCATCATCATGATCTTCATTAGTATCATTGTCAGACAGAGACTTAGTCATGAAAGCCACAAACTTGCCATTCACATTCATAGTTTTAGAAGTTTCAATTGAAGGATCTTGTTCTTCTTCTGATGACTGTTCTGTTAGACCCTAAGTATTTGCAATTTGATGTCTTGCATTTGCATAACAGTCATATCATTAGGTTCATTTCCATTCCACGTATTTCTTCTTGAAAATCATCTTTTAACTCAACCTACTCATGTTTTGATTTAAAACTTCTTTTTGGTTGATTTGAACCTTGATTTTAATCATGTTTTTCTTGATGAAAACAATGCAAAAGGACACCCTTCAAATCTGAGTTTTTAATCATGACAAAAAGTTCATTCCTCAAAACTTCAGATATTCAGAAAATTGACCTGACCAATCTGTCGGTCAAGCCATCGGTCCCCATCGGTCGACCCACAAGTGAATCAAGGTGAACCGATAACTCCATCGGTTCTCATCGGTCAGCCTATCGGTTCACATCGGTCCACCGATAGTGCATAAAATCTCAGACCGAGACTCATCGGTTCCAAAAACAGACAGCACCTTTTTTGATGATCAGTGTGCTATCGGCTCGGCTGTCGGTTCCTCATCGGTCAACCGATGAAGGACGGTCAACCGACGAATGCAAAAGGGTCAGGAGAACTTTAAAAATATGACCGTTGCATATGACCGTTGAGTCATCGGTCAACCGACAGCTAGTTATCGGTTGACCGACAGCCATCCGTTGAACCACTTTTTCTATAAAAAGCAAGTTCATTCCAAGAGAAAAGATGATGAGAATAGAGGCCATTGTTGGTATTTTTGATGCCTAAGCAAAAGGAATGAACTAAGGAAGCTTGTGTGGTCAAAAGGAAAAGCTAAAGCTTGATCTCAAGAAGTTAAACTCTAGTAAGCTTTAATTTCCTTACTCATATGTTTTATGCTTTGTCTAAACTATTGGTAAATGTTTTTAAGCATATAAACTATGATGTGTTGAATCCTCTACTTCCTTAATCTTTGATTTAAGTCATAGGATTCTTCACCTTGATTTCAAAACAAGTTTGTTTTATAAACTTTGTTAATCATGCATTGCCAAAATCTTTGATTTCTTTTATGTCATGATTCATTAACTTGTTTTGAATCTTTCCTTGTTGTTTTCATTCATTTAAACCTTTGTTGAATTAATTTGGTTTTGAAAACAACATTGCACATGCACCACATGTTTAGACTAAATCATTTCATACAACTTGTGAACCCTTGTTTTATTATATCTTCTACAAGTTTGTATTTGGTACATGTGATTTGCATATTACTTCAATCATACCTTTTTTATGTGCATTAATCTTTTAAATGCTTTTAGCATAAATTGATTAAGCCTTCATTTTCAACTTGATTGAAGTATTCACTCACACACTTCATGAGCATTCATCTTAGCATTACTTATAGTGTTGTGTGAGTTAGCTTTTCATTTTCATATTCGCCTAGTTAGAGGCAATTTCATTTGAGCTTAATTGTAATCTCTTAGAGTGTTTTGTGAAAACACTTTCTTTGAGAGAAATCATTTGATTGTAAGGTTATTGCTTAGCCATATAAAAGCATTGTGTAAGGGTTGTTGTTTAGCCTAGAAAAACATCATTGTAAGGTTATTGCTTATCCTTGGAAAGCATATTGTAGAGGTTATTGCTTAGCCTTTTGAAAAGCACAATAGTGGAAATCCGGTGGGGTGTTGGATACACAAGCCGGCAGTGGATGTAGGCATTGAGGCCGAACCACTATAAATCCTTGTGTTATGGTGATTGGTTTGTGGTGATTGATTTGTTTCTTTTCCGCATCTATTGTCATAATCATCACATGTGACTAATTTATTTTAAAGAAATTAAAATTGGTCATAATTAGTCATTAAGTGTAGATCACCCTATTCACCCCCCCCCCCCCCGGCCCCTCCTCTAGGGTTAAGATCCCGGACTTTCGATTGGTATCAGAGCCTCGTGCTCTATTTTAGGATCAAGTGTTTGGAACTCTTGATTAGGTGTAAAAACCTAGAGTCAAAACCCTAGTGCTGTGCTTCCATGAAAATCATTAGAATGGATTCCACTACTTTAGATTGTGTAGACACTTGTGTAGATTCTTCTAGACCACTAACTCTTCCATCTATTGGAGATACAAACTTTGGAATTAATGAATCCCAAGATGAATTAAAAGAAGAAGAAAATGAATATGAAGATGACCTTCAACATGCTTATAATGAACTATATACATTGTTCCTAAAGCTTGATAAGAACAACAAAAATTTGAAAGAAGAATCTAAAAGATTAAACAAGGAAATTGACACTTCAAAAGATGAACTTAGAGAGAAAGAAGAGTTAATTCAATGCCTAGACTCTAAGTTCATGATCACTTTGCACAACCTATCTAATGCTCAAGTTGAACTAAAAGAAATAAAATTAAGTCACAATGAGCTGAATAAAGAAAATATAAATCTAAAAGATACATTAAAAAGACAAGATGAGAACATTATCCATTTAGAATCCAAATTGAAAATTTCTAAAGATAATTTGTTAAATCTTCAAGATGAATTAAATGTATCTAAGATAAGTTGTGAAAGACTTACCAAAGAAAATTCAACTCTAAGTGATCATATAAAAAATCAAGTTGAAGACATTGTCAACCTTGAATCCAAGTTAATAACCACCAAAGAAAATTTATCCAATACTCAAAGTAATATAAAAACTTTACAACTTGGATCTAATGTCAATGAACTCAAACTTGAATTAAAACTTGCTTATGAAAAGGTAAACAAGTTTAATGGAATTGGAATTGAACTTACAAAAGTTAAACTTGAAAATTCAATTCTTAAAAATCAAGTCACTCAACTTGAAACTCACAAACAAAAGTATGAGTGCAAATTTACCCAAGGAGAAGAGAAATTTGAAAAATTATTTAGATTGGGTAAATCACAAAGAGATAGGACGGGTCTTGGATTCAATAAGTATATTACACATGACCCAAATTTCACCAACACATTTGTGAGAGGTGAGTCCTCATTCTCATGCACTCAATTCCCATTGCCCAAAATAAAATGTCATTATTGTGGTAATGAAGGGCATTTCAAATTTGAGTGCAAATTAAGAAAAAGTCATTTGTCCAATTCCATCTATGAACCTAAAAATGGAAAATCTAATTCTATGATGGTTAAGGCATCTAAATCAAAGGAAGACTCTAGAAAGTTCAAACAAGTCAAACCATTTCAACAAGAGTCTTCAAAGACAGATTTTAAAAAGACTAAACAAGAAAAGATTGGTCAAAACAAATCTATTAATAAGAAACCTCACACCTTCCCTCCATTGACCTTGGAAATGAAAGAACTTTTGAAAAAGGTTGAAAGATTAAAATTAAAATTCAAAAGACAAAAAGAGGGAGGAAAAGTTAAAAGAAATAAGAAGAATAAAAAGAAAGTTGAACACCAACTATCAAAGACTAATCATCAATCTAATTTTAAAGCTGTCAAACCTCAAAGATATGATGTCAAGTCTAAAAGAAACCTACATTTATCTCCTATAGTTGGTGAAATCTCAACCATAGGCTCAAAGCCTCAAAACCTTAGATGGATACCTAAGGTTAGGCTATTAGAAAAATACTAAGGCCTTCTAATTAGATTAGACCAACTCACTCTTTTAAGTTACATGTCTAGTTGGTCCTAAGTCTATATGGTTCAATCTTTTTGGGTACTCTCTATATGTTTAGAATTTCAAATTGTTTGTAAATTATTTTTAAAAAAAAAAAATGCATTTTTGAACCCAAAAGGTACTTAATATGAAAATGCATGTGTTTGATCAATTTAAATCAAAAATTTGATGATCTAAAAATTGTTCTTCATAAGTTAAATCAATCATAAAACACACTAAGCAATGATCATTAGCTAAGAAGGCTAATTCAGTGGATTAGCCCACTTTTCTACATCTATCGGTCGACCGATACTTAAGTCATCGGTGGACCGATGAAGCAGTGCCTCGGTTAAAAACCCTGTGCGCAGAAAACTCCCTTTCTGTTCTGTTTCTTCCTGCTTCGTCTCCAAAGCCCTAGGTTGCTGTGTCTGCTGGTTCTCCTTCTCCAAGAGTGAGATCCTCATTCATTTTCAAACATTGATCATTAGCAAGCATCGATTAGGCATCTTCCGAATCGGAATTCAATGTCAGAAGGCTGCACTGTTCATCTTCTTGGCTGCTGTGCGTGACTGATTCCCTCTCCAAAACGTGAAGACGCTCTGTGCAAACTTCTCCAAGATCCTAAGAGATCTACTGAGCTTCAGCCAAGTCTCCCAAGCCCTCAAAAATCGTGGTCGGTCTCTCCAAGCTGTTGTGCTCCATTTTGAGAAACCCAACCACATGTGTCTTATTCAGATTTGATCATCTGTCCTTGTTCCCCTTCCAAGGTTGATTCAGGTAATATTGAATTCAATCTTCCTAAAATCTTAGTCCACAATCATTCTCAAAAAATTTCAAATCTTTCTATCATATCCACATTGTGCACACCAACTATCTGTGATAATGCCTCCTAGAACCAAGAAGGCCACTCCTAGGCGCCCTATAAAGATGGGAAAGGCCACAGCCTCTTCTAGCAGACCTGTAGAAGATAGTGGGAATGAAAGCTCATCTCCATCACCCCCTCCTCCTTCAACCAATTTGAGACTTGACTCAAATATCTTACAAAGTCTTCAAAGGAGGAATGTTGTAGTTGAGAGAAGGACTATCATGGAAAAGATTACTTCCATGGGTTTCGACTTAAGCAATGTGCTTGGTCAAGTGGGTTAGGAGAGGATACTTCTGTGGGGTGATATTGCATACCCTTCAATAGTTAAATTCTTGTATGCATCTATCACAAGCACAAATGACTCTATCAATGCTTGTTCTTTTACCATTTCCTTTATGGATAGAGATGAAGTATTCACACCTCAAAGAATAGGACTGATAATGGGGATTCCTTGTACTCCTACAGGAGTAACATATGTGACTGATACACCTTATGAGGATGAGAGGATCAAAGCCACCATTGACATATGTGGCTTCAACTGTCAATGGAATCAAAAGAAACACCATCTAACCATTAGTTCCCTAACTCCAATCAATAGGATTATTCACAATCTTTTCACTTACAATGTGTATCCTAGAGGTGGAAATAGGACTGAGCTTACAGCTTTCATGGTTAGTATCCTGTCTAAAGTAGTAACTGGCACTCCCATCTGTCTACCCTCTCTCATTTGCCATACAATTATCAAGTTCCGAAACTCATTGGCACAAAAGAATGCCATTCCATATGGGTACTTGATGACTCAGATTGCTCTTCAGTTTCGTATTCCTATACCTACTGGAGAAAGCTCCATTTTCAAAGCTCCATTCTCCGTAACCAATCTGAATCAGATGAATCTCATCCCAAATCCTCACATCCCCATAGCAGAAGATCCTCCCCTGGCACAAGAGCCTCCCTTAAGACAGGAGATACCAAGATCTCCAGCTCCTCCTGCTCAGGCTTCATCTTCAAGGCAGACTGCTGGTCCTTCTACCCCTGGCACATCTTCTGATTGGCAAGCAGCCGTGGAAAGAGATATAGCCTACTTGAAGAGGAAACAGAAGAAACAATCAAAGACAATGAGCAAAATGTTCAAGTACCTCTCCAAGATCTCAAAGAGCTGTAGAAGAGATGACGTCGCTAGATCACCATCTCCATCTCCTCCATCTCCAGAGTCTGACTAGGATTTAACTTTCCTTGTCACCACATTTTGTGATTCAATTGGTGTATTAATGGTGGTGTGCTTTTGGTATTGGGAAAAAGGCTGGATAATCAGTTTAGACTTTGTCATTTAATCTTCTATTTTCAGTTAATGGATGGTTATGTTTATGTTTATGTCATTTGTTAAAGTGTAAGACTTTTTAAAATCTTTATATATTGAATGACATCTTTTGATCCATGTGCCATCTACATAAATTTTTTTTTTTTTGTTGTTTCTTTCCCTCACATTGAAGTTATCAAAATTATGCTATGAGAAAGGTATATGTTTGCATGAGTATTATTTGCAGACTATTTAGCAATTTGATGTCAATGGGGGAGAAGAAGAAGAAACATAAAGATTATTTGGGAGATGAAGACTAAAGAAGATAAAGAGGAGTTGAAGCAAGGACACCATTGCAAGAACAATGGGGGAGAGCAAGGACATTGGGGGAGAAAAGAAGGAGCAGATAATGAACATTGGGGGAGCTGAAGTAAGAAGAAGTGGATTGGACAAATGGTGATGAGTTGATAGTTTTAATGAGTGGTTGAGTGTTATTTGCCATCAAATTGCAAAGGGGGAGATTGTTAGACCCTAAGTATTTGCAATTTGATGTCTTGCATTTGCATAACAGTCATATCATTAGGTTCATTTCCATTCCACGTATTTCTTCTTGAAAATCATCTTTTAACTCAACCTACTCATGTTTTGATTTAAAACTTCTTTTTGGTTGATTTGAACCTTGATTTTAATCATGTTTTTCTTGATGAAAACAATGCAAAAGGACACCCTTCAAATCTGAGTTTTTAATCATGACAAAAAGTTCATTCCTCAAAACTTCAGATATTCAGAAAATTGACCTGACCAGTCTGTCGGTCAAGCCATCGGTCCCCATCGGTCGACCCACAAGTGGATCAAGGTGAACCGATAACTCCATCGGTTCTCATCGGTCAGCCTATCGGTTCACATCGGTCCACCGATAGTGCATAAAATCTCAGACCGAGACTCATCGGTTCCAAAAACAGACAGCACCTTTTTTGATGATCAGTGTGCTATCGGCTCGGCTGTCGGTTCCTCATCGGTCAACCGATGAAGGACGGTCAACCGACGAATGCAAAAGGGTCAGGAGAACTTTAAAAATATGACCGTTGCATATGACCGTTGAGTCATCGGTCAACCGACAGCTAGTTATCGGTTGACCGACAGCCATCCGTTGAACCACTTTTTCTATAAAAAGCAAGTTCATTCCAAGAGAAAAGATGATGAGAATAGAGGCCATTGTTGGTATTTTTGATGCCTAAGCAAAAGGAATGAACTAAGGAAGCTTGTGTGGTCAAAAGGAAAAGCTAAAGCTTGATCTCAAGAAGTTAAACTCTAGTAAGCTTTAATTTCCTTACTCATATGTTTTATGCTTTGTCTAAACTATTGGTAAATGTTTTTAAGCATATAAACTATGATGTGTTGAATCCTCTACTTCCTTAATCTTTGATTTAAGTCATAGGATTCTTCACCTTGATTTCAAAACAAGTTTGTTTTATAAACTTTGTTAATCATGCATTGCCAAAATCTTTGATTTCTTTTATGTCATGATTCATTAACTTGTTTTGAATCTTTCCTTGTTGTTTTCATTCATTTAAACCTTTGTTGAATTAATTTGGTTTTGAAAACAACATTGCACATGCACCACATGTTTAGACTAAATCATTTCATACAACTTGTGAACCCTTGTTTTATTATATTTTCTACAAGGTTGTATTTGGTACATGTGATTTGCATATTACTTCAATCATACCTTTTTATGTGCATTAATCTTTTAAATGCTTTTAGCATAAATTGATTAAGCCTTCATTTTCAACTTGATTGAAGTATTCACTCACACACTTCATGAGCATTCATCTTAGCATTACTTATAGTGTTGTGTGAGTTAGCTTTTCATTTTCATATTCGCCTAGTTAGAGGCAATTTCATTTGAGCTTAATTGTAATCTCTTAGAGTGTTTTGTGAAAACACTTTCTTTGAGAGAAATCATTTGATTGTAAGGTTATTGCTTAGCCATATAAAAGCATTGTGTAAGGGTTGTTGTTTAGCCTAGAAAAACATCATTGTAAGGTTATTGCTTATCCTTGGAAAGCATATTGTAGAGGTTATTGCTTAGCCTTTTGAAAAGCACAATAGTGGAAATCCGGTGGGGTGTTGGATACACAAGCCGGTAGTGGATGTAGGCATTGAGGCCGAACCACTATAAATCCTTGTGTTATGGTGATTGGATTGTGGTGATTGATTTGTTTCTTTTCCGCATCTATTGTCATAATCATCACATGTGACTAGTTTATTTTAAAGAAATTAAAATTGGTCATAATTAGTCATTAAGTGTAGATCACCCTATTCACCCCCCCCCCCCCCCCCCTCTAGGGTTAAGATCCCGGACTTTCATGTTCCTCCCAAGTTGTGTTGAGAGCCTTTTTCATTGCACTCTTTTTCTTGTTGGCACACTCACTAGCATAGTGACCATAGCCGTGGCACTCAAAACACTTAGTTCCTTTTGCAGAATCCTTTTTCGCAAAATTAGAACTCTTCCACTTGACTTGTTTTGACTTCATGTACTTCTTGAAACAATTAAACATCTCAGCCATAACATCTTCAGCCTCAGATTCAGAATCAGAACCAGACTCAGTTTTCTTTTCAGGTTTCTTTCTTGATTCTGAGTTGGCTTTCAAAGCAATACCTTTCTCTTTTGATTTTCCTTTATCCAAACGGTTTGTTTCAAAGGTTTGAAGATTTCCAACCAACTGGTTTACCTTGAGGGTATCAAGATTCTTGTTTTCTTCCATAGCATCAACTTTAGAATCGAACCTCAAAGGTAGCGACCGCAAGATTTTCTTGACAATCTTGTTTTCTTGAATTTCCTCACCCAGATTGAAAACAGAATTGACAATATTATTCAACTTTGCATAAAATTGATCAAAGGTCTCATATTCTTCCATCACAATGGTTTCGAATTCTTTAGTCAGCCTTTGCAATTTAGATTGCTTCACCGTGTCTGTACCCTCATATACTGTCTGTAAGACTTCCCACGCTTCTTTTGCAGTTTTGCAAGTGGAAATCATACAAAACTCTTCAGCAGATACTCCATTGTATATACTATTCACTGCCTTGTTATTACAATTGGAGGCATGCTTCTCATCCTTTGTCCATTCAGCTTTAGGTTTGGGAACAGTTTGTCCACTAATCACAATCGTTGATCTGGAGTAGCCCTCCTCAACAATATCTCAAACATCATCATCAATGGACTTAAGGAACCCAATCATCATTTGCTTCCAATATGCATAATTAGGACCATCTAGCAAAGGGGGCTTAGAAGTTGATGTTCCTTCTCGATTGAAAACCATTTTAGAAATCTCTTTAGATCAAACACAACAAATTAGTGTAACCCGCTCTGATACCAATTGAGGGTTTAGGGTTCAAGATCTCTAGATTGGTCCACTCAATAATTCAGCCCACTAGTGTGCAAAAAATAATAAACTACGCAGCGGAAATAAAATCACAAGCACACACCACAAGGACACTAAATTTAAGGTGGAAAACCCAAACTGGGTAAAAAACCACCGATCCGTACTGGATCTAATCAAACACTATGAATCTCGCAATTACAAGAAACTCAGATTTCTTCCCTAGATATCCCCTATCTAAAGACTGAAGTTACCTTGTGTCGCATCACGCTTCAACGACATCACACTGTTGATTGCAACATATCCAACGCTTGACTCCTCAAATCTTCTACGCAAGAAGATGATCTTCTACAAGGGATACAAAAGAACTTGGCTCTCTAAAGTACTTGGCAGCACAACTCTTCAAAAAACTCTAGAGAAAATTTCTCTCAATTAAACCACTAATTCAGAACTTGAGAGATGATTTCTTATTTCTTTCTCTTACCTTTGGGTTGATTTCTTATCTCTTTCTCTTACCTTTGGGTTGTGAGAAACACCCAATATACAGCCCCTAATTCGTGCTTAAGACTCCTTGTTATTATCCACTTAGAAAAGGAATCCATCTCAAACTTTCTCTCAGAGTCCGGAATCAATTGGGCTCTGCGCGTCACCCTCGCTATAGCGAGGATGTATGATTCTGCCTCTGGACTCTTGTCAGCCATTTTTGAAACTTTGCAGCCTCTTTTGTTGACTCAGCATTCTATATTCTAACATTCTCTTCTCTCTTCTCTCTTTTCTCTTTTCTCTTTTCTCTTTTCTTGAGCTTGGTCATGTCTAGTTCCTCACAATATTTGAAACTAAGACGAGCATAATTTGCATACAGACTAGGCATGGCCATGAATTTTAGGCCCATCCAGGCCAAAATGCAAGGCCTGAATATAAGACCTGATGGCTGGAAGGGCTGATCATGAAACCCATTACCTCACAAAGGTCAACCCTACTCAACCAAACCTATTGTGACACATAAACACGGTCACAAATTTCGGTGGTATATTGAAAACATTATTATAAGAGATGTTTTGGAAATATTGTTATAATTCATAAAACCCATTACCTCATAAAGGTCAACCCTACTCAACCAAATCTATTGTGACACATAAACACGGTCACAAATTTCGGTGGTATATTGAAAACATTATTATAAGAGATGTTTTGGAAATATTATTATAATATATGCTTAAACTGGTACTAATCAATTAACAGATTCATAATTGAGTGGTTTTGACACCTTAGTTTCATATATATACCCATGGATCGATCCCCGAGTCTTCAAGTTAAGAGCGTTAATCCCTACCAGTAGTCCTTCTTAGCCAAGTAATATAAATAATAGTAATATTATTATTAATAAGTTTACTTAGCCAATAATATCAGAATTTCTTATAACATATTACTAAAAGAAAGTATTAGTAAAAAGGCACGAGAAAATCAGAATAAATGAGAAATAGGATAAATCTATAAAAGTTATATGTATATATATATATATTTATTAATTATTATTCAAAAATGACTTCATCTGTCCGAGAATGTTTTTTTATTACGTCCTCCCAAAAAAACCTTAGAATTGAGAATATCCGGACATTTTTCTGGAACGAGAATTTCTCTATCGATCCTACTTAATAGTAGCAATTCCATTAAAAAGACTCTTACGAGCCACATTAAAGTGCATTAAAAGGACCGGGCCAACAACAACCATGAATTATAAATAAACTGATATGATTTTGAATCACATTCATACGGCAAGCCCTATCTGGACTGCATAGTTAGTACACCAAATCTCTTGCATAAATCTTGGTCCAAAAGTAATGTGAATTATCAAATCAATCATTTAGTTTGCTACGAGATCTAAAAGAATTGTAACATCAGGAAAGAATAAGAAAACAAATATGTATGCCCCAATTTGCTCAAGTGGCCCCACATTTGGTCCACAAATTGAACATTAACACCACAAATTAATGACTGTCATTATCAATTCCATCTAATAAATTAGTATATTGTAACGCTAGAAAATAGATTACATCGGTGAATAGCGATTGAAATGTCAAGTTTGGGCTTGTGGAATTGACAATATTAGATTAGATTGATCATATGGCCCCACGTTCTAAAAACAGGTGGGTGCTCATTTGATGATGTCCCTGACAAAGATGGGTAAAAAGAAATGGAGGGAGGAGAGGCTTCGAAAAAGGGGTCTAATCTCTATTGGAACCGCACACACTAAACAATTTATTATGAAAAATGGCCTTGTTTCTAAGGATAGGATTGGATTTTGCGTTGGCCTGGTCATTAGCTTGGATAAAGGATGGCCTAGTTTCTAAGGATAGGATTGGATTTTGCATTGGCCTAGTCATTAGCTTGGATAAAGGAGGGATTAGCATAAGGTTTTAAGTCGATGGTGTTAGTATAAAAATATTGTAAATAATATATAATAAGAACATCATCTCTTTCGGCCTCAGCCCGGGAAGGTAGGGATGTAAATGGGTCTCCGATTATCCAGAGGTTCCGACCCGTTAAAAACTAGATTTGGATCCTTCTTTAGGACCCGCTAAGTAAATGGGTCTGAGTCCGGGTCCACCTTCTCCTTAACGGTTTTAGGTCCGGAAAAACTATGGACCCCAACCGGGACCGACCCGTTTACATCCCTAGGGAAAGGGCTTAGTTATTATAGGCCCACCGAAAGCTTTGGTTGAACCTAGGCCCGACCCTCATATATGACTATATGAGAGTAGGGTACGGGGTAACCCTTGCATGCCCGGATCCTATCCTTTATCAGCCCTATCTATGGGGCGGTTTAATGAAGTAAATCCAAATTAGGAAGAGATGCTTGCAAATTTGGGGCCGCTGAAGGCTTTACTGCTGCTACAAGGGGTGGTACATACCTTTTCTCCTCAAGCTCCATACTTTCAAGGAAGGACTTCAATTGCAGCTTTACGCTGATAAAATCCTCCTCCAATCGTTTCATTTTTTTCTTCCTTTGGATATGTCTGGCCTAGGTCCTTACAATATTTAGGACAAAGATATGTATTATCTGCACGTGGGCTGGGCCTACGCATCAATTTTAGGCCAATGGGCTGGAACCAAGCCAAAATACAAGGCTCTGTAGCTAAAAGGTCTGATCATGGACAAGCTTATGGTGGCCCAACTCGGGCCATTAATACCGTCACCAAACCCACACCCATTACTTCACAAAGGCCAACCATACTCAACCCGACCTAAATTGTCACCCATAAACGCTGTAAAAATTATCAGCAATATTTCGAAAATATTATTACAAAAATATATCCGAAATGTACTTATCTGCCAGCACATTCATAGTAGAGAGGTGTTGGCGTCTGACTGTCATTCCTGACCAGTAGTCCGACTTTTTTTAGAAAAAAAAACAGTAGGTCTACTTAGCCAAAAATATAATAACTTTTCAAAACACTGTACAAATTAAAAGTAATGGCAGAAAATTACGAGAAAATCAGAATAAATGAAAAAGTAGGAAAAGTCTATAAAAGTAATTTTCACCATACTAGATGTTTATCTCATATTTGTTTATATTTTTTTGTCTAAATATTATCTCATCTGTCAGAGAATGTTTCTGATCATGTCCCTAAAAAAACCCTAGAATTGAAAATATTCAGACATTTTTTTTGGAATGATAATTTCTCGAGCACTCTGATAATGCTCCAACTTAATTGTAACCCTCATGGGCTGTGCACTTAGCTTGAACCTTGGCTCGGGAACTAGAGGATGCAGCTTTGAACTCAATTACTCTCCTTGGGCAAGGCCAAACTTAGCTAGGTAAAAATAAAAAAGGGGGCGGAGGGGTGCAGGATTGCAGTAAAGTGGAAATCTCGGTTTCTCCGCCGCAAGCAGCAGCGGAAAAGTCCTTATTATCAACTTTTCCACGCATCCAATCGATGAAAAGTCTTCACTTCTCCAATTTATTTTTGGATAAATTAGCCAACGGTCCCTAAGCACGGTTTTCTAAAACATCTAGTCCAATAACTTTTTCTTTAATGTCTATAGTCCAGACAGCTTGAGATATTTTAGTGAGAGGGTCCTAATACGCCACATCATATATTTTCATGACTAATTTGCCCCTTTTAACCCTCATTTCTAGGCCAAGTTGTCTCTTATTCTCTATTGTCCCAGAGAACTCCTTCTATCTTCTTCTCTCTCATCTTTTTCATTTTATGTTCCTTTCCATGGTTATGAGTACCATTGCAGAGCACCTTCCGTAGCCACCATGACTTTCGATTCTCTCTCTTTCATTTCTTCAAAGATATAAACGGTTTTACTTTCTCTTACTCTTTCATCTGAAGTCTCTTCTAAATATGTCTCTCTCTACAATTAATTTGAAAGAAAACAGTTCGCTCTTTTATTTGTCTTCTATCTCTCTTTTCTCGATTGGATCATGATCATCAAGTGTTCTTGTCTTGGATTTCGATTTTTATTAGAATTTGATTTTCCGTATTCTGACTTTTGGTGTTGTCGAACTCAGATAAATTTAACAAAAACTCTGCTAAACTGGACAACAATTCAGATAAATTTGACAAAACTCAGATAAATTTATCTAAGTTTTGGGCAAACTTATTTAAACTTCTGGAAAAGCTCAGATAAATTTATCTGAGTTTTGAACAACTTTTCAGAGTTTTGAACAAATTTATTTGAGTTTGGACCAAAACAAATTTATCCGAGTTTGAAAAATATTATCTAAGTATCAGAGAAACTTGCTTTTCTCTTGACTTGCGGTAATTTAGGACTCTGTTCTAGTCATTGTCTACATAGAGTTGAGCATAAATGATAGATAAAATCAGATAAGAACGAAATAAAAAACCCTTTTAGGTTTTTAGTTTTTTTCAGAAGAAATTATCTTGCATATCTTCGTTTTAGGAATGGAAGAAGTTTTTTATCTGACCTTAAAGTGAAAACGATTCAGATAATCGAGGTCTTTGATCAGTTGATTTTGCTTCGTCTTCACTTTCGCTTTCGAATGAATGTGGTTTTTGCTTCACTGAAATGGTTTTAAGCAGTTTTAAGCGGAGCCTTTATGCGGACGTGTACAAGGGCCTTTTTGTCTTTTTTTACAGGATCATTTTCATGAGAGAACTGCCACCGCTACGATAAAAGTTTGTGGACCTTAAGCTTTAAATCAGAATGATGAGGGACCTACCGCCAAAAGTCCCTTTATTTTTTTGGTTGAGCTGGGTCAGGTCTAGATCCGTACAATATTTAACACAAAGACCTGTATAAATTGCAAATGGGCTGGGCCTACAGATGAATGTTAGGGCTGTGATCTAGAACCAAGTCTGAATATGAGGCCCATGGGCTGATCATGGACGAACTCACAATGGTCCTTAAACCCGGTGGAGACCAAAAAGGTCCTCAAAGTTTTTTATGCAAAGGGCTTGTCCAAGAGGCCCTTTTGGGGTTTTTTTTTTTATATTTTTTTTTATACTTTCTTTTACATAGCTGCTCCCAGCATCACCTTCTTTTCCACTTTCCATGTTCACTCTTCACCCACTAAACTGAACAATGACCCACATTGTCTCTCCACCCACTCAACTGACCAAGGCCCCACATTATTTTCTCAAATTATTATCCTCAAACCTGTAAATCAAGCAACCAAACAAACATAACCGACCCACTTTTAACCTAATCACCACTACCAAATGCCCACCTACAAACACCAACTAGCATACATCATCTTCCAACCCCCTCTAGTTTCTACAAATCTTAAACGATGCTCAACTTCGACTTCAAAAGATTTAAAAGCCTTAACTCTTATCGAGACATTGAAAGATTTGTAAAGAACTTGATTCAATCCGGACAAATTTTTCTCAAGTTACTTCTGAATTCAATGAGACGCAAATGAAATTTATAAAGATTTTACACATTTTCGTTTTTCTTCCTATCAAATTCGCTGAGGGTTTTTGTTTCAATTTGAGAGATTCATCTTTGAAAAAAAATCTGAACAATCGGAAGCCTTAGGAGCGAATCAATCTCATCAAAGCCTGGCAGCGGCCTCGAATGCAGACAACGAAGATGACACAAGCAACAATATCACTGTTCATGTAATACAAGAGCAGTGATATCCCTGTTCAAAAAAAAAAAAAAAAAGTGGTGAGAGGGCCTTTATGGTCTATATTGGAGTTTAAGGGCCTTTTAGGTCTTCAACCACTTTAAGGGGGGTTTTCCAGCACAATCCCCATAGAAAAGGGCCAAAATGGCATCCAGAGTTCACCCTGATCATTACATGTCCACAGTTGTGTTAAACAATGCCAGTTACTCCATCTGATCACGACATAAGCTGCATGCTATGAACACTAGTATGCTGACAGCCAGAGCATGCATGCATGCACGCAATACACAGTAAGTTTTCCTGTATAAATATATGAAGATATATTATTTTTCTTCATTTTCTTTTCATTACAGGCATCAGCAGCTGCAACTCACCATAAAATAACTCATGCTTTTACCTACAAAGCTCTTCTTATTTATGGTAACAACAGGGAAAAACGTTACTTAACTATCCTCTAACGTTGCTTTGATTGCTTATTTATGGCATCCAAGAAAAGTAGAAAACACTAGAGTCTGAGTAAGGAAGTTCTCACCAACCATTGGTCTTCAAAAATGAGAAGCAAGCAATCGCCTTTTTGTTTAAATAACTGCAAAAATGTGTTGAATCGGCCTCGAGCTCTGGCAGCCCTAACAATGTTCAATGGAACACAACTCAAGAAAAAAGGACACATGGTTTCCGTACTCGCACAAGTCACAGCAATAGATCTGAAGAGTATCAGCTCCCAAAGGGCCATTTTGTTGATGCCAAACCTGCACATCAATCCAGATCTAGGCTGAGATTCATTTAGGCAAAACAATCAGGGGTCACCATTCCAGCCCACGCAAGAATCTGATAGTAGAAATGAAAAAAAGAAGAAAAATTTGTTTTCCGCCAAGAGTTTCTTCCTCCACCAGTGTGCAAAACAGATTAACTGGTGGGAAATAGTCGCATGCGGTAGCTCAAAAGGTCAAGGGACATCAAAAGTCCTCAGAGGAGGCAGGGTACAGAGGTTTGAACGCTGTCAGAACAGGGAGATATCCGCCATTAGTGCCTTAAAGCAGGGTAAGTTATGGATTTTTTAAAAAAAAACGTTGAGACTGACATCCTTATCACATAAACAGAACACCATGAACAAATACCAAAATTTAACCAAGATAATCTGTGTTCTGGAAAAACAGTATTCTAAAGACAAATAATTTGGAATATGCAATGTGAAGGGAGGTTGATAGGATAGGGGGTATAAAGGAAATTATGGAGTTGCAAAATTGCAAATAAAAAATTGTGAGATTTTCTTACTAATGGTGCAAATACATAAAAAAAATGATGTCTACTACCAAAATCCATTTAATGGGTAAGAATAATGTTACAAAAGTAATCATATGGTATTATTAGAGAATATT
Source organism: Litsea cubeba (assembly GCA_012931725.1). Taxonomy (NCBI): domain Eukaryota; kingdom Viridiplantae; phylum Streptophyta; class Magnoliopsida; order Laurales; family Lauraceae; genus Litsea; species Litsea cubeba. The sequence goes on from CM022947.1 coordinate 127,488,332, forward strand.
TGGTAACAAATGACATTCTTAAATTTTGAAAAGAATTAACAATCAAAGAAAAAAAAAATGCTAAAAGTTTTTTCATCCATCACACATTCTTAAATTTTGGAAAGAATCAATAGTCAAAAGAAATGCTAAAACTAAAATTTTTTTCACCCATCATATAGGGTTGTCGATAGACCCAGTTCCGCCTCAATCTACCTGGGCCCGAGTCCAGGCTTGATAAGGATTGAAGAGTCCAAGTCACAGTCCTGGGTCCAACATAGATCCAAGATCCCAAGTCTTAGCTCGCCAAAGAAATATCCCGTCCATTAAAGGCCCAAGTCCAATGAGGTCCCAATCCAAATAACTATGGAGCCCACTGGAAGCCCTTTTTTAGTCAAAGATCTTTCCTTTCACCACTCAAGACGTAGGGGTGCACAAAAAATCCGTTGATCTGTAAATCCGATCCGTAGATTTTTAACCGATCCGAAGGTAAACGAATTGGTGACGGATTGAAAATCTTATAATCCATTAGCAACGGATCGGTGGCGGATTTCATCCTCAATCCGCGGATTCAATCCGATCCGATCCGTTGACATTAAATATAAATAAAAAAAATTAAGGGGTCTAGATATAAATTAATATGTCTAAATATAAAAGAAGAGAAAATTTTAAGGGTCCAAATGTAATTATTCCCTACGAATCTTTATCCCCAAAACCCTACCCCCATCGTTCATTCATCTGCCAAACTGCCAGCAGCGGAGAAAACCCTTCCCTATCCCATCTCTTCGATCTCTCTCTCTATCTCTCGAGTTTTCTTCATCTCCCAAAAAGAAAACCCTAGCCACGGAGAAAACCCTTCCCTCAAAGAGGCGACAACAAGGAGGAGGAAAAGAAGAAGAGAAGGGGAAACCGTTATCGCTTCGATCTCTCTCTCTATTTCTCGTGTTTTCTTTTGAAGTAAGACTGTTATCGCTTGAATCCATTGCAGCTCATCCTCAAAGAGGCTTTGCTTGCATGAAATGGTAGATTTCCTTGTCGATTTGGGTTTTGGGGGTTTATGTTTTCATTACTTGAAAACAGGGCACATTACTTGAGATTCAGGGATTCATTTCATTTTTTTGGAGTTGTTGATTCTTTAATGAAGGTTTTCTTCTCCTCATGATGGATATGTGCTCTTAGTTACAGTTCATTCGTGGAGTGTAAAAATTGCAAATGGTAGCTTAACACAAGTACTTGGGGAAGGATCCATCTATGTCCTACTAAAAGACCCATTGTTGTCATGCTACATTTTCCCCCTTCTCACTGTGTTGTCATGATTGGTGGTGGTTGTGAGAACAGTAGTCTTTACATTCTTGAGCTACGAATTAAGCAATCAAGAGTTTTGCAGTCTGCAATAACTGTAGAAATTTTTTTGCTATGGCATTGGCATCTTGGACATGCACCTCTTAAAAAGAATAGAAAAATACAGGTCGGCTGATTGTCCTTTGATAGGTAGTCGATAGTTGTTAATAAGCTCACCTTGAGCTTGGGTTAGGACAGCGAATCCCCTTTGAAAAGATGGTAATTTTGAAGAGATTAAATTGAACGGATTAATCCGATCCGATCCGGTCCTCCACAGGTCGGATTGGATCGGTTTTTAACAGCCACGAATTGGTGACGGATTCCAAATCCATCAAACGGATTGGTGACGGATTTAGCCCAATCCGCACCAATCCTATCCGCGTACACCTTTACTCGAGAGACACGTAAAAAGTATCTTATATGCATTTTCGTAAATATGTAAGTAATGGAAATATTCATGTGTATTCATCCCTCACCATAGGGTGAGGGGCACACAGTGGGGCAATATGGTGGGGCCGACTTTATGATCCATCCGAACCATCCACATGCACGGCTGCATCGAGTTCTGCCATTATTCTATTCGCCCTACCCAATTCAAACACTGTTTTTGTTTAACAGCGGCTTCAGATTTCGAGTCTGTACACTTGCACCCTTTTGTGAAATAAGGAATCTATGCAAAGAAAACCTATGTCATTTTCCCCTGAATTAAAACAGTAAAAAGAATGTACAGAAAATCTCTGCAAAAACAAGCTGTTTTTGTGGACTTAAATGAATCTGGTTGACCTGTTTACATACAAGTCGGTTTCGGGTTGGAGATAATATGGCCCAGTTAATAATCAGGTTGGTTTGAATTGAGATTTGGCACCTTATGGGTTCATTTGAATCGGGAATTATATAAATTATTGGAATGAATTGTCCAATGTAGCGATAAATTGGGCGGTGTGCTAAGGCAGATTTTCCATCTCTTAATTCTATGTTTGGCTGACAGAATGGAACTCTTAGAATTTTGCAGATTCCAACAAGTGCCTTTTTACTTGCTTTTTGCCTCATTTCTACAATCGTTTTGACAATGATTTAATATCCTCAATTCCTAATAGAATGGATTCACTTCCACCAAGATATTTCCAATTTCTAGGCCCATGGGATAATTCCATTCCAAAAACTCCCCAATCAAATGAACCTAAGTATGAGGATAAAGAACTTGACCAAACAATTGCCACCCCTACACAATAGCATAAACTTTACTAGCTTTTCCACATCGACTCATCCAACGGATCAACTTCTTGAGTTCTAGTTTTTCACTCAAGCCAAATTTTAAGCTGTGTTCTTTGTAACCGTTACAGCGTTGCTCCACAATCTATAATGTCTTTCCTCTTTGCTTAACTCCACGATCTATGATGTCGTTACCCACTAATTCATTCAAGGTCTTTATTAGTCTTTTCCTAGTTCCTTTAAGTTGTGACATTTCAAATACCTCATACATGAGTTGTTTCTAGTCTTGCGTGTTCAAAGCATTACTTGATTTTTCTTTTCTATTAGAGCTACCCATGACCCCTTATGAGTTCGTTCTTATTTCTATCCTTTCTTGGAGATTCATGCATCCATTGACCATCATGGCCAACATTAACGACAACATGTACTATCTCTTGTTTCCAGCTCCATACAACAAAGCAGGTTTGACTGCCACCTTATAGAAATGAACCTTTGATCAAAATGGTAATCTAGATCCAAAGTAAAAGGAGTGCCAAAATCCAATCCGACCCACCAACACAAACCAGGCCAAAACTGCCTAACCCAACCTAAACAAAACTCATATTATATATGGGTTTGCCATGGATTGGGAACCCTGGCCCATTTAATCGTGAGGTCAAGTTTGAATTGACTCACCAGTCCCATAAGGTCATCCAACCGGCCAAAACAAACCCGAACTAGACCCACTATATATGGGTAGTTCACGAGTTAGGAAAACTCAAGTACCCAACCCATTCAACAATCCGGTAGGATTTGACTTGAAGCAACAGAATGTGCTAGTTAAGTCCGCCGAATCCCAACCCCCAGTGTTGACAGTCCATTCTCACCACTTTCCAAATTTCATAACTCCAATCCCCACTACAAGCCAAATCATAAAAGTACTATGATTACTGCTATAGGCCCTTGTATTGGCGCCATCATATAATATATAAATAGGGATGGTTCCATTCCCATGACAATAAGTTATGATTTACCAACTCATCTTCCCTACCATCAGATCCACTAAAAGTGCACTTCAATCTTGCCTTTGACTTGCTAATTTCGGCCATTTGACTCACACCTGACTCCAAAGTTCTAGGTCATTCAATTGCTCTAATGATGAATGACCGTTTGACCAAAAAGCCTAACTCCAAAGTTTTAGATTTTTTTTTTTCACTTGTTCTATTGGTTAATAAATGAGTACTACATCATTGTCCATGGCTGCGCAACTCAGCTGGTCATAAACATGGGAGTGTTTGAGAGTGTGTGAGCTCAAGTCCTCCATGTAGCCAAAAAAAAAGGAAAAAGAGTACCACGTCATCTTCAAATGACATAAACAAAGGAACTTCATGTTGAATATCAGTTGCTCAATTATAATAAATAGGAGCTCAAAGCGAGCCTTCATGTAATCCATCTCCAACTGGGAACTCCAGTGTCTCCTCCCACAAAATTCTCACACTTGTAACTACCATTTCATACATGCCTCATATAATTTTGAGAAAACCACTAGAGAGATCAATTTTCAGAATAACTACCTCAGTACCTAATCATAGACCATTTTCTTTTCTTTTTTTAAAAGATTGACAGAAATTTATTGAAAAAGAAGCCACAAAAACTTTATAGTATAAGAGATATATACTGAACTCAAAAAGACCCAACAACCAAAAACAAAGCAGGGCCTAAACAAAAGAAAGTAGCACCTATACGGACCGACAGAAGACCAAAAGTCAGGTAGCCATAGCAGAATTAGAAGAAAAGATCAGGCAGGGCCTCCCAATTCCTTCTTTATCTAGACAATCTGCCTCCCCATTCGCACGGCACGTAATGTGATTGAAAGAAACCCTCAATCTTGTCGATAAATCCCTCACTTCTTCCATAGTGTCTGCCAATTGCTAGGGAGGATTAGCCCTACCAGAAGCCCACTTAACGGTACAAGAAGAATCATGGTTCAAAAAATCGGCCAAGTTGAGTCCTATGGGACTCGGACTCGAATCATGTGACTCAGTCGAGTCCTAATGGGTCTCGGCCCTCTAACCATTTTATTGGAAATTGGGACTCGGCCGAGTCGGGTCCGGAGTCCGATTTTTTAAACCTTGAGAAGAATCACCTTCCACACTTAAACACTCTAAATGAAGCCGAGAAACTTCTCTAAGGCCAGTCAAGAGAGCTAACGACCCATCTCTATTGACAGAACAATAGCCAGCAGGACCAGAATAAGATAATATAATGTTCCTATTGCTATCACTCACCAAATCGCCAAGACCAGAAGTTGAGTTTGAAGACACCAAAAGGAGGAGGAATCCACCTAGGAGGAATATATAAATTCACTGGATTTGAAAAGGCCACCCCTTTCCAATCACTCAGCACTGAATACATTGGGATATTCTGGAAGGGCAACAAGAGAGCACTCCATGAAGCAACAGTAAACCTCACTCTATCCACCAACTGCAAATAATCAACTGAGCGCCCCTCAAAGCACCCCTCAAAGAACAAGCCACATAATCCTCCCCCTTTGAAGCCCCACTCCCATCCTCCAAAACTCGAACAATTGAGTCTTGGATGTTGTTCAAATCTTGGAGGGTGGTAGTTAACAAACACTGAATTTTTCCAATTCCCCCTATCTCCCTAAATTCTTCCATGAGTTGTAGATGACCCACCAGCATAGTTTAAAAAAAACAGCCATTACCATTAAGTTATTTACAATATAATTATAACGGTCATGACGGACAGGGTATAAAAAAAAAAAAAAAAAAAAACAGTGAAAATAACGGTCCATAACAGTCATAACAGCCAATATAACGGTCCATAACAGCCGATATTTTGAAAATAACGGTCAAAATATCGGTCGACGATGATATTTTTTTTTTATAACTCTTTCCCCTTCTTTTTTCATTTCTTTCTTTCCCAAACCATTTGTGGAGCTTCTTAAGACTATGCTAGAGCTTCCTAAATAATCCTAATCTTCTTTTTTCACCAAAACTCAAGTGATTTGCAAGATTTCGGTGGATTCTCATAAGATGGTTTCTTTCCTCCTCAATCGCAATACCCTTATGTTCATACTCCGCTATTTTAATTAATTATTTAATCTTAATGTAGTAGTAAATGTTACTTAAAAGTTGAAGTTCATTATCAATTTACTTGGTGATTGAGTAATTGAGTACTGTACAAGTGTACATCTATACTACTACTAGTTTTTTTTTTACTTTAAGTGTTTAACACTAATGATCAGTTCAAAATTATGGTCGCAATGCACATTGTAAAATTTGTGATGTTTTAACTTATTTTAATATATACATGTAAACCTATTTAATTCAGAACAAACTTTACAAGTTTCGGATAAGACAGCGATACAGGATGTAATGACTTAGGGGGGACCGATATTTTGCTTTAAAGTGTTTACTAATGGAAAAAATAAATTTGTTTTTTAGCATTTTAGAATATTATAGATTTTTTGGATATTTTTTCAGATTTGTTTGGGGTAAAATAAAAATTCGCACCGCGAACCGCGACGCGATGACCGCTGCCGCGATTTTGAACAATGCCCACCAGGCATAAATCCAAACCAGTTCCTCAAAATATTTGATTCTTATAGTTCCGCCTTTTGTTACTCCCTCCCTAAGTTCAATCATACGGCTCAAAAGCTTGATAATGTGGTAGTTATGGATGTCTCCTTTGTTCTTGTAACAAAGGCCCGCAGTACTCTTCATCAGCTCATTGGGCATTCTTCTTATACTCAAAAATTTTGTTGAGCAATTTGGTGAAGCGTGAAAATCCCAATTGTCCATCAAGATATTTTTATAGGTGCACCATCTGGTCCTAATGCTTAACTTTTCTCCATTCCATTCTATATAGGTTGTCTTCTATTGTAGATATTTCTTTCATCATCCTTAACTTGGTTCTTATCATACTTTACTTTACTCACATATTCTAAATTCAATGCCATTAGATACATTCCCCATCTATCTTTTGAACTTCATGCATTCATTTCATCTTTGACGCACTCTAACTGATCAAGCCATTAAAGTTTCCAATTTTCCTTTCTCTGCCTTCGGCAAGCTTATAAATACCCTTCTCTCCCTCATTAGTATTGAAGTCTCAACTAAAGATACAAATTCTTATAAGCTTTGAACTTGGCTTTCAGTTTCTTTCTTCCATACAATAAATACCGTTCTCTCTCTTAAAGATGAATGAATTTTATTCCCAAGCAAATGAAAAGAAACACAGGAATCAGAAGCAAAGAGGTCTGCACTAACTACAAGTTGCAAACTAGAAATCCCTTCGATTGTTTTAACATTTCTGTGATACTATGGTGGTTTCGCGACTTCAAACTCATCACTGTGGTACTATGTTGTTCTGAAGATTCATAAGAACGTGGAGATTAAAGTGCATGGATGTGGATTAAGCAATTTAACTAAAAGAATTTCCTCTAGACCTATAGGCCATGTCATGTCCAGGTAAAGACATGTATACAGACAGTGAATGAATCAGATTCTTTACGGTGAATGAAAAAGATTCTTTCTTTTTTTCTCTTATAATGCATACATCCTCACATCATCATCATCAGATCCTTAACCCATCGATCAAGGGTAGGCAAGCTCACTGTAATTACCCAACCCCATACGAAGAAGTAAAGTGATTAATTAGTATCAAATACAGTGGAAATAAGATCTGAAAAAAGGATCTTTCTTTAGAAGCAAAACCAGATGAAAAATTGGAAAAAATAATGCTACCCTGTTTGGAAGTCAAGAAGTGAGATAATTTTGCCAGTCTTTTATATTTTAGTAATGCTTTGACTTAATAAATTTACAAGCTTCTAAGATTTGGGAAAAACCTTAGCATTTGAAAGTTGAAATTTTGGCCAAACCGCTAAAAACCAAATTTTGAACTTGAACTGAAAAACTGAATTTTATTCTTTTTAAAATTTAGATTTGATTTTTTTTTTTTTTTGGATTCAAATGAGGGTATAACCTTATATACATTAGATATCTTAAGTGACATTTATCTAATGATATACAATGGAAATAATGTAGTTATCATGAACAAAAAGGTCAAAAAGGGATATAAATCCAAAACTAATCTAACCTAACCCTAATCAATATGGATCGTTTTTTGGTAAAGAATCAATATGAATCCTATAAATAAGATAGACCTAGTCGTGAAAGAGAGAAAATAAGGGAGAGAAAACGAAAGAGAGGGGATGACAGGTGAGAAAAAGGGAATCTGAAACCAAACGATCTGCAAACCTATAAGTAATTAGTTAGATAATAAGTTTAAGAAGTCAAGTTTTTTCCCTTTATTAGAGTTTCGCATCAGTTTACATTGCATTTAAAAAAATGTTGTAAGTAATCGATATCCAACACTCACATTAAAAATCAAATGCTGTAAAATAAGTAATTAAGAGTTCTCCTTTTCAGTTTGATATGATAATTTAATTTATGTAATTTGGTATTAACTATGTTTTTCTTTTTCTTTTTTGTTTTTTTTTTTCTGGGGTATCAAATGTCATTTGTCCAGAAATTGGGGAAAGAGTAAAAAGTGATGCAAGAACAACTAGGAGAAAGGGAGGCCGGTATTGACTTGGAATGAAATATCCACATTGAACGTTCTAAAGTGATAGAGAAGACAACATAGCACTCACATAGCCATCCCCAAATAGAGTGAATAAGGCTTCACTAGATGTTGATTATTACTACTCTCTCAGTATCATTGTTTTTATCGATCTTATGAATCAGAAACAAATTATCAGCATATTAGAAAAAAGACGGGGTGGGGGAAGAGAGCAAGAGCAGCAGTTTTTTTTTCTCTCACAAACTATAAATCATGAAACCTATTGGAGCTATACAACACAGAATGGAGATAATTTAAATCATGCGAAGAAGCAAGTCTGTATTACCTGTTTAGCTGATCATCATTGACTATGACTTTTGATGCCGAGAACCAAAGTGAGAAGGGTAAGCCAGATGACAGCCAAAATTAATCTCCCCTGATCTTCATGTTATTATATTTATCAACTGTGGAAAAAGTTGGGTAAAATCCATTACGGTACATTGCCTCCATCCACCTCTCAGCCTCCTTTCGTCTACCATGTTTGCAGAAACCATGCACAATAATATCATAGGTCCATCGGTTGGGCCTATACCCTTTCTTGCATATCCTATGAAATAAGTCACACGCATAGTCCATTCTACCCTCCATAGTAAGCCCTCTTAACATCATATTGTAAGTGAAAATATCAACTTGAAAGAACTGTTTGATCACTTCTTCCAAGCTATCTAGGTGTTCCTTCACTCGGATGCCACCAGAGAATGCACCAATTAGCTGCCCAAGTAACAAAGTTCCTGTTGATGGGGACTCTTCTCCATCTACAGCACTCGATTGAATCCAAGCCCTATTAAGCTCGGGCTTCTTCAAAGTATGCAAAAGAAGCATGTTACCAATAAATGAAGAAATGTGCCGCCCAGTTTTCTGAAGGTCCTTCAGTACCATTATTGTCATATCATAGTCTTCGCCTGTGCATAAGACGTGTACAAGCTCCTCGTAGCAATGCAGAGTAGGAACCATTCCCTTCTCTCTCACTTCACTCCACATTTCTAGTGCAAGATCTGGCCTCCCAGCTTTGGAAAGACCTGCAATCATAATATTATACAGCCGATTGCTAGGCTCGTGTTTGTTGGCCAAATCATTGAAGAAGTTCAAAGCATCGGCAATGCGTTTGCATTTCAAATAACTCCACAGCATGAGAATGTTGGTATGCATATTGGGTTGAATGCCTCTCAATGACATTCTCGCAAACACTTCCCTCGCGAGCTCAGGTTTTAAGGCGTGTCCCGCCCCATCAATTAAGTAATTGAAAATGCGCCGATTCTTGTAACCCTCATTTTCGTCATGCGACAAAAGCATGTCTAGAAGGTTTAAAACCTGTTGCAAATTACCCGTTCTGCACAAGCAACGGATAACAGATCTATACAACTTCTGGCTCGGTGGGTAACCGCTTTCATGCATTTCAAGCAGCAACCTGGATGCCATATCTCCCCTGTTCAACTTGCTAAACCCATGTATCAGATTCTCATAAGTATACCTATTCAGGTAGGCGGCGCTCGGCCTACTAAACCTACATGACACCAAATACCCCTCATCTGCCTTCCCAGCCTTGCATAAAGCCGAAATGTATTTCACACACAAGGAATTGCTCGGCTTGATGTTCTTCTCCAGAGCTGCTTCCATCAGCTTGTTCATCTCATCCAACCTCCCCTCCCTACAGAGGGAATCAGCGAGGAATTGGAACGCCGATTTCCCGGGGAAGTACCCTTGCTTCAAACAATCCTCCAACACCCGGCACGCTTCATCGATGCTCCCATCTCCGCAAAGAGCCTTGATGAGATGGTCATAGGAAAAGCCATGCAGCGTGAGCCCAATACCCAACCTCGAATTATACAATTCTACTGCCACATCTACCATTCCAGCCTTGCAAAAGAAGCACAAGGCCGCGTTCATGGTCACCTTATCAGGCGCTATTTGCGCCTCCCACATCTCTGCCAGGAGATCATATACCTCGGCCAATCGATTATCCCTCAAAAGCCCACATATCAGTTTATTATACGATGAAGTCTCAGGAACATAACCTTCTGTCTTCTTCTTGCTCCGGAAGAAATTGAGCGCCATATCGACCTTCCCCGCGGCGATCAGATTGTTAATCCAGAGACTGTAGGTGGGCGCTATGGGGACCTTCCTGGACTGCCCGAACTCCTCCAACAGCAGGGCTGCATCGTCGAATCGCTTCTGCTTGCAGAGCGCGTTCACAAGCACGCCGATGATGTGCTCGTTAATGACGTCGCCTCTGCTGCCCAGCTGGCGGAGGAAGGCCTGGGCGTCATCAATGCGGCCCTGCTTGCAGAGATTCTTCATTCGGATGCAGGAGGTGATCTCGCTGTCGAATCCCCTCATTGAGATCTGCTTGGAGATGACCTCCGCGGCGTCGAAGCAGCTCTGCTCGACGAGGGCGTTGAAGAGGACGTGGTAGGCGAAGGGGCTTAGGTCGAGCCCTTGGAAGCGCATTTTGGCGAACAGGCGGAGGGCGATGTCAGGCTGGCCGGCGACGGCGTAACCCATGACGAGGGTGTCGTGGAAGCGGATGCGGTAGAGGTTGCGCTTGTGGCCGGAGAAGGTATGGAGCCAATCGAGCATGACGGTCATGAGGCTGGCGCGGGAGAGGATCTTGAAAATGGCATGGTAGGTGGCGCGGTTGTGGTGGAAGTGGCGCTGGCGGCCGGCCCAATCGAAGAACCTGAGGCAGGGGAGGACGTCGGAGCGGAGGTAGGCGAGTACCTGGAGGACGAAGGTATCGGTGAGGCGGAGGTCGAGGCGGGAGAGGGCGGTGTCGATGGCGGCATCTTCGTCGGGGGAGGAGAGGATCTTGTAGATGAGATCGAAGATGGTTGGGTCGCGGGAGCTGAACCATTCCTTGAAAGAGGAGGCGATGGCATTTGAGGATATCAGATCAAGGGAGTGATCGGATGCGACGGGCGGTAGGTATGGAAGGAAGGAAGGAGGGGAAAGGAATGAGGATGAGGCGGAGGCGGAGGCGGAGGCGGAGGAGTAAAGAAAAGGCAAGGGTTTGAGAAAGGGTCTTAATAGTAATGATGATGAAGAATGAGGAGGAGTAGGAGGAGGGGTTCTGATGAGGAAGGAGATGAGGAAGATGGTTTTTTTGGGGAACCCCAGCATTTATTAGAGGTTAAGGTTTAAGGCATATGGAGTTTAAGCTTAACCTCCTCCTCTCGTGGAGTGCAATTGGGACGGGAAGAAGGAAAGGGATGGGCGGCGGGGGAGAATGGGAGCTGCTAGACTGCGTGTCCGTCGAAGGAAGCAACTATGGCAGCTAAGACCAGCAAACAGATCTGGGTCCTTTTTTTTTTTTTTTTTTTTTTTTTTTAACCGTGATCAAAATAGGTCGAGTTTCACCGTGGTTCGAATGGGCGGAAGATCCAACGTATTATTTTAATTTTTAAAATATAATTTTGTACGAACTAGTTAGACTTTCATTTTTTCATTAATTAATGATTTTTGTTTTAATTCTGGTTCATTTTCTCATTTACATCCCTAATTATTCTCACGTGGATTCATTAGGTGGATCTGACTTCTCCATCTATAAATTGGACTTTTAACCTGTAGTGCACCGTGGACTACATTCAATGCAAACAGGCAATGGATTAGCACCTATTAATATGATACACATGGATACTTTTAAAATATGTAATATATTACGGCGTAAATACTTATACATGAAATATTATTTGGTAATAAACTAGGTTTGTAAAAGTAATGTAAAATCTAATTTTTTAAAATAAAGGTCACATCAAAAGTACATATCATCAAAATTCTCTTTTTCTGTTAAAAAAAAAAAAACATCATTTCTCCACTAAAAAAACCCTCACCTTTTTACACAAAAAAGTCAAAAAGATCCCCTACCAATCTACTAAAGACAAATACTATCATTTTCCTCTAATATTATATTTTCTCTTAAATTGATGCTTAACATTACTTTCATTTAAAGACAAAATACTATTATTTTTCCTTTATATTTTATTCTCTCTTAATTTAATGTTTAACATTACTTTTATTTTAATAATAAATTGCCAAACGCGCATAAGGCAACCATATATTTCACAGGTTGATAGGATTCTATAGGGATGAGTATAAGTGAGAAGATGGAGAGGCTTACATTGGCAACACATCCACAGCAAAAGCTGAGGCAGAACATCTTCTCAAAGCAAGACAGTTAGTTGAGATTTTGTGGTCTGAGTAGAAAATAATTTGACTGATTCTGGAGCAACCCTACAGCTAAAGGAGTTCAACTCTCAACTATTCATTTCCACGTGAGAACTTGAGGTTGCTCGATGGGTTGGCAACCTTATCTCATCTAACTTTTTAGTGTTGGGTTTGAGCATCACTTGTTCCCTATAAATAGGGAGATATTATTTCATCCGGTTCTCATTTGCCAACGATGTAAAACCTTTTTCATGTTGGTGGGCTTTATTTTTGCGTCTGCAGGTTCCTTTCGCACGCGCATAAACTTTCTTCCTTGGTGTGTAGGCTCTCTCCATGGGTCCCAACCAAGGGGCTGGGATTAATAAAAATCATTTCCTTGTTAACATCTTAAAATTATAAAATCGTCATGAAGAATCCAAAATATGATTGAACCATAGAATCACAGCTAAAATAGCATCATTGAGATGCCTTCTCAATAAAAGTGAGTTTAACACACTGCCTTCTCAATGAAAGTGAATTTATATTTCTACCATCCACTTTTAGACCTTAACAAATAAAAAATCACCATTATGGAATATTAAAAAATGGCACGAAAAACTATCCTTCTTCTCTATCCTTCCATGGCCCCTTTTTAAGGTAAAAAATACTATCATTATGTGAGAAATCCTTTATTCACAGATACCTTTATTTATTTTAGGTCTTTGGGTTAAAACCTTCAGAAGATCCAAAGAATTCCAAACTTAAAATCCAGTGACAGATCAATGAAGAAAACCTTTATAGATCATTGAGTGTTTTTTTTTTTTGTTGGCGCCATGTCTCGAACCCATCATGATGTGGGTTTAGAGTTTTACAACCATCCAAAATCTTGGGTTTAATCCAAGATAGCTCTGAAATCAGATGTTGGAATAATTTAGAGTTTTACAACCATCCAAAATCTTTGGGTTTAATCCAATAATACTACAAGTGATAAATAAGAACTAATATAAGGATTAAAGGCTACCCGAGTGCCTCATCGTTGATCTCTTGGCCTTTTGCCTTTATTCTTCAAGGTAAGTGATGGATAAAAAGAAATCTTTGAGTAGTTAAGAGAGTTACTCGATGATTTATTTATAGATAAAAAAATCTTAAATCTCTCCTCCCTCCCACAACTTTTAACAAAAATCACAAATCTATAAAAAAAAAAAAAAAAATCTTGGTTCTCAAAGAATAAACCAAAAGTCAAAACATGTAGGAAAAATCAATCTTACAAATATACATGACCACACTTAAATGATCGATCCAACAAACTCATGATCAGGGGGCCGACCTAGGCACAATCACATGGGTACAGTGGCACCCGTTAAATAGTGGTGCGCTTCAAAAAATCTAATAAAAATTATGGTTCCACCATCAAAATTTACATGAAAATCATCGATTTGCTCCCAAAACTAAATTACCTATTTAGGCCTGCACCTCTCAAACAAATATCCTGATCCGTCACTGGTCATAATCCGTTTTTTCATGTTGGATGCGGACCACTGTTGTATTTTCTCAGTGGTATGTTCTTCAGTTCATTAAAGTTGATTGAAAGGTTACATTCACTCCCAACAAGAAGATTGTTTAGTGATCCATAGAAGTTGGAAGGTGCACATTATCACAACCAAAAGGTTTTGGGGTTCATGCCAATATGTCATGAGAGAGAGAGAGGAGTTTAGTAGTTTACATTATTTTAGATAGTGGTTGGGCTGGCCCTGATCTGAAAACTTGGCCTTATTTGTACATGCTCAGGGGCCAGGGCCTTAGGATATGATGCATATCCTTCGCTCAATTATCTGAGAACTCTCACAAGTCTGCAACCATGGATAAGAAATATTTTATCGGTTTGGTCACCAACTAAGTCAATACTTAGATTTATTTCTTGTCTTTTTCACAGCCCAAGGAGCTTGGACAACGGCTCGATGAGGACCCAGCACTGATGGACCGTCGGCTGCAATGTGCCAAGAGGCTTGAATTATTCAAGTCAGCAATGGATGAAATCTCTTGGGTCAGATAAAACTACATTTTTTTTTTTAATCATCTCCATTGCTAAAGATTAGGATTTGCATTTTGCACTTCAAATCCCTTATCCCTATTATGTGCGGCAGAATTGTATATTTTTGCAATTTGTTAGTACTGTATATAATATATATAGTTCTCATCCACATGTATCCAGTTGCTTGCACCTTCTGCCAAATATGTCGATTATTACCAAATCAAATTGGTTATACTTTTTTTGCAGTTTGTTGGACTCCTGCATATTTACTGTGGAGCTTTCAGTTAAAAGAAATGGATGGTCATGGAAGTTGAATTGCCCACTTGACCCTTTTTTCTTGGTCATGCATTCTATTTGCTCGAATCAGGTAGTTTAGAGTTGTCCAACTGTGAGTAATGTTTTCAGGACTCTGGGCTGTAAATGGATCCGTCTGATCTGGGCCCCAATGTCTAGTGCCCAAATCTGAAACAGAGTTGGGGGTTTGATGGGGTTCAGATCAGGTGGAATCTGGTCCAATTTTTTTTATACAGGTAGGGGTTTGGTGCACATCACCAGTCTTACAAGTTCAGCCCATGTTTGGATGGATAGCAAATGGGTTATTGATCTAATTCAAAACTCAGGCTAGGAAATCTGATGGAGGAGCTTATGGTGGGTTGGAGAGGAGTGGACATGATGGAGATCTGGTGAGAAGAAAATTCAAGAGGTATGGAGTGAGGAGCAGTTGCAACAGATGGTCACTCTCGGACAACAAAACAACTGTAAGCATCAGGCTGAGTGGTTACACATGAAGCAAGGAGATCATGATCAATGACAAGAAGAAGAAGAAGAAGGTTACCTGTTACAGTGCAGCCCCACCTAAAATGGGCTTTTGGATCAATTGGGAGTGTATAGTAAAACATAGCATTTCCTACGTGAATGCAAATTAGTTACCCATCCAATTAGAGGCACTGCACAAGATGGGGCAGGTTGAGGTATATGCTTTATAATAACATAATATGGAAAAAATTTATCCCAAGGTAGTTGGGATAAGGCTTCAATGATGATGAAGATGCAAACAATATTCGTGTATCTGAGACATTTAAAATCTCCTTCATCCTAAAAGAAAAAATTATGGACTTGTAGTTGCTCCCTGGTTGAAGAAAAAAAGAGTCCATTGAATATGGAAGGAACAAACTAATTCTTTAGTTTTAATTGCCCAGAACTTAGAAGTAACCGCATGATGCATTCAAGAGCACTGTGCAATTGCTTTCAAGTTCAGTTCATTTGTGGTGTTTTTTCCTCAGCTCCAACCATAAAATTGAAACAACAAAGACATACAACATTTACACAATAATTCTACTTATTTATGCAACAAAAAGAGTGCTGATTTTTATTTCATGCACATGTCAGCAATTTTTCTAAATATAAAAGACTGCTGATTTTAAGTGGAATGACCAAGCCCAGCTGGCTGTAACTGTAGTACAATCCATGTTGTGAGGCCGACATCAGCTGCTTTCATGCATGGCAGATGGTTGTAGGGATATAATATAATTGCACATGGCCTAAGATTTCAATTAGACTGATGATTATAAGTGTTGAATCAATACCATGCAAAATAAAGAGCTGGACCAAATTGTTCCAACTGTCTATTCTGGATCCCCCTCATAGGATGGTTGCGATCCTCAAATTAAGGTTATACTTGAGCCATATCCAATCCCTTGTATACCTAATTACCCACCATGAATTTGTGGGCTAAAATGGCCTGACAACGTGAGTTATACAGCCATATTAAATAAAGGTAAAAGTTATCATTTGACATTGAATATAACAACAAGATGTTTATTACAAATAAGAATCCACAACTGATTATTATTTTATGTTCTATCCACCTTCAAGCTAATCTAATTCATTTAATGGAATTGATGAACCAAATCTTGGTCTCTAGGAAACTCGAGAGATCTCAGCTATCATTCAGAACTGACACTTTGATATCTTGAAATACAGGGATATCTCAATATTACAAAACAATCGATTTATGAAAACTATAAATTTATGGGAAGGATTCAGGATGTGCTTTAACCATGATTATGCATCTTGAAGTTCACCTTGGAATTCCCATAATCTACACTGTGTCCATTTTCACTGGAGCAGTTCTAAGCAACCTGCCAACACAAAGTACAACCACATCAATTGAAAGCAGGAAATGCAACTGCTCTAGGAACAGTTGGCATGTATGTTCTGACACTGTTGGTTCGAGTATCCCCAACATACAATTCATCTCAATAGTCGGGATTAAATAAGCTGCTCAACTACAAGATATGATGAAGCGGCACCACATGTTAATCAGAAAATACAACTTTTACAAAACATTTTATATGATCCACCACCAGAATTATAGTACCTGATCCTGATATTTTTTAACACCATAAACATGAATAAAGAGTGCTGATCAAAGTAGTGAACTGTCTAAGAGGGGCCTACCACAGTAACGGAAGAGAAAATGCTTTTAACAGCTTCAAAAACCTCTTCAACAGACCTTCCTGCATCAATCTGATCCAAAGTATACTAGCAGTTAGTCGACATGTGCACATGTATTTGCACAATACACACACTGGGGGGGGTGTGGGGGATCTGATTTTTAACCTCAGAAGAAAATAGATTTACCTTCCGAACTTTTCCATGTGAGCTATAATACTCAATTACAGGTAAACTAGATTCCACAAAAACTTTGAACCGCTTCCGTATTGTTTCTATGTTATCGTCAACTCTTCCCTTCATGGATCAGAAAAGGGAAGGGAATAAGCAAAGGAAAAACGTGGAATCAAAAAGACAGTTGGTAACTAGATATTTTCAGAACACAAAGATGTATTGCCCAACCTGGTTCCTATTCAAAAGTCGTCTCTCCATCTCTTCTTCAGAACATTCGAAAAACAGTACAAATTCTGGTACAATTTTTGTCTGCAAAATATAATAGATTATCCATGACAAATTAATGAAAGAAAAAAAAACTGAGAGAGAGATCCCAGATTTACAATTTCTGTCAATGAATATGAAGCAGAGGAATCATTCACAGTTAGCCATGACAAGCAAGAAGGAATTCAAATCAATTGAAGTGATAGTTTTATATATAAGAGCAATCAAATTCAGATTGTTACTAGATTTGATAGGAAGGAGCATCATGCTTACAACTCTCTCAAATGCAGCACGGTTCTCTTCATTCCGAGGAAACCCATCAATAAGAAACTTGTCATTTTCACTCTCCTGCATTGCCCGTTGGAGAAGCTTAATAGTTACCTCCGAAGGGACTATCTTTCCCTCTGCTATCATGTTCTGGATCATGGTACTGCATCATGGACAATAACAGGAATCAAAGTTTTTGCACAAAGATGGGATAGACAGCTTAATCAATGATCAATCCAAAAGGTAGAACTTATAATTAAAAAGAATATATATTTCCAGTGAGAAAACCAGATACCAACATACAGTTGTTTGGGGGTGGGGGGAGAATGCAGCAAGTAGTTCGGTCCTTCTCTATCGGATTGAAACTGAACCAAGAAATGGGGCTGGCAAGAGACCTAACACTTTGAACAGGCACAGATATTATGTATGTATTGCCACAGTACCACGACATACCAGTAGCATCCATTGCATAAATCCATGGATGCAACAAAAAAGGTTATAACAAGGAACCTTAATAAGATGTGGCTTCCTAGTGGTTTTTATTTCTTCCTCCTATGCCTCCTTCAGAAAGGGGAATCTAAGCACTCATACAGAGTGAAGAATGGAAAAGGCATGGGCAGTCCTTTTAATAACCAAAGTGGACTAACGGAGTCTATAAAAACCCAGACAGTGGAGTCTTGACTCATACGGCCCACAAACTTACAAAAAGTCATTTCAACCTTAAGCACAGTGCAATCAGTCCATAACCCCTCTTCAGTCATTCTTTATACCCTCAGGCCCGCTTCCACAAGCACATCTAAGAGAAAGATCCTTGAAATCCTTGGCAATTTTAAAGACCACGAGATTCAATATCCTTTTCATTTGAGAACTAAGACAGTGATGCAACTAGAAGAACTTCCTGTTTTTTCTTTACATTCTGGGAAGGGCTGCAGCCTCCAAGCCCTTGCGGTTTTCTTAATCAGGGTTTCTTCTAATGATGGGAAAAGTCAACTGACTGTAGGTCAATCCATTGAATGAATAAAACCATCCCAATGCGCAAAAAAATGTACCATTTTATCGTTGTATTCCTTTTTCGAATTACAATTATCTTCACACAGTATTCAAAAGTTCCCAACAATTGATACAAATATCCACTTTATCTCACTCTTTCCATTCCATTTATTTATACAATTTTCATGTTAAAGTTGGGCCAACTAAAATACATGAGAACACTTTGATACCTTCTTCAAAGTTGTTAAAAATTTGTTGGTTTATGTGCAACACTACACAAAACTGCTATCAACCTTGATGAAAAGTAAAGCAATGTGCATACCCATTTTCAGAACCAGATTTAATTTCTGCTCGAAGAAGATCGCCAGCACTGAGATGGGTGTACCCGAAGTGTTCAACAATATTCGCACATTGGGTTCCCTTTCCACTGCCTGGACCACCTGTTCAGGTATTTGTTCACGAAATTAGGTAAGCCATGAAAAGGAAACTAGAAAAAAAAAAAAAGTGCCGACCATATCATAATCTTTTTTTCTGAATAAGCACCAAGAGAACCAAGAAAAGATATAAATAAACTGGGTTCTTTCCTATCAATAGCTAAATTGTTTGGATAGCTTATATTAGCTTGGCATCTTAACATTCATCATAAATTTCTGTCAGAAATACATAATGATCAGTTGAGTAATCACTCTAGACTTAAAATATTCAAACATTTTTGCTCACCCAAAACAAAAACAACTTTGACTTTCTTCTCGGTTGGCAAACTTCCATTTGCATCCTGCATTCATAAAAAATAAAATTAAAATAAAAAGCTTGGTCATATAAATCAAGAGGTGGTCTCCATTCTCCAATGTGCAGGACAATTGAATCAGTGATGGTAGACCATCCTAAAAGTTCTATAGCTTTTCATGTAGGTGTTTTCTGATACTAGTTTAGCTCTATATTCTAACATACTTCCATTATTACACCTTAGCATGTATAAAAATTTATGCAATTTTGCAAAAGCAATAAGAACTGGTTTTGGTATGATTGTTTCTGGTTAGATCTCTTCCTGTTTACCAAGCACCATTCAGACCCCAATATAAGAGAAGGCACATGATGGAACGTTAAATGAGAATAATATTTTCAGTTCAACCAAATTTGCCAAAATCAATGCAGCAAAAGAAACCAACTTATGAATGGAAAACTAGATTGTAACAACAACATGAAGAGAATCAAATGATGCAGAAATCAAAAGCATTGGGAACATGAGAACCAAAACATACATTGCCTGAGGCCAACTCTGATGATGCAGCATCTACCACAGTACCCATTAGTATCAACTCTCTTTTGTCTCAACTGAACTATCTGCATAACATAAATAGATATATTCATACATACAAAAAAAATGTACATAGTGGACAAGAAACACAAGTAGAAAGAGGTACTAAAATTTTCTCCTACTAATAATCTTGTGACACATAAAAGGAAGAAAAAAAAGAACAGTTATGATTCTTCTTGTAATGGAATGAAGTAACTAGAACAAAATTCCTACAAGAACAGCAAACAGGATTAGAAATCTCCATCCACTATGATCTTAAATTGTCATAGGATAGAAAGCACTAAGAACGATCGTAATTAATTTTATAATTCACTACACTATTAACATTCTAAACTACAAATAAGGCCAGGTTTGGATGCAGCTTATATTGCAATGTCTTTGCAAATGCAAAGAAACTTCGATGTAATATGTTTCTACAACAATTGGAAACACCAGACTAATATGATATTGGATAGGTATTGTTGGAACCAATTCAGAATTCAGAGACCATGAAAAACAGATCTACATGCTTCAAATGACAGATCTAGATGCTTCAAATGAATACTAGAACAATTTCAGATGTAACTCAGCAATTTGCATCTACATCCCAAATCTATCACCGATACAAAAAAAAAAAAAAAAAAAAAAAAAATCCACACTTTCTCATTACGCAGCTACTTCGAATTATTTCTTTACTATAAACAACAAATACAAGTGCATGCATGAAAAGATGAATCACATGTTCCTATTCTCTGCTGAAAAGTGTTTCCGCCGAAACTCTAAATCCCTGCAAAACCGATACCATATGTTTCGTTCTTGTGGCTTGATCTGAGCATTCTATATTCAAGTTTTCAAAATGGCAGCAGATCTGATCAAGAAAACAGAGGAGAAGCAGAAGAATCAACTCAAAATGAGCCGATCTGAGAAAGATCTTAGATCTAAACGAATGGAGATGAAGCAACAATGCATGCATCTAATTGAGAAAAGAAAACAAAGAGAGGAATCGATTTGAAACATATCCATAGAAGAAATTGGCAAAAGAAGAAGAAGGAGAGGATTGTAGCAGTACCTGATCTGCTATGTGTTGTGCGTTTGCGGTTGCAGAGAATGCGAGAGGAGGAGAAAAATGGAGGGAAACGAGATCTAAGAAGGGAAGGGAAACATGAATGACCGGTTTTCAGGCCGTTTGTCTCCTCTTATAAAAGAAGGAAGATCCGCATTTTGTTGAATTCCTTTTGGTAGTCCGCGGGACTCTGAATGAGAGAATGTCTTCCCAAGCTGGGCCTAGATGTTGATTTGGGCTCAATGCTAGACTTAGAGGTGGAGAGCTAGGGTTGCAAAAGGGTTGGGCTGGCTACTGGCTAGTGGGGTTTAGGGAAGGGATGCAAATCTGTCTTTATAAGTGAAATGTAATGAATCATTAGCTATGTAAATTCTCTCGTACATATTCCTCTCCAATTACCAAATGTGATCTTATAAATTGTATCTGAATCCGACATCAATTTAAAAAATAGAATCAATTTAGAGTTCGAGTTCATAAAATGTAAGTGCTTTGATATAATTAAATAGGAGAGTTGTCTCTTAAATACTCATACACCCCGTGCAAGTATCTCACCATTGGTGATATAGCTACATATCAAACCCTGGTTGTTTATGTGGATAAGAGGTGTTCACAATGGGATTACGAAGATCAAAGAGCTTTAAAATATTTTTTTATATATACAAGTGGAGTTATTAAATAATACATATTAAAAGCTAAGTAGAGCACTTATAAGTTACAACTTACATATATTATGTGAATGTAATCTTCTAGATTTAAATCCTCAAGTTGGAACATAGAGGGATCCCAATCAGAAAGTTGGAAACCAACCAATCAGAAAGTTGGAAACCAAGACTGTGAATCAATGAGCCAAAAACAGGTTCAAAACCAGATTCTGGAACCATTTGCCAAAATGAGATCCCGATCCATCCTTCTGAAAAAAGGGCTTCAGATCTAGTTCCAACATGGTTCCTGTCTGCAAACACTACTCGCAATCTTTTGATTACATTCCCCAAACAATTAGGTTGGACTGTGCCTCAAAAATTAGGCTGCAAGTATTGTCATCAACCATCATAATATTATTCTTAGTTGCACGCATAAATTATTGGTGGTACAAGCTTCAACATGATGGGTGGGCACACCTAACTCAATTCAAATCTTTGAACAATTGTGTTGGGCTCATTGACAACTACCCAACCAGCCTGATGGTTAAGGGGTTTTGTCAGTCTCAGTAGAGGACAAATTTTGAGATCCACCCATAACCCATGTGAAGGCCGTTGTCGACAGGTAAATCACAGATTTTCTATTGGTGACCGACATTTAAAAAAAAAAATTATAAAGATTTATTTATAATAATAAACAATGTAAACCAAGTGAACCCAACTGAAAAACCCACTAAGTTAGTTTGGGTCCATGGGCCAGGAGTACAGGGTCCTATAAGACCAAATGCAATGCTGTTGGATTTGACATATAACCTGAAAAGCACAATAGAAAAAGATATTATTCCAGCACTTAATTTCATTTATATTAGGATTGTTGAACCAACCTAACCAATTTGTACAATGGTGTACAACTCCAGGTCTGGTAGGCCAGGGCACATTTACTGCCTCAGATGAAACTCAGCTGGCAGGACAGGGCACATTTACTGCTTCAGATGAAACTCAATTCAATAAAAATCTTTTGCACTCGGTGTAGAAGAGTGGGCACCACACCTTAGTTTTATACATATATGTGCAAGCATCAATCCCTGGGTCATTGGATCAACCTAGGAAAAAAAAATGCAGAAGAGTGCCAACTATGATTGGCTCTATCTATTAGAGAGAGGTCTCCAAAACTCTATTAGAGGGCCCACTTGATGATAACCTGGATCATCCGGGATGATTATTACCCCTTCCGTTGATATACCCTCAAATCTCAATTCAATAGAAGTGGATCTCACTATAAGATTAAACACGTGATTGAAAATGTGAACGGGCATTCACATGACATTGTCGCTGATGTGGCATTAATCAAGTTCAGTCATGTGCGCAATTGGATGGTGGAACGCCTAATGAACTATTAGTTGAGGATGTATCACAGGAGGAGATGATTTTCATCCCGGTCCGATTTAGATTATCATCATGTGGGCCCTATAGTGGAGTTTTGAAGACCTCTTATAGAGAAAGCCAATCAAAGCTGCGACAGGGAATCTAGACTGATATAGAATGCCTTGGTACAAAACTTGACAATTAATTAAACTTACAAATCAAACGAGCGATGAACACAATGTAACTATATTTTCATGATGATTGAGCAATTAAATGACTTCTCAAGGGTAATTGGTTGTACAATCACATTATTCACGACTTTCAAGTAATTCGATGTCATGTTTAGTCAAGGAGAATGGACCATATTTACGAGGAGTGAGTAAATTGGACTGCCTGATTATTTTAGTGAAGGGGAACACCTATCACATGTTTATTTTCCCTTCAATTATAATATATTAAGTTAAAAGATTTTGGATTCAATTTTGACTAGAAGTTACTTTTAATTTTTACAACTCCTCACATACTCTCTCTCCACTTTCCACTAATATACTCCCCTTACTTATGAACTCCCATCTTCCACATTTCTAAAATACATAAAATCCTACATCTTCATGCATATCAGTGATTAACACGAGTTTTTGTGGTAGTAAGATTGTTACGAGAAGGAAATAAACTAATAAAAATAAGTGAGCTCAAAGTGTACGCATGCACTTTGGACACATGGTGCACCTACTTAAGGGCTAGGCTGGTGATGCATTGCAAAAAGGTTTTAATTTCATGGAAAGGTGGGACCAACGTAAGGTCAAATAAGGTTTTGGGGTAACTTTTAGAAGTGTCCGTTTTTTGGCGAAATTACATTGTATTTTGGGTGAAAATGGGCCAATGAACACAACTCAGAGGCATTTGCCGCTGATGCACGACCTTTTTAGGCAAATTCCATTGTTTAGGCCCCAAAAAGTGCAGTTTTTTTCTATTGTTAGTAATTATTTTTTTCGCTAATAACTTTTAGTAGGAATGTCAGAATAAGTTACCGTGTTTTTTGCATTGAATTAGTTTTGATTAATACTTTCCAGTGGTGTCATTATCTCAAATTTTTCCTTTTTTGGAAAAAATTGATTAATTTAAGCATTTTCGTGTTTTTTTTTTTTTTGTTTTAGAGTTATATTTATACTCCTTGTAAGCCTGATGGCCGTCAGAATAGTTATTGAATGAAATTTGCTGAAGAGTTTTTCATTTGTTTCTTCGAATTTTCGGTATTCTATTGAATCATCGAATCTTGATGTCTATTACCTGGTATTCTTAATTGAATCAATATATTAATAGTGGGTTGTATACCAATCTTCCATGTGGATCTTTCTCGTAGACGCTTCTGCTACATCAGCTGGACTTTTAAAACGATGCTTCAGCTAATATTTTGCTTATATGTCTGAGTTTTATTAGATCATCACCACTTTATTTTGGAGGGGTTGCTTTATACTGTTGCAAGTGGGTATTTAGTTGTTGAGTATCAAAAGACTCAAAATCATAATAAAGCGAGTATGAAACTTATTTTTGACTTTAGAGGAAATTTTGATTAAGAAATCTTTCCATGCATATATGATTTGAAACATTGAGATCTAAAACCCAATCCTTCTATCCAAGAAGATTAGTTTTAAGGGCGTAGATAGCTTGAGCTATATATATATTTGAGAGTCTACTTAACTTCAATCACATACCATTTAATGGCCCTACTTACATAATTAAAAATTCTATTTTGAATATCTTTTATTCAATAATACTAATCTACTCCACACTTTATTTTGGATATGGATTCAGAATCATATCCTCTTCTTTTTTCTTTTTTTTTTTCTAAATTGCTGCCAGATCCTAATACAACACATAGTTTTCATATCGGATCCGTTTATGAAATCCGATCTATAAGAAGGATCCCGCCGGTTCAAATCCACCACAGTCCAGTTCGGCTCGAGGTACAATATTAACATTTTATCCATGAATCGAACGAGGTTATGCCAGCCCAAACCCGCTACCACTGAAGCTCAAACCAACTTGATGTTGTCATTATAATAATAATAAGGGATTTTGCCCGTACAGTTATCCTTAGACCTAAAATTCATCAATCAACAATTGAACTTTTAATAAATTCCCACAGAGTTGTTCGTGTAATATTCTAAGGCTTTGTCGCACTATGTGGTATTCTAGGCCATGCAACATCGCAGATGTTACATTATGTGATATTCTAGGTGGTGCGTTATCACACATTTGTCGTACCAATATCTCTTCAAAAAATATGTAAACTTCAACCATTCAAGGGAAAATGCAAAGTCTAAGCAGTTGTATGATCAGAATTCCTAATAATAATAATAATAATAATATCCATGACAAGTTGCAATGCAATTGAGATCGAGAGCTGCAAATGCCACAACCGAAGCTTCTTTGAGCACAACCCTTATCTCTATATACACCAAATAAGTGAAAAAATCTCTGAAATCTCTCTCTACACACTCCACTATTCCCAAAATATCCAAATCCTCATTTTCTCACTCCATGTCGCCACCCTGCGCCCGTAGCCCTCCCCCCTCCCTCTCCCTCTCTCTCTCTCTCCCTGCCCGCCGCCCTCTCATTGTCCCTCTCCCCCTCCGGCGGTGTTGACGGAGGAGATGGTGGTGGCTAGGTTGGGAATGGGGGTGAGGGTGGATGAGTGTAGAAAGAAGTTGAAGAGGGACACTCGATAGATGCCCTTTTAGATGATTTTATATAGAGAAAACTACCCAAAAAAAGGGACCCTAGATAGCCACTGACGGAAAAACATGCCACTAGTCGATATGGCACGGAAATGGTTCCCAGTGACCACTTATGTTTTTTTTTTTTTTTATTAAAGATTTAAACGTGTGACGATGTCGTCGCATTCAAACCCATACAAATCGCAACAGAACCCCATTTCCCCTATTTTTCCCTTCTTCCTTCCATCGTTTTCCCCCTTTCTCAAGCGATTTCCTTTACTCCTTCCTCAAAAGGTCCTTACCTTGATGATTTAGTCACCCAGAAATAATCATACAACAAAGATAATCAAATGAATAAACTATATATCAAAACCCTACTTTTCTCTAAAAGTAAACATGAAACTCATGCTCTATGGTAGATAACGCATGAAAGAAGGTCAAACTCTGCTATGCCTACCTCGTTAATGGAAATCAACAACCTCCACAAGGAATATTCAATGTTGGGGGAGAGTTTTGCATTATATCAAAGAATAAACTATATATCAAAACCCTAATGAACTTTTCTTGAAAAGTAAACATGAAACTCATGCTCTATGGTAGATAACGCATGAAAGAATGTCAAACTTTGTTATGCCTACCTCGTTAATGGAGATCAACAACCTCCACAAGGAATATTCAATGTTGGGGGAGAGTTCTGTTCTAGTTCATTTTGGTACAGAAAACCAACAATCGCAGATGATAAAGGTCGGAAAAGAATCAGATTTGACGAATTAGCGAGAATGTCAACATTAACTCTCAATATTAAACGACGACATCATTGCTCGTAGAAAAAAGACAAAAAAATAAAAAGAATATTCTGACAGATAAAAACTATGGTACCTCTTTTGGTTAGAGGCCATTTGGGGTTTTTTTTTATATAATTTGCTCTTTTAGATACATGGTTCATGAAAAAAAAAAAGAGGAAACTACCTGAAAAATCCCCATAGTGAGCCATGAGTAAGGAGAGGACCCAGCAAGAGTTTAGAGACGGCAGGGGTCTTTTTTTGCCGTTTAGCGATGTTGTCGATATCGACAACATTTGTCCGTGAGTTGAATTAAGAGTTGTAAGTCAGCTGCTGCTTGAAGAGATAAAAGTTGTCGATATCGACAAATATGCGTAAATCCTTTATACATTGCCCCGTGTCTGCATTTCTTCGTCAAACCATTTTCATCGTTTGCAACTTGTGTTCTGGAGATTTTTCCTTCTCAGAAAACTTCTACATGGAATTAGCCAAAGTGCTTGTTAGATTCCATTAGAAGGTTTGGGCTTGGTTGATGGCGATTTTCGTTTTGATATTGATTAATGGTGATTTTCGTTTTGGATTTTAGGGTTTGAAAAGGGGTTTCAACACCTTCATCTAAATCAGTTTCAAGCCACTCAACAACCCCTTCGAAAACCCTCCATTCCAAGCATCGTATGCATTTTCCCTCTGCAAAGAACACCCACCCGTCTCCCAATCCGATCTCTGCCACGAAAGAAGCCCCACAGACCACCCGGTTAAAGTCATTGGCTGGATTCGTGACTACCCAGATCGAAAAGAGAAGCCCTCTTCAGCTCTGCAGAGATCCTCTGATGGGCATATGGTTCGGGTGCGGACCGATATTGGGTATCGTGATTTCAGCCTTGATGGGGCCTCGGTTTCGGAGGAGGAAGATCTTGATGGGTTAGGCTATCCTATAGCTACTGCTGATTTGGTCCTGCTGTAGGGATAGTCCCATGTTTCTGTTCAGCGCCCGGTTTGGCCTTTCTCATTGTAGTGGGTGCTCTTGTAGCCTCTGGTTTGATTTTTCCGTCAGCCTGCTTGGGGTAGTGGAGTTATCTGCCTTCCATGTCAGTAGATTTTTGGAAGAGCTTCTCAAGTGTTCAGCTTCTAGCTCTTCTTCAGCTTGTTACAGCTTTTTGCCTGTTTGGCTTAGTGCTAGCTGAGGATTTTAGGCCCAGTTTTAGCTGGGGTAGTGGCTGTGGAGCTGCTGTGCAAAGGATTGTAAGGGAGTCTTTTCAGCCCAGTCATCTAAGCTTCTTGTTGTAAGCTATGGATGAGATTCTTTCTTTTGTAGCATCTGGTTTCTGTCGAGTTGTAGAAATCCTCCTCTCTCTACTCAGCTCAGTTGCCATTTCAAGTTAGTTTGGAGGCAGCCCGGGTAGATCTCTATGCTCAGTGAGGTGTGGAGTTCTGCAGTTCTGTTGGGCCATGTTTTGCCTATCTTAGGTGATCTCATGGTTTTGTGCAGCTTGCAGTTATTTTTTGTTAGCTCCCTTCTCTGTTTTGAGTTGTTGCTGGTGGTGTCTGTTTGGTCCAGCTCTAGCTGGGGTGTTGTATGTGGTGCTGTCTTGCATTGTTTTGTAGTGGCAGCTTTTCAGCCCTCTAGAAGATATAATTTCTCTAGTGCAGTGGTTGTGTCCCAACTAAATGGGTTGTTCCAAGCTTGACCAAAAGAGATTGCATTCATTTTTTGGTGGAGTTGGTAATGTAAATGAGTTGTTCCAAGCTTGACCAGTGCGATGCCTTTTTACTTGTATAGCAGTTGATGTAAACGACTTGTATGGCTGCTGATGTAAATGGGCTGTATGGTGATGTCAATGGGTTCCATGTATATTTGAAGCATGTAAATGAGATCCATGTAGATTTGAACACTGTAAATTGAGCTTTTTATCTATTGTGTTTTGCTACTTTTGTAAGTATTGGATGGCTGTAATGAATGTTGGAATGTAAATGGTGCTAACAACTTTTTTAATATAAATGGAGAATGTTGTATTCAGTTATTCCATGGTGTTTGCTTTTTAGGACATTCCAAATGACCATAAGTTGGGCTTAATATATTGGATTCACACTATAAAACCATGCAAACCAATTGATTAGCTATCAAATAAAAGTTGTCGCTATTGACAACTTTTATTTATTCCAAAAGCTGATAACTTACAACTTTTAATTCACCCCACTGATGAAACTGATCGATATCGACAACATAAGTTGTCGCTATCGACAATTTTTATCTCTTCCAGCAGCTGCTAACTTACAACTTTTAATTCACCCCACTGATGAAACTGATCGATATCGACAACATAAGTTGTTGCTATCGACAACTTTTATCTCTTCCAGCAGCTGCTAACTTACAACTTTTAATTCACCCCATTGATGAAACTGGTCGATATCGACAACCTAATGTTGTCGCTATCGACAACTTTTATCTCTTCCAGCAGCTGCTAACTTACAACTTTTAATTCACCCCACTGATGAAACTGGTCGATATCGACAACCTAATGTTGTCGCTATCGACAACTTTTATCTCTTCCAGCAGCTGCTAATTTACAACTTTTAATTTACCCTACTGATGAAACCGGTCGATATCGACAATCAAATGTTGTCGCTATCGACAACTTTTATCTCTTCTAGCAGCTGCTAATTTACAACTTTTAATTCACCCCACTGATGAAACTGGTCGATATCGACAACCTAATGTCGTCGCTATCGACAACTTTTATCCTTCAAGCAGCAACTGACTTACAACTCTTAATTCAACTCACTGATACATAGTTGTCGATATCGACAACATCGCTCAACGACAAAAAAAGACCCCTGCCGTCTCTAAACTCTTACTGGGTCATCTCCTTACTCATGGCTCACTATGGGAATTTTTCAGTAGTTTCCTAAAAAAAAAAAGGGACAATTACCGTACGGACAGCCCAAGACCCGAGAATTACCCCATAAAAGATGGAAAAATGAAATTTACCTGATAGAAGATCGTACACAAAAAACGTCCAAAATGGGACCGAAATACCCTTTTTCATGCGATATCCTATGGGGGTAGGATATCGCACATTTCGACATCCCAAAGACTTAGGATATCGCACAGTTCGATATCCTAGAATGGTAGGATATCGCACAATTCGATATCCTAGACCTGTAGGATATCGCACAGTCACCTACTTCCATCCCATCACGTACCACAATTTTCACCACAAAAATCCATTTCATCTTCTCCGTTTTCTCACTGAGGATTTCTGATTTTAGGAGCCCGCCAAACGTTTTCTCCTGTCTCGCCCAAACCAGGTTCCCACTTCCACCTCCCTCCATCCCTCCATCGCCTACCATGTCTCTCCCCATCTCACTAGTGCTCGCCCAAGATGAGAACCCACTCCCCTGTTCCGGGACGATGACGGGAACCCACCACCACACCACCCCCCATCTCGCTGTGGTCGACCAAAACCCAGGGCCTTTTTTTTTTCTACAACACAAACCCGCCCCTCCCCCTTGCACCTTTCTCTCCCCCTTGCACCTTTTTTTTTAGTACAGAATATGCACTTTGTTTTTGTTTTTAAACTTCTAAGATTATATAATGGTGCCATCTATCATCTATCTCCATTCTCTGGTCTCTTTTTTTTTTTTTTTTTGAAGATACAAATTACAACTAATTGTTCACCCTTCTTATTTATCAATCAGTGGAAATTCTAATGTGTTTTATCTTAACGTGTATTGTGCAGGCTGGTGTGACCTGATCAAGGTTTCAGCTGACTATATGTGACCTGAAGGCTGTATGTGCAGGATATTTTGACCACTACCTTGTGGATGATGTTTTGACCTTGTACTAATGGAAGTGGGAAATTATAAACATGTTTTGAATGGGTATTGAATGTACCAACTTAGGCCTATTTTGAATGGTATGGATTTTGTATTGGTTAAATGTACTAATGGACGAATGATTTTTTATGGTATATGGTGTTGGATTGGTTGAATGTACTAATGGACGAATGGTTTTTTATGGTACGGTGTTCGATTGATTAGAATGGTTAGAATGGTTTTTTATGGTATGGTTTTGAATTCTGTAGGTATTTCCCATGAGTTTTCTCAATGTCAATACAGATTCAT
This sequence comes from Litsea cubeba, assembly GCA_012931725.1. NCBI lineage: Eukaryota > Viridiplantae > Streptophyta > Magnoliopsida > Laurales > Lauraceae > Litsea > Litsea cubeba. The sequence goes on from CM022947.1 coordinate 127,518,797, forward strand.
TACAACTGTTTGAGATGCTATGATTTTATTGATTATGGCCAGCTTGTAGCATGTATTTTGAAGTTGACACTGATTCTTTTGGGGAATAAATATGCACACATCCTTTAGATCTTTGGTCACACATTTTAGCCTCCTAGTGGAACTCTTGTGCAGTGTGAGTCAGACAAATCTGTTAAACTATCTTCAGTTAAGAAAACCTATTCTCAATTTAATACATGAGTAGTAAACCTTGTGGTCAGAAGTAATCAGATGAAATTGTAAGCATCCTCTTGTTTATTCAATAATTGAGAAAAAAAATTGAGCCCATTTGAGAGTAGAGGGATTTCCATTTCTGGAGTAAAACTGTAAATGGGTAAGAACCAGTTTGGAGCCAGATCTGATCCAAAGTCAAAGTCATAGACCTGAATTATGACCACTAGACCTGGATCCACTTAGAATAATGGGACCCAGGTCCAGATCTAGGACCAACTATTAGATTGATTTGGATCCAAATCTGGATATCATCACCCTGGAAAGTATTTACAATTTCTGTTTGGGGATGGCTGGTTTTTTGACCTTCAGCTTCAATTTGCTGGGAAGGGGGCTGGTTTTCTTCTTTTTTTTTTTATAAATGTTTGAGATGCATACGGTTTTATGAAAGAAAATATTGAACTGAAAACTATCAGAGGGGATCATATATGAGTGATTAACTGGGATGAGAAAAAAAAAATATATATATACATACATGTATGGGGATGAGGAGAAGAGGACGATCCCTGAGATGAATAACAAGGAAACCCTTGAAAAGAAGTGATGAGATTAGGATAAACTATGAGGAGAGAACCTAGATGCAGACAGATGAAGGAAGTGGGGAAGAAAGATATTTGGAGTTCTTTGATACATAGTGGAATATGTCTAATAAGCCCAGTAGAGCGTTTTGACAGGAAAAAAAAGGAATCAGGCAGAGTCTCGCTACGGAATGAAAAAATTCTGGAGTAGCCAGAATGTGATCTCGCTATAGCGAGATCTCGCTATAGCGAGAACTCTCTAGCGAGAACTCGCTATAGCGAGATCTCGCTATAGCGAGAACTCTCTAGCGAGAACTCGCTATAGCGAGATCAATTTTCGCTATAGCGAGACCTGCCACTGGTTTTTTTGTTTTGGACTTCTCTGACGCACTACACGGTACATACATCTACGCACTACACGGTCCATACATCTAGTTTCCTCGCTACATCCTTGCTACAGCGAGACCAATATCACTAACATTCGTAAAATACTGATAAGGATTAGGGTGATTTTGTGTATTTTTTTATTTTTTGAATGAAATATAAATTGCATTTTCCAGCCAAACACCACCAAACTTGTTATATTCATTAGCTGTTGATTCCTATCCATCCATTACTGGTTCTACCAAATTTTCAATACCATGGATTTACAGTGAATGTGATGAAAAAATTCTAATGTAAAAGAGTTCACTTGCAAAACATGTGCATTCTTTTTATATAGATGAAATGAGTGGAGACTTACAACAACACAGACACAGGGGAAGTCACTGGACCGGACACAGAAATATACATTTGAGTACAAATTCTCTTTCTAATTAAAATTTGAGTACAAATTCTTTTTCTAATTAAAATCCAACATCTAACACCAATTTAATAACAACCTCCAACATCAAATCCCATTGAACTGTTCTCTACATTGCGGCAAGTTAAATAAAATAAAATTGGAACTAAAAAAATGCTATCAGGTCTGAAGTTCCCAGTAGCAGATTTGAGCTCCTTATAAGTGAACTGAAGTAGCTGAGAAACATCTTTCTTCTCGGGCACAGGCGGATCGATGACAACATCTGTTGAGGCCTGAGCATCTTGAGGAACAACAAGCTCCCTATTGCTAGCATTCAAATATCTGGTCTCAGTTGCTGCAGAGAGTGAAACCAAGTGTTAGATATCCAAATATCTGCACGCTCCTTTCACTCCGCGCTTGAGGGCCGCCCAGCACCCACACTTGTTAGCCACCTCTCTCTCCCACCTTTCTCTTCTCCTCATCAACCTCAAAAGAAGCTTTTGCTGGTTTTGAGATTGCCCAGATAAAGCAGAAAGGACTGAGATGAGCTAAGCTTCTCGCTATAGCTTTTCACTAAAATTTACACTCTTCATCCTCAGTAAAAATGGAGAAGATGAAAACGAACCTCCTCAGCGAAAACGGAGAAGATGAAAATTGACCTTTTGTGGTGAAAATCTTTGATATGTGATGGGATGGGAGTCTGTAGGATATCGCACAGTTCGATATCCTAAGCTCTTGGGATATCGAATTCTTCGACATCCTACAGACCTAGGATATCGCACGAAAAAGGGTATTTCCGTCCCATTTTGACCGTTTTTTGTGTACGATCTTCTATCAGGTAAATTTCATTTTGCCATCTTTTATGGGGTAATTCTCGGGTCTTGAGTCGTCCGTACCGTAATTGTAGGTTGTGCTAAGATAATTAGTCAATTTATTCTGATGAGACGTGGAACATTGGCCCACACTGCCCGTACAACCGTTATACATATTCGTTTCTTATGGTTGGTTACCTCCATGACTCCATCCAACTGAAAGCAACTCTCTTTCTACTGACTAGGCGTTCCTTCTCTTCTTCTCTCCTTACCTGACTATGCGTTCCTTGTCTTCTTCTCTCTTTCCTTTATTCGTTTCTCACATTTGCCCCCATCCAACCCTTGAACAATTCTATCTCTTGACCTGACTATGCCTTCCTAATCTCGTCTTTTGCTCTGGTTCTTTTCTTCTCTTCCACTTCTCAACCATCTAACTCCTTCTCTCTCTCTCTCTCTCTCTCTCTCTGAAAGTTATATCTATAAATAAGGGCTGCATGGGTTAAATGCTTCTCCATATACCATTCAATAGCCGAGAGCATTGAGATGGAGGAAGAAATGGGCCAGTATACACCATCGACATGGGCAGTAACTGCCTTCATCTTCTCAATCATCATCATCGCCATCTCCTTCTTTGCGAAATGCCTACTTCGCTTCCTACGCAAGGTAATTTCTCAGTATATATCCTCTTTCATTTTACATTTCTTTTCACTCTCTCTTTTCTTTAAAACCAATTGGAGCAAAATGCCCAAACCAATGTTTTAACAGTGTTCTAAGTTCTAATTTGCTTCTTGCTCTGTTGGGTGATTGTCAAGATTCAAGAGCATGAATTAGGCTATGTTTTACTCAATTGGAAATGGGCGCTGTGGGAATTTGGTTTCATGGAGCTGTAGTGTATGATGTCAAAGGGGTAAATGAGAATACAATGCGTGACTCGAGCATGGACAATGTGTTTGGTCCAGTTTGTGCGCTGGCCATCTTTCATATGGATGTAAATGGTTCCCTGATTCTCCGATTACCCTGAGGTGCCCACATGTTAATAATTGGCTTCTTATTTAGGTCCTAATAAGTAAATGGGTCCAAGTCTTGGGTCCTTTATTTAGACCCGTAACCTAAACGGGTCTGAGTCAGATTCCACCTTGGTTCCAGTCTGTGGGCTCAAGACCCAACATATTACATTTTAATTTTTGAGAAATCCTCCTAAAAGTTAGTTTTTTTTCCAAAGCATTCTTTACCGAGGTCCAGACCCGGACACGGACCCGTCTCATATACGGAACCGATTCCAATTCTAGTTCCATCTTCTCATTAATGGTTCCAGTTGTAGGTTCACTATGGACCCTGACCAGAACGTACCCATTTACATCCCTAGTCTTTCATTGCTCGAGATTGTTCATCGGGTGAGACACCCATTGAAGGTGGTGTAGCCAAATAGAAAATCAGCAATCCACAATGGAAATTTGAAAAATCACACGAATGCAAGACAACAATAAGAGAAATGTAAAAAAAAAAAGAGAACGGATTATAGATGCTTAGTAGAAATGAGGAGCTGCAATAGGCACCTAAACTAAGTAATGAGTTTTTTTTTTTTTTTTTCGTCACAAAATCCAAGTATACACCTCCAAGCCTGTTTGTTTGCATAAAATATGTAGGAATTCATGGTCAAAAGAGCTCCACCAAAGGATTATTAAAGAGGCAACAGGTGAAGGATATGAGGTGGCAATGTAGATGGGGTGCTGACTTTTCAAGGATTTAAATTACTAGAGTGATATCTAAGTATTCATTTCCCATCTTCCCTCGATTCAATGTCCATTAAAGGAGAGGTTATTTAACGGTCAATTTTGGATATTCACCTTTGATTCTTCATTTTTGTCCTATTATAGAAATACAAAGTCTAAGAATTCCTAGTAATTCAATTACATGAAATGAGCAGGCCCTTAGAGATTTTTTGAAAAATCCCAGAACCCACCTACACCCAAGCACACAATTCATAGGAACCAGCCTAGTTTACAAGTAGCACCCTCTCCTATTTTGTTTGATTTCCACAACTCCCTAGACATCCTTCTCATGGGATAGGAAGCCAGTAGATTCATCATACAAGAAGATTGGTTCCATTTTTATTATAAACTCTGTTAGCCTTGACCCCACAGCTTCAATTCAAAAGAATTGTTCAGAACCCATTCTCCAGTCTCTACACTTGGATTCTTCTCTCAAATTGAATTAAAAACCCACATTAGGCACCATTGTGTGTTTTTACTTGGGATACAATTTTAACATTTGCGACTGCTGTTTGATATACCTTCATTTTAGCAGTCTGTTGAACAGGTATTAGCATATCGTTAACAATAGCAATGTAGCTAGATTATTGCTGGTTTGTATTGCCCAATTATCCTTTACTAGTCATCTTTAAATCGTATTTGATTTTCTAGAATATATTGATCACATCCCAACCCTGTAATTTGAGGTAAAGGTGATATTCATAATGGTTCATCCAACGCTTGACAGTTGCTAAAAGAGGTGCTTGAACTAGAAAGGGTGTTGTGTCCACTAAATATGCAGATGTGACAGTGGTTAGGAACATGAAGTAGGACTGCTGCTACCACTGCACTTTCCACTGATACATCATTTATGAGATTTACTATTTGTCTATTATGTACTTGGTAGACTTCATTGAGCCTTTGATTTCTGCATGAATATGAGTATATGAGTGAGGTTACTCTGTTGTAAAAATAAATAGATAAAGTGGAGGCATCTGTACTAATTAATTATGCAAAAACTAACACTGTTACAGACAGACAAATGATAATATATTCTGTTATTTTATGAATATTAGTTTGTGCAAACATAGATACATAGAAAACAGTAACTAAATTGTTAAAGGAAATAGTTACCAAGAGAACGGAAATTAATGTATGAACCTCATGTTTTTCTAGAAATATCTGTTCCTTCAAATTTTGGAAAATAATATCACACTAGCAAAGTTTTTATAAATAAGTTAGGTTTTCTACAAAAATATTGGGTGTGCTTCGCCAAAGCCATGTATCAGCTATGCTGGGGTCAGCTACGAATTCTGTTTTGCTTCAGAATTCATGCTGTCAAGCATATAGCATTTCCCTAAATGAATATGCATATACAATGCTAAGTTATAAATAGTACAAAAATGATGTTGCAAGCATTTTCTAAATAGGGAAGAAATTTCTATCACTTTCACATTTCAAAATGCCATGGATTCCTACACAATACATCACGATTTCTTTGTTCAAACTTATCTAAGGGCCTGTTTGCCTACTTCGTATTGAATTCCTGGGAATTCACAATGAAGTGGGTTCTAATTAAGCAAGATTTGGAGTTGAGGAGTGACGGCTGTTAATCATTTCCTACCATAGGAGTGATTATTTCATGGCCATTTGTAGATCTTCACCCTCTTCAGTTTTAGCCCTTTGATAGGAAGACATTAGAATTCATAGGAATTCAATACCAGAGCAAACCAGCAGGCCCTAAATGTTAGAACCGTAAACTTACACTCAGTAGAAGTTGTTTTCCACCCTTCCTAAAGGAAATGTTTGAATGGTGAATTTGACACTACATTCTGTCATCCCTTCTTGGACTTTATAAGCCTTTATAGTCCATAGTATAAAGAGTATCTACTTCAGCTACTCATCACTATCCACAAGTCCTTGTTTATTTTTGGTTTCTCCAAAGTAGATGGTTCATGATGGGATAGGATTCCAGTTTCCAACATCTGCACCCATATTCAACTTAAACGTAAGCTATGCCGAATGGAAAAATTATCATGGTAAACCACCTGTAACCTTGGGGTCAGTCCAGCATCCACAATCTCTAAGGTGATTTACTGTGGGGGTTCATGCCATATCTATTCCCAACTAATTTTTACTTCCTGGCATGAATATTCTTTAATTGTCAGCAAATATCCAATGTTAGCATGCAAATGGCATCTCTTTAGTAACCTCAGAGAAAGTGTATGGAGTTTTCCTGTGTTTTATTTTTAGCTTTATCTGTTTTTGTAAATGTTTCTTCTCCTTGTATCAATATGAATGACTTTTTTTTTTATTTGCTACATTTCTTTTAACCATTTCCATCTTAAACTTTTGTTGCTTAGATCTGATCCTGGTATGATAAGGGAACTTTTACTGCAGGACATAAATGGAAGTTTTTCAAGTAACAAGAAAGTCACAGTTTTTTTTATATTGGGTGAGTTTGGGCCAGATAAATTTCTTTTCTATCCATCACGATTCATGATTAAGTGCAACATTACTTCATTGTCTTTGTAACATTATTAATGGTCCGTCGCTTCTTATAGTAAATGACAGAACAATCTCACTTTTCTGCTTGAGTATTGATAAAAGTTGGCATGCCAAGAAACTTTTTTTTTTTTCGTTTATAAGGGTGTTATATTATATTTTATTACTCCTTATTCTTTCAAAAAGAACTTCATATCAATCTTGTTAGTTTGTGACAGCCTTCTCTGCACATTTCATTTCATTGAAAGAACTTCATATCAATCTTGTTAGTTTGTGACAGCCTTCTCTGCACATTTCATTTCATAAGACTTACAATCAATTGCATGAATGCCAATAAATATTTGGACAGGTGGTCCGGGCAGTGGAAAGAGCACCCAGAGTGAGAATATTGTTAAGCACTTTGGATACACCCATTTGTCTGCTGGAGATCTTCTACGAGATGAAGTTGCTTCTGGTTCTAAAAATGGGTGCGCAATTGTTCTCTTTCCTTATTATTCTTCGCACCCCTCCCCAAAAAAATGTGTGTGTCCTTTCCTTCTGAGCAGTTTCAAGATATATGGCATAAGACTTTAATGGTGCTAATGATAATCAGAATTCTAGCTGCAAACTTACAATTGACTTGCTGAAGATTGACTTCTCCAGTAGATATATATTAATGTGATCTGTTACTGATGTATGTTTGCGTTAGTATGATTATAACTTGTATGAAGTCTTACTTATACATGATTGGTGGAAATTCTAACATTGCATTCTATCTTCATGATATTTTTATTAGGTTTCACTAAAGCCAACATATGTCCTTTTTCTGTATAGTCATTGTCTTTCTCTATACTTTTTTTTTTGTCATGGTCAGAATAATTTGGATTTTAATTTTTGATAAGGACACACTCTATATATACCTATCTTATTGGCAATTGCTTTCCAACTGCAGCACCATGATCCAGAAAATAATGAAAGAGGGAAAGCTTGTCCCTTCTGAGATCACTGTTCGGCTTCTCCTTAGGGCAATGGACGAGAGTAAAAGTGACAAGTTTCTTATTGATGGCTTTCCTCGGGATGAGGAGAATCGTACTACATTTGAAAAAATAGTAAGCTTCCAAAAGACTCACTAGTAATCTGGATTCCCTTCACTTTACATTATGCAGCATTTGGTTTGAATGAAAATATTGCAAGGTTTCCAACTTCTGCTAAATATGGAAAAATAAAATGTTTCAGATACTGATTGAATCTTGAAATATTTACATTTGTTTGACAGTTGACACCATTCTTATAAAATATTGGACACTGAAATACCAAAATGTTGGGCTTCTACAGGAGTATTAATTTGAAAATGTTCTGATTGATAGAATCTTATGATTTGTGTTCATTCATGGAAAATGAGTTCATTATACTGAAATTTTCTGTTATCTGTGAGTAAAATTGATTATGTTGCAGATGGGTATTGCCCCAGAATTTGTACTATTTCTTGATTGTTCAGAAGAAGTCACGAAAAAGCGCCTTTTGAGTAGGGACCAGGTGAGGCAGGTGCATCCTTATATATTTCAGTTCTGTCCTAGACATCTTCCTTTCTCTCCTTATCCCTTCTGTTCTTCTTACATGCGAAGGGAAGAGAAGATGACAACATTAACACGATTATGAAACGGTTTAAAGTTTTCAAGGAATGCACTTTACCTGTAATTGAGTATTACAGCTCAATAGGGAAGGTTCATAAGGTAATTTACTGTTTTATTAAGCTCTGAATGTTCTGACTATAATTATATTGATAATGATATTTTGCATTGCTTCTTCGAAAATGCTTTAAACTACTACCGGTTCTGATCTTAAAAACTGGCAGAATTCCATCTGAATTGCTTTTAAAATTGATTCACTTTTTCACAAACTTCACCAGAATGTGTTTAGTTTCTCATTATATTGAGTTTATGTGCTACTATTAAGATCTTTAATGGAATTTATATAAAGGACGTTGGGTTATAACAACTTATCAGAACATAGTCAATGGTAAGTTGGTATTGGACCATGTGCTGGTGATCAGAATTCAGAACGACCATTCAGGAGGAAGGCCTCAACAACAGCAGGCTAAGAAGATTCCATGCTAAAGCATGCACCTCAAAGGCAAACTTGCAACCACCCTTCTCTCACTCTTCCCCTTTGTATCTTATCTCTGCACAGTTGGCTCTTCATGGATCTGTCATCAAGCAGCGGTCCTGCTTTTTCTCTCTTTCCACCTTCTGTTCCTTTCCCAGCTCATTATTGATAATCAACGCAGGAAATACAGTGAGGATCATCCGAGTCCCAGGCTTGCACTTCCTGTCAGGCACTCAATAGCATAGCACAATAACAACAAAGGCTTAATTTCCATATCACTTCTATAGCATGACTACATGAGGGACTTTGAACACATTTAGATAACAACAGTGGTCATTGTGAAAAGAAAGAAAAAACCCAAAATCTCTTTCTCCTTTAGACAGAGATTCCATTTTTGTTTTTCTTAGGCATCATTAGTTTAAGAAATCATGTACCAACCCAAAAGATTAAGCTGATAGATGGAAGGCCCAAATAGGTATATGAAGTCCTGTCCAACTCAAGACTTGGACGATGTCAGTATGGGACTTCTCAACAAGAAGAAGATTCATGAGTCTCTATAGTGACCAGTGGGACTCACTTGTCTTATATATTGGATATGGAAAAAAATTCACTCGTATACGTTTTGGGCCCACCCTAAAATTTATAATGTACAATATACTTGAATAAAATATTACATATGTTTTATCCACAATTTATTGATTTTTTTGTGGGGGTTGTGGGGTGGGGTGCACCTACTTAAAATCCATCATAGAACTCTCTCTCTCTCTCTCTCATATGGAATATGGCATATTTTACTTCAACATAATTTTGCCCAGGATAAGAATTATCAACCATTGACACTTGAATAAAGTACTACAAAAAGATTCATGTGTTTTAACCACGGTGGAGCCCACATATTTAAAATCTGAACTGCTCATAAAAAGGCCTCTCTCTTGCTCTTGTATGGGATATGACAAATTTCATTCGACACCACCACCACAAAACAAACAAACACACACACACACACACACAAAAAGAAGATTTCCACCATTGAGCCTCACAAATTTCCGTGAGTTATGTGATTTATTCATGTGATGATGTGGTCCAAGCATTGGATGAATGCATATGCTAATGTTGTTCAGAAACTAACTGCCATCACTGGTACTCAGATTGATGCTGGAAAGCCTGCTGAAGATGTTTTTAATGATATCAAACGTGTTTTCTCCCTGCATGGTGTCAAAGTAAAGCATCTGTTCATCACTTATGTTTCCATTAATCAACACTTTCAACACATGCAGAAGAAAATTTTCATAGTGGAAATCATGCTTTATGACCTTCAGTAACATGTTTATGTTGGGGTTTTGGCAGGCTACTTAGGACCGCATTTACGAAACCAAGCAGGATCTATGCTAAGGTTTTATCTCTTGAAAACTTAAAAACCTCTTTTTGATCAAGATCATATCATGGAGGGATGTATAATATTATGGAATATAACTATTTGGAGCTGCGAGAGAGGCCCTATCAGTGCAAGGATTGGGACTTATCACCATGACCACCAGCATCAAAGCCCTTTCCCCTCTGTTTAGGGTCAGAAACTCTACACTCCAACTGAAGATGTATGAAGAATAATGACTACATAAAGAAGTCCACCATCATTACTTACATCAGGAAGGTCCTACCATTAGCATTACTGTACTAGAGATGCCCCAGGCCCTATTTCATGAGCTTTTTATTATTGTTGGTTTTAGTTGTTTCTGCAAAGTAACTTAAGTAGAGGGCTATTTTGGTTTAGCTAGAAACCTCATCTTTGTTTCATAAAAATAATATCTTATCTAGGACATGTTTGTGCAACGAGAGGATTCCGTGCTCCTTGTAATTTTGTTTCCACCTGAGAGAGGAATCTTGCATTCATACCTCTTCTGTAGGAAATCAAGATCCTCTCTATTGAGGAAAATCATTTCATCTTTTTCATTCTCCACAAGGAAAATGTGTCGCACCAAAAAACATAATGGTGAACTGCATTGAAAATTAGAATGATTTTTTCATCTCAATCACAGAATCCTCTCATGGCACTAAAAAACCTTGTGAACTGGAAAAAGAAGAATAATTATCATCATATGAATTCATCACAATCTGCTGCTCCTTTTCCCTTGCAATGTCAAGAGACTTGATAGTGATCAGCTAATAGAAGCTAGTACATTTTACGGGGTCCTTTTGAAGCTAATGTAGTGGTCCCTAGCAAATGCTATTATTTTATTTTATTGATAAAAATCATGTCTTGAAATGCTAGCAAATACTATTGATGATTCTTTCACCTGGTTTCGATGCCTCGTGAATCATAGGCCATGCAAAGGTATTTATATGAAGTAATCACGATCATTTTAAGAAATCGAGTTTTATTGGATGCAAATTGTTTTATGCAAGTCAGTTGCATTGTTTTTTTGTGTATAGCTTCAGTGTAGCTCAACTGCATGAATCCTATACAGCAAACTATATACCTAATTATCTAGAATGCTTGTGATAGCTGGAACTGCCAAAAAAAAATCAACATTGTAAATTAAGTGGCCTCCACAGAGATAAAGATATAAAGAAGTGCAACTAGAGATTCATGGACAATTAGACATGCATGTATTGGCTGCACTATCCAGGTTGAGCAGCCTTGTTTACTTCTGTGAAGAAAACTACAACAACATCCATCAGGGTTTTGGTTTTATCTTGATTGATTAACAAAAACATAACTGGCAAATTATATTGATAACTGCAGACATTGCCTGAACAGCTTTTGGGTCTCTGGATTAACACTGATTATGAGAAACAAAGAGGATAAGCTTGAAAAAAGATGTGGGGTTAAAATTACTGTTTGACCAGTGGGCTGCAGTGTTTTTGTTATCATCTCTTAAAAGAAGATATACAGATTACAGAGACTGTTAAATTGACGATTCTGAGAATTTGTGTTGGGAAAATTCCATGAATTCCTCAAATGCAATTCTCAAATGGGTATCATAAATTCAAGCATCTGGATAATTTGAACGGTCAAAAATGCCAAAACACTGTCGCAAATTCTAGTTGCTATTGGAAATTTCCCAATCAGACACAATTTTCAACTGATAGCTTATGATAGCTTATGATAGGAAGTTCTCTGTCCGAAACTCTTGTCCGAAAATACTGTTTTTGTTTTCTTACTATGGAGATGTCTGACGGTTGATGGTTTTGGATTGTCAATGCAGGTACAGCCAGTCACAGGGCCCTTAGCCTACAGATTCTGAAATTTGTATGGGTCCCTACATAATGAACATACTGGTGTATGTATTATTTATATGACTGATTAGTTGAAATAATCCATCTTTTGAGATCTCTCATTCATTCATAGCAGCTATGGAATTCTCTTCATTACTACATTATCATCGTCTTTTTCATTATTGGCATGCATCTAAATGGACCTGGAGTCAAGGCCGATCCGCCATGGAAATTTCAGTACCATATAATCTTCCATGTGAAAGTGTGTCCTAAAACTGTAGATCTGGTTGAAGCTTGTCCAGGCTGAGCTATTATCAGTAACCATATATTTAACAGGGCTCAGCCCGCAAAACTTTTGACATGTAGGCTAGAACACGTCCTTCCAGATAAAAGTAAACTCAGTTTCCTATCCATAACAAGACACCAAAACTCCTATTATGAAAGCAGAATAGGAAGATAAGGTATGCAAATTTCATAGGATCCTATCCAGAATTTCAGTCTGGCAAAAAAATGAAGACCTGCGCGAACCCTGGCCTCATCTTTAAAGCTTTAAAACACAACTGATTATGGTGCAAGTGCATCAAGAACATATTTCCATTCATCACCATAGCCACTGTCAGTCTGTCACGCGCCGACTGGCAAAACCGTATTTCAACTGTGGGGTTGTCTCTATTACTTCCTTTTGCCACAACTGTACATTTTTGGCCCAGCATTCTATGTAACGCCACTCTCTCACAGGCCACCTTTGCAAATTATACACTGATTTTTACCACCATCCAAGTCGCTCGTGCAAATCGTTCCATCTTTTATTCCCACCCCGCCCAACCACTCTTTGCCTTTTCCAATAATTCCTGCCTCTGACCTTGTTCGATTCAACATTCATCTTGGCAGACAGATCAGTTGTCTTCCAGTCTCATTTTTTTTGCCCAATGGGAAACTCCATTTGACAGTGCCGGTTTAACTGCCATCTTACGATGGGAATTGATTACGAGAGCTCCTCCATCTCCATCTCCATCTCCATCGCTCCCCTCCCTGTCTCTCGCTGTTTAGTTTAGGTATTATTGGGGCATGGAAAGAAAATTTTGAAACTTCCAAATTCAATGGTGGGTGTGAAAGGATGTGCAAAGAAAAATGGAGGTGCATTTACAAGCTCTCATAGATTCCAAAAGACTCCGGGATCTAAGAATCAAGACCATGACTTCCAGTTCTTTTTAAATTCAACTCTTCTACCAAAAAAATTAAAAAAAAAAAGTTGAACTCAGACTAGTTGCCTGCCTCGGAGCTAATTCTGAGTCATTGTAGCCTGATCATTTAGCACCGTAACTTGGGCAAAGTCTGAGTATTTGCAAGACAATCATGGAGGTCAGATTGAGAAGCTGATGAGCTGCTCCAACTTGGTTGAGTCACCGACTCCGCAACTCCGCTTCCCAAGTTGCCAACACTTTGATAATAAGCAGTTGCGTGTCATTCAAACACAAGAAAAGAAATGTCAAAAGAGCGTTGCCCAAGCATTGTAGCATTAATGGATGGATAAAGATGGATCTGCCAATGAAAAATGCATAATAATTTAAAATTCTTCTCAGCTGGTACTGTTTTTTCAACAATGATAACAAAAGGAACGACACAATTATCCTGAAGAAGATAGTGAACATAATTTCCTAAGTTCCCACTGGAAATCCTTTGTAAGCCCACAACAACTCGAAATAAGTTAAATAAAAAGATGGAAAATGCAGATACAAAGCCTCATCACCAATGTGTTAACCCTGTGATTATATTATTGTAAACATAAATATGAATGCACACCATCTCCCCGCTCTTTTTTTTTTTTTTGAATGGCATGCACCATCTCCCCCCTCTCTTTTTTTGAATGGCATGCACCATCTCCTCTCTCTCTCTTGGCGGATTCTAAAAGGCCAGCCCTCCCTAACAAAGCAAGCAGCCAAGGTACTATCATTGGTTGCATGCAACAATTGCATTAAGTTATATGTAATGATAAGCTACTAGAACACATTAACACCACTCCACTGCATACTATAAACCCTACGCTTGACCCTTGACTACCAAAATTTTAAATGCACAGATGAAGCATAAATTCAAGCTCTATAGGCTTAGTTCCTTCGCTGCTTAGTTTTTCTGCTGATATTGTCACCACCCCTTCGTTTCCTCTTCTTGCAACTCCTCTCACAGTTCGTCTCTTTGTTGGTAATTATTTCTTCCAAGTAACAAGGGGAGCTCTCTGTGTCATCCACCTGAATTTTTGCAGCCAAATTTTCTTGCTTTTGCTCTAGATAATATTTGGAAACAAGTTGATGTGCCAGCTTTGCCAGACAAGAGCCAGATATGGACTTGGGAACAGGTCTGACCACACACAGGACACCTCATAAATCCAGTAGGCAAATTAAAAACTAAAATGAAAGCAGAATTTGAAAATATAGGCATTAAGAGATTATCACCTTTCGGTAAACAAACGACCAAGGACAGCTGTTTTCTCATGCCATAAAATCGGCATAGATAAAATATCCCGCTTGGAGACCGACTGTGGGGAAGAAGGGGAAGTTGGATGAAACATTACAAGCACACAAGGGGTAGAGTAAGGGAAGAAAGAAAAACATGTGACGCACCTTTCCAGGCATGATGAGCCCCTTAGGTGGTCTGGGGATATGGGGATGAATATGAGGATATTTGTAAAACACAGTTCTGCGGAAAAAAAAAAAAAAGGGACGTTTAATAGTCTAATCAATTAACAAACAAAGAATCTGTAAACAGCAAAGGAACCCATTTCAAGTTGAGTGGAATAACACACTTACATGACATGATTCTTTGTTATCTTTCTCAAGCCCTCTATGGGTGAACAGACTTCTGGTTGGAGAGCAGTCTTATCAGAAAGATACATGTATCCATTCATTCCACCGCTGCAACCAATCATTTTTTGTTAGATCAAATGCAAAAGTGTGGAAAGGCAATGGTGCAAAAATCAAGCAATCATCCATTATCATTCCTACATGTAAAGCTAGGTTGGCTGTCAGAAGTTCTACTTCTGCCACACATGTTCAAAACAAACACGCCAGACTTTCATGCTTGTATGCATGAGACCTTGGGAGTTTTCTACAGTTAGTCCCAAAAGGAGTCTACATGACAATTTAGTGCAGAAGTCCATGCAAGGAATATGGATTAGTTACATAGGACAGATTTCATTAAAAATTCATTCTTATCCGAAATGTATTCAGTGAATAGAAACTGGAAGGAATTTTTAGTTTTGATAGATATTAGATTCTGATAAAGCTTGATATCTGTACTATGACATGGGTTTTACCGCAATTATACTGCAGACATTCAAAGGTTGCAAGTTTGACTAATGTACTCATGTTGATCAAGCTAAAATGGTTTAAAAATAAATGAATATATAAATAACCTAGAAAGGCATATACTTGAACCTGATCGAACAGTGTCAAATGGTTTTTTGGATTTTTATGACAAACCTGATCTCTGGATCAATTTTCCTTTTGATTTTAGCCTTAAGCAACTTCCAATGGTCCTTTTTACGCCTGAAGGAAGAAACTATTTTTGTTGCCAAAGGATGTGAAAGGTTCACAAAGAGCACGTCCAAACCCAAACTATTTCTCTGCTTCTCTTCATCCTACAAACATAGGACTCAAAAGTCAAGGGCTGGAAACTCCAAAAACCAATATGAACAAAATGACCTGGAGTTTCAGGTCTGAGAATTCTTTCACAAAATAAAGCATTACCGTTAGGGTGTGTTCCACTTTTGTGACCTCTGCAAGAAGGCGGGATTCCTTGATAAAAGGTAATTTACAAACAGCCTGCCCAAACCAAGAAATGGCATAATCATGTAGTAAAGAGGTAACATTATCAAGCATCCATCCATTAATAAAAAAGAGAATCAGTTGTAACAAATCTTAACATTTCCATGAGAACAATTTTACGCAGGTGCATGCATATGAACACTTGCTCGTCAGCAGACTTGTTATGACATGTAGGTGAGGTCATACAGAGTACCAACATAAGTCCACTTCAGACCTAATTATGATAACACTATGGCTTAACTCCATGATCTTTCTAATGGAATCAACAATTACCTGCCATGTATGACGCTTTCCGTTCATGTCAATCTCAAAATCTGCCCAAAATTACCATGTCAGATTTTTATAAAATAATCAGCAGGCCCCATTAAAGTAAGGCATAACATCCACACAGAATCCAACCTGTGGGATAGAAATCGACAATAGGTGATGATGGATCAGTCATCAACTTCCTGTAAAACAATGGAAGTGCATGTGCACTACAGATGCACAGTGTGAATCACTCTTGAGTTGATAACTGAAAAAGCCCTTGTTAAATGGATGAAGTTAAATTTCACGTCCAAACCTCGCAGCAGGCAAAACACCCATAAGCTGATCAAATGGCTTGAAAGGTTCCCCAAGTGTGAACTGGATGTCCAACTGATCTAGGCCATAAAAATCTGAAGCAAATGGAGCATAATGATATGGGTAGAACCTGTTCAATGAAGTTTCTACAGTGAGTGACAGAGAGAGAAAGAAGGGGAATGTCAGGACAAAGGGAAACATCTGAGCAAAAGAAGTGAATATATCATTTTTAAAGGAGTAAAAGAAAAAAAATGAGGGTGCATAAAGTAGAGTGTAGCTCACACCACTGCCAGGAGCAGACTCCTTGGTAATAATAGTGCATGACCCAGCAAATGCCCTCAGTATATTTTAAAACCTACAGATAATTCAAGAAAGCACATAAATCAACATCTATTTCAAAAGTCAAAACTTTTGTAAAAAAAAGTTAAAGATGGGAGCAAATAGGGATTTTTACGGAAATTCGACGGAGGGCCCAGCACTTCATAATGACAGCTAAGGACCTTTATTTCATGATATCATGGAATAACCCGACATTCCATGACATCATGAAATAATCTGACACACAAATGCCCTCATTCCATAATAGCGTGGAATGTTGGGTTATTCCATACTCAGACGTACTTCTCAACTTTAAGGGGCTTTTTTGGTAAAAACCCTGAGCAAATATGCACCAAATTTTTTATTTTTTTTAACTGAAGCATATAGTTCTTGAAACGCCTATCATAATTCGTATTGCCATCTCTAGGATATTAGGCAATACACAACCCGTTCATTGTAGCTTTTGCTCCAAAAATAAAAAAATAAATTCAGAGAATCTGGCAGGGCAACCTAGCGCGGTTGTGGTGACAGATGATTGCAAAGGATGACATCACCAAGTTACTATTATCTCTTTCCCTCTATCATGTTCAGTTCTAAAGTTCTTCCGAGAAAAAAGGCCATAAAGGAAGAGGGAAGAGGAGGAGGGTGGGGCGGGGGCGGGGGCGGGGGCGGTCTCTCTACGGTTGAATGCGTCAGTTGTCAATTAGCAAGGAATTGGGTTCTATCAAGGCAGATTTTGTCAGGATTACTCATCAGTTGTAATAACCCTTGAATCAGATCAGCCTTTTCACAGCATGGGGTGGTTATAAAGGTTTTCATAAACCGAGCCTAGGATAGGGGAGTCTCATAGTTTTTCCACTTTTCAGCAGACCAAGGAGGTAGAAGACGACTTTAAGTGTATACTGTATACTAACTAACAGAAGTGTACAGGTAGTAGGTTCCAGGTAAAGAAAGCCGCCTTTGGTTGAGGTAAGAGAACTAGCCTGGTTGGGTAGCTGAGAGAAAATTTGTTGTTCCTAGTTTAGGTGGCAAAGGTAGGAGAAAATCATGACTTGGGCAGACCTCACAGGGTGAAGGTTTTCTCTCAGGCATTCGAGATGTTTAACAAACTAATGCAACTCCTGCACTTAGGGAGGGACCAAGGGAGCAGTTAAGTTGATGATGTTAAAAGGGAGTTTCGTACCAAAGATTGTTCATCAAAGCCTTCCCAAGAAAGCTTTAGGGAGTTCCGAACCAAAGATTGTTCATTGAAGCCTTCCCAAGAAAGCTTTAGGGATTTGAGAACTCTAGTGATAGATAATAGCTTGGATTTGTTACAAGTTGTCAGGCTAGAAGGCGAAAAATCATTGTTGTTGGTAGAATTGCTAGGTTGCTTCCTCAGCAAGAGTGGAGTGAAGAGGTAAGATTCGCAATTTGGGAGGACATAAGATTTTGCATACGACTCTACTTAGGTTAACACGAGGCCAAGGTGCTGAATGGATAGTCCATCCCATGGAAGGTCTTCTTTTCATTGGGTAATTGGAGTTCGAACCCATACAGTATGGGAGGTTTGGGTTATTGACAGCAGATTAGATGAGAGGGTCAGCCCACTCAAAGCATCTCCAAGCTTAGCAAACACTAACAAGAAAACACAAGGATTTTTCAATGGAATTTTCTGCTTCATTGATTGAGCCATAGAGGTATACATAATTTACAATCTTCCTCAAAAGGAAAGATGGAAAGAGAAAGGGATGACTACAATATCAATTATATGCCCATCAGTTATGATATGTGCTTATCTAATTAATATGGTCACTGCTAATCCCTAATAATATATAGGTCCTTCTTGGCATGCTATGGTAGTCCACTCTCCCCTAAATTGTTGTGTGTGTGTGTGTGTGTGTGAGAGAGAGAGAGAGAGAGAGAGGCCCGTGAAATACCATACCAATTTAAAATAGTGAAAACAATCAACAAAACAAATGGAGCAAATGCCCATCATCATGCATTTTGCTTAAACAAGGTTTAAGTCATGAACTAATTTGAAACAACTCCAATAAACCCATACAAAATCAAAATAAATGGGGCAATAAAAAAGCGACATCACATACTGCATGTTTTCTGACTGTCTCGGACTCTTCTTCAGTATTGACTTCATACTTCTCAGCATAATATCTTTCCTTCCACCCTTCTTCTCCCAGTTTTATCTGTCCAATTTAACCTTAATGAACCCCAAAATGCGGTTTAGGAGCTAAAAGAATGTAGTTAAATGAGTAAACTAACCTTGTCGACAATTGGATCACTAGGTGGTGTGGTGTTCATATGACAAAGCCTAGTCAGGGAGCGCTGCATCTCCTTTGCATCAGACTGTAGAGTTCATAGGGTGCCCACCACTCAGGATTTTCTTTTCCATGGACGATAAACCAGATTTTATTATTTACAAAATACTAAAAACTCACACATTTTGAAGTCCGGCAGAAAGAGGTTTCCATGTGCTTAAAAGAGGAGAAATTCCTAGAAGAGTTTTTCTGCACATGAGGCAGCATTGAGGAACCCCTGCTACCATGCATGGTATTTGGGGAACACTGATTTCGAATCTCTCTTTCTTTCTGTACCTAAATGGAAGTGAATTGTTGCCAGAATTAGTAAATGAACGTGGTCGAGGAAAAGCCACAACAAAGGTTATCCCATATAGCAGTACCACAAGTCACAACACACATTTCATTCCAGTCTGATTAAAGACCCAAAGAAATGAAATTGACTACAGCAAAAGAGAGCATGAGAGGGAGGGAGGGAGGGAGGGAGGGAGGGGGGAGGGTGCCCTTGAAATATGCAAAGCCACATGAACCCCAAAGAAAAATCTACATAACCTGTCTATGAAGTATACACTGAAGAAAAACCCAAAGATCTTTTATTTTTAAAATAATAATTATATAATAACCAGAAGATTAGAAGAACAATTCCTAAGTTAAAGAGGACAATGAAAATAGAAATAATTTTCTTTATTTTCTTGTGACCTAGTTAAGATCATTAGACTTTTTTTTTCTGGCATATACTACCAACTACCTTAGCTCTATCATCTGCATGTTATTTGCAGATGATATTGTGTTGGTAGATTCAGGAGATGGTGTGAATGCAAAACTCGAGAGATGACAGGAGGCTTTAGAATCCAAAGGCTTTAAAATAAGCCGTAAAAAGACGGAATATATGGTTTGTAACTTCAATGGGCATATAGAAAGAGCTGAAACTACTGTGAGAATTGAAGATCATGAGATACCACAAAGTTATTCTTTCCGTTACCTCGGCTCTATAATTAGTAAGGATAGGGAGATTGATGAAGATGTCGAACATAGAATAAAAGCGGGATGGTTGAAGTGGAGACTTGCTTATGGAGTGCTTTGTGACCAACGAATGCCAACAAGATCGAATAGAAAGTTTTACAAGACAACAATTAGACCAGCTAAGACCTATGGAGCAGAATATTAGCTAATCAAGAAACAACATGCGCACAAAATGATGTAGATGAGATGAGAATGTTGAGGTGGATGTGTGATAAAATTAGAAATAAGCGTTTTCAAGAGTATTTAGGGGTGGCAACAATAGGGGATAAAATTAGATAAACCTGTTTGAGATGGTTTGGGCATGTCCAGCGTAGGCCTGTAACAGCGCCGGTAAGGAAAAGTTTGGCCATGAAGGTTGATGGCCCACCAAGGGGAAGGGATAGGCCAAAGAGGACCTGGATGGAAGTGATAAAAATGGATATGAGGAAGTGTAACTTATCTGAGAATCTGACTCGAGATAGATTGGAATGGAGAAATAGAATTCGTGTAGCCGACCCCAACATAGTTAGGACAAGGCTTTGATGATGATATACTACCAACTACCAAGAAATTACATTTCTAGAGTCCTTAGAAACAACATCCAAACCATAGACTCAATGACTCTCAAGGCCCATATGATGCATTCAGCCTCTGCGATGCATTTTTAGATTCACAATCCAGGCCAAAAAAAAACCGACCTATCAACCCTTAGTAAGGAATTTTACTGTCCCAGACCATTTTCATCAATTTGGACCATACAAGAGGTGGTTGCTTCCAATTTGAACAAGGAAAAAAAATCTTTGTACTACTATCAACACCAGCTTCAATTTCATATGGGATTATAACACCAAGATGCCATGAAAATCCTTCAGTTCCATATGGGATCTAACACCAAGATGCCATGAAAATCCTTCGTTCCAAGTATCCACCTAATAATAGCTTCCTATCTTCTGAAGAGATTTGTAAAAAAGTGAGCAAAACTGAGAGGATTTTTAAAGAGTTTTTTTTTTTTTTTTTTTTTTTGTGAAAATTGAGCAAAAGTGAAAGCATTCTGTCTCAAACAAGGATTACTTGGCTCTTCAAAAAGCTAATTTTATAAACTTGTAGAAGCCCTTTTACGCTGCATGAATAAGAATTTGTCAAGAACAGCAATGCAATACCTGGCTACGTCTTCGAAAGATGGCACTCTCATGAGATGCCACTGCTTGTATGAAGTGCTCAACACGTTCTAAATCCACCTGCAGAATACAAACAATAAAGAAGAATGTCACAAGTCAAAACAACATCATGGATTACATCGAATTATTCTCATGACATAGCTAAAGCAAGGAGATCAAACCATATTCACTCCCTGGAAGCGAGAGGAACCATATTGGAGAAACAGGAGAAATTGAGCACAAGATTATTAATTTCTGCACAAATTTTAATAGGAGAACCATGGGCAGAGACCAGAGCTCAAAGAATTGGATTACAAGCAATTCTGAGAAAGACAACACTCATAGATTTATAATTTTGCAAAGAGGGAATTGTGAACCTGCCTACTGGCCCAGATAACTTTCTGGTGTTGTTATTCCAGGAGTATTAGGAGATTTTCCTACTGAATTCCACTCATAGTAGTCAAATTCAGTTTGCTTAGGCTGAATCGGCCAAACCTCTTTGGTTCAGTTGGTGTACCAAACCGAACCAGCACAAAATATTAGATCTGAAATTTTTTATGTTCAATCAAAATTGACATTTCAGTTTCAAATTCCTTGATCTGAAACATGCCAAAATCCCTAATTTCAGCCAAACCCCATGCTTTTTTCAATTCCAATTTATTGACAAAAAAGATCTCCACTAGGAAATTCAAGGTATTTTATTAGTTTTTATCATGGGGATTTAGTTTACTAAACTGTTAATGTATAGATTGTTTAACCTTTTATTATGTTTCAAATATGTCAGTATTTCAAAATTGTAAATATTTTCCAGAAACAAAACTCTAAATGCTGAACCCAGCAAAATGTTTCAATCTGGAGTCACACCGAAACATTGTCTGAAATGAAATGGAAAACTATATTTACACTCCAATATAAGATTTTTAAGATGGAGCCTCTCCTATAGTGATGGTGGCTAAAATGGGATGGAGCTTTTCTTTTTTAAAAAAATATGGATGGAGCTGCTTCTGTCAGACATCTGCGCCCAATATGCTTATAGCTGGGTTGCTAACAAGATTTGGCATTTGTCACAGAGATCAGGTCTGCATTCCATTAGAAGAATGGGTATCTGTCAACTTTCTGTCACCTATTCAGAAAAGGCAACATATCATGTCACATCAATATAGGATTTTCTCTAAAGCCCTCCTCCCATTTTCCTCTCATGCGTTGATGAGAGCGTGAATCGAAGGTGTTCTTAGAGATTAACAGGGGTCCACTGTTCAGGGCTTCCAAGGGTCAATTCATGGGCTCCCTTCTAATGAAGGTGACGCTACAGCAATGGTGGTAAGGTGTAGAAAACCATTTCAGCTGGAAGGTGTCATGGAGGAAGATTCTGTGTGCAATCAAATGGGCATCTACTCTGGTTGAGTAATTGATGCTATTTAGCAGATATTTTGACACCAAAGGCATAACAGATCAGTCGGCTAAGGGCCAGGACAGAAGAGAAGCAATTTCTTCCGGATCCCAAAACCACCAGCAACCCCAACATAATTGATGATGAGCTCACCAACTTTGTGGGAACTGGGAAGATGCCAGCAGTTAAAAACCACCAGCATGTCATGATTGAAATTTGAATAGGTTACTGGTCCTGGTCAGATGCCATTGTGTGCACCAGCGGTCCAACAAAGAGGTGAACCACTGGTATCTTTCTTTCCATTATGAAATAAATGCCTCTCCTGCTCCCTCCCTATATCCATTAGTGACCTGTCCAAAGTGAAGACATTATGAAAAAGCGCTGCAGAAGCAGCATGAGCAGACTACTATTGCTACACAACAATAGAGCAGCAAAGCAGCCACCCGTTAAATTTGAGGGTAAAGAACTCACTTCTTATACGGAATCCTACACAACTAATAGAGCAAAGCAGCATTCTGTTCTTTTTGGCGGCATCCTTATGCATTGGCAGTGAGTGGACTCCCACAATCTATTCATCATTTTGTATCTACATAAGCCAAATCTCAAAGCTCTTGCAATGTCTCCTGCAAAATGCAAGGAGGATGTATACACTATGGAGACCATCTGAGCATGAACGAGTTTGCTACAAATGCCATGTCCTAGGTGAAAGTCCGGGATCCTTACCCTAGGGGGGGGGGGGGGGGGTGAATAGGATGAGCTTCTAATTAGTGACCAATTATGACAAATTTTAACTTCTTTAAAATTAACTAGTCACAAGTGATGATTATAGAATTAAATGCGGAAGCTAAACAAAAACAATCACCACAAAGCATGCACCATCACACAATGATTTATAGTGGTTTGGCCTCAATGCCTACATCCACTACCGGCTTGTGTTCCAACACCCCACCGGATTTCCACTATTTATGATTTTCAAGGCTAAGCAATAACCTTACAATGTGCTTTTCTAGGCTAAGCAATAACCTTAACACAATGCTTTTCTTAGACTAAGCAATAACCTTTACAATCAAAAGATTTTATCTCAAACTAGTGTCTACACAAACACTCGAAGAGATACAATTTAAGCTCAATTACAATGCCTCTAAATTAGGCGGATATGAAATTGAAAATCTAACTCACACAAACACTATATAAATGCAAAGATGTATGTTCATGATGTGTGTGTGTGTGAAAGCTTCAATCAAGTTTAAAAACTAAGCTCAATCAATATATGCTTAAAGCATTTAAAAGTCTAAGGCACACAAAGATTTGATTGAAGTGAAATGCTAATCACATGTATAAATCCAAACTTGTCAATGATATGAAAATCAAAAGCTCACAAGTTGTATGAAACTATTTAAGTCTAAACATGTGATGCATGTGCAATGTTGTTTTCAAAACAAACTAGTTTAACTAAGGTTCTAAAGATTGAAAACAACAAAGAAAGATTCAACCAAGTAAATGAAACATGCTCTAAAAGAAATCAAAGAGTTTGGCAAAGCATGATTAATGAAACTTTAAAACAAACTTGGTTTGAAATCAAGGTGAAGAATCCAATCCAACTTAAATTAAAGATTAAATGAAGTAATGGATTCAACACATCATAGTTATCATGCTAAAAATTATTTACTAATAATTTAAACAAAGCATATAACAATGATTAGGAAAAGTAAAGCTTACTTAGATGATTAACTCATGATTCCAAGCTTTAACTTCCCTTTATGACCCTTTAGCCTTCCTTAGCTCATTTCCCTTTGTTTGGCCTCAAAACACCTCAAGAATGGTCTCTTGGATCCCCAAATTTGGCCTAGGAATGAGTTGTTTATATAGAAAAAATTGTCCACCAGCTCTATTGTTGGTTAACCGACTTCAAGTTCGGTTAACCGAACTCCCAATGGTAAAAAAACGGCTAGTTTTGACCGTTCTGGAACGCGAACCGAAGTGGGTTCGGTTAACCGATATCTTGAGTTCGGTTGACCGACATCTAGTTCGGTTGACCGAAATCACTGTAGCAAAATTACTATAGCAAAAACATTGTAGCAAGTACTGTAGCACCAAAAAAGTTTTGCCTTCTAAAAATGTTGAGCAAAAAGATACTCCAAAGTATTTTGCTAGTGGAAGTTCTGGGCCATAGAAATCAAGTCTGGAAAAATATTTTTAATCAATCTAAGAGCTTTAATAACATGAAACATAAAATGCCAAAGAAGATTTGAAACTTTTAAAATCATTGGTTAGCTTGATTCATAAAACTTCTTTTTCAAATATAATGCATCCAATGTTTAAAATCAAAACATGCATAAATCAATATTTCTAAAAGACTTAAAACAATGCATGTGTAAATCAAGATTTCAAGATTTTCTAAATCAATGCATGTGTGAAAATTCAAATGATTAAAATGATAATGCATCCATCAAATTGCAAAACACAAAATCCATAACACTAGGATCAAATACATAAATAAAACAATTTTTCTCTTTATTTTCTTTCTTTTTGTTGTGATCAGTAACATGACTTGAACCCACAATATTAAGGTTGCAATAGTGAGCACCTTTCCACACTAACACAGGCTCTTATCATAAATATAATATTTTATTATTACTCCTGAAATCGTCAAGTGTGAATAAGTTTGCATGAAATGCTGGTTCAATGTATGCACAATGCATCAGATGCAATTGCTGCATTTACATACTGGCTATAAATACTTTATTCTATCTGCTGCTGCTGCTGCAATCTCAACCATCTGAGACGATGTTCATATGATTGGAATTGTTCATCATCTTACGCTTAGAGGGTATTTCTATCATCTACAATTTCATGGCAGGCAAGAACCCTATCCAGCACACCTTCCTTACTATGTCTTCTTTCCCTTCCTACCACTTTCAATTTCTCCTTGAACTTTCCAAAATACGAATGAATGGAGACCCAATATTGGATAGGTTGCCTCTCCTCTTGCTGATAACCAACAGATTCAAAACAGATGGGGCAATAGTAGAATGCTTGCATTTTTTTTTTAATGGATGTTTGTGCTTTTTTCTCTCTCACCCATTTTCCTCTTGTATGCTACATTGTTTATGATGCAGGCCACAGCCCACGGGCTGTCTCAAGCCACATTCAACACGGTCCTATACCAAAGGAAGCTCATTGGACCCAGCCTTTTGAGAAGACAAATCAAAGTAGGAATAACCTTGAGTCTTATCTTGGTAAATCAGTACATATCTGGTTTTTCTAAAGTTGCACTTATCTTAGAATCTTGTCATGATTAGTTGTTCAAAAAACCCAATCTCATAGTGATTTGGAGAGAGAACAAATCAAAGGGATGTTATATCCCTTGCAACTAAAATTTGAAATATAAAATCAACACTGTGAAAGGTTTTGCTCAATCCTTAGAAACTTATTATAAAATGATGTACTCTCTTCCTTCCAAGGCACTCAATAAAATACAATTGTTCTCTCTATTTTGGTGTTGAATGTCTGTTGGTTAAGACCAAGACTTGTGAATGTACTTATTCGGGCCCGTTTGGCAATTTACTAGGTTAGTAAAAGTAATGTATAGCCTCCATTTTTCAGACAAGGGTCACATCAAAAGTACACGTCTTCAAAATTCCCTCCTTTTTTAAATAAAAAAAAAAGTCAAAAAGCAATCTCCTTTCTCCACTAAAAGACAAAAAAAAAACACTTTTAATACAAAAAGTCAAAAAGATTCCCTACTAATCCACTAAAAACAAAATACCATAATAACCCCATTATATTTTATTCTCTCTTGATTTTATACTTTACATTACTTTTACTTTAATAGTAAATTGCCAAACGGTTGGCACAGACAGTAATCATTGATTATTATTCTTCCCCTCCTTGCTTCATCTATTATTTCATGAATTGGTGTATATTTCATCTTTCATTAATTCATTGATTTGAAATTTCAAATCCATAGAGATTTCATTCCTTCCCTTCTTTTTAAAATTTTTACACACTGATTTTTGCACATTTTTATTCTCTCCTTACTTTTAGGTTAGTTTTAATTTTTCATTTAAGTTTTACTATTCATTGTTTATCACTTTTTTTTCCAACCCATGCATGAAAAGAACTAGTCCAACAGTTTGGCCATTATGAAAATGGACATCCAAATATGAGTGTGTGAATTTCTCTCTTAACAGGTAGAATGAACACCAAAGTAGCTGCGTCTGTCCAAAAAACATGATGAGCCTTATAGACGTAAAATTTGAAAGTCAAATGTTGATTAATAATAATCTTATATCACAGGGTCAAATGTAAAACAAACTGCGCACCTCAAAAGAATCAGTCAGGTAACCACCCATTCGATCAAATTCTTTCTTGTATACAGACATGAGTAGGTCAATTGCACCCTGTGACAAAAGTTAACAACAGTGGTTTAGTCGCTGCACAGTGTAAGAACACAACATCAATCAACATGGCATGCATAATTACAAAAGCAATAAAAACTCTTCCCAAATGTGTAAAGGGTGCACAAACCTCATAAATTTCCAATGAAGGCAAGTGGGGTAGAAAATCGTTTCCCACAAACAAACACATAAAAACAAAATCATCAATCAATCTTTCCAAGTCCGTCTTTGCCGTTGAATTTGGTATTCTCAAGTCATGCTTTAAATAGTTCCTGAGAACCCAGATGTGGAGAAACTGTAAAAGTTAAAGAGTCAACTATCAATATAGATAATAAAGATAGCTGAATGAATTGGAACCCTCAGAAATGGAGGTAGTGAAAATGCAAAACTGAGGCAACTCAACACGTTCGTCTCCTGAGGAGAAATGGTACTTCATAACAAATGATGCACAAACAATGCAAAGCAACATAACTACGGTGAATAGGATCCAACCTTAGACTACGCATGTGCATGATGATATATACATTCTAAAAACTCAAAAGAATATAAAACAAAATATGAATGCTGATTGGACCCACCCATATCCACAAACCGGTCTCAGAGATGGATGGGCTAGGCCCATTGGCTGGTCAACCGATGGGGACCATGGGTCTGGCCTGCATCACTCAGCTAATATGCCAAGCAGTGTATAGAATAATATCCATGGTTCTTGGACTCTTGCATATCCATGATTTCTAACCAACACTTCTCTGTAATTTGGTTAACAAAGAAGGTGGCATGAGCCAATAACGGTATAAGTTACAAACACCACCAAAACATTATATTAGAGGTGACACCTATGATGCCAAATAACTTGAAAGAGTCCTACCTCACCAATAGTAGTGTTCTGCTGCATGAATGAAAGCAACTATACAAGCACAAGGGTTTCCCAGGACAAGTGAAGAGAGATCAAAGCAAATGCAGAAAAGATTCTCGAGAAACTATAATCTCCCTCTCACTGGAGGTAGTCTCTCTTTACTGTGCCTTGTTATATCATATTTTATATTGTTTTTTGTGCTCTTTCTTAGTCTCATCCTGTTTTACCCTCTTTTCCTTTGCATGCAGGAAATAATTCCTCTGCTGCATCCCTTAGTGTTAGTGTGGATTAATGTTGGTAAAAGTCCGAATGATCCAGTGAACCTAACTCCTGAAGCTTTAAGGGCTTGAAATATTATGGTTTTATGAGTGTGGATTAAGTCATTGAATTCGGACACAAATATCAGTAAGCCACATCAAGATTCAAAACCATCCAATCACATACTACCGTTGGGATTGGCATACATCAAGGAGTGCCTCACAAATACATATTATATTTTTTTGAAAAAGGACAAATACATATTATATACATATGTATATATATATATATATGTATGTGTGTACTGACATACATATATATAGACACACATGGCTTCTAAACTTGTTCAAAACAATGATCGCACTTCCAACAACAGAAAGGACTTTCAATGACACAATTTGAGCAGTAAAAAGTTAGGCACTGCAAATGTTCATTTTCCATTTATTTTATCCAAAAGCATCAGGTTTCTTTGCCTTGAGTATCATAAATTCCCAATATTTATAAAAAGAACGAGGCAAAATACTTGCCTGAAATGACAGCCTTGGGGCATCACATTCCCCTTCAGCGCTAAATGCTTCCTTCTGCTTTTGGTCATGTTGTGCTTTTAATGGAGTATCCTTTCGAAACTTCTGGTTCTTATCATTCTGTTGGAGTGAGCGGATATCCTACAGAGCATAATCAGATGAGAATCAGAAGTTGGAATATTAAAAATGTGAGCACACCTCCAAGATTAAAAAACACCAACCTCTCTGAGGATTGTGAAATGCACTTCATGGGTAGCCAGGGCCAGCATGATCAAATCAGCATCCTGAAAATGCTCACACAAAAGCAATCCATGATACCTATAGCAATTGGTATTTGGCATAGAAACTTGTGAAGTGACGGCTAAGATTGAAGATGGAAGTTGGGTACACTTACCAATCCATACAAGCAATGACGTGTGTTTGGGTCAAACCCCGGTAGATTTCTTTGCAAGCGAATGTACGACATAATCTTGTGTTCCCCCTCACCCGGTACATTGGCATCAGAGAGGATGACCTTCAAATTCCTCATGCAGTTAGTCAAATTGCCCGCATAAAATTGAACACGGACAGAGGATAACAAAATTACAGGTTTACCTTAATCCCTCGCCACCCTGGATCCGTATTCAGTCTTAGATGTATGTAATAGTAAAGAGCTGACGACAATGTTGCCATGAACTCGGTTCCAGGCGTGATGACATTCGAATCTAGTACCTTCTTTTTCTCTAAATCTGCTAACATTTTACCTTCCGATTCAAATGCAATTCTTAACTTCTCCGCCTCAGCTGCCTGATAATAAACTCTGGCACATTTAAAATCAAAACCCACTATATTTGCATGGTGCAGATGGGTCAAAAACGGCGATGCACTTAAAGGTGTGATGATCCATATGCAAGAACTTAACCCCTCCATCAATACAAACAGTCCAAAAATAATGGCCCCATGAGTGTGCCACTTAGAAGCCTAATTTAACATAAAAGAGATTGCTTGAACTGCCTATGCAACTAAACAACAAGTAATGGTTAAAATGGCAAATGGCCATCCATTGAATATCCAAGAGATAGATGCCCACTGAATAACCAGATTCATCTGTGATCTTGGAAGCATTACACATTATAGGCTGGTGTTAATTCAAGCACATGGATCACACAATCCTGCCAAATTACCAATGCAATAAAAGTGACAGACAAAATCCCGACAATCTAACAGTTTAGACCCCATGAACTCACTGCATCTGCCGCATCCTTGGCAGCCCTGAATCGTCTTGCGCGCTGTTGATTCATCTTGGCTCGTGGCGCGACACCATCTATCCAATCCACAATTCATCATCACCAACACAGTTACATTTCCGGAAAATTTTTACTAACTAATACATGCATTTATTGTAGAATAACATGAAATAGCAACTCTATCCACTCACCAATTGCCATGTAAAGAAGCTTCCGAGGCCGAATCATCGTGAAAATGCGATCGATGTACTCGAACATGACCTTGAAAACCTCCTCGTACGATTCCGGAGCAGGCTGTATAAGTTACAAAGATTGCAAGAACGCATCAAATCAAACAACCAACTTCGAATGAGAAGAGAACCAGAAATACTATAAACAAAGAGAAGGAAATCGAGAAGAGAGGGAATGAACCTGGTTTTCGGGGTGGAAGCAGGGGTGGATGATCCCGTTCATGTCGAGATAGAGATTGTCGAATTCTATACCGTTAGGGTTTGGGCTGCTGGTGTCGATGGGAATTGTGACGCCATTGATGACAGTGGGTACTTCTTCAAGCACGTCTACGACCGAGAGAGGGTATTTCTCCACCAGCCATCGATAGAAGGCGGGAATCCCCATTTCTCTCTTTTCTCTCTGTTGCTAAGTGTAGGAAGAGAGAGAGAGTAGTTGCAGAGGACACGATCAGATGAGGGTTTCTAGGGTTTGGGTTTAGGGTTTTGCAGTGGGAGAGAGAGTGGGAGGCGATGGCCTATGGGGCTCTACTCTAATTAGGGCTGGAAGGAGAGAGACCCTTCCGAAAGAGAAGTAAAAAATGCGGGAGCGCTCGTTATATAGCCACCTGTCTCGTTTCGCTGTGTCATGCTTTGGGATTTATGACGCTCCTGCTCCTCAGGAGCATAGATAGAATGAGGTCTTGTGTGGATGAGTTGCGTCTTTGAAAAATTGAAATGGAATTATTGACGGAAGAATATCCAAAGATTTGGATTTTCTGACGCTTTCTAGGGGTAAAGTTAGAATGGACGTAAAATTATTAATGATTTTTCACTTTATTTTGTTTTTTTTTAAATAAGGTTATATCAATATTATGTGGGGGATTTTTTTTTTTTACTGATTGGGTCAGTACATGTGGAGTTTGAATGATGGGAAATTCTATATGCACCACCAGTTTTGATGAATACACCCACTTTTAAGTTTTTTTTTAATTACCAAATTGCCCTCCAGTGAAAGGACGAACTAGCCCTTTACCATCAACCTCCTCCTCTCCTCTTCCTTTCGTTCTTTCACAGTGGGGGAGCCGTTTAGGTACTGTCATCTCCTATTCATCCTCTTTTTCTTCTTCATTCTCCCTTTCATCCATTGTTTCGTAACCGTTTTCTCGTACTCATTAATGCCCGTTGATGTTCATCTCTTTCCTCATCATCTTCTTCAACCATTTAAAAGTATCCTTAAGTCTCATCAGAATCTTCAACCCTTGAAAGTACTCATCTCCCCGGGGCACATTGTCTACTGAAAGCAGGCATTTTCAACATGGACAAGCAACTGTCAATCTACCAAGAGGAGGTATATTCTCCAACTCCGTTTCCAGCTCGTCACTCATTTTTTCCGCGATATGCTCGGTATTCCAGAACCGTGCAAAATCACACTGCACGGCACATTTTAACTGTGAAATATTTTTTTGCACGGTCTCAATAAACCGTGCAAAATAAACTTGCACGGTTATATTGAACCGTGCAAAAAAATATTGCACGGTTAAAATGTGCCGTGCAGTGTGATTTTGCACGGTCATACAGAACCGTGCACTAATAAACTAATAATTTTGGGATCATATTTTCAGGAGATTGATTCAACTGGTGCAAGTCAGTGCTCTCTTGATTTTACTAATGTCTTCACCACTGAAATGATATTCAGAAGCCGAGATGATCTAATCCAATGGACACGGGATGTCGGAAAGAAACATGGCTTGGTGATTGTAATCAAAACTTCGGATGCTGGTGGAGATGGTAGGAAACCGAGAATAGTTTTATCCTGTGAGAGAAGTGGTAGTTACAGGGCTTCATCGAAGATATACGAAAAGAAGAATCCTAACAAGGCAAAGGGAACGAATAAGTGTAATTGCCCATTTGCTTTGAAGGGTCGAAAGTTGCCTACTGACGATGATTGAATGTTAGCAGTGGTTTGTGGGATACACAATCATCCAAACGCACAACATCTCGAAGGGCACTCGTTCGCTGGTAGGCTTTCTACGGAAGAGATTAATGTTCTGATTGATATGTCTAAGAGTCTGGTGAAGCCAAGGAACATCCTTCGAACGCTGCAGGAGAGAAATGTGCACAACACCACTACGATGAAGAGTATCTACAATGCTCGTCAGAAGTTTAGGGTGACAGAGATGGCCGGTCGATCACAGATGCAGCAACTTATGATGCATTTGGAGAAGAACAAGTACATTGAGTATCACACTAGCAATGATGATACAGATGCAATCTTAGACTTATTCTGGGCACATCCGTCATCTATTCAGCTATTACGTGCATTTTCAGAAGTTTTGATAATGGATTCCACGTACAAGACCAATAGATATCGACTTCCATTGCTTGAGATTGTTGGTGTTACATCTACTCAACTGACGTTCTCCGTTGCTTTTGTTTACCTTGATTCAGAGAGGGAGGCTAATTATAGATGGGTCATGGAGAGGCTTAAGGATGTAATGGATGGATGCATTATGCCACGTGTGATTATCACAGATAGAGAGTTAGCGCTCATGAATGCAATCAAAGTTGTATATCCGAATGCAGCAAACTTATTATGCAGGTGGCATATTTCTAGGAACATCTTGGCAAACTGTAAGAAGTTCTTTGAGACCAACGACAGGTGGGATGCTTTTATCTCTTGTTGGAACATGTTGGTACTCTCTCCAACTAAAAGTGACTATCTTCAACTTCTAAGTGCTTTGGAACGGAATTTTTGCGGGTATCCACATGCTGTTGATTATGTGAAGAACTCGTGGTTGAATAAGCATAAGGAACAATTCGTGTCTGTTTGGACGGATCAGAATATGCATTTTGGCAACGGCACCACTAACAGGGCTGAGAGTGCACGCGCAAAATTAAAGAGACATCTTGGTACATCGAGCTGTAGTTTTGATTCGTCCTGGCAGGTTATCCATTCCCTGCTTCAGTTGTTATTTACTGAAATAAAGGCTTCTTTTGAAAAGAGTTTGAACACCATGCAACATAAATTCAAACCGGCACTGTTCCGTGAGTTGAGAGGATTTGTATCAAGGAGTGCTTTGGATATAGTATTAAATGAGTCGCTAAGAGCTGCTGATATTGGTTCGGATTCGGATGCATGTGGGTGAGTTGTACAACGGACCCATGGTTTACCGTGTGCACATGAAATTGCAGAATGTATAAGAGAAGGGTCTCATATACCACTAAGATGTGTACATCAATTTTGACGGAAGCTCAATTTAGATCCCACTAAGATGAACAAAGCCCCTGAGTTGACCACAACTTTTGAGTTCGACTTGATCGATAAGAAATTTTGGGGAAGTGATGAGGCTGGAAAAATTCAACTACTGAAAAAATTGAGAGAAATAGCAAGTCCATAATGTACACCTCTGATTGAACCCGACATTAAATTGAATAATCGCGGTCGGTCATCATTGAAGAAAAAGAAGTTGGATCGGTCTACGACTCGTGAGCCGTCTGCATTCGAATACGCAGTAGGGGTGAAAGAGAGTGGACAACTTATATTAAGTAGTACATCTGTAAAGATGAAGAGTGAGAAGATTAGTGTCCGTCGAACTCGATCATGTACATTTTCGCAATCGCTCCCGCAGCCTTTGCGACCCTACATCCATAATGTTAAGGATGTCGCAGCGGATGGTAACTGTGGATTCAGATCTATAGCAGGCCTTCTTGGCATGGGCGAAGACAGTTGGAGACAGGTTAGATTGGACTTGAGCACTGAATTGCAGAGGCATCAACATTATTATGCATTGGTCTATGGAGGAGATGACCGGGTTGGAGAGCTGTACTACGAGTTGTCTTACTTCGAAAACAATCCAGGATTCGATCGGTGGATGACAATGCCGGACATGGGTCACTTGATATCTTCGTATTATAAAGTCGTATTGGTCCTGCTTTCATTGCAGCAATGCTTGACTTTCTTGCCTTTGCAATCACCCCCGATTCCAACAAGTGATCACAAAATCATTGCGATTGGTTTCGTCAATGGAAACCATTACGTTCAGGTATTCATGAAGCCAGAAGCACCCATGCCACCTATTGCAACAAATTGGCATAGACACCATCATCCTGATGCAGACGAATGGCAGCTCCCATATGCAAATCGCATCGAGCAATTCACAGACATTTTGGGAAATAGTGTAGCAACACAAGAGTCGGTTAATCTTGACAGCGATTGATTATATAAACTGATTCTCATTTTGATGTAACCATATAAATTATATAATGGAACTCATTTTGATGTAACCGTTTGCTTGTCATTTGATGTAACAATTTGATTATCATTTCATGTAACTCACACCGATATTTTCTGTTGTGTAAAACATGGTCTGCACCGCCAATATGTAATGGCAAATCAGAATCTGCATGGCTAACAGATAC
Source organism: Litsea cubeba (assembly GCA_012931725.1). Classification (NCBI taxonomy): domain Eukaryota; kingdom Viridiplantae; phylum Streptophyta; class Magnoliopsida; order Laurales; family Lauraceae; genus Litsea; species Litsea cubeba. The sequence goes on from CM022947.1 coordinate 127,553,152, forward strand.
TGTGCAATCTTTGTTATGCACGGCACATAACCGCCGAGCATAATTTGTTATGCACATTACTTATATTTTGTGCAGACATATGTCCCGAGCATTCCATTTTGCCTAATCTATCTTTTACACAAATATAGACTATAAGTTCTCTTAAAATATAAAAATTCATCCATTATAATAGACATCTCAAAAGGAAAGAACTTGAATTCATCATTATATGTAAAAGTGATCATTTACATAATTGCCTTTAAAAAAAGTGGCTTAAAATTCGCAAGTTCCAAAATAAATTACAAACTCCCATGACATAATCATAAAATCCAAAAACAGCAACTCTTCTCACGGACGCGTACGTCGTCGGTACGTCACCGGCAATCCATCCAAGATCTCGAGAGTGGTCTGTATTGCCCGATAATGAAAATCAGCAGATTGACCAGGCTGTGCAATCGTAGCACGAAGATTATCACTCGCTCGGCGGATCTGTAAGAAATCATTATACATGTTAATAATTAAGAGAAGTATAACTTTTAAAATGGATGCATAATGTTATAATTGAAATTTCAAACGCTCACCACTCTTGGAGTCGGGTCATCTTGATCCTCATGAGGATGATAATGGGAGTGTCGTTTGGGGTTCTGTATTCGAGGACGTGAAATCCTAACAAACCACTCCATGTAGTCGGGTGAGCACTCCCATGCATGTTGTACTCGATGACCACGGTGTGCTTGTGATAATACATGATCCTCCCAAGACTCCCAATACTGATCAAGGAATCTGTAGGAGACCTTGTATTGTCCAGCAGTAGATCCTCGAGACGCACGAAGGGGCGCGAGCGGTGCTGGTGGGATGGTTTGAACATACCCAAACTGACGAAGAACCCTTTGTGGGTGGTAGGGTTCAATGACATCCATTGCTCTCAAGCAACCACAGAAGAAAGAACTCTGTTGGAATGGATGCTGAGCCCTGGCACCGGTATACGGATCCCAAGCCACCTATGTCAAGAAATAATTGAAACAACTCATTAATATTCTAACAAATAAATTTAGATCATCGAAAAAACTTAAAATAAATAGCAACAAATCTATTGGATGCTCACCTCACTAGGATGTAAGTCGTCCAGTCTCTCCCGCAACAACTTTACGTTCTCCCTTTCAATCCCGGAATCCTGGCCAGGATTCCAGCGAGCCACATGAGGCATTGCAGCCATAAAACCCCATGCTGCAGGAGGACGGACAAATGGAAAGTGCTCGTACACCCAAGACTGCAAGAGTTAGAGTTTTTAATTAGATGATTAAAAATAATATATAATTAATAGTACAGAGATAGGCAAATGGAAACTAAAGTCAAAGAGTTATGCACATTTACCGTGAGGAGTGTCAGGTATCCAGCAATCTGTCTCGAGGGGGTGTTCGACCGGATTTCCGGTCTGGTTTTCGAACCGGAATCCTGTCGGACCGGATTTCCGGTCCGGCCCAAAATGAAGGACCGGACCGGTCCAAACCGGTTCGGTTGGACCACTTAAAGTGGTCCGGACTGGTTTCCATTTTTTTTTCTGTTCATTTTTTTTTCATTTTTTTTTATTTTTTATTTTTTTTTTCATTTTCACTTCACATCTAAAAAGTAGGCAAATGTCAAATGAATGAATGATGGGTTTTACAAATGGGTGCTAGGCTCATGCCTCATGGGCTCAAAGATTATGAAAAAAAAATTAAAAAAAATTATTTTAATAAATGCAGTCCGGACCGGACCACAAAAGGCCCAGACCGGACCGGACCGGATTTGGACCACCAAGACCGCAAATCCGGTCCGGTCCGGTCCGGTTTTGTGATCCGGTCCGGTCTGCGGTCCGGTTCTGTGCAGCCCTACTCACATCTGCCCTCGTAGCGGTCCCCAATTGGCGATAAAGATACGCAAGTGCGGCAGCACCCCATGCATAATGACGGACTTGTCCCAAGTCCATCAGTAAAGATAGGTACGCAATGAGGACTCGGGTGGACGACTTATCAGTGAAAATTGTGCAGCCTAACAGAAATAGAAGATAGCCTCTAACTGCACAATCTACCTGCTCAACAGACGACCTAGGACCCACACTACCGCACACTCGCTTGATCCAGGCCATCCTCACTACCCCGCCACGCGCCACTTGAAGTTCAGCAGACGCAGTCGCTCTATCCACGCCTAGTCCAGCCTCAAGTAAATCTACCTGCTCGGTAAATCCCATACTGGTCGATGCGTGGACAGGCAGTCCCGTTACTGGGATGCCGAGGAGAGTACCCACATCGTCTAAGGTGATCGCCATCTCACCGAATGGCATGTGGAAGGTGTTTGTCTCGGGCTGCCACCTCTCAATGAAACTGGATATCAGAGGGGCGGAAGTATATCGGTACGACAATGACTTAAGGCCAGCCAATCCAGACTCTTCTAAAATCGCACGAAACCGAGGAACTTCGATATCGGCCCCATCCCCGGGCCGAGGTATGTACCAATCCTTCAACCCTCGCCAATGATTGATACACTTAAGCGGCTCACGTTCCTACACATTAAAAGTTTTAAACTTAATTAATATATGTTATTATAGACTTCAACACATATTATTTGAAAAACCAATTAATTCACAAATTTAAAAAATGCAAGATTACCTCCCCGTCCCATATGGGTATGGCCACGTGCGTCCTGACATTAGGGAGGACCGATAAATCAGCCGGACCACCGGGGATAGGACCCTCTCCTGCCGCCGCTGGGGGAGGACTGGATGGCTGTTCATCCTGGTCTGATGGATGATCATCCCTTGCTGCCGCTGCAGCAGAAGTAGATGGCTGTGCCTCCTCCTCCTCTGAGGAATCATGCTCTGATGAATCCTCCTCAGATGAATCATCTTCTAACTCCTCTGACGAATCTGGGAGTGGATCCTGTCGCATTTTACGTCTTCGTTCAGATGCCGTTGGTCGTTGACGACCGGCAGTCGAAGTACTAGTATGCACACCTCGGCGACGCGCCGGTCTTGCGACACCGATCTTCGTCCTAACTCTAGGTGGCTCGCTAGAAGAACTAGCCCGTCCACCTATCGAAAGTGAGCTGCCACCGCGACGAGCAGGTCTTCTAGGCATTTTCTAATCTGTTCAAAATAAAAAACAAAAATTGTTATTTTAACATTATAAATTTGTTCTGCACGGCATACTATTACAGTGCAATTTCATATATGCACGGCCAATGTTAGCCGTGCATATGTAATTTGCACGACATATAGACACCGTGCAAATAATATATGCACGGCTAACATTGGCCGTGTATATAGTAAATGCACGGTGTCGATATGCCGTGCAAATTTAACCTGCACGTTTCTGGTTTGCCGAGCACTACACGAACCAGAAGAAGAAAACCATTTGGGAAGGGAGGATTTGGCGTTCGTCACACCCATCCATATCATGCGTTAGGGAATCCACATACAATCGAAATAGGTGAAAATACAATCTAAATACGCATACATTACAACCTAAACGCATACATTGCATTCTAAAAAGAAGGTTAAAATGATTTGAAAGCTTTAACGAAGAAGAAGAAGAAGATGACATTACCTTGTTTGAACAAGAAGGAGAAGAAGGTGATGAGAGCAGTGGAGAAGATGTAGCAGAGACGTCGGAATTTTTCAGCTTCTGCCGTGCCAATTTTGAAAAACGAGGATGAGGGAATGGAGAAGGAGAGGGCTGGGCAGTTTGGGTATTTCGGTGGGTGGGCTCAGCAAATATGTTTTAAACCTAAAATGACTATGGTGAGCTCAGAATGTGGGTGTGTTCATCAAAAATGGTGGTGCATATAGAATTTCCCTTGAATGATTTTTGGAGAGAATTTCAATAATGTGATCTTTCTCTCTTTGTTTTTTCTCTGTTAAGTTTTTTTTCCTAAGTTAGGGATACTCATAGTAAGCGATATTTTCTACTAGAATATCCATGGATTGGTCAATGAGCAAGTTTGTGATACTAATATGTTAACACCACTCAATCATTAGTGTGTTTGATAATGGATTAATTATGGGAGGATTTTATTTTTAAAATAATTTATAAATAAAGAATAAAATTTATCTTTCCTCCAGCTTTTTTTTTTTGGCAAAGGAATCATCTCGATGTGATAAATCAAACATGAAAAAAAAAACTTTTAGAGTATATATAAATAAGAAAACCCCATAAGGTGAGCACACTTTCTTATGGGCGCATTTGGATCCCACGATAGGACAGCCCACCTACCAATGTATGGTGACATAGGCTCAAATTATTATCCTAACCACTTTAAATGGCCAACAATATTTTACCAGGTAATCTGTTTGAATTGGTGCCAAACTGATAATCAATGACCATTAGGGATCCTTATTTTTTGGTCCACTCAAATGGATCATAAGGTAAGCCCCACTAGGTGTTTTGGCACGCAGTGCTCACCTTATTGTGAGCATGAGTGCTCGGTGGAGGGAAGATCATAAAATTTAAAAAGAAAGATTTCGTGGAATACTTATTTTTTTCATATTCAATATAAAAACCCTTAAAAAGTAAAAAATATTATAAGGTGTGTATATATATCTAAAATGCATTAGTGAATTTTGGGACGCTGATTGTCCCTGAGCTCTAATCGGCATAGCTCGTGGGTCCCACTTGGCTCTTTTATGATTAATATAGCCCTTCACATTCAATACCCTTATAAATTAACAATCATTGAATGTGAAATTTTAACTAATCTTTTGTGGAACTCTATTAAAATCTTGAGTTTTTTTGTATATACCCCCAAAGATTTGTAGGATTTATAAATAAGTCCATGAGATTTTAGTATTTATAAATAAGCCCTTGATTTTTCTTTTTAATATCTTTCATGTCCCTAAAATCAATATTTCTAATAAGAATAGGCATCCACCATGAGATTTATGTAAAATCTTTATATAAATGATATATTTGCCCTTATATTCATTAAAAAATTAGTATATTACTATTTACAATATGCCATTATTTTATCTGAGGTCTAAATGGTTTCTCTCAATTACTCTCTCATGCACATGACCAGGGATGGACTTAACTACAGGGACATGGGGCTGAAGCCCCCACCAATATCTAAGAAAAGTTTAAAATTACCCACCTTAAAAAATAATATGTTTTTTTTAATACATTTGCCCTTTCCCCAGTATTTCTTATACACCCACTACACATGAAGTACAATCATGTATTTTAAAACTTACATCAATCAAACGGTGGGTCATGTATGGATGGGATAAATCATAACCAGTTATAAGTACAGGTGTTGATTGTCACCATGATCAATTTGAATTTAATGAAATGAGCCCTATATTAATAAAAAAGAATTTATGTAGGGTTACTCTCTCTCACTAAGTGCAATTGTTAATGTTATATATTTTATAAAAAAATTGAGTACAAGCTTTTGAAATTATACATACAAGGACAAAAGAGATGGACAAAAGTGTCATTTTACTTTAAAAACACATGGTTGTTGGACGACTATTGATCTTGGGAGTACAGAAGGTATTAAAATGAAAATGCATGAATCTTCTTGTAAATACAAAAACCCCAGAAACCTATTTACAAAAATCATACAAACCTTAGAGGGTATATACAAAAAACTCTAAAAAATTCACCAACCTAAATGTTTACAACCATTTGCCTATTAAATCACCGTATGTATAGTAAAGTTGGGCACATCTGCATTTATTTTTCATGATTTGCATGTGCAAATGAATCACTATAAATGGATCAAATTTCATGTAAAAAATTCCACGAATCTACTCCTAGTAAAATGATTTGCGTGTATAAGTCTTGTGTTTTAACACCACGCAAAGAACACCAAAATGGTGTTTTAACGTGGTTCCATCAGTCGGCTACATGGTTGAGTTTTCTTTCCTCTCCTTTTGTTTTCTTTTTGGCCTTTTAGTTTTTAACTTAGTTCTGTTTTTCTATTATTCTGCATTTGTTGTGGGCCAAGTCATCATTGTTATAGAACTGAATGTAAAGTCACGATTCATAAATTTGTGTGATTTCTGATGAACATGAGAAATGTAAAATGTGACCAAATCATCTTTTCTTCTAACTTGTGTTGCATTGTTGTGTGTCCGACTTCTTGATTGAAATTGTTCAACATCCTCATATAATCGATAAATTATGAGTTGCAAAGTTTTATATCTTATTTATTTACAAGCTCTTTTGTGAAATACGCAAAAAGGGAAAACACAACATATTCCTCTTTGATCAAAATCGTAGTATGACATTTGTAACACCCACTTAATATTAATATTTAACAAACGCTAAGTAATAGTAATATTGCTATAGGATGCTCCAAAAATATATTTTTTAGGTGAATAGATTATACTCTAAACTAAGTAGTTAATATAGTAAAATCAATTAAAATATATTGATAAATAAATCGAGAGGGTTTTTCATAAATTACAGATAAAGCACAGGGGTTTTCCTATAAATTGTCCAACTTTTTTAAACTGGTCTCTCTCTCACTCGCCCTTTCCTTTTCTTTCCTCAAAAGCCCCGACTCCGACTCTCCAGAAATCTCATTCAAAAACGCAGTCCCAGTCAAGATGTCTTCGACCCCGCAAAAGCGTCACAAATCAAGAAAACGCGAAAAACCATCATCTCCTTCTCCTTCTCCTTCGTTTCCATTCCTCAAAGAGCCCTCTCCTTCTCTCTTTCCTTCCAAGCAAGACCTTCTAAAGCTTCTCACTGTCATCGCCATCGCCTCCTTCGTCGCCGTAGCCTGCAATTACACGGTCCGCATCGTCAATCGCAAGCCAAAACCCTTCTGCGACAGCTCCCAAGACCCGCTCTCTGGTCAGTTCTAAATCTGCAAACACCCCTTTCGTCTCGTGTCGGTTTCTATTTCGGAACGTTTTAGCAGCATGTATCGTTCGTTGGTTCGTTCGTTTTCTTGAGTCGGTTTGCATTTCTGGGCAGGAGTCTAGGAAAAAAATGTGGTTTTTTAATCTTTTGATCGAAGGATAATGGGTTTGTCTTGGGTTGAAAATTCTTTGTTAGATAGAAAAGTGGGCTTCTTTAGAAAGTGCTTATGAGAGAAAAAAAAGGCACACTTTGTTAACTCAGGACATTTTCTTTTTCCTCTTTCTTAGCTTTTTAGCATTGTGATCTCTCTCTCTCTCTGAATTTCTTCATTACCTGTAAGCAAGGATTGCTCTCTTCTCTTACCTTTCATCCCTTTTCAAGTCATTACTTTACCCTTACAGCTGTATAAGGACTGGGGTTCTGTTTTTGTCTTCTTATATATGGCCCTTTGTGGGTTTTTTTTTTTTTTTTTTTTTTTTTTTTTTTTTTTTTTAAGTTTTTTCTTTTTCTGGGGGGAAGAGGGAGTGGTTGGTTGATGGGTCCTCAGATATGTGGTATTTTGTCGTTCCTTTGATCAAATCAATTATGAATGAATGATAAAGCTGACATTTGTTAGATCCCAAATTGATAAAGCTGGCATTTATTAGATCCCAAATCCATAAGCCCTCTTTGTGTCTGGAGTTCAAAACCACCTGACATGCCATCTGTCATTTTTCTTTTTTGTTTAAAGTGTCCATTTAACCCGATTAGGTGTGTTTTACTTGAAAAGATGTGACATTCATTAACAAGTATAAAGACTTGTTCGATTCTTTCTTTTTAATCAATGCCATATTTGTGTATTTTATGTATTGCCAAAGTTACTGTTCTCTTCCAGGAGTTGCAATGGATGCATGAATTATGATTAACATGTTATAACTGTGGGCATGGATTTTGGCATTGGTGGAACAGGCGCTAGCTATGATAATCCCTGCTTGTTCATTTATTTGATACTCTTTGTTGTTTGTAACATGTTCAGCTGTACCATTTTAACCATGTCTGATCATTGCAGATTTTTGTGAGCCCTGTCCAAACAATGCGCGGTGTTTTCAAGGCAGTTGGGATTGTCTCCCTGGCTACAAAAAACATGGCAAGTTTTGTGTTGAGGATGGAGAAATTAATCAGACAGCGGAGAAGCTTGTGTGTCCTTAAACAACCCTTTATCCATATTTGACCTTTTCATGTATTCTTTCAGGCAATTATAGAATTTTGTATCCAGTTTTTTATTATGTTTATTTTTTTTTAATGCAGTTTGAATGGGTAGAACGTCATGTCTGCGAAGCATATGCTCGATTTTTGTGCTATGGGACTGGGACAATATGGGTCTGTTACAACTTATTTTGGTCATCCTTTGACTTTCATACAACTTATATGTAAGAATTTTGAGTATGAAGGTTATATGCACATACCTTTATTGGTTTATTATTGGTATAATGGCTTAAAATATGGGTATAAGCATGTCACGTTCAACTCAAAAACCAATACATTTGGGATGATATGCAGTGGTGTCATCTGCTTTGGTGTGAATTTGATAGATTTGATGCCTTCTTAGAGATAACCGCAGTGCATATCAAATCAAGAGGGGCGTAGATCCTATACAATATGTATGGAACTGAACAGCATTTCCAACCATGACTACTGTGTTCAAATCATGACTTGCGAACTTCATTTAAGCATGCCAGAATTTATTTAATTATAGCAATTTTCTTTTCAGTTTCGTGAAGAAGAAATATTGAAGAAAATTGACGAGAACGATTTGAAGGATAATTCTGGTTTCAAGAATGATACTTTTATGCTATCAAAACAAAAGGCAACAGAGAAGATATCAAGTTCTTTGGAAAGAAGGACAGATTTCAATGGGTATGCAATCCTTTTATCTTCACTTCTAGCAACATTAGGTGTACAGAATACTCATTCTGACCTGTACCCTCTCCATTTAGGATCAAGGAGTTCAAATGTCCAGATTTGTTGGCAGATCAGTACAAACCTCTTCTTTGCTGCATCCGACAGTGGATTTACAAGAATATTATATACGTCCTTCCAATTTTTGTTGCAGTAAGTTATTCTACAAAGGCATCTTGCATGACCTTTTCTTTGTACTATGGAGAGATTGAAGCTTGCTAAATGTTAACACAACTTTGAGATTTACAGCTCCTCGGATTTTTAAAGCTGTTTCGGATAATCCGTCGGAGTCGATATCTGTCAACCAGGGCAGAAGAACTTTATGAACAGGTGATATGGATGTGTTGTTTTTACCCAATCGTCCACATTACATTTTAATCCGTGAAAGTGTTCTGCATTTGATTCTAGACATATTGGCCAATGAACACAAATCGTTCCTAGAGCATCCGCTGTTATTTCATCTGCCTTGTGTGAATACATTTGAAGTTGGAGGCCCTTTTTATTTTGTGAGATCATAACTGAAAAAACAAGGTATAGGCAAAAGGTCTTATCAGAAGAAAAAAAAAAACCTTACACCCGCTATCAAGTATCGAAAAGATTTAACAACAAGAATTCACCAATTATCATATGTAATGTCAGCCTTCGTGGGCCATTTGCTACTGTATTCTCCTCTCTTCATACATGGTCAAAATTTATCATATGGACTGGGACCTCCTTGTGCAGGTGATAATGCCACTGTCAAATAAGTGTCCAAGACTAGCGACTGGAAATGGGGACCCAATAATCAAAGCTTCCGTAGTAGCCAAAATGTTGTTTTGTTCACCTTGAAAATGACTTCACGGAAATGGGGACCCAATAATCAAAGCTTCCGTAGTAGCCAAAATGTTGTTTTGTTCACCTTGAAAATGACTTCATGAAGGAGTGGGTGCTTTGCCACCCTCGTTTATAAGCATGCCACCATTCTGACTGGCCTAGGATTGCTTAAAGAGCTTCTGTCCATATTAGTTGCTTCCGGCAGGCAGTGTCTTTGTATCACTAGGACAGGATCACCTTTTGGTGTTGGTGCGAGAACCCAAAAGAGAAGCCTCCCAATTTCCTGAAAGGTAAAAACCATAGTTATCAATTTCGTCTTGTTTCAGCCGAAATTGCCGATATATTTCGTTTTGGTCAAGTGGCCGAAACGAAATGACACTCAAAACTTTTCGCTTTGAATATTGGTCAATCTCGGCCGAAATGGCCGACATATTAGATTTCGGACGAAATGGTTTTTGAGGATATTTAACAGGAAAAAAAAACTGAAGGGTGGTTAAATGAAAAAACAAACACTTAAACTGAATGTGTTATAGTATTATTTTACTAGAATGGATTAAATCCATAATTAATATTTTTACTTTTTACTTTTTATTTTTTCTCTATATATATATTATTTTAAATATTTCCCTGAAATGTAAATCCGAAGAGTTTCGCCAAAATTTCGAATCGGCCAAAAATTTTCATTCTAGAGGACAAGCCGAAATGGGGTCCGAAACGATCTTAACAACTATGTCTGAGACTGGAATTATATTAATCAACTGACCATCTTCTTAACTAATGATGTGCCTGCAAAATCTATTGCTATCTTTTCTATCTTCATCATTTCGTTTCTCAAAATCTTATATTCTTTTACAGCTTCCATATAGAAGCAATAAACTATACAGGAGTATCCACAACAGTTTTATCTCCAAAGGCATAGCCTGGATTAGTGTGTGTTAAATTTGTGTTAGACCCACCGATAAATTGAACTTTCTTGTAAATCTAAAATTATATAAACAAGAAACCTTGCTAAAAAACACGTGAGGAATTGAAGGATAAAGACCGTAGGGGGCAGTGGCGGAGACATGATTCTCTCTCAGAGGGGGCAATAGATTTAGCCACTATAAAAAAATGCACAAATAGCAGCAGACGAAATGGGCTTTAGTAGCGATTTTTTTCCCGTCGCTAAAGCCCACATTTCGTGGTGGGACTTTTTTTTTCGTGCTAGTGTCGCTATACACCGTCTAAGATAAAAGGGGAGTTTTTGCGGAAAAAAAAACCCTCAAAATTTGGGATTTAGCGGTGGAAAAAAACTATCGCTAAAGCCTACTTCGTCCGCCACTATTTGTCCTTTTTTTTGTAGTGTTGGCAAGAAATTTGAGAAAGAATTAAAAAAAATTAACTTATTATTATTATATCAGAAAGTTAAAATTATGTGTTCACCCCAGTTAACATATTAAACTAGCTATTAGATTATAGCCCCAAAATGATAAAAATGATTAATTTGTATTGCTCTCCATATCCAACAACATTCAATAATAGGTCCAAAAGCTAGAGAAAAATTATAAATTGCATGATTTTAGCATATTTACTTATGAACACGCGTTTATAGTTTAAAAATTAAATTAAATTATTTTACTGAACATCATAATATGGGGTTGATGTTGATAAAATGTCTTGATTTTTAGCCCATTGTTTAAAGCTCAAATCCTTCTATTACTTTAACAATAATGTTAAGGTTGATGGAACCTTTGGGCATGTAATCAGTGTAGAGAGCTTTTAAGCACCTTTATATATTGGTATATGAAATCTCTTACTTGAGAATTAGATTTAATATAACATAATTCAGAATTTGAATTAAAAATTAAAAACTCAGATTTTGATATTTGAATTCTAGTATCAATAAAGGGCAAAGAAAGAAAAAGAAGGGAAGAACATCAAGCACCATAGGTGCCTTCTTTGAGCAATAAGGTCAAAGAGAAGGAAAGGAATGTAATTTAGGGTGTTGCCTTTTGGATAGAAGTAAAAGATGAAAATGTCCGTATGTGTTTTTGATAGTTTTATTTTTTACTAAGAGGGGCAAAAAGACTTTAAGATGCAAAGAAAAAAAAAATATTGAGAAGGGGCAAAGGACCAAAATGCCCCTAACATTTTTCAAATATTTTCTTATATTTTAAAGGAGGCAAAAAGTTGCCCCTCCTGGACTCCACATGGCTCCGCCGCTGGAAGGGGGAAAAGTTTCAAATACCAAGGTCATGTTCGTGTAATGGATTAATGGAGCATGTAGGAACAGTATGACCTATTGTTTTGTTGCCTCTCATAAACAAAGAGCAGAAAAAGAAATAAACCATGTCCTAAGTTGATTGTGGGAATGCAACCTTTTTTTTTTTTTTATAAAGGTAAATTTTATTACTACCAAAAAGAGAAACAAAAACAAAGCCAAAACCAGCTTACAAACACAAAGGAAACAAACAAAAAAGCAACACCTACTAATATACAAACAGATTAAACATAAAAAATAATAGAAGATCGAAAAACTCCCTCCTTCGCTAGGACATCCGTCTCTATATTTGCTTCTCTTAGAACATGACGAAAAGTAGCCTCTAACTGTCTGGAAATATCTTGAATCTCCTCCACCCAATCCGCCAATCTCCAAGGATGAGAAATATTCCCAGAACCCCACTGAATAGCTGAAAAAGAATCACCTTCAATAATTGCTTAACATCCTCCCAAGCTTCGTAACTCACGACATCCTACTAGAAGAGCATAAACCTCTGCTTCATTAGCCTCTAAACAAGACACAGGCCCTGAAAAACTCCTTAACACAGTACCACTACAATCCCTTATAACACCTCCAAGGCTCGAATACCTCCTTGGTTTGGCCGGACAAAACTTCCATCAACATTAAGCTTAAGGAGCCCCGCAGAGTAGCTTGGCGCTTAATTTTAGCATGACGCACCCCTTTAACAACTGCTGTCCAGGATCTATTAATATCTTCTAGAGGCACCCCATCAAATATCTTCTTCCTACTCACTCATTCTGAAATAGACCAAACAATAGACTCTATCACTTCCTCGTTTGAGTAGCCATTATTTGAACAAGTCAGATGATATGATTGCGTGTCACAAAATTTTAATTAGTACATGTTTAAGTTGGATGGTTTGTGCTGAATGTGTAATCCCATTCCATTCTCCAATTACCTGGGAGTTCATAACTTGGGGAATACGTAAAAACTGTTGGACTATGTCGTAGACATCCAGAGCAACCAAATGTGTTTGATACTTTTATTATGTGTAATTATACTGCACTGGAATATTCTTGCATACATATGGACATGCATGAGTGGCTGTGCATATTGAGTATGGGCAAGAGCCTTATAGGCTTATAGCACTGTTGGAAGGTGCTCATTATTGCAACCGTGTGTGTGTGTGTGTGTTTCCAAGTCCTATTAGCTATAAAAACTATGTGAATATATAGCATTTTCTGCAATTTAGCTTTGTCTTTGTTTGGAGATTGCTGACAGCATCCTTGTGCAAGTCTATGTACTAAGCATTTAGCAATTTTCTTGCATATTTTTTTCTGACATTTTTTTGTCTTTGTATTGGCTTTCTGACGTCATCTAATAATAGAAGTAATTGAAGTTCAAGATATTGGTGCTACTCCTGTAGGTTTGTGATATACTAGAAGAGAGTGCGTTATCGACAAAGAGTAGAGAAGGTGAAGGTGACCCTTGGGTGGTTGCATCTCGATTACGTGATCATCTACTTTTGCCAAGGGAAAGGAAGGATTCTGTGTTATGGAAGAAGGTATTCCCTGTTCTTCTGAGATCTGGCTTTGTTATTTGAAAGAACCATGTTGGCTCTCCTTTCTTGAACTTTTTTTTGGTAGATAATGACAATTCCGCACATTGGATTCTAGTCTTGCACATATTCTATCTTGTCTGTGAAGTGTAATTCACTTTCACTGTCTTTTTGCAAGTTGAGTGTGTCCATATATCTCTTCTCTAGGATGTGATCCTTAGCAAGAAGTTTCAAGAAATTAGTGATAGCTTAAAATATTAACTTTCTATTAAAAGTAATTAGGTTTTAGGCCTCAATGCTAGTTGCAATTATCATATTACTAAACTTGGCCGGGGCCTGTAACAACTTGGCTTAGCTTAACTGCAATCTCAATAAACCAATAGAGAAATTTTATTTAGTGAAGCATAAAATTTTGAAATATTTACAGGAGTATTTAGTTAATAATATATTAAGAAATAAAAGGGTCAAAATAAATGTATATTAGGAAATAAAAATAATAAATTATCAAGATAATATACCAACCTGGAAGGACAGCCTTAGCAAGTTACTGTATAACTAAATCACTTCCTTACCATAGCTACTTAAGTTGCTTGGCACCGTGTGGGGAGGAGGGCTAAGGGGAATGAAGTTGACAAATGCATAGTTAAAACTTCCTCATTGTGATGATCTTGAAGAGTGTTGTTGGGATGAGCACATTGTTTAGCTGCTGGTTATTTTCTTGCTTTTGTTCTTTCTTGTCTTTTCCTTCACTGTCAACAGCATAATCTCACTGAAGAAAAAAGCAAAGCATAAAAGGAAACTGATGTTAGAAAGAAAATGATTACCTGTTTAAATACAAGGAATGGTACAACTATCACTGTATGCTTTTATACATATTGGGATTAGGTTTTTGTTTTTTGTTTTTTGTTGAGAGGGAACAAAGAAATTCAGATTCAGTTATGAAGGGTCTTAATGTTAAACCCACTACTTGAATATTTCCAAAATCCAATGAGAAGCTAAATAATGTAGGAAAGATATTGGTAAGGTTCCTTTGCTCCTAAATTTCTGAAAACATGGTTATTGCGTTTTCTTCATTGAATGCTGCACCCCCCCTCTCCCCCCTCTTTTTTTAAATGGTAACTAGTTAATGTATTCTGAAAAATTACAGACAAATAAACTAGGTCTCAAACAGGCAAAAGATTCTCAATAAATATATAGGATATAGGTCTTCGAATGGGAGGTTGAAGATTCTCTCCACAACATTCCACCCTCTGTACCTCCACAAGTCAGAAGCAGATATTCTTTCAAATTCTTTTGTCAGCAAGACAACACCATTATGAGTATTCAATTTGACATTCCCATATTTTCAATTCAACTGTAGCAACTCTTCCCATTAAACAGGGATATGTCCATCTTTGATTTTGGCTATTTGTTCATAGTCGTCATTTCTCAGACTCATTGCAACCAAATTCAACCTATGGGCAATCACTTCTACCACCGTTTTGTTGTCCATGTGCCATTTTTTGTGTACTTGAATTGCAATTTCTTTTCTTCATTTTTTCTTTCGTTTTTCTCACTGCCATAACAGAATACTATGAAGTTTTTGGTTTATGAGGAATGGTGTAACGACCATTTTAGAGAGATTTCTTGCAAATTACAACTGGATTGTTTTGTGCGTTGGACTGAATTCTGTCTCCCTAGCTTACATTGAAGAAAGGGGCTATCAAGGCTGTTGATAAAGTTTCCAACATCAATATAAGTTGATAAATCGTCAGTCCACTGATAGCTCAATGGTGAGGCATCTCCCTCTCCACAGAAACGACCAATGATCAATCCCTGGTTGTAGCTCTGTTGGTTAGGGATTTGACTAGTGTGCGTTTGTGGGTTTATGAGTATTTAGAGCAATGAACAAATACATATAAATTAATGAATAAAATGCAGAAAGGCCTCTTTTTTTATCAAGCATAATCATCGTGGTTTCAATACGCATTTACATTTCTGATGCAATAATCTTGCCTGCTTTTGTGATACCATTTCGAAAGATAGTTGTTACATCCCCTGCTTTTATGATAAGGGCTCAGGGCTCACCCGGTGCACAAAGTGCTCCCCGGCTAAGCGGGGGTAGGGGGAGGGTGGGCGCATGTGTACGCAGCCTTACCCTTGCATTTTTGCAAAGAGGCTGTTTCCACGCCTCGAACCCGTGACCTCGAGGTCACCAAAGGAGCAACTCTACCGTTGCGCCAAGGCTCGCCCTCTATCCCCTGCTTTTATGATATCAAATGTTAAAATGATGTCGGTTTATGGAGATGGATATTAATTTAAGTCTCTCCAACCTAGGTTGAGGAGTTGGTCCAAGAAGATTCTCGCGTAGACCGATATCCAAAGTTGGTAAAGGGCGAATCTAGAATTGTGTGGGAATGGCAAGGTATGTGGTATGCTTTGATGCATGAGCTATCTTTACTGTTTATTCTGTTTCAATAATGTCTCTGCAATGAGAGGTGTGTGAGAAGTTCCCTTCTAAATCTGAAGGCACATGTCTATTTTTGATTCAGAGGTGCTTCTGCATTTGCCATATGCAAGACAAATTAATACTTAGAGTTCTCTTTTGGCACCTGCATAGTGTCTCTTCTGTGGGTCTTACTTCTTTGATGGTCAGTCCCAGTGTGTAACGTAGCTAACCATCTTTCACCAAAACACTTGAGTTTGTAGCACACTCAAATGGGTTCTAACTTCTAAACAACTGCAGGGCTTGATTTGCAGCTTTTTCTGGTGTCTTTTCAGTATCATGATGTTCTGTAATGTTTACTGCAATACGAAACTGATCCCTTTTTAGTTATATTATTAAAGCGGGCCGATGGGACAAAAAGTTTTTGCATGATTTGGAAATGTCATGTTTGCTTTAAATATTGTTGCCCAAGAATTTCATTATAAGCTTGGTATAGTCATTTCAAATTAGGATTGAAACCGCATCATCCTGGAATGGCCACTGGACAGGTAAACCTGGTATGTAAACCCAGAATTTGCACAAACCTGGGCTAACTCTGCCGGATCACGAGTCCCAAAACTGTGAAGTGTGTTTGAAAAATATCTTTCAGGTTTTACGTATTTTATTTTTCCCATCCAAGGATGGAGAAGTGTTTTCATGATATCTTATAGGTTGTCTGTATCTTCTATTTCTCGAGATATCTTGTAGGTGGTATTTATGCACGCAACTTACTTTCTTCTCTCCCAAACTGAATATGAGTCGTGGTTACTCTAATTGCAGTTCTGTCATAATTTTACCTGTAGTCAAATGAATTCTTAGTTGATTATGCTCTGATATTTGCAAAGTATCAGTAATGGGATTTCTTTTAATTTTATTTTACAGTTGAAGGTTCTCTGAGCTCTAGGGGTAGAACAAAAGTAGCAATGAGCAAGCTGAAATCCCTGGAACACACATATGAGTCTCATTCTCCACTGCAAAGGAAACTGCAGGTTGGCGAACTTCTGAATTGTTAATTGCCATTGACCCAACCTTCTGTGATATTATTGTGTTTGCAATGGAAAGCTAAAAGATTGTATGTATTAATTGTATTTTATATAGTTGTAAAGAAAGAACAAACTGTCAATTATAAAATTGATATTCATTTTCAGTTGTAGCATTATCATCATCATCATTTTCAGTTCGTTTTGAAAATCCAAATCATATCGCAAATCATTATCTGGATCAACTGGAATCAAATCATGAGTTGCATCATGAATCAGAGGATTTCTAATTTTTTTTTATTATAAGTAAAAAGTTTTTAAATGTTTGAAAAGTAAGAAACAATAGTAAGTATTCATGATCCATTCATCTTGCATCCATAGTAGTGTCACTACAGTGACAAATGAGATTATAATATAGTCATATGAAGAATATCGTTGACCATATATCAATAATCATATATGTTGAAGATATCACCATAAGCAGGGAAAATGAACCAGTTGTAATTTCTTTTTTCAATTCTTTTTAAATCCAAAAGTAAAATTCAAATCATCTTACCTTATATGACTAGGAAGTGTTGCCTGAGGTTAATGGTTATGCAACGATTCATGGAAAAAAAAATGAGATAGGAATGTTGGGTGAAACCCATCCTTGCAGTTGAATACTTTGCACGCATATCCTTTCTCTCTCTAAAACATTCCCGAAATTCCACAAATTCTCATCTTAAGAGGTTTTATATCACCTCTTAAAAACAGAATAATGGAAAACAAAAAAGTAAAAGTAAAAATAAAATTAGTCATTCCACTGTCGCTATTCCTGTTGAGATGAATTGGCCGACTCACGAGCTTCGTGTTGGATCATGGGATTTACACTTGAATCCTAAGATTTGTCTGTAAATGAAATTTTCATTTTGAATTTGGGGTTTTATATAGGATCTCCATCATTGCAGAGGGTAAAAGATGAATGAAAGAAAATGCTTGTAAATCATGAATTGAAGGTTCATTACTAATGCAACTTTGTCCATACTTTTATACTGGACCTGCTGACTGTAGTATCAATACACTACCAAAGATATGGCTGTGGGTTGGGTTGGTGGATACTATCCACTTGGTTGTTCCTATTGTTGATAGCCTTGGTGGATACCATCCACTTGGCTGTTCTTATTGTTGATAGCCTTCACTATAAGGACCACATTGACTGGGTGATTGTAGACTTTTGATTTTAGTTTTTTCTTTCCATGTCTAAAGTGAATATTCTGCAATATCCAGAGATAACAACCAGCGTCGCTCTATTTGTATCGTGAAATGCTAGCAGGACTCAACAGTCTGTTTGCTGTTTCCACTGGATGGGCTATTGGTCGAGATTTCTTTGTACATGTAGAAGTGTTTTTAAATGTGGGACTGGAAGGTTGCCCTAGAGATGAGGTTTTTTCTATTGATGGTATGAACTATATATATATATATATATATATATAGATATTTTTTTTTGAAGAAAAAAAAAATAGATATGCTTTCTAGTATAGGACTGGAAGCTGCTCAATGAGGCAATTCTTATTGAGGGTATGAACCAGTGTAATTATCTACTTTGGCAGAAATTTCTGCATGTGTCCTGTCTCTGGTAGGATATGCTGATGAACTGTTTGGTTTGCTATGTGAAAAAGGAAGAAGGTACAGGCTGTTGAGGTTATTTTCTCAAGTACCTTTTTTTTTTTTCGCTTAAGTTGTTTTTATTTTCTTGTCCAAGATCCCACATGGAAGTTGAAGTGAACCTAGAAAGGGGTTTATGATGCATCTCTAGTGATTACTATTTATTCATAGACATTGGCTATTAGTACTTTACGCTCACTTTGCTCTAGGTACATACTACCATCACCATCCAAATTTTGACCTATGGGCCTGAATCGCATTTTACAGAGTCTCCCTGTGATTCAGGATGTAGAAAGTGTATCAGTGCTCTTATTTTTTGAGTGCAACTGAATTGCGCGAAATTGGTCTGAATGTTTCAAATGGCATTTCAATAATCAGCTTTGGGTCCGTGTTCATTAATCGGAAGTATCTTGTACAAAAATGAAAATGCAAAATTACTGTTAAAACAACTAATAAGCTGCCCTGTCAGTCATCTTGATTATGTAATTAAAATATGATCCTATGTTGATTGGTTGGGACAGGGACTGCATAGCAAGACACAGATATTGCATTGGTCATTTCAAGGAATTCATCTTGAGTACCCATATAATCCACCTCTATGTGACCTCCGAAGGCATCTGGTCGGCTCATCATATAAATTAATCAGATGCAACTTCTTGAATCTGTCCATGGCAAGACTTCTTTGGCAGAGCCTTCTCTCATCATTTTGGTGCCACAATAAAAAAGGTTATAGCCCAATTACAATGATAACAAGCCATGTCCAAACTTCTTCTGGAAATTTAAAGAAAGGAATTCTGGATTATGTATGGAAGATCTGAATTTTTAGGGCGAATGTCATTCTGCCACCAAAAAGGACGTAATGTTTCTCCATACAATCTGTTTTTAAGGTGCATAGGCTGGGGATTCTCTCCTCTTATCAGTGAGCTCTGGTTTCCTCCCTACAGACAGTGCAGGGCCCAAACAAAGTAATATGAAAAGATTTACATTGGGCCAGCCCATGTTTTGGTTTGAGCCTAGTACTTGTTTGGATCTTTATAAACCCAAGTGCAGGCAACTTAACCCCAATGGATAGTTCAGTTGGCCTAGGACCACGGTTTGCACCCGGAGGTTGTAGGTTTGAAACTACACTACCACACTGGGGCTATAAAGGAGTTTACCTGGCTTCCCTCTGAGCCCCAGAGGGATTAGTCATACCAAGAAAAAAAAAAAAAGTGCAGCAACTCACTTACAACCACAGACTGACTTAAAAGTTGTTTTGTCCTTTCACGTAAGCAACGGGAGTTAAAAGCGGCAGGAGTTACTGACTTTTACTGTACATTGAGTTGCAGGGAACCGATCTAATTATCCAAATGGAGCTCACGTTACCTCCTTGTTCCTTGAATTTTACTTTATTTCCTCAAATTCTAGAGGTCAATAATTGTGTCATGGAAATTGCAAAGCAAGTTATTCTTTGCAAAGAAAGGTCTAAGTGGGACATTATTTATTAATCTGTCCTTTTTGTCTGTGACTGTAGGTGAGACATTAAATTATGTCACAGATGAATAGATTTCCCAATGTAAAAGCTTCTTTGCAATCCTAACCAACTGAATGGTGGTTATGACCTGAATAGCTAAGAAGAAAATGGATAGAGGCTGAATCAAATCTTTTTTTTTTTGTTAAACTGATGGGTTTTGATTGAGTTGGAGGAAATGGATCAGGTTACATTGGTGGTCAACTAGCAAGTAAAGACCCAACTCAACCTGACATGTTTATTAATCGGGTCAGACATGTGAACACCCAATCCGTTGATTCTAACAGGTTGGTTGGGAGGTTGTGATGAAGTGATTTGAATTTGGATGGGCTCAATTTGAGTTACCAGGTTGAATAGCATGGAAAGAACCCAAACTTAACCCATTTAACATGGGGTTGGAAATGCCAAATGAAATGCATCCCAAATGTGAAGTGGGTCAATCTAGATCTCAATTACTGGTTGGGGGCTTTAGCCTCACCCAACGCCAATTGATCATGTAATGTCTTTTGTGCGTTAATTGCCAGAGTTTTGCTGTTTGTTACTAAATGGCTGTGGGGACTGGGGAGGAATGGTTTAAAATTTGGCCCAAGTTAGATTCAGCTCCCTCAAGTATTTGCACTGGTAGGAGACCTTAGTACCTCTTTTATTAGTCTAGTTTTCTTTTTTTTTTTTTGTTATTTTGTACTTTTATTTTCAACCCTTCCTCTTGCGTTTTCTCTTGATTTGATCACTTAATTTTATTTCATTTTCTCTCTCATGTAATCAAACAGGCCAGAGTCTTTTAACTCAATCGAGTTCAAGTGGAGTAGCATGAACTGGTCTAGAATGTGTAGGATTAGCATGAGCTGCACGAGAGTGGTATGAAATGAGTCCTTGCGAATTAACCAAAAACATGTACACTTACTTTTATTATTTATTGTTATTATTATTATTATCATTATTTGATGTGATAATAATGATATTAAGTGGAAGGCACATGCACCACACCAAATCTTATAATTGTTAATATGGATGATGAGACCTTTTAGGCATTATTATTATGATTTGTGAGATACCGAGATTGATGATCAATGCAACAAGGGAGTTACTGGTACAATGATGGAGTTGGAGTTGTTTGACAAATTTAGGTATTTTTTCCATTGGATTTTCATAAAAATAAATCAATAATAAGTGGAAATTATGGTATAACACGATGGCATCTTGAAATTCACTTGGGTGATGGTTCGTTGGATAAGACTTGGGTTTGCTCCTTGGTCTTCTGTTCGACTTCACTCCCAACTTTACTCGGAGGGCGTCGGTATGGGCAGGCACTTCTCCCAGAGGCGTCATTTGGAAACTCTAGTCTAATGAGTAAGAGCTAATTAGATTAATATCTAATATAAAAGTTCTAAAATTTATAATTAGTCTGTTTGATAAAATTATAAAAAAAGCTCTTACTTCATGTAGTAATTGGGACCCACCTTTTGGAATTTGTGATAATTGGAGCCCATATTTTAAAATTTACAACGTAGAATCACCATTTGCACCATTTTGAAAATTTTATCAAGTTATTCTTGTCCAAAACTCTTATAAATTTTGCAATGTACAACTCCCGTTGGAGGCAAAAACTCTAATTTATGAACAAGCTCTAAAAATAAAAAATTACTATCGAAAGTTTACCAAAACCTTTAATATGCAAATAAGCTCTAAATCATAAAATATCTCAACAATGCAACTGGTATATATAAGATACAATTAAATCATCTTATTTGTTCATTTATAGCCTTTTTTCTATTATTTCTTCCTTTTATTGTTTTCTCTCTTTTTTTTAATGACTTTTTAAGACACGGCCAGTACCCTCCCTCCCAAAATGAGAATCACCAGTGTGGAGAAGTTACAGATACTTCTAAACCTTCTCTGAAAATGAAGGTGCTGATGATATAGCATCTACATCCTATGAAAATGAAGGCGCAGATGATATTGCATCTACATCCTATCTAGGCAAAGGACCACCATTCGAATTTTCCACAGATTTACCACAAAGTCGAGATGAGTCCCCGACGCACTTGTCCCATTCATTGAACTTGTCAATGTGGCCTAGGTTTGTCCTTGGTTTGTACACCAGTGACTGATGGACCGCCCCTAGTTTGTAAAGGCAGTACCTCCTCTGGTTTGGACCCCTTTTCAACTCTGATAAAACCAAGTTTTATCACCAATGTGTTTCACTTCACTTTCACACCAAGCCATAGCTCAAGTAGTAATTTTGGTTGTTTTGGCTTGTTGGGGTTTTGTTGAATCTCCCCAAGTTTGTTATGTTGCATTTGGCCTAGGCCTGCTTGTGTAGAGTATATAGGAATTGGATATATAAGAATTCATAGTCAAACGGGCTTTATCGAGAATTATTAAAGAGGTGATGGGTAAATGATACTTAGTCCAGGGATACAAGATGCAGCCTAGCAATGTAGATGCAACAATCAATTTCCCACATGCGCTTAATTCATTTTTCATTTGTGGGAATTCGCATTTGCTTCTTCAAATTTTAATTATTTTAGGAATACAAGTGTTGCAGTTTCTATATATTCAATTACATTTGTTCTTATTAGGATACATGGGAAATGAAAACATAGGGCGGTTAAAAATAAAGATTAAAGGTGAATTTATAAAAATGAATATCAAATGATATTCTTTTTTAAGATAATAAAATTAAATAAGGATGTTATTTGATGCTCATTTTTTAAAATCATATTTTATCTTCATTTTTAACCACCTTATATATTTAATTTCTAATTTTTATGCAAATAAACAGGGCATTAGTGAAAAGTATTAGTTTGGAAAAAGAAAATCTATTCACTCAGAACTCAAATACATGTAAGAAGAGTTGCTGGTGATGGGATTCTTAGTTTTTTGGATCTCCTGTAAAAATTTGCTTATCTGGAGAGTTTATCTCTCTCTCTCTCTCTTTCTCTCTTTCTCTTGTGAAATTCATAGATCTTCAGTTGCTGTTGAACTTCAGCCCAAAGTGGCAATCAAGTCATGCCACTGCATAAGTGGACAGAGACAGATTTCTTATTGTGGAAGGTGGCTAATTATGCCTATACCTGCATCTACAGCATAAAAAGGAGAATATAACTGTATGAATTAAGAGGTGGCTACTACTGCATACAGCAGTACGAATTACGAGGTGACTGACTAAAGCATGGTAGGGAATAGGGCTCTCTGGTGAAGAATTTGAAAATCTATAGCCATCAGCACATGTGGAATGGAGTTGGATTTGTAGGGACATTTGTCTGGGTTGGGTGGTTGGTCAAATAGCCCTTGAACCTGAAGAAATTGAGTTGGGTGAAGGAGACAGTGATCACACAGAAGATAGATAACAAGGGCCACTTTCATGTGACTCTCCACTAGGAAAAAGAAAGGCAGAGGATAAGGCCTGCCTGACTTTATCACCAAAGCTGGTTGAATGTTCCATCTATTTGTTGAAGTGGTATTGTGACTAACTAAGATCAAGGGAACAAAGGAGTTTATTAGGTAAAAACAAAGTTTAAAATATTGGGATTTCTTTTGATTGTCTTTTGTTTTTTTGTGAGAAAAGAGTCAATAACATCAAACAGATTGCCCAGTGTGTTATAACTCATAAGTGGCCCTCTTATGTTGCAGACACTGCCTCTCATAATTAAGCTCCACCAAAAAAAAAAATTCAATTTCAAAGCTGATTTTTTTTCTCCCATCATTTCGTCTATAGCTTAAACTTTCAAAAATATGTTTTTCACAAATACACACCTGAAAGAATATCCATAGAAACTAGCAAAGGGGACTTCTTATAGGAAGAACAAGCACAATCTGCACAGGTTCAAATTGAAACCACTCTCCCAGATGGGAGATATATTGCCAAGTATTGAAAGATCTAAATATTTGATTATGTTAACTGCTTCTCTCTGTGTGTGTGTGTGAATGAAGGATAACCCAACTAGAGAGAAAAAAAAAAAAAAAAACCCAATTGATACTATTAAAAGGCACCCACAGAAAGGAAAGACCAGCCAAACTAGCATAGTGACTCAAAAAGAAAGCCATGGATCACATAATTGCAACTTTTGTGTGTGTTTGTGTCTTTTCTTAGTTTTCTACAAGCCATAATTTTCACTCAGTTGATAAGATTCTTCAACTTCTTTTTGGCCTGGCCAGGTACAAACCCACAATCAAAATCAAAGATCCTTGCATTTCATTGCCATAGACTTTTCAATCACTTCACAATTCCATAATTCAAAGTTCAAATGAGACCGCAACTTAAGCCTTTTCCAAGTCTGTGTGCCCCGCCCTCTGTTATTTGGGAAGTGATGGATCCTAATCAAAGCAGAATCCAAAGAAAAATCACTGTGGAGTTGAAATCCATCTACTCCGTCTAGACCATCCAATTCTGATGTGCCACAATGCTCACAGCTGGTTTCTTTAAAAATGACCGGCTACCAAAAGCTTGTCAAATAGCACACTGAGATCTACTTTAAAAAGCTTGTCAAATCATATTTTGATTTCTGCTCTAAAAATTGTTACTCAACCCCAAATTGATGGCTCAAGACCATCGTGATGATGATGAATGGATGTAAATTTTTTGAGAGTTGTCAGAAGCTCTAATACCCCATAGGAAAGAATTAAGGGATGTTCATCAGTCATGGGCAGGTCGGGCTGAGCTAAGGCATATCCCGGCCCAACCTGAATTTAGAAGCAGAGGACCATATTAGGACCAAGCCTCACACCGACTGTAAGTGCATGCCCCACCCTAACATGTTAGGCCCAAGCCAACCCATTTAGCAATTAGGCTGGGCCTGGCTTCACCAAAATACAATCACTAAATATTGGACCAATTTGTTCGGGCCAGACCGGACTTTGGCTTTCTATCACTCAATGCAAGGCAGTCCAAATCTTTAACTAGCAGCAATCTTATCCAGGTCTGAGTAGTAAAACCTAAGGTCCAATTCCGGCCAAAGCAAGCGGGCGGGGCTGTGTCGGGTCCGGGCTGGCACAGTCCATGAGCACTCCTGAGAATGGTCCTTCTCATTCTATAATTGTACATCAAATTATAAAAAATTGAGAGTCATTTGATTTTTTAGGTTAAGTGGGTAAATGCATATTAACTGAATATTTAGGGTTGTCTGATTGATGTGTTTTTTCCCTTTCTACTTCTAGTCCATGTCTGCCTGGGCCACCCACTTAGTCTTGGACTGTGAATCTAGATTGTGTTGGATATGATCTGCAGCGGTTTCTTCTTAATCTAATCCCCATTTATAGGTGTCATAAGTTTCTCATTAAATGTAGACCAAGAAGTATCACCATAAAGACATGTCAATTATTTCATGACTGAAATGACATCCTTTGTTTTCAAAGCAGTATCTGTAAATACAGCACATTGTGAATCTGACACAATCATTTTCCTTAATTTCTGGGTGTAAAAACTGGGACACCAACACAAGAGAATTACCAAAGTATGGAGTTACTCTTTACAAAAAAGAAAAAAAAAGAAGAAAAAGTATGTGGAGTTACAAGTAGTACTTAACATAAAATTAGATAACAACAAACCTTGGAGATGAATCTGCTAGAAATCTTAATTGGGCGTCTTTGTTTCATGAAGTTGAATTATTAGGAATTTTAAGACCTTCATTTCAGCAAGTGGTTAAAAATGAATAATAACGGTGAATAGCCAAAAATAACCATAAAAAAGCCTCTCTTTAATAGAAATTGACGCAAGAAAAGATAAAAAATGAATATCCAACCATCACTCTAGTAAAAATTTTAATAAATTCAAGGTTCATCTAGATGGGTTACCTCATATCCTTCAACCCTCACCTTATATCCTTCATCCTTCACCAATGACCGCCTTATATCCTTCAGCTTGTCTCTTATCTTTTATCCTTCACCTCTTGAATAATATTTCGATGGAGCTCTCATTTAAATATATTGTATTTCTATGTATCCAATGCAAACAAACAGCCCTAAAAAAAGTCTAGAAATTTCATCTCAGATGATATAGACCGTACTTAGAGAATGCAGTAAACAGCTACAATATATTGTTTAACGTTTTAGTTTGTTAGTCGTTCACAGTTTGCTGACACCACATTGTTTTTGTGTTTTGTTTAACTGAGTTTTGACTCAATCACTAATCAGACTGAGTTGGACTCCAGAGGGAAAGAGATCCAATATATCCATATGGTGTGATAAAAACTACTATAATTCTCCTACAGGGATACGTTTGCAGAAGGTTGAAAACGACAGAACCCTAGGACATGAGATAAAACATATTTTGTATTTATGAGTGAAAGCATAAACACTTGCTTGCTACCTGTGGCATTTATGGGTGAAAGCTAAAAGGCTACCAATCTACCATGGGCATTAGGTTATGGTCCATGGATATAGTTGGCATCCAACTCATTATGAGGCCTGTGGCCGGCCAAGATCTAGAGCATTTAATTCATATGATCCTCTTCTGCCTCCGTTTCGGATGGGCATGCCAAGGTGGCAGCTAGGCCTCAATAATTTTCAACTTGTGTAGAGGAAAAATAGCGTAGCAAAGTTGGACTCCCAGGCCTATTTTGTTTTGTTTTGTTTTGTGCAGCATGAATCTTTGCACTCTTTTGATAACAGTGGAATACTAATTAATTTCTCTATTGACCACTTGTCATGTTTGATCCGATATGGGACCAGGGATCTATGACATGTGAGCCACACGATTTTCATACGTCATATAAATAAGCGCTATAAGTAAAAGGAAGTAAAAAGATACTATAGTGCTCAGGCTTATATAAAATAAAATGGGTGTGAACTGAGAAAGAAGTGGTGAATCACTAAAGTCGTATTTGCGAATCAAGAAAAGTCCGTGTAATTTAGATTTTCATTTCCATGCTAGAGAGGAATTTTGGTTTCCTATATCCTCAATATAAAAATGAATCCTTCCTGTTATGAAAAATAAGTTTATTTGATCTTCCCCTTTTGTGTGTGTGAAAAAAATGTCATTTATTAATCAAACTGCATAAAAGTGGACTGGGTGAAAGAAACTCATGAAATCTTCTCGTTCAACAAATATACAAAGGGCTTGTTCATTTATTATAATTCATACACAATGTGGAATTCATAAATCCTCCTAAGGGCATGGGCATTTTAGAATTCCACCAAAATGCAAAGAAGGTGGAATTCCTGAATTCCTAAAGGCCAATTGGGACTATCATGTGTTGGAATTCATAAATTCTTGTCAAGAAACAAGGGATTTGAAAATGCCAAGGGCAGGCGCGGACCCAGAAATTCTTCATTGGGGGGGCTACTATGTAAGTAAACTATTTTGGGAGGGCCACAATTAAAAATAAATGTAGTTTTTAAAACATATAGGGGTTTTTCTGAATTTTTTTGGCGAGGCCATATGTAAAAATTTATAAAAATATTGTAAAGAAAAGGGGGGGCTTTTGAAATTTTGGGGTGGCCATGGCCCCTGCCAACCCCCCTTTGGTTCCGCCACTGGCTAAGGGGACATGACATCATGTCTCAAAAACCCCAACTACTAGAATTCTAGTAAATAAGCAAAAAGTTTGTAGATATGGTTAGAACAATTTGTATTTTAGCAGGCATGCACCGTTTTGTTCAAGTTCTATTTAACATCAAACATCACTACTGTAAAATTAACTTGCTTAAAAAATAAAAAAAGTTATTCATGTTCTACTAACATGTGCCAAAGAGGCTTGAATCCATAATAGAACCCAGCCATTTAAGAGATAAATCCTATTTAAGTGGGAAGAGAAACATGCTCATGTAGAAAGATAATGCCTGCACATGGGGAAAGAGAACCTAAGGATCAATCCTGGCCGGCGGTATGATGAGAAACTGGATATCAAACCAACCGGGCTATCCCTTAAAATCAGTGCTCTCAGTTAGCGCTCTCGCTCTCTCTAAGTATTTTGTTAGATATATTATTAAGTACTTACTTTAAACATAAACGAAGTTTTTTTTTTTTTTTTTCATTTGGATAGCTTGAGATATTTGTGAATTGCAGTTGCTTGATGCTTTGCCATAATCAATTATAAGTGATGAGTTTTGAGTATAATTAGAGTTAAAAGGAAACTTTTAAGTACAGGGCAACTAAGTTCTGATGTTCCATACATGGCCAAAGGCAAGGCATGAAACGACTTAAATATGGTTCAGTGGTGTACAGCATATACTACTCAGACTAACTACATGTGTCCATGTTTCAGTGTCTGTTTAGTACTTCATTATCTACATTCATGCTCTAAAGTTAAGATAATATGCTTATTTAGTGTAACTTGAATAGCTACTGTCCATTTTTGCTTTGTATGTGTTCTTAAAGCCATTTGTACACTTTCATGGAACATAAAACGTGCCACATCAATGTTTAACTTTTTTAAAAAAAATAAATTAACTATTAAATTCATCAACTAACTGTTATTTTTATTTTATGTGTGTCATGTGTGTATATATATATACATATATAGAAAAATATTCAAGTGCATCTATAGTGAGGGATAGATGTATAGGAATACTCCCCATATATATAAATGATATATATTGATGAGGAGTATTCAAGTGCATCCATCCCTTACCATTTTGGTAAGGGACTGGACTCCCCTTTTTGTACTTAACACTTTTCAAAAGGGGAGTGTCCCTTACCAAAATGGTGAGGGATGAATGCACTTGAATATTTTCCTATATAGATTTCCTGCATAACACCAAATGCCATAGAACTCCTTTTTTGAAAAAAAGAAAACTGCATTTCAATTTAGCACCTTATATAAATAACCTTTCAGTCTCTGATATTTTAGCTTTCACTGTAGCTTGCTAGAGGTAAAATTGACAGGCTAGCTTTGATTGTTTAAGGGAGAGACTGATTAGATGGCTAATGAATCATTCAGATTATGTGCTAATGCTGCTTTATTAGCATCTATTATTGAACCATTAGTCATCAACGGGACAAGAAGTTTCCTGTTTGAAAGGACTAGTTTAAATGGTAGAAGGCCGCGTGGAATCCGAATCCTCTACTGCTTACATAGCAAAATACTCCTTGCTGATTTTAGAATTAGGACATCATGCGGTGGAGTTTGTAGGGCTCATCATTTTAGTTAGTTACGATACGGCTTTGGGTTCTACCCAACTACAAAAGTCTATAAGATGTTGATGATCCTCTAATTTTAAGGTCGCAAAACAAATAATCACAGATAGAAACTTAAAGTCATTTATTTATTGACTATCCATTACATAACCATAGATTAGCAAGCTGAAGACTTCTAATGAGCATAATTTTTTTTCAAAGGTAATTAGATCTTAAGACTTCTTATATCCCCCATGCATAAACTCATCTTTCATGTAAACTAGTAGAGAATGTGTATGCACAGGAGCTGAAGAGAACTCAGATCCTCACTTTAGCTGAGCCACTATTTGCCAAGTGAATGGTCGTTATCAGTCGATCAAGATTTGTTTTCTTTCAGATGTGCTCTAATAAATGTTCTGCTATAGATGACACAGCTTAGACAAGGTCATTTGCTGTTCGATGTGATCTAAACAGAAGCATATTGGTTGGATAATCACATCTCACTTAAGAAGCCACAATCGTCAAATATCTGTTAATGTTCCCCTCATGGTACAGATGAAGAAGAGGAAAGAAAGGGCCAGACAGGTGATAAGTTGGAATACATTACGCCATAATCACCCACCTCTCATCAAAAACACTTCCAAAGATGTCAATAGCAAATGGGTCGGGCACAAGGCTGGTCCACAAGTGTGTTCGGAACCAACTCAAATTACTAATTAGCGACCCGGGATTGGAATTTGATCAGGTCTAACTGGTACTTACGTACACCTAAACTTAAAATTTAAAACCAAATTTACGCCTGGAACCAAATCAAACTAATGATTATTCTAGTATAAAAGGACATGCTTGTTTGCATAAAATCCATAGGAATTTACAGTGAAATGAGCTCCAACTAAGGATTAGAAATGAGGGGGTGAAGGATATGTAATGAGGAGGGAAGAATACAACGTGGAGATGTAAATGGGATCTTAAACTTTTCTAAATATTGAATCAGTAGGGTGATAGTTAGGTATCCATTTTCCCTTACTTTCTATTAAAAGGGAGTTATTTGATGGTCATTATTTTTTTTATTGGTTCTTCATTTTTAGCCGCTCATAGACATGCAAATTCAATGCCATGAAACAAACAACCCTTAATATAGACACATCGTTATAGCAGCAGGTATTCAAGTCCTTGGATCTAAACCCAAGGAGACTGAAGGAGTCAAGGACAGGATTCAAAACCAAAGTTCATTTGGGTCCATGCAATGGACCTGGATCTGGCTTCAAAATAATAATATATGGATGGAAGAAGTTAGACCACACCTATTTTTAAGTTAGACCACTCCCAGCCAAGAGAGTGATAGATTCGACTCCAAACAAACCCCAAGGGGTAGCTCAGTTGGCCTAGGACCACGGTTTGCTCCCGGAGGTTGAGGGTTCGAAACCGCGCTACCACACTGGGGCCACAGGAGGTTTTTACCCGGCTTTGCCTCTTGGGCCCGCAGGGATTACTCCGGTCCGAAGGGCCGGGACACCCTGCGTCAGCAAAAAAAAAAAAAAAAAAAAAAAAAAAAAAAAAAAAAAAAAAAAAAAAAAAAAAAAAAAAGACTCCAAACAAACGATGTTGGATGGTGGGACAACATGAGGTACGCTCTAACATCATCCTCATTCCCTGGTGTTTTACTTTTACCCTATAAAAACAAAAAATGCATTCCTAGGTGTACCTCATGCACGGCGTCGGCACCCACTCAAAAGGTTAATACAAGGCAAGTAATAATCAACAAGCAAATAATTACTGATGCCTGCTTCACTTTGGGCTCCACCCGAAATCATGCAAACCATAGGATCCAACGGTTTCAAAACTCGATCTTATTGTGGTCTATCTATTCAAAAATAAATAAAAGGAAAAACTTTTTTGGAAGGCTTCAAAATTGTCTCATCCTTGGACCACTTGATGAAAGTAGTATTGGGTTTGTGTCTTATGTTTCGGGTTTATTGGATTGGTTCATTAAGTTAGCCAATGCCTAAGTTCAAGGTCATGGTTTTTTTTTAAACTAAGAAAATAAAGATTATATATTAATGCAATTTGTAATTCTAAACTCTTTGAGAGAGTGAGAGAGGTGAGAGCTCTCTCTCCCGTCATGTCGGAGTCTTCCGAACCACATGGGGCTGATAGAAAGCAAGTAAGGGGGAACAAAGAAAGAACTTGTAAGGGGAGAGGCCATAGAGCAAAATTGAGATCTATGGAGAGAGAGAGAGAGAGAGAGAGAGAGAGTAGACTAAGTGTTAGAGCGTTGAAAATTCTTGTAATGAGTTGCCCAATTCCTTTATAGTGGAATTGAGTGAAACGCTCGTATCCTAGTAGATGTAGGCAAGTTTGTCAAACCATATAAATTTGTGTAATTGCGTCTTGCTTGTGGTGTGTTTGATCGTGCCTGTTTTTCCTAATTAATTTCTAACAAGTGGTGGCTACTATGAAGGCACATGCGTGTAACGATTTCTTCTATGTAAATCAAAATAAAGTCCGGATTTTTTCTTTGGCAGTGAATTAGGAAAAGGTGATCCATTCTGTGGCAAAAGCGAAAGTCTACAGACTCTTAAGAAAGGTGCCCTAATTAAACTTACATGATTGATCCAAGAGTCTAGATTATAAGAGTGTTAAATTTTGGCCGTAGGATTTTTTTTTCTTTGGCTAAGGGATCAGGCTGACCATCCAATGTGAATTGCTTGAATCAAGCATAGGTGCGCCTCGTGTAGGTCAACGGGAGACCATTTGCTTCATAACTCCCTTGCACACATCAACCTAGTATCATTTTCCATTATAATATATTAAGGCCGATGATTTTGGATTCAATTTTGACCTTTTTAAATTAAGCTTTGGTAAAAAGCTAAAAAATGTGAACGTTTAGAGATCTGAACTCATGACCTATATATAAATATAGCATTTTAAATAAAACTACGATAACCATCAAACCACATAATTATTACATGTAATTACTTATCAAGAAAAATATCAAAAGTTGCTAGATGGAGCCGGGGACCCTAGCCACATGGACCATGTCGATGCTTAACACCAGTCATTTCTAGGAATTATTGTTGAGGGCATTACACCTAAAAACGAGTTTATATCCTCTAAAGCCATTTTTGTAACATCTTCCTTCTGTCACCCGAGAAGGGGCCACATTGCATATGGTGGGGTCCAGCCCACTGACCTGACAAAGCAGGACTCGTCAGAGATCGATGCAATTAATCAAGCTGGATGTTCAAAATGAATTTTCCACAGACCTAATATCAGTTAGATTTCATAGATTGATTGAGTAGAGGTTACCAATGAGGCCAATTTAATGTAGATGCCTTACCCAAAGCCCATCCTCTTGACATTGAGACTAAATTCAAGTGAAAAGGATAAACTACATAATCTTAAATTTCCTGATAATAGCATTTTTGTCAACAAACACGAAATTATGAGGAAAAAAATGAAGAATGACATTATATGGACGGTCCTTGCATCTTTACAATATATAACAGTTGTTAGGGCCACTTGGACCCTACAGATCTAATGGCTTTAACCCCTTCATCTGTAGTTCATAAGTTTAACATCTTTATTTAAACATAAATAAAAAATCGAGCGTTAATCCAACGGTTCATTTCATTCGGATCCATTTAAATCCATTGGATTGTTGATTATCATAAGGATTATATGTGTATATGTGTGTGTTATATTTGGATGGATAATAAGGTGAGCCCCTAAACATTATTTGTACCGTAAGGATGTAAAGATTGTCCTTACATTGTCATTTTCCAATAGATTATATCATGCCTGTAGATATATAAATTCTTATAATTTGTAAACCAAAAAAGGCCCCTAGAGCCTATTTGGTTAAAGGCATTTCTGACGGAGAATTGGACTTGTTGGGAATTTCTGACATGATGTGATATCTAGTCACATGAGCATTCTAATTAAATACTCCATTTGATGCAAGAATTTAGAATTTCAAACCACATTAAATTGAAAAAAAATGTGGAATTTTAAATGCTCCACTAGGAGGAAGGATTTGAAACTCCACCGCAAGGGAACAACTTTTGGAGAATTTAAAATTCCTCCGTACCTGAATTCTGAAAATTCTGGTAAAATCTCAGGCCTTTCGCATTATGAATTCCCAGATGAGATGGATGTGATTTCCATTAATTTTGGATCAGGTCTATATATATATATATATTTGTGACCATACAAATCAGGGGATTCGCCAATTCGTTAACCCCAATGGGTAGTTCAGTTGGCCTAGTACTACGGTTTGCATCTGGAGATTATAGGTTTGAAACTGCACTACTATATTGAAATTATAAAGGAGTTTATCAGACTTTTCTCCGAGTCCAAAGAGATTAATCCAATCTAAAAAGTTAAAAACCTTCCTAAAGAAGGAGGAAAAAAAAAAAAGTTGGATTCGTGAGCTTTTGGGCTTCCTCTTTTGTAAATGCAGCGTAGCTTTTACTCGTGACGGTCCGTGGAAGCTGCCTTGCCGCCGCGCCTCGCCTTCTTTCTCGTGACAATCCCAGATCGGCACGTGACCCGTGATCCCCACCAGGCACCTTACCCTGACGTGTCTGACATTATTTTCCGTACGCAACCTACTCGGCCAAACTTTTAATAGCAACGTGCTCTTGCCGTCTTGCTTGCTAAAGACATTATTTAATCTAAACTAAGATTGAACTGGTAAAAACAAACAATTACTCCACTTGATCTTACCCAAAAGAAAAGGCTGAGAAACATATAATCTAAACCAAAACTTGACATATGAATTATGACAAACATGTATGATTAACTCATCATTGTTTTTTTTCTTTTAAATCTCATCCATGGTGGTGGAATAAACCCACACACATGAAAAGAGGAAGACACAGAAGCAAAGCTTCGTGATATCTGACGTACGAGTAAGAATGCAGGATATAGAGTTCTTACTAAGACAGCGTTAATTATATTTATTAATTACATTATTCATCATATAATCAATTTCATTGCAAGTTTAACTCAAATAGCATCTACTTAGTTAAGGCATTAATTATGAGTGGATAGAACTTTCAAACAAATCCTATTATTTATATTAAAATTTAGAAAGAGCACATCGTTTGTCCTAAGTACCCTTTTTTTTTTAACCTTTGGAGTAAAATAGGGTTGATTGGACTGGATTGGATCATTCCTTGTAACAAATTATCAAAAGCTATAAATAGTTCTTAAAAATAATAACTATCATATTCAATGATATAAATACATAAAAGTGACAATACACTAAAAGCAAATTCATCTGCCTTCTTGCCAATGCTCTCTCTCTCTCTCTCAACGTTGAAAGCCCTACCCCAACAATGGGGTCATATTGACCAAATATTTCTTCAATCAAATAACTTTATTTTTATTTTCAAAACCTCAAAGTCCATTGGTTTTCAAGTCCGATTTTTATTTTTAATTTTTTAAAATCTTCCAATAGTGCAAAGTGAGCCCATTAGTCTCAAATTGAGTACCAGTTCACATGCGTACAATTGAATGACATCGCTGGATCATAGGTGTGTTCGTCATCATAATAATAATAAGGTCTTCTTTAAATCTGATTTTTTCAATTTTATGACCGAGACTGAAATAACATCGTCAGAGTTGCTCGACTCAGGTCAACTTTTTTTAAAACTTTTTCTACATTGTATCCCATGATATCATTAGATTTATCAGTTTCTATATCATACAATTTCTACAAGTAGCAAGTGAGTCTTTTTTTTTTCAACGGAACACGATAAATTATATTTTATGAAAAATAGATACACATTTAAAACCACCATTTCTCAGTATCATTCATTTGAAAAAAAAAAAAAGGAATTCTAAGGTAATGCATGAAAGTATTATGGGATTTATCAATTTCTATAACATACATTGTTTTTATTTTTTGAAATAGGTGGGCCTCTAGGATATGTTTCTAAAACTTTTGACCCACTTGATGCAGGGATCAACTATCCAGAAGACTCTAAAACCCAATTCAGAAAGTAAACCCTCAATCTCAGTCATCATGATCAGTAAATACAATCTATCTAGAAGATAGAAATAGCAACTAACAAGCATCCATAATAATCTACAACGTGTAAGGAAGTTGATTATACCTTTGGAGCTCGGTTGTGCTCTAATGGAGAAGTTGCGTATTTCTTTGATGATGAAACGCTTTCACTAATCAAATAGGGATCTTCAAGACCTCTTGATCTTCCACGATATGACCCGTATCAGATTCTCCTTTTCTCAAGAAGATGGTGGGATCTCCAAGAGAAAACTGCTAGGAACTCAAATGAGGAACTAGAAGAGGGAGGAGGAGAAGGGCATGTACAACTCTTGCATATAAAGGTGTTGGGCGTGAATCCCAATGCTAGGATAATGCTTGGACGTCCATCCCTTTAGGTTCTCCTCTATTTATAGCTTCTTAAGCCAACCTCTTCTTTTACTAATTGAAATAGAAGTCTTACTTCAATTAAGAATTAGTAACTTTCTCTTTTCTAATTTAAATAGAAGTCTCACTTCTATTATAATTAGTAACTTATCATATCATAATTAGAAATCTCACTTCAAATATGATTAGTAACTTTCTAATTCATTTCTAATTAAAATAAAAGTCTCACTTTTACTAAAATTAGTAAGTTTACTATTACCACTATTAGAAGTCCCACTTCAAATATAAATAGTAACTTTCCTTTTATAGTTCAACTAGAATTAGATACTTTCTAATAATTGGGCTAGCGTGGGGACCACTAGGGATTCCTTAGAAAGCTGGCTCCAACTGGGACACGCGACCCCACATCTCATGTGTAATCCGGGCCCACAGTTAATTGCAAATAACCCGTCTATATAAATGCAATTGAACTCCAGTCTTAGGAATATTACATAGAAGACCCTAAACTTCCACATTACCACAAGTAGGCCCCTCTATAAATATCCATGGATCAATTGGACCTGTCTTCCAAACTTAGATCCATATCTTATTATCCTTGAGCCCCAATTAATTATAATGATCATGGTACCTTTTCAATTAACTCTTAATCGGAATGGTTGCGCACTTACCAATGATAAATCCATTAATTGGCACAAGGGGATATTAGAGATAGATTCCATCTTGACCATTGAATGTTCCCACATCTCTACTACCACGTACCCAAATCATCGAGGTGTTGACCTAAAGTTGGCCTCAATCATTGGTGACTCAAAGCAAATGAATAGATATAAACTTGAGTTCATTAATATCTCAGGATTGAGAGCTTACTGTTAGGAAATTATGAGAGCAGACCTTAAAGTAAAGACAGTATTTATAAGGTGCTTCTCATGGTCCTTCAATACATTCAATGTACTATCACTATGATCTAGAATCTTACATTATGATGATCGAGATAAATCACACTATCTCATAGTGATCAAAGTGCTGCAACCTTGTCAGTATAAGATGTCCAGTCTCATCACTGGTTGTGAAGATATTTAAGTATAGGATTTGTCACACATGTCTCCCGTATGTGGATCTTATCCATACACATGTGTTACATCTAATATACTTGTGGACTCCGGTTCATCTCATGAACCATCATGTTATTCGTATTGGTTATGTGCAAGTATATAATAAATCACCATTCATATCATGAAAGGAAAGCATGAATATACTGATAAATAAAGAAATTAATCAATTTATTATATCATCTACTGGATTGAGCCCATAAAACTAACACTTATGATATTATGGGATTTGAGAAAAAAAAAAGTCTAAAAAGATATTAAAGGGTGGAATGACTCGTGACATTATTTGAATTTTAATTATAAAATTAAAAAAAATATAAAGAGGACTAATACGTCAAATCTCCTTATAAGAAAAGGAGCACGCAGGAAGAGAGGGGTTCTTAAAAAGTGCCTAACTAGAAAGCCCATCATTTTGCTTTCATAATGGCTGTTTGTTAAACTCAAATGACCAAAATGTCCTTACCTTTTGGAAAATAAAATGCAGTTACCTTTCTTGGGAGTGCAGTATGTAGTATGTACTGTCCCCATCAAAGCTAGTGCCTGATGCTGATATGTTGAAACTTCAAAGTTCAGCAATTGCAATGCTTTTTAACTTTTTGTGTGAAAAACTGATTAGGTAGATTTGTCATCATTGATTTAAAATATCATAAAAAGGGGGAATCTCTTCACCATTTTTAACAAAACATGATGATATTTGGCTAATTGTATGAGCTTTACCTCCTCATAAGAATGTAAATCATCAAGTAAGGCCAACCTGTTTATGCCAGCCATTTTGAGTCATTGCTAATTTAAATGGATAATGAGGTTAAGCACTTAGATTAGGGGTGCTTGCTCATGGGTCGGGCTAGCTCGGGATTGATATGGGCCCAACTCGCTTTAGGCAAGGCCTAGATATATAATTTTGGCCCATTTAATATTTGGGCTCGGCTTTGATTAAGTGAAAGAAAGGCTAAACAACATGTGTTTATAACTTGGTGATAATTTATCTAAACAATTGCCAGCAAGTCAAAACAACTTATAAAAAAATTAAATAAGACATTAAGTTTTTACCTTATTTCAAAAAATGACACAAGTTTAAAATCTTTTTAAATTAGTGCCTAAGTTTTTGGAAAAGTTCTCAGTTAAGGACATTCATCCATTTAAAACTACTTTCTGGCTACTTTCTTCATTTTTTTTAAAAAATACTGAAACTACCCTTCATTGAAGTAAAACTTTTATTTACTTCCTCTATATTTTCCTCCTTTCCTTCATCGGCATCCTCATGGTAATCGAAGACAACCAACGTCCCAACGGTAATCGTTCAAACCATGTTATAGCTTTAATATGAAAATGACAATTAAACTATATTTTCTACAAGAAAAAATGATTCAAGAGGAGGTGGGAAATGAATACCTAACTGCCTGGTAATTCAAATCTTAGAAACATAAAGGTTACCATTGCTTTATATCCTTTGCCCTACACCTCTTTCATAATCAATCGATGGAGCTAATTTGACTATAAATACCTATCTATTGAGAACTAGAGGTTGTTCATTTGTGTGGACACCCTCTTTCTTACTTAACTTTCGAAGTTTCATCGATAGGTTCTTATTCTTGCGATAGTAGGCTTCTTTCCCCATACTTGGGGCTTCTCTAGAAGCAATTTTTTTTCTTCCAATGGCTAGGGTCTCTGCTCCCTTGGCTAATGATACCAAAAAAGGAAAAATAATTTTTCGATATATTTTATGCTATCAAACATGTCCTAAATATATGTTACATATCATGCATTATTATTTACAGTGGTGCGTAGGGAGCTCTCCATGCACACCTCGTTGTGGGGCTAACCTAGGGGCCCACATGGGGATGGGCCGGGTGGATTGAAAGATCTGGCTATGGCCTACCCATGCATGTAAGAAAATGGACCATACCTAATCATTCTCACCCCTTGATAAAAGACAAAATTTTCTTCATTAGAAATAGGTGTACAGTAGACCCAATGGTCCAATCTATTTGGATGGGTGGAAACCCAATAGTTGGGTGACTATCAAGGGAATCCTGTGTGTGATCCATTAAGATGGACCCCCAGGTGGGCCCCACTATGAGGAGCGCCCGGTGTGCACCAATAAAAGGCGTGCATAGGATGACTTACCTCATTATTTATAATA
Source organism: Litsea cubeba (assembly GCA_012931725.1). Lineage (NCBI taxonomy): Eukaryota > Viridiplantae > Streptophyta > Magnoliopsida > Laurales > Lauraceae > Litsea > Litsea cubeba. The sequence goes on from CM022947.1 coordinate 127,591,814, forward strand.
ATACTAATAATATAATATGTAATTAATATATATATATATATATAGGGGAGTATTTAAGTGCATCCATCCCTCACCATTTTGGTGAGGGACACTCCTTCTTTTGGGAAGTGTCAAGTACAAAAAGAGGAGTCCTATGTACTTGACACTCCCTTGTTTTGTATTTGACACTTTCCAAAAGAGGAGTGTCCCTCACCAAAATTGTGAGGGATGGATGCACTTGAATATGAGAGATAGGGGTGGGACCCTCACATTTAATTTATTGATATTGAATATGGATGTGAGGGCCTCCATCCTATCTCTCATTTAAAATGAGAAAAAGGGGATAGAAGGATATTTAAATATAAACCTAAATGGACCAGATTAAATTATTGATCAAGTCAAAAGGAGGTTTAGGTTATACAATCAAAGTGTTGAGACCCTTCGGTTAGGCATTGGGAGGTCCACTAATACCCATAGATGCAGCATACTTATTTTTATTCTTGCAAACAAACCATTGGAGCCAAAAGTGAAAGCTTGGGAGTTAGGGTGCATATCTGTGTTAATTAAACTATATATTCGTCGCAACCCACATTTTAAAATCAGCGATAGCTACTTGACTTGTCTGACTTGTATTCTTCAGTACTAGTTTTTTGGTATTAAAATAATGCTTTTAAACTCCCTATTCTAAAAGGTGTAGCATGGTATTACTGTTGTGCAGGGAAGCCTCTTCATACACATTGTTTAATGGAGTAATTGGAAATCGTTATAATGGAATAAGTAAATTGTTGGTGGGGTCGCATAAAGTTTACGTCATGTACCAATATGCGTTTATATGGATTTAGTGGATACTACTTAGAGAAATAGTGGGCATGGAAGCACATGTCATAAAGAAGAAGAACAACAAATATACTCATGTAAAATTAGGATCTTTAGAAGGCTAAAGTCGCCCACCTACCTAGTAGAGAGAACGATGAAGTGTGAAGGCTATCCGCATTAAATATAGGTGCTGAACTAAATGTATTACCATGCATGATAATCACGAAAGTCCAATAGATGAAAAGACTTAGATGTGACCTATTTGCATGACAAATAGGAAATCTCACACTCTAAATAATGAAGTGTGGAAAAACGGGGCTTTTTTTTTAAACTCCTTTAAATGTTGTTTGAGACAGGGTTTGAATAGTTGAATGGCTCAAACTACTGTTGCTATAACATAGTTTTGATTGGATTAAATCTTCCTTCATAATAGCAAAAAGTGTGATTCAAATTTGGGAGGTTTGAACTTCAATAATGAGGTCCTGTTGTGGTTTTATTTAACAATGGGGTAAAAGAATCCATGAGCCCTCCCCTTGTGAGACTCGGACGCTGGCTATGTACGACAAAGGTTAGACCATTGTGGGCCTAACTACTAAAAGGTCCCCAAATAATTGAAAGAGAGGTAAGTAAACTTTTGAATAAAATAATAACATCTGAGATACCACTTCAATAATGACACAACAAGAAGCAATCTGTGAGTTTATTTTTTTATTGATTGCCAAGATTTGCTCCAATGATTAGCTGATCTTTGGCATGGTCAAGTCTTTGAGATATCATCATATCCATTAATTTCATTGACAATGGATAAGATAAATCAGTTTATGAATGTTATATGTATAGCATATTTTTAAGGGGCATTTGGTGAAAGGTCCTTCAACAGTACTTTTTATGGCCTGTGGTCCAGGTTATTTTCTCATAAAGGCAGCGGTCCCCTTTTAACATTTAATGAGTCAAAAAGACAAAAATGCCCTCTCTTTATATACTCTATACGTCACCAAACATACATTGCTTTAAAATATTCCGTCATACACTTCGAAATTTAAGCAAAATAAAGATTCTGAAATCAAAGATGAAGGAAATTGCACAAAGAAGTAAAATCAACTCATCAGTGACCTCAAGCAATTGAATCATCTTGACTTAAACTTAATTGAGTTTGATATAAGTTTATCTAAGTTTTGGTTTGAATTTATCTGAGCTTGATATGAAATTATTTGACTGTGACATGTATTTATCTAAGCTTTATATAAAGTTATCTTAGTCTATGATTAATTAAATAGGACTTTAAATGAATTTATCTGTATATTATATTATTTTTCTGAAGTTTGATTTCAATTTAACTCTGTTTGTTATTAATTAAACAAGGTTTCAAATGAAATTATGTGACTTTGAAATGATTTTCTCCGAGTTTTTATTAAGTTTATTTGAGTTTCTAATGAAATGATGAGTTTGGTATGAAATTAATTGAATTTCACAAGATCTTATTTGACTTTAAAATGTATTCAACTTGGTTTTAAATGAGTTTTTTTTGAGTTTGCTGTGAATTTATCTAAGTTCTGTATGTGTTATCTGACTTTGGCATAATGTTATTTGATTTTAGCATGATGTTATCTGTGTTTGGTATGAAATTATCTAAGTTTGATAGGAATCTATTTGTGTTTGCTTTGAATTAATATGAGTTTGATACGAATTAAGTGAGTTTATCTGAGTTTGCTGTGAATTTATTTAACTTTGATGTATGTGTTATCTGAGTTTTATATGTGTTATCTGACTTTGGCATAATGTTATTTGACTTTGGCATGATGTTATCTGTGTTTGGTATGAATTTATCTAAGTTTGATATGAATTTATTTGTGTTTGCTTTGAATTAATATGAGTTTGATAAGAATTAAGTGAATTTATCTGAGTTTGGTGTGAATTTATCTAACCTTGATGTATGTGTTATCTGAGTTTTGTATGTGTTATCTGACTTTGGCATAATGTTATTTGACTTTGGCATGATGTTATCTGTGTTTGGTATGAATTTATCTAAATTTGATATGAATCTATTTGTGTTTGCTTTGAATTAATATGAGTTTCATATGAATTAAGTGAATTTATCTGAGTTTGCTGTGAATTTATCTAACTTTGATGTATGTGTTATCTGACTTTGGCGTCACTACAAGAAAATACATTTTTAGCGGCGAACTTATAGCGGCGGCCAATAAAATTAGTCGCTATAGTATACTTATAGCGGGAGCCAATCTGACCCATCGCTGGAACACAATTTCTAAGATACTTTTACCGGCGGCCTTTGCGATGTCCGTCGCTAAAAACATTAATCTAAGGGCGCCAATGATTCGCGGGAAAAATTTTGGTTTTTACCGACAGTGAAGTGTTGGATGTCGCTACAAATTATTTGTAGCGGCGGCCATAAGTTGCAACTGACAGTATAAATGTAATCCTCCCACTCTAATTTATCTCTCCTTCACGGTATCTCACTCTAAATCTCTCCCCACTGGAACCCTCTCTCGCTCATCTCTCCCCACTGGAACATGAAGCCAAGAGCCTTTTTTTTTTAATAGGTCTTTATGTAGATGACATGCTTTTTTTTTTCCCTCTTTCAATTTTGATTCTGTTCATGTGATGTGTTAGTTCTTCTGTTCATGTGATCTATTTTGGTTCCTACTTACTAATCCTATCTCAATTGTACATTTACCTTTTTAGATCAATTGTAAGGATCATCTGTAAGTATTAGCATGGGAGCATGGGATTTTTATTGATATTGAATAAATACTATTTACTTGTTGAGTTTTATATATTTACTGTTATCGATGTACTTCTATAGATTAATTTGTTAGATGTGTGAAGAATATGCAAAGATGGATCTTTGTAAATTATTGGCAGGTATTTTTGTGATTAATGTGGGGTTATATTTGTTAAAAAAAAAAATGCTTTTAGCGGCGGCCACGTGACCGCTGCTAAAAGAAGTATTTTTTAAAAAAATAACCGCCGCTAAAAATATATTGTCATATATAAATCCTGCTTTTAACGGCGCTCAAACGGCCGTCGCTAAAAATTTTTTCAGCGGCGGCCATTTTATTATTATCGGCGGCCAATGGGCGCCGCTATAAGTTTTCTTCGTCGTCCATCTACGCGACGGATTTCTTTTACCGGCGGTCAGACCCGCCTCAATAAATAGAAATAGCGGCGGCCGGTGGACGCCGCCCAAACCTTTACCGTCCGGACATGTACCGACACCCACCGGCGGCCAGTCAAGCCGTCGCTATTACTTTTACCGGCGGCCGGCGGCCGCCGCTACAAACAGTTTTTCTTGTAGTGCGTAATGTTATTTGACTTTGGCATGATGTTATCTGTGTTTGGTATGAATTTATCTAAGTTTGATATAAATTTATTTGTGTTTGCTTTGAATTAATCTGAGTTTGATACGAATTAAGTGAGTTTATATGAGTTTGCTGTGAATTTATCTAACTTTGATGTGAACTTATTTGACTTTGGCATGAGTTTTTTTGAGTTTGCTGTGAATTTATCTAAGTTTTGTATGTGTTCTATGACTTTGGCATGATGTTATCTGTGTTTGGTACAAATTTATCTAAGTTTGATATGAATTTATTTGTGTTTGCTTTGAATTAATCTGAGTTTGATATGAATTAAGTGAATTTATCTGAGTTTGCTGTGAATTTATCTAACTTTGATGTGAACTTATTTGACTTTGGTATGAGTTTTTTTGAGTTGTTAAATGAGTTTTTTTGAGTTTGCTGTGAATTTATCTAAGTTTTGTATGTGTTATATGACTTTGGCATAATGTTATCTGTGTTTGGTATGACTTTGGCATGATGTTATCTGTGTTTGGTACGAATTTATCTAAGTTTGATATGAATTTATTTGTGTTTGCTTTGAATTTATCTGAGTTTGATACGAATTAAGTGAATTTATCTGAGTTTCCTGCGAATTTATCTAACTTTGATATGAAGTTATTTGACTTTGGCATGAGTTTATTTGAGTTTATATGAATTTATCTGTAATCACAACCAATTTGAAAACAAGTTATGTTACTTTGATATGATATTATCTAACTAGATTTGGTTTGGTTTGACTAGACTTAGTTTGAATTTATCTAGCTTTGATAAAAATTTAACTGAATCTGGCAACCTGTCCCATGTGACTTTATGCAATCAATTGTTCAAGCAATCTCTTAGTTTTCTTCTTTAGCTCTTCATTTCTATTGAAATAATATCTTTCATCAAGGTGCTCTTCCAATGTCGATAAAGAAAGACTTTCCTCAAGGCTGTTCTAGGACTAGCCATGAGAATTATGAAGTAGTCCACTTGCCATGCTCCAAGACCCAACCCGTTATAGATGGTAAGGACTTGTAAAAATAATCTGGGAAAGTTAGTGATGTCATATGCTTAGGGACCACACACCCATTTAAATGGTTAGAAGGGCAAATAAGTCATAAAAAAAATCTGATGTCACATGATTAGGGACCACACACCTATTTAAATGGTTAGAAGGGCAAATATGTCATAAAGAATATGATGTCACATGCTTAGGGACCACCGCCTGAATTAATTCTATGCGCAAGGGACTGTAGGACTTAAACCGTAATGTTATGTCCTAGAGACTTTATAGCCCAATAATGAGGGATCTCTCCCTAATTTACCCTATTTTCAAATGCGTATGTCTTGCATGGTGCAATACAACCGGTGGGGACCACCTGGCCCCATGATCATAATGTAATTCCATCACATAAACTACACCCCCCACTCCCTATATAACTGTCACGGATCCAATGAGTTTTACTCTAATTTGAATTGGATCGACTGTTGAATTGAAATAAAAAAAAAACCAATGCATTTATAATCATTAAACGTGAGAGTCACAAATTAAGGTGTTCTATTGAGTTGAAATTTTGTACACAAGTTGGTTGAATGTATATTCTTTGATCCCCAAATCTCTTTGGTGGGGCCTTGGAGAAACCGCCAAGTTGCATGCCGTCAGAAATCCCCCAAAATAAAATTCCATGCAAACAAATGCCCCCAAGTTTTTCGTGCATTAAGCCATCATGCCCAACACCCCAAATTTAGCACTCATCTGAATTTTGTAGTTCTCCGGGTTTGATCATGCAACATTTTGCCAGAATTATGCCTTACTTGATGGACAGAATTAGAATAACTTTAAGGCCCTTAAAATAGTTTCCTTTTTAGTTGGATGATTCTCATTCTCTGGACATGGCCATTCACATGGAGATCTTTTCAAATTTCTTTTTTGTCCGTGATTGTCATGTTTTCAAGTAGACTCTAAAGACTAACCAAGCCGAAAGCTCGTGAATGTGGTTTTGTGCCTATGTCTAAGTGTTTCTTATATGTGGTCTATTCTATTTTCTGGTCCTACGCCACAAAACATCAACCTACTCCTTAGGTACACTACCCTTTTGAATTGCCACAAGCCCAAATCTAATACTAATTCAACCATCACTCACAATTGAAATTGAATTATATAAATATATATATGCCTGCTGAAACCATTAAACTTGAGGGCCAAACATCAAGAAGTTAGGATGATCTAACAGGGTTGATATTTTGCACACCTCTAGTTCTCATGGATATCTTTCCAACGTCTTGGCTCTTTGGTTGGAATGGCCTGAGGTGTGCACACATACCTAGCTGCACAATCCCCATGTGGGGATATTCTTACCTGAATAGATATGTATATTAGGGACAATTACCGTACGCATGGCACTAAACCCGACATTGGCCCGATAAAATTTGAAAACGTGAAAATTATCGGATAACTGTTCGTAAAAAAAGAACGCTGGATTGTGGCGATTTTATCCTTTATTGTGCGATATCCTAAGGGGGTAGGATAACCCGCGATTCGATATCCTATGGATGTAGGATATCTCACTGCTATCCACTCCCGCCAAAAGGAAAGCACATATTTTCATTGCGAACTGAAGAATTCTGTTTCATCTTCTTTATTTTTACTTGTGAAATCCTATGAGATTTTACCATTCCATCTTCTTAAGGTATGTGGGCCCATATCCTAAGGTATATGGGCCCATATCATTTCTGAATGCATTCAAAAGAGTCATACATGTGGTATTGATAAATCTTTTTTCTGTTTTGATTCTCCTGATGGAAACTTTAAAGATAAAGTGATTATTCCGTCTAAGATATCCTACGCTCTAGAATATCGCACACGGTAAATAATAAGTCGTCGTAACCGCATCGTCCTATCCTATACACAAATAGTTATCGGGTAATTTCTATTTTTTTCATCTTTTATCGAACAAATGTTAAATTTAGTACCATCCGTACTCTGCGCACCTGTTAATTTGTGACTTTTACTGTTTTTTGTGTGAAAGTGTGTTGGGCTTTTGACATATGGGCTTTTGTATATTCTGTGGACCACAACAACCGACAGCAACAGTACGTGAAAGCATCAGAGACCGCACTAAAAGTCCTCTCTCTCTCTCTCTCTCTCTCTCTCCCTGCTACTTCAAGGGAAGGAGAAGAAGACTAAGAAACAGGAGCATAAAATACTAGAAGGAAACATGTATTTTTTCCTTTTTCCATTACAACAAAAAGGTGAAAGTCCTTTGCAACTTTTCTTGAATTCCCATGCATCTTTTTATGTTTTCTATAGGTGACTTTAGTGGTGTTGTTGGTGTTTTTTTTTTTTTTTTAACCTTGATTTCTCTCTATATGAACAAGAATATTTATTGCTTCTTGCAACTGTCATTATGGGTTTTTGGTATTCAGTTCATTGGTCTTTTGTTTTGTACATGTTACTTAAATTTGAAGAGATTTCCTTGTGATGTAGTTAACTGTTAGCTCTGTTTTTCCCATGTTGTTTACCCCTTGATATCTTAAGAGATTTGATTGCAATTTAGGTGGGTTCTCAAGCATTTCATTTGCTTCTTATGATTTCTTGGGAAATTTGAAATGGGCCAAAGTAGGTGACATTAGTTTGATGGGATAGTTTGGTGGGTGATTTTCCTTTTCTTTTAGAACTTTGGATTTTTCATATTTTCTCTGTTTTTTTTTTTTAATATGGGTCTGTGCTGGATTATCAGGATGTTGATGCGAGGAGGGGATCTTCAATGCTGTCTCACTTAGTGTGAAATGATGCGAAACCAGCTATGGTTTGCTCTGCTGATGATCTGCTTGGGTGGAGCGATTTTCCCAAAGGCCTCAGAGTTCTGCTCCTTGATGAAGATAGCCTTTCCTCTGCCGATTTGAAATCCAAGCTTGAAGAAATGGATTATATTGGTATAAAATAAAATTAAATTCTGCTAAATTTGAAGAAATGGAATTATCGCTCCTGAGTCTTATTCTTGTTCTACCATTTGTTTCTCTCATAAATTTGCAGCCACTAACCGCATACAATGTTTTTTGTTAAGGCATCTAGCAGCCCCCAGTAGCAATGACTTGTTCTTCATGTTTGATATCTTCAATAATGCAATTTTTGTAATATATTGGCTATTCATTTCAGGCCTTACTCATTTCCCAATTAGCAATGAGTGTGGCACTCCTGTCTTTTTTCTTTCTAGCAATGCCAGAGATTGGTAGTTGGCTTCTTAGAGTACTGAGAAAACTGGGCTTTCTTATTGGAATTCTACATATGATATTGTTAACTGTGGGTCTTTATTTTGGTTTAGGGAAAAAAGTACTATACTTGGTTTTGTACACTTCATATTCCCCTTCATCCAAGAAAGAAAACCCCTGTTTGTAAGAATTGCGAAGACTTAGTGACATGTTTTTTTTTTTTTTTTCTTTTGTTAAGTTTAGGGTGACAATTTTAGTAAATGCTCCCATTTATTTTGAAGATATGAATATTTACTAGTCTCTCTGGAAATGGGATATGAGCAGTCGGTAAACTCCTAATTATGGATATTATTTTATAATATCTCCAATTTTTCCCAAGTAAATCTGTCTGTAGAAATTCACTATTTGTTATATTTTGGAAAAATTAAGGGAACTTTTCAGTTTCCATTCATCACTAATTCTTTATATGCTATTTCATGTTCTTAGTCTTCAATTTAAACTATTTTTTGAGTTCCTTTTTCCAATTTCCAGTTCAAATTTCAGCAGAATCATTCAATCATTTTTAGATTGGGTTTTACCTACTTTCTTCTGTGCATCTAAAGATTGTAAACTCCTCTCTTTCAGTCTATACTACATTTACTCTTTCCCTGATGCATCATGTGTATTCCTTGCAGTTTCTACATTCTGCAATGAGAATGAAGCATTATCAGCAATTTCAGATAAGGTTGAGAGCTTCCATGTAGCAATAATAGAGGTAGCGAATTTTGAAATCAGAAAGGCAAATATTAGTTCTGTTACATGGACCGATATTTCTATCTCACGCAAGAATCTTGTTTGTGTATTCATCTTGGGTATAATTCATAATTGCAGGTAAGTAGGGGGAACAGTGATGGGCGTTTTAGGTTTTTAGAGGCAGCAAGGGATTTACCTACCATAGGTAAGAGCAGAGACTACTCAACGAAATACTAAATCAGAGATCCCTTTCTTTTTCTTCAAACTCTTTTTTATGTTGGAAGTTTGATTTTAGCCATCTGGTTTTCAAAGTCAATAGAGTCGTCGTCGTCATCATCATCATCATTATTAAAGATTCTGCTGTTATATATAATTGTCATCAACTTTTAAGCTACCAATGAATTGTTTCTTTTAATGTGGTGTGTGTGTGAGAGAGAGAGAGAGAGGACTATGCCTTCTCATTACGGAGCATGAATAATATAATTAATAATAGCATGGCATTTCAAATTTTACGAGTAAAGTATTTGTTTTTGCTATATGAGATTGTACATTGAGATGTCCCTAGTTTTTTTGCTATATGAGATATTTCTTATACTTCATTTAAAACTTAAAATCCAAATAGTTTTTGCTGGAATGAAGGAATTTTTGCTTGTTATAAATACAATTCTAGTACTTTTATTCATTGCTCTAGCTTTAAAAGCAGGATGGATTTTCGAATTTAGTCAAAGCTAATGCTTAGGGTTATCTGATTGTCTAAAACCTTGACTATATACATTACTGAAATTGCTTTCTGCAGTGATTTCAAACATCCATTGCTTAAGCACCATGATGAAGTGCATAGCGGTGAGCTCTCATCTTCTATCAATAATATCCTACCCACAAACTTGTACATTAATACATGTGTTTATCCTTTTAGTTTATGAGTATATGCATTTTTCCGTGTGTACAATGCATATGGTGTACATATATATTGGTGTCTAGTTTTATTAAAATCCTGAAGTTCTATGAACTTTTCAGCTCGGTGCAGCAGAGTTCCTTCAGAAACCTCTATCTGAAGAGAAACTCAGAAATATATGGCAGCATGTCATTCATAAGGTGAGTTCTAATAAATTTGTCTCTCACATCAGAAATGCTCAATGAAAGGCTTAATAATGCCAGGTTTCCACCTTCTCCCGGATGTTGGAAAGTGGCAATAAAATTTAATACAGCAGCATTCCGCGAGAAGAAATATTGAATCTTGCAAAATATCTGCCTCAGCATATGGACTTCATGAAATATGCATAGTAAAATGTTGCAATGCTATATACTGGAATAGTACCCATGTCTCAACTCTCAACACATATTATGTTAGTTGTAAGATGTGGGTCTTATCTAAATGTTTAGCTTCAAATGTTTCCAACATTTAGTCTTTCAGTTCTTTGAGATTTTTGTCCGTTGTACCTCTAATCAAGATGATGAAGATCTCTGAGCTCAATAGCCCTGAACAGGCCTTCAATGCAGGGGGCAGTGGTCTCTCCAAATCATTGAAGCCCATCAAAGAAACTGTAGCATCCATGCTTCAGCTTCAATCAGAGACTGCTGAGGTGAAAAATGAGAACCCGTCTGACACAGATAACTCTGCGCATGCTGATGGCCATGACACTGAGCAATCATTGGCGAGCGATAAGTATCCAGCACCATCGACCCCGCAATTAGAACGAGGAAGATCATTGGATGTTGGAGACTGCCAAGACAAAACAAGTTGCGCTGTAAAAAACGAGAGTGGCGAGCATGACAGAGAGTCAGAACTTCGAAAAGTCAGTTGCTCGGAGTCGAAATCTGTCGAAAATACTTGCATCAATTCGGTTAGTGCTGTTGTGGTGAAGGCAGATTCACTGTCCTCTCCTGGAGTGCCCCTATTGGAAGAGGAGGTGGATTCAGCCGATGGTTCTAAAACCTTCGAGTGTAATGCTTCTAAGGAAAGCATTATATCTTCCCATTCACACAATGGAGACAATTTAGAATCTAGCGCAGGGGATGGAAACCAGAAGAAGGCATCAGCTCATCCCAATTCATGTGGCACAAAGACTAATAAAAAGAAGACTAAGGTAATTCAGCTCATGAACTTCATTCAGGCCTTCAATAACAAGGTCTTGTGGATATTTATTTTTTACTGTTTGTGCTTTACTCTCTGGTTTACTTTGTATGCACCAATTCAGATTTTGTATTTTAGCATGATTGAATTTTCAGTTATTGGCTATGTATAGGTGGATTGGACGTCAGACCTGCATAGACGATTCGTGCAAGCGGTGGAGCAGCTGGGAATTGACCATGCAATCCCTTCTAAGATTTTGGAATTGATGAAAGTGGAAGGACTAACAAGGCATAATGTGGCGAGTCACCTTCAGGTTGATGTTATGAACTTTGCATAGTAGATTTTTTCTATTGTGGTCTTTATAGGTGCATTAGGAAGCATGTCGTCATTATCATCATCTTAGCTTTATCCATAAACCTGATTAGGAAGTCTATTTATTGGCTATGTGAAGACAATCACCTGAAATCCTTCAATGGGCATGGATGACCACCTTATACGCTTTTCGAGTATGTGAAGGGATTTCTAACCATTTTTGTAGAGATTTTTGTGTGCTTTCAACTTCAAAAGGGGCAGTTCAAAGGTGCTCATTGGCGCACCCACAATGTTGTGGGTTGCACTCGTGTTGAAAAAAAAAGAAGAAATTAAGTGCATACAATGAATGGAAGCGGAGAAAATACTTTCTTTTGGTTGATGAATGCCACAACATATTGAGTGCAATGATGAACCGTAATAGACTTATTCACTGCATGGACTTGGACAATCGGTTTGGGTGATGACCCTCATGGTGTAGCGTACTGCAACTTGAAATTAGAACGCTCAAGGTCATGCACTTGATTAGACCTATGTAGTACACATCTTGTCGAAAGAACCATTCAATACAAAAATGCAAGCTTTAGATAAACTTCTCATATGATGCTCTGTTGCTGTGTAGAAATATCGTATGCATAGAAGGCACATCATGCCAAAAGAAGATGAGAGGAAATGGCAACAACAGAGGGACCCTATGCAAAGAGGCTACATGCATAAACCTCTCATGGCATTCCCTCCCTACCATTCCAACTGCGGCCTTCCTGCTGGTCAGATTTACCCCGTGTGGGGCCATCCTAGCTGTCCCACCCCTGGAATGCAAATGTGGGGTCACACCAGATATCCAGCGTGGCAGCCTCCAGAGAATTGGCTTTGGAACACTTATCCCGCGGTAATATAAACACAAATTCAATAATCAACTCAACTCAACTCTCTCTCTCTCTCTCTATATATATATATATATATATCAACACACAATATATGTTCATACACATACATAAATATTCACCCAAGAGCAGTCCGCATATGGAAGAGAACTCATCACTATAATGCCCATATATGACTGAGATATGCCAAGGATATGACGGACAAAAATTCTGCACATAAAAAATGAAGTATCATATACAATTAGACTTGATACGTTGTCTTCTTTGAAGTATCCTGGTATATATAATAGCTCATCACCCAAGTGGGAGAGGACTGCTAATATCTATATAATGCTAGTGAGACAAAACAATGACATTTGTTCCAAGTGGTAGATCTGCTGATTGGGACATGGGTGTGTGAGTTAGGGTGCGTTTTCAAGTCTCCAATGTATTAAAAGAATAAGTAGCAATGGCATTCAAGTCACAATTTGTTTGTGATGAGTTTTGGATGCTCCATGTGATAGTATTGCACCCATGATTATCTGATTGGGAATGAATCATGGCTGGTTACTTCCAAAAGGAATCTTGTCCGGGCGCTTGTCCTATTACATGATGGTGATACATAGTAACATGCTCATGCATGCTACCATATTTGGTTGATGTCTGTACGTGTTTTTATATGTTGTGTTTCAGATGCATGCTGATGTTTGGGGCTGTCCTGTTATGTCTCCCCATGGTCCCCATGTCTTTCCTCAACCTCAAGTGAGCATACATTGTTACAAGCTTTCAGATGGATGCATTCATGTATTTTATTCGCGTAAGTATCTATGCTAACTGCACTGTGTGCATGATCGCTTTAAGATGCAGGATTATGGTTTTGTGGAACCTAACATGGAGGCATTAAGGAAATCCTTTGATCTCCAACCGGTAAATTCTTAACTATTACCAATGGATTTGTTTTAATGGATTTTCTATATAATAAGGGAGCTCAGTTTTTGAATCCTTGGATATTTTGGACCCTTGGATTTATGTACATATTTCTGTACATAAATCCTAAGGCTGAGAAGAGATTCAAGATCCTATTACAAATGATAAGAGGGTATGGGAGTGCCCTTGATTTTCTGTGAAATTACGAAACGTGCTATTATCTTTTCGAAGAGGATATAGGAGTGCCCTTGGTTTTCTGTGAAATTATGAAACGTGCCATTATCTTTTCAAAACTTCCATGCAAGTAAAGATCTGATTAAATACACGGCTATGATTGCAATTGAGTGATTGAACAGTGTGGAATTTGGGCCCACAACTTACCAATTTGCTCCTTCACATATATATGTTGTTTTTCACGGATTGTGGAATCTGAGCTAATTTGGATTATTTTGGTAGCAGATGCAAACGTGACTTGCATGTAATTGAACTAGACTGCTTATAGTAGTTGGCCACTCTAGTTTTCAATGGCAAGGGTCTAATTGGCGGGGCTGTTTTACCTAAAAAAAAGAAATCCGGCCGGGCTTGATTTGTGGTTTTGATTTTCCCCATATTTAGCTGTGCTCAAAACGTGGTGCACCGTGCCTGAAGGCAAGGGCAATAACTATTGTTTTAATATTATACATCACATACTACACAGAAGAGTTTGGAGCTCTAATTTCATTGGAGATTTTCAAAATCACGTTCACCCCTTTATCATCAATGGGTCAAATTTCACTTCAATTGGAGATGGAGTCCATCTTCAATTTGATTCATTTGACAGTAGGTTCCACATTGGTTTATCATCTCTTTGCAAGTGACCATTTGTCATATTATTTAAGCTCCTTCGGCTCCCATTAAGATATATCTATGTGGTCCCTTCCACATTTCAACCCTTTCGGTATGCAATTGATCATATTGATAAGGATGGGTGACGTTTCAGCTTCATCTAACAATCCTGGGATTATGGGATAGGCAGTAAAAGGGTGAAAAAAACTTATTTTAAACTTACATAGCAAAAAGAAAAAAAAAGAAGAGGTATTTTCACATTCACATTCTCTTCCTCTAAAATCATGAACATAAGTGGGACATGGACATGTTGCCGCAAGGCTTATTTTAGTAGTAGAGTACAAGTATGGCCCATATTAGTGTTGGATCTAGCCTCTGATCACCCTTACATTTGTCCCACTTTGGGGTCCCAGAAATAATTCAGTAGCTATCGATGGTGAACTTTAACAAATCTGCTAGTGACATAGGCCCATTGGCTTTTGGAGTGTCTTCAAAAGCACCCAGTAATGTTTGATGAATGTTGTTTGCAGGCACAAGAGGTGATAGACAAGTTGGTGAAAGAGGTGATAAGCCAGCCATGGCTACCTTTGCCCCTAGGCCTCAAACCTCCTTCCACTGACAGTGTCCTCTCAGAACTCCACAACCAAGGCATCGGCGCCTTCCCACCACGCCCACACCACTCCATCTAAGTCACCCACCTCTGCTTTTCTCTCAAAGACAGTTGCAGTCATGAAAATAAAGAAGAAAAGAAAACACAACCTTCATCATTGCTGTGAGTGAAAACTAAAGAGATGACTGTTTGATCTGTTTGATTTGATGGATGGTATCTTTATCCACAATCCTATTTCTGAGCTGGTGCAACAGTCATGGTCGATTGCACAGGTCATCCGACACCCACGTCTACGTCCACTGAACCAAACGTATTTGGAGGAAGATAGAACACGTGTATAGTTTCTGATCGTAGAATGGATGTGGCTGTGAGAGGGAAAGAAAGGAAGAAAGGACAAAGAGAGGGCGTGGAATATTGAGCTGGGTTTGGCCTTTTTTGTAAGGGAGCTTAGTGGAAGGTAAGTGGGTGGTGGGGACTGGGTTTGGGTTGGGAGGGACTGGCACTTTGCAGGCATGTGTAGTTTACCCCTTGGGGCATAAGTGGAGGCAGACATGAAACAGGTCAGACGTCAGGTGGGAACTGGAAAGGTCTTTGTCTTTGTATGATCCTTGTAATCATAATGTCACAACACTAACAGTAATGAGATGGGTCTTGTTTCTCATCATCATGTCTTCTTCTGCTCCCCTCCCTCCCTCCCTCTCTCTCTCTCTCTCTCTCTCTCTCACACACACATGTTTTTTTTGGGTTAAAGCTCTCCTTCCATAGTTCCATTCATTTGTAGAAGCATGAATACATGAGGTTGCATGCATGTGGAACAGTTTTGCAAGTACTGCTGATAATTTAAATTTGTCATGATAATATTATGATACTTTATTAAAACTGTATCATCATGATATTGTTATGATGAATTAGATTTCGTATTTAATTTTTTTATCATTAGATTATAAAGACATATAAAGTAGGAGAATATTCTCCTACAACAGTGCAATTTGTTGAGCCCACTTAGATGCCTACTTATCAATTCGTGTTGAGCCCACTTAGATGCCTATTTATTAGTGGGGGTGGGGGTGGGGGTGGGGGTGCATGGAAATGTCACCCTATGGATAAGGGTCATCAAAAAAGTTGGCGCCTGTCTATTCATCTTTAGACTTTGATTTGATAGCCTTATAGTGGTCTTTTTTCTATGGGTGTCTTTGAAATTCAATCCATCAATAAATAAAGGTTTGACCTGAGTAAATTTGGGTCTAGGGCCGAGTTATAGGGGATGAGTGTGTGAAAGGGGGTACACCGATCAAAAATGGAGTTGGGCCTATGAATCTGGACTGCATATACTTATTGCTCATAGGAGTACATTTCTCTATAATGTTTTATTTTGAACAAAAAAATAAACATAATTTAATTTTGACACGTTTGTGTCGAGACATTTTTAACTTTTCAGTTTTTAGCAGATGTGCTTTGATATGAATTTTTTTTATAGGAAGTTTGTTGTGAAGATTTTTGGAAACATACGCAATCTTACAGGAGGAGAGGGGTCTACTTGAGACATTTTCATCAGAAGAGATGCAATCTCTTCCTTCTCTTATCAAGTGGATTTCACATGAGATAATAGACCAGTAGCTTTTTCAATAATAACTTGATATAAATATAAAATTTGAAACTATTCTGATAATATCTCCTGATAACCATAATTACCACAATGCTTGGGAATAATTTATCAGGGTTGTCAGCAAAGAAACATGTTAGGTTTTCATTAATTGGTTTATTTATGGGTTGGACAAACCTCTGGGGTTCATTGAGTTATATTCTTTATTTAGAAAAGGATTCTGAAGATAGAAGATTGGAAGGACTCTAAGAAGAAAGTCTGAAAGAATTAGAAGAAGAAAGCTGAAAGAAAAGTGCTGAATTTCCGGATCATCCAGCATGGAGTCCGCTCGAG
Source organism: Litsea cubeba (assembly GCA_012931725.1). NCBI lineage: Eukaryota > Viridiplantae > Streptophyta > Magnoliopsida > Laurales > Lauraceae > Litsea > Litsea cubeba. The sequence continues at coordinate 127,608,432 of CM022947.1, forward strand.
CGAACGCAGTTAGAATTGCCAGATGCCCCGAGACAAAACCTCATCCGCTCGAGCGGATAAGACGGAAGAGTCCAAGTTAATTAGAAACCTCTTTCTAATTGTGCCCAAACTGCTTGTTTCAATCCTAATCAAGTTAAGCAACCTTAAACACGAACTAAAGGGTTATTTAAAAGACTCAACGGCTATTCTAAACTGTGACCTCACCTCTCAAAGTTTTGAGTTAGAGATTTAATGGAGAGAAATCTTCTATAGAGATTAATGAAGGAGTTGTGCTGCAAAGTACTCTAGAGAGTCACGTTCTTCAACATCCCTTGTAGAAGATCATCTTCTTGCGTAGAAGATTTGAGGAGTCAAGTGCTGGATTGAGTCTGTTGCAATCAACGGCGTGAAGTCGTTGAAGCGTGAAGCGACACAAGATAACTTTAGTCATTAGGTAGGGGATATATGGGGAGGAAATCTGAGTTTTTTGTGATTGCGAGATTCATAGTGTTTGATTGTTGATCCAGTTCGGATCGGTGGTTTTTTACCTAGTTAGGATTTTCCACGTTAGATTTGGTGTCCTTATGATGTGTGCTTTTTTAATTTATTTTCTGCTGCATATATTATTGTTTTTGCACACTATTGGCTTGATTGATTGAGTAGACGAATCTAGAGATCGCGAATTCTAAACTTTCAAAACAGGAATCAGGGTCAGGGTTAACTGAATAACTGTCTAGGCTCCAAGCCCAATTGTAAATAGCTGCAAAACAAACCTTTGGAACATGGATCCATGCCTGCAGATACGAGCCATGGTGCGACTCTCAGTTTCCACGGCCAAAGGCCCAGTTTAAGGTACAAGTTTGATCATCTTCTATAGAGATTAATGAAGGAGTTGTGCTGCAAAGTACTCTAGAGAGTTACGTTCTTTAACATCCCTTGTAGAAGATCATCTTCTTGCGTAGAAGATTTGAGGAGTCAAGTGCTGGATTGAGTCTGTTGCAATCAACGGCGTGAAGTCGTTGAAGCGTGAAGCGACACAAGATAACTTTAGTCATTAGGTAGGGGATATATGGGGAGGAAATCTGAGTTTTTTGTGATTGCGAGATTCATAGTGTTTGATTGTTGATCCAGTTCGGATCGGTGGTTTTTTACCTAGTCAGGATTTTCCACGTTAGATTTGGTGTCAATATGATGTGTGCTTTTTTAATTTATTTTCTGCTGCATATATTATTATTTTTGCACACTATTGGCTTGATTGATTGAGTAGACGAATCTAGAGATCGCGAATTCTAAACTTTCAAAACAGGAATCAGGGTCAGGGTTAACTGAATAACTGTCTAGGCTCCAAGCCCAATTGTAAATAGCTGCAAAACAAACCTTTGGAACATGGATCCATGCCTGCAGATACGAGCCATGGTGCGGCTCTCAGTTTCCACTGCCAAAGGCCCAGTTTAAGGTACAAGTTTGATCTATATAGTTTGAAACTTTTGTTTCTGGGTTCTGGCTGTGTAAGACTGAGGTCCCTATATATTTTAAGCCCTATCTGGAATGGTGAGAGTTCCTTGAAAGAGGACATGGAGAATGTTTCTGGGACAATCATCTTTGGGAATTTAGGTACATTATACTCTGCTAGCTGTTATCTTCAATGCCATAAAGAAGATGATTGGCAGAGAAAATGCAGCTTCTGTTTAGTCAAAAAGGGGCTCCATAAATCTAATATTTGGCAGGTGTGACTAGTTCAATACATCTGATGTTATCATAACACGCAAGATGTTCAATTTGTTTCATGTCACAGAGAGCTTGCGCTTGTGTTGCTTTATCATGAAGTCTTAACACTCCAAATTTATAAGATCAATCAACCACATGGGCTACTGGGCAACGCATATTTCCTCAATTTAGGCTATTTGCATTGATTGGCAATGGAAAGCCTAGACTGGGATGTGAATTGTGGAGGGTTTGCATCAGTAGCCCATGTAAATAGGTTGACATATATTATCTTAAAATCTTAACTGCTGTTTGTTTCAGGTAATTGAATTTCTAAGAACTTTAGGATTGTAGTTTTAAAAGTTAGTGAAAATGAAAAAAAAAGGTAGATGTCCACGAATGATGATCGGATATAAAATGAATAAGGGGAGATGGGAAATGAAGTCTGAACCATCATCCTAGTAATTCAAATCCTAGGACCTAGTCGAGGGATACGTGCAATATTGATTGTTGAGCCTTGGCGGAAGAAATGAGGTTTGCATGGCCAGTTTACTCTATTACCGTTCACTGTGGGCTGGGCTTAGAAGTCCCACGGTCCATTAGCGCCGAGGAAAAAAGGACAAAAAAAATAGTGTAAACTACTGGGGTACATTGGTCTGGGCAGAGATCAGAAATATGGCCTTCCCTGAAATTTAAGAAAACCTATTCATGTTATTGGAGATTTTAGCAGTTTTTCACATTGGCCCCTCTAGAATCTCTTTTTCATAGAGGTCCTCCAAAGCATGTTTCCTTGTTCCTTTACTGCATGTTGGGGTCTTTTTTGACCCCCTTGAATTTAGCTTGAGTTTGATTCGACTAAGGTCAGGTTCAAATTAGCTTTTTAGAGTCTGGAATCAGACTAATGTGCAGCCTATGTGCCCAACGGCCCCAACTGTTTTAGTTGGGAGTGCTGAGAGGGTTCAACAACTCCTAGCGGAGATCCTTTTGCAGTAAAATTGTTTTTTTTTTTTTTTTTTTTTTTTTTTTTTTGGGGGTGGGGGGGGGGGGGGGGGGGGGGGGGGGGGGGGGGCTACATATATAGTTTTTGGGGCGATCGCACCGTAGGACCGGGGGGTGGGGGGCGCTACATATATAGTTTTTGGGGCGATCGCACCGTAGGACCTGGTCCGCTCCCAAAACACTCGTAAAAATTATGGGTCCACTTTTAAAATCCACATCAAATCATGAAAAAAAAAAAAAATAGGGGTTGAGAGTAAAATGGCCACTTGCCTATTTGTTTTAGGAGCACCTTTTTGTCATTTATTGCTTTTTAATAGTAGTTTTTGTGTCATGTTGTGCTTCTTACTTTCAAGTTTCAACTCTCACATATTTGTTTCTCTTTTTTGACACTTAATTTTATTCCTCTCTACCCCGCATTCAAACAAACATACCCAATTAAGGGCTTGCCTATATGACTTGCTATGGTCAGTCTTGAATTTTAATTCTAATTAGCTTAGACTGGCCACTTATAGAGAAATACAACAATTTCTATTTTCCTTCATAAAACAAAGAGGGGATGGAAAATGGACATCATGAACACATGCATGGTAAAACACAAGGAGGAAAAGTAAAGTTTAGAAAAAAAAAAAGCAAAAAAAAAAAGAAAACATTTTCAGTTTTAATTTCTAAAGGAAGTAAAGGTATATTCAGTCCAACTTTTGGGCGCACCTTTGATCAATGCAAACCCTCTAATACAATAAGTTCGGTTCGCTTGACGTATTAAATACAAGCTTCGCCTGAGTGGGCAGATGTCAGCACACCACGTGTGCAGTGTGGCCACATAAGCGCCAAGTCACCCCAATAAAACATGCTGATAGAGGTGGTGGGGTCGGCTCTAGCTGTTGGGACCCGGCACCGCTTTGGATTCAATAAATGCGGTCGCAATTTGGATGTGGGCGATTGCCGCCTTGTAAAATTTGAAAGGTAGCTGATTGTTTTGAACGGCTGGTGAGGCCTACCATCCTAATAATCTTTCCAAACGAAGTCAGATCGTTTCATGTGAGGTGGGCCACACTATAGATGTCTGTGGCTTTATATTCTTTTCTGATTCTGAAACACTCTCTGTCTATGGGGCCAGGCCATTGTCAAGACAGCAATGCAATTCTGGGTTTGGATCATTTGCTTCTCTCACCTATGGAAAATCCAATCCTCTCGAAATAAATTTCCTCCAAGTCTGGGTGGTGTTGCGCATAACCCAAGATTTTGCACTAATAAGAGTTGATCCCATAGTAATTTTGACCATTTGATTGAAAAATGTGATTCATGAAATTGTATAAGAATGTATCAGTTTTTTTTTTTTTTTTTTTTTTTTTTATCAAATGGTTAATCTTATAATAATACCGACTCTTATTATGGTAATACATGTCATGTATTGAGAGGAAATTTATTTTTGAGCGGCTTGGATTTTTCAATATGTGGGGGCCATTGTGAAGTTTCACTCCTTCAATTCTAGGTTTTTCTATGTTAAAGCCGGACAGGACCAAACTCTTGATGCTGCCCAATCACCCTTTTTTTTTGGGCCACTTATCATCAGATTTATTGGCTCACTTATGATCAATCTATTTCTTTACACTATGAAGTGTCTGACCTCACATGAATTACACATATTTAAGTGATCTTGTAGTCAGTCTCATCGTTCATGTATGGTCTTAACAAGTAGATAAGGCTTCATACATGTGACCATTTCTTTCATACATCCAAAACTATATTATAGTAAAATTTAAATTCAATCTAATATTTCAAATCCATTCATCTGTGGTCCATAAGTTTAACGGCTTTATATAAAATAATAAAATTGACCATCGATCCAACGGTTCACTCCATTTGGATCTACCAAAATCCAATGGGATGGACCCATGTTAATAGGAGGGGTGGGTTTGGATAGTATGCTTAGATGGAGCATGAGGTAGCCCTATGAGGTGGCTTGTACCATATGACCCGGAAGAAAGCTTCTACAGGAGCGTTACTCACATATATATATATATACGAGCAAAACCCCGTGCATAACCACGAAACCACCAAATGCACAAACTGATATAAATTATTTTTAATAAATTTATTAATTAGTAAACTTGTGAGTCCTTTTTTTTGTTGCTATGGGGAAGAAGAGAAGAAGAAGAGAAGATGATGCAGGCTCAGGTGCAGGTGTGGTGAGTTTGGAAAAAGAAGAAGAAGGAGATATAGAGGGGATGAGATTGAGATGTCTGCATGCAGGGTGTGCGTGGGTGGAAGAAGAATATGTAGAAGAAGAGAAGATGGGTTCAGGGCATGCGCAGGTGAAAGAGAAGATGGGTTCAGGGCATGGGTTCAAAGGCAAACAGCAACGACTCAATGCTCTACAAACTAAACCATACACACAAGAACTAGATGATGGTGATGAATTCCTAAAAAAATATTGTATGATTGGAAACCAGAGGGAAATATGGAAGGGTGTGATGAGAAGGAAAGATTTTAGGGAGTGAGACATGGAGAAATTTTAGATGGAGAGATAGAGAGGTGTGGATGGAATTTTTTCTGCATGATTGGAAACCAAAGGGAGGAATGGAAGGGTGTGATGAGAAGGAGAGATGTGGATGGAATTTTTTCTGCATGATTGGAAATCGAAGGGAGGAATGGAAGGGTGTGATGAGAATGAGAGATTTTAGGGAGTGAGACATGGGGAAATTTTAGATGGAGAATGAAATGAAGTGTATAAAGGGAGAATGAGAGATTATAGGGAGGGAAAGATGGAGAAATTGTAGATGGCAGATTAATTTTTATTAGATGAGATTGATCGGAATTTAGGGTGTGATTGGTTTAAGTGTATATATCCCTTTGCTGCCACTTGTGTAACGCCCCAAAATCCGGGCGCCTCGAATCTCGGGGCGCTACGAGAAAGTACCCAAAAGATGCGGAAAATCCAATGATATAATCAAGTGTGAATCTCATATGAGCAAGTAATTGGACAAGCCCTAAAATTTTATTTCATTTTAAGGAATTACAAGGTACTTTCCATAATTAAACTAACTATTCAATCCTAGGCCAACACGGCCAGCTACAAGAAAAGGAAAGAATATAAACCTATATGATGGACGCCTCACGATGCACCAACTGCATCAATCTCTGAACCCTGCGGCAACAGATCAACCGCCAAGCAAACAACCAATCAAAGAAAGCGGAAGATAAGATACCTGGAGACACCAAGGATTGGGTCAGGCTCGAAGAGCCAGGCAAATAGGCATGTTTAGATGGCAATACATTATATCATTAGATAGGAAAGAAGATCATACCTGATCCCAGCTGTACCTGCATGATTAGTATCTCGATAATAATATAGAATATCAGAGTGCAACAGAAAACGGTGTAGAGTGTAGTGCATAAACGAAAATCGAGGTATTGATATAACAGATGTTTGATACAACATAACAAGTAGATAAGAGAAGCCATCAAAACATCAGATAAACCACACAAGCACATCAGAGTCATCAGTAGCAGAAGTAAACAGAGGAAGTAACATTACCATAGTCGTAACCATCGCATCCAGATCCAACCGTATCAACGGCGGCAGTTAAAGACAATAAACAATGATATCCATAATATATAATATTCATACATCCAATATACATACATAGAAGCACACCAAGGTACGTCCACAGTTGAAGTACAAAGGACGTTGGGGGTCAGAGCCAGCCCATCGTCATCGTCCCAACAACTGTCGATGGACACCAACCATGGGGTCATAGCCACCCACAGCTGCCGTCACGTCGAATAGGAGCGTACAAGAATCCATCAATGTCCATAGCCACAGCCAAGTCTCAGCCATTGGTCTTACGTGCTATCTCAACCAACAATATCCATAGCCACGGCCAAGTCCCAGTCATTGGACTTACGTGCTAGATCAATATCACCGTCCATCCATACACCCGGTCCGAGCGCCGGCGGTCTCAGTACCCCACCCACACCTGGTACCTACTGTGTCAATCACATCACAATATCAATGTCCATGCCGGCATCATAACCCTCGGCAGACTAATCAATATCAATGTCCATGCCGGCATCATAACCCTCGGCAGACCAATCGTACAACCACAAATCTACAGATCACTAGGTGGGGGTACTCCGAACTAGATAGCCTTATTATCCTTAATATGAGATGATAATAGTCAAGGGTACGAGACACGGAGTTCGGGTATAGCTAGTCCATCCTTGTGGTTCCCAACAGTTAATAATGCATACCCTTGTAAACTCCGCTTCTCTATACGCTTAATTAGTATTATCTCAATATACAGTCCGTATATCAGTATCTATCGTTAAGTTCCCAATATTATCGGTCAGGACTTCAAGTGCATGTCTTGACATCTCATCCAATACGGACCGTGATCATGGATCAGAGCCTAAGTGCAATGCCCTGATTTATAGTACCTCTCAAGGCCTACATCCAAGGTTCGGATCTACCAGCCAGCCTTAGTGTCCGTTTCATCAACATAGATACCACATATTCCAAATCCATCGATGATTGCTGCCCCTCTATTCAGGTCCAAGGTCCCACTTCACGTAAGACAGTGATCACGGAGTCCCAGATGCTTATTAAGTATCATTGGTGCTCCTGTAGGTATTTAGCATCATAAGACATCCATAACCCTTGAATCAGGTTCCGTTTTACAACCCAAGACCCTACTTAGATGGCTACACGGGTCAAGGTTAAGCCCGGCCCTTGACTCGTGTCTAGCGTATTCCAATTAGTCCAAATGGAAGTTCAACGGGGCCTACACATGATTAGATCATGAAAGGAAACCCAATCCGGAAATTCACTGTTTATAGTGTACCGGGTCGACATCATGGGTCCACGGGTCGACTGGGTGAACTGTGAGAATTTCCACAACATCTGGCAGGTGAGGGGATCCTTAGTATGGTCGGTCGACCGGGTACACTGGGTAGGTACCCTGTGGTGATTTCAACTCCCAGCTGAGGGTCGGTCCACTGTGTGCTCGGTCGACCGCCTGGGTGACCAGGTCGACTGGGTACATGTGAAAATCATATTTTTAAGAGTCTGCCCTCTTCCATTTCTCATCAAAATCCTATCGAATGGATCCCAGATCTTCACTAATTACTTCCATACATCAGACACATCTCCCACATCATGACCTCATCACCAATGGGCCATTGATCTTCCAAATGGGGAATTCCCATCCATCAATGGCCAAATACACATAAAAAGAGCTTAGACTAACAATTCTACTTATCATATCATCCAATCAACCATCCAAATACATAAATCATACCAAACATCCATAAAAGACAGTAATTACCAATCTAAGCATGTTAATCAATTTAATTAAAGAATCTAAGCATGTCTACTTGCCTTTCGTTGGAGATGCCCAAATCCAAAAGCACTAGCTCAAAGCCCAACAAATCAAACCTAAGGAATAATTAGCAAAGTAAAACTAAATTAAAACATAAATCAATGGGAAGCTCTAAGCTACTAAACACACTACTACAACCCAAAGTATATTAACCCAATTCTAAGGGAAAGAATAGCTTACCAAACAAAAGGGCGGATTGGTGGCTTGCAAGTTAGAGATGGGAAGCCCGCGGGGTCCACGCGGAGATGATGGTGATCATCAGAGGTTATGGCAGCCTCTAAGATCAATTCCTAGCAAGGTGGGTGAGAAAGATTGGGAAAGAGAGGAAAAGAATTGAAATTGAGATGGGGAGGTTGTGGGGGCCCACTTGATCTGTGGCCCACTAAATTAGTGGCGATGATGGACTTTGGTGGTCCATTGGATACAAGAAGGAGAAGACAGAATAGAAGAAAGAAAGAATGGAGCAAGAAAGAGAGAGAGCAGAGAGAGAATTAGAGAGAAAGAGTGAGATGGCTGGGTGGGTGCACATTCACGTTGACAGTAGGGGAGTGAAGAGAGGGAGAAATAAAGAAAATAAGAGAGAGAAGGAAATGGTGAGATGGGTGGGGGATGAGGAAGTCAACACGTTGACAGTGAGTGGAGCGAGGTGAGTGAGGGATGAGAGAAAAGAGTGAAACAGTGAAGGGGAAGAATGGGGAAAACAGAGAGAGAGAGAAAGAAATGGAGAAATAGAGAGAGATGGAGGGGCTGGGTTCACCGGGGATGGTGGAGCTCGGTGGTGATGGGGAGGTGGCTCCGGGACAGTGGGCGGTGAGGTGGGGTGAGGGAGAGAGCTTAGATGGGAGATGAGATGAGAGAAATGGTGAGATGGGTGGGTAATTTCGTTGGCTGGGAGGAGTGAGAGAGAATTAAGAAAGAAAGAGAAAACAGAGAAAGGAAAATGGAGGGGGAATAGAGAGATGGAATGGGCTGGGTGCCTCACGTTGGTAGGGGGAGGTGAGTGAGGAAGAGAGAAAATGAATGAAAGAAAGAAAAATAAGAAAGAAAACAGAGAAAAGAAAAGAGAAACAGGGAAGGGAAGGGGAGAAGAAACGAAAAATGGAGAAAAGAGAGGTGGAGTGGCTGGCGGTGATCGAGGAGATCGCCGACGGCGACGGCGATGGTGCCGTGCTCGGAGTCCGGCGGCAGTGGGCGGCAAGGGTTGGGAGAAGAAGAGATGGATGAGGGAGATGAGGGAATGAAGAAAGAAGGGGTTGCTGTGTGTGGAGTGAATGAGAAGAGAAGAGGGGAATGGTCTTGTGACCTAAAAGAGGGGAATGGGAAAAAGGGGAGATGGGTCTCACGTGGGTGAGGGGATGGGTAAGATGAGAGTGGAAAAGATGGGTAGGGTTCACATGGGATTAAGGTGGGGTAGGGTTTGACTAAAGTGCCCTCTTAATTAATGGGTAATGGGTTAGGCCACGGGTGGTTGGGTCATCCTAAGGTTAAATTCACAATTCTCCAAGGGAAGCCCATCTGTAATTAGGATAACCTATGGTTGACTTGGTCAAATTGGGTCCCACTAGGTATGTCTAGGGACGGGTCCTCACAACGTGTCCATCTCCAAGACATGCCAGGTGTCCTCCTCCAGGAATTGAAATCGAAGGGAGGAATGAAAGGGTGTGATGAGAATGAGAGATTTTAGGGAGTGAGACATGGGGAAATCTTAGATGGAGAATGAAATGAAGTGTATAAAGGGAGAATGAGAGATTATAGGGAGGGAAAGATGGAGAAATTGTAGATGGCAGATTAATTTTTATTAGATGAGATTGATCGGAATTTAGGGTGTGATTGGTTTAAGTGTATATATCCCTATGCTGCCACGTGTCCATGTCCAAGACATGCCAGGTGTCCTCCTCCAGGAATTCTATACATCCCTTTAGTAATATATATATATATGAGGGGTGCTCTCCTAAGTTGCGGCTTATGTTATCCTGGGCTGAAGCAATGCTGGTCCCACAAATTAAAATGTAATATCTCTATTTTTGGCATGATAGATATTGCAAAGTCAAGATAAATCCAATCAAAACTGGATTATTCAGTTCCATCATGCCAAAAAATAAAGATATTACACTTTGTGGGATTAGTGCTGCTTCAGCTTAGGATAATATAAGTTGTAGCTTAGGAGAGCCTTTGCTATATATATATATATATATATACGTATTCTTTTGATGAAAGGTACATCATAGGAAACAAATCTAAGCTCTTTGAGAGACCCATTTGAATGCACGCTAATTATATTATTATATTAAACTATGTAGCCTAATTTCAATTGAGAGACCAACTCCAATTAATTTTGACTGTGGGCGATTTATTGTGACCCCTCAAGTCACTTTCCTAACTTCTCAACTTTCTATCTTATAAAAATCCTCTAAATTCTATACGATTTTACCGAAAAAAGGAAGTTCCTATAGGCAAAAAATGACCCAAAACATATATATCCACCATAATGGTCCCAGGGGCCTTTTTTGTTTTGTTTTTGTTTGTTTGTTTCCCGAGCGGCATTATCCTTGTCACTCCTTGTCATCCGCATACATGAGCAGGGATATCTTTAATAAGACTAAAATATATGTAATTTCAAAATAGAGGATTTTACGGGAAAAGTCCTGAAATTCGGCCATTCCTTGCGAAGAGTCCTCGGATATTATGTAGCACAAATGGGGTCCGTCGACATTTTTCATTTTTTTTAATGCTGAGGGGAGCGACGCTAGCGTCGCTTTACGCGGTTTTTACAAAATACTCTTCTTCCTCTTATTTTTTCCTCTTCTCCCACCTATTTCTCTATCTCCCACACTCCATTTTCTCCCAATCATCTTAGAAAAACAGTATCACAGGCTTTATAAAAAGATTACTATTAACCGACATACTATTTCTTTCTTTCTTTTTTCATATTCTCATTATTTATCTTGAAAAGTGAAAGATTCCAATAACAATCTTATACTGATACATTATCATGTAGAGCCTCCCTCAACCCATGAACCCATCCATGAGAAACGAGAAAGAAAGGTTACTCGGCAGTGGAAAAGTTGTAATATTCGTAGCTTTTCCACCAAAATAAAGGGCGAAAAACTTGTATTCAGAGTTTTTTTCCACCGATATAAACGACGAAAAACTTGTATTCGCAGCTTTCCGATCGATATAATTAAAAAAAATGTTTTTGTATATATTCCCCTAAGATTTATGAGATTTGTAAATAGGCCCCTTATGTTTTAGTAATTGCAAATTGGCCCTTGTATTTTCATTTTGATACCTTTTGTGTCCCCAAAATCAATAGTCTTCCAACCATCATAGGTTTTTAGAGCGAAATGATACTTTTGTCCATCTCTTTCATCCTTATATGCATAATTTCAAAAGCTTGGACTCAATTTTTTTTATAAAGCATGTAACATTAACAATTGCACTTAGTGGGAGAAAATAACCTTATATAATTTTTTTTTATCAATTCGGGGCTTATTTCATTAAATCAAAATTGATCATGACAACAATAAACACCTATACTTATAACCGATTATGATTTATCCAATCCATATATGACCTACCGTTGGATTGATGAAAGTTTCAAAATACATGATTATACTTCATGTGTAGGGGGTGTAAAAGAGATATTGGGGGAACATGTAAATGTAAAAAAAATAATTAATTTTTTGAATTTGTGAGGGGGGTGGTTTTGGCTCTATGTAAAAGAAATATTGGGGGAAAGGGGCAAATGTAAAAAAAATTAGAATTTGTGGGGGGATGAGGGAATTTTAGACTTTTCTCAGATATGGGTGGAGGATTCAGTCCCCAAGCTCTTGTACTTGGGTTCACGCGCGTGAGAGAGTTATTGAGAGAAACCATTGGAAACTGAGATAAAATAATATATGTAAAGGCAAAGCAGCCATTTATATAAAAACCCAATATAAATCTCATGGTGGCTTGCCGTTCTTGTCAGGAATATTGATTTTAGGGACATGAAAGGTATTAAAAAGAAAAAAGCAGGGGCCTATTTACAAATACTAAAACCTCAAGGTCCTATTTACAAATCCTACAAACCTTAGGGTGGTATATATAAAAAGCTCTAAAAAAAATTACGGCTACACATTTTTCGGGGACCCTTTGTGATGAATGGCCAAATTCCAAGATTTCCGTAAAATCATGATTTTCTTTGATCCATTAATGTATTTGCTATGTAAATTGATATTTCATTTTTTGGCTAGTCATCAGCTCTGAAACTCTGTAACCCCTCTTATGAATTGACAGTCACCTTTGACTGACATTGAAACATAAATCATAATTGTTATTGGACTGAATCTTATATAAAAAAATCTGACTTAAATAAATGCTAAACTTTAAGCTTCTAAATTAGGATGGTTTTCTCCTAAGTACCATGCATTGTGCAATGGTTCAGGAGAAAAATCTTCCTTAAATTAAAAGTTATGATGACCTAATTGAGATTTTTTTAGTGTAATACCTACAATGAAATCTTTCCATCATACATTCAATTGGGTCCAAATCCAATAAACGCCTACATTCAATTGGTCCAAAACCTGTCCATTTTGCACCGTCCATTTACCATTTACTTCAACATCAACCGTTCATTTCCTCAACTGTCCACCTTCTCCTTTCTTCTACAGAGCTCTTTGAATTCCAGATCATCTAAAACCTTCGATGCTCGAGATTCAAATCTTGCAAAAATCGACGGTGATCTTCTTCGAATTTCCCTCATTTGTGCTTTTGAATCTGGATTCTCCAACTCTAGTTACGATGAGCTGAAAGAAGATCGATTCAGAAGAAAGAGAAAACGAGCTCATGCATTTTCGTGTTTGTTGATTTCCTCTTCCGTTCAAAACCCTAGAAATCACAGGCTTCTGATGTTTATATTGTGTCCTCTTCGGTTGAATGATCTGATTCGAATTGGTAATTGAAGATTCTCGTGGAATTTTCCTTCTTGTCTAAAGTTTTCGGATTTTTCTTGTGGGAATTCTTTGCGTTTGATCGAAAAACCCTAACTTTCATCTACTTCTAGGGTTTCTGAAAATGCGGGTTTTGGTCGGGATAGTCGATCAGAGATCATGAAATAGAGAGAGGAATCAGCTGAAGAAGAGGAGGAAGAAGAACTGATATCTGAGGGTTTGTATTTTTGTAATTTGTGAAGGATGGCGTGTCGAGGGTGTTTGGAATGTCTGTTGAAGCTTCTGAATTTCCTGTTGTCATTAGCTGGATTGGCAATGGTGGGTTATGGTATTTATTTGCTGGTTGAATGGAAGAGGGTTTCGGAGGTAGAAATGGTTTTGTCCGGGATCTCAAATGCAAGTGGAGATCATGAATTTTCGATGTTGGGTCGGCCGATGCTCCTTGTCTCTCTCTCAACAAGCATTCTAGACAAGTTACCAACGGCTTGGTAAGGCATTTTTCTTCCCAATTATATGATATAGTAGCATTTGAATTGAGCTGATTCCTTCATCTTTGTTGTTTGTTTTGATGGAAATGGATATTTAGAATTGCATGTAGGTAATGAACTATAGAGCAATGCATTGTGAATTTGTTAATTGATTGAATGCCCCTTGCCTCCTCAATTGTTATTCGTTTTTTATGGAAATGGGTAGTTGGCATGAGGTGGTCAGGTATGGAGTATAACAATGTATCATATATGAGCAGATTGATTCAATACTCAAAGCCATATGTCATGTAGTTTGGTATGTGCCATTCATTCCTAAGCCTAAAAAAGGAGGGGTGTTGGGGCCAAACTAAACTTTGGTTATAGTATTGAATGAAAGTAGCACTTAATCCATCCTGCATTGTTCGAAAAAGAGTTATGCTAGATGAAGATTTGCAGATTGATGAATTGGAAATATGATGGCATTGGGTATGAGGAATTAAAATGGGAGCCCATTTTCTTTTTTTAGACCAGGCATTGATCTGATGAGGCTCACCAAGGACGGAGAATGCCACAAATGCCCAGAAATCTCCTAGATCAGATCCTAACTCTTCAATTAGTGACCTAGAGAACAGGTAAGAAGGAAAACTGTAATAGAAGTCTACATTTGACCAAGCAAAAGTCCAAGGGTGGAAATAGGAAAAATTTTCTTTTGTGGATGTGTTTAAACTATTAAATTTTCAGAAACTTTGGCGGGGCCATCGCCACCCCCAATTCTGCCCCTGCAAAAAAAAAAAAAAAAAAAAAATGAGATTGAACCTTTGCAACTTCACCCAATCCACATCAGGCTCTTTATATCGGTGGCTGGAAGACTGTACAACCAAGACATGGAGTCCTGCATGACTCTATCCTAACGAAGGCATACTATAAACATGTATCACATGGTAGACATCATATATGGAGATCCTCCAAACCTGAATTTCTTAGGATTAGGTTGTGCAGGGCAGATTGCTGCTTTTTCTCTCTTTTTTTCTTTTTTCCTGAAATATTTCCTGACATTATTTTGTACATCACACTTTGACAAGCATATAGAGTCCATTCTAAATTCTAATTAACTGGTTTATGATGAATCTGAAAAGCGATTAGACTTGGAGTTCTGGAGTTGAAGAAGATCTCTCACCCGAGTATGCTTGTCAGATCCTCAAGTATTTTGAAGGATCCATTGTCACAGATTTAAATTTCAAAACAAAAAAAAAAAAAAAAAGAAAAAAAGAAAAAGAAAAGAAAAATAGAAGTTTTAAATATAAAGTATGTACATTAGAGAGAAGTTAAAAAAAGAAGTTTTAAATAGAAATTATGCTCATTGGATACCTTAAAAGTTTTTATGATGGATGTGAAGTACAAAGGCAGCATGACACTCTAATTGTATTGCATTCCTTTCTTTCAACCTTTTGCAATAATTCTCTCTTCTTTGGTTGATGCACGCAGAGCTTTTTAGATGTTCATGTACCCACTTTCAATCCTGCAAGATATGGATTTTTAGTGTCACCAATAAATAAATAAAAAAGGATTTTTAGTGTTACGACTCACAACTGAATCATCCATTTGCAAGATGGACCCACATTCAACCCTGAAAATATTCTGTAGTTTTATCTTTTTTTTTTTGTATTATCGGACATTATCATCTTTCAATCACTGGGGAACTGACCATAGGGCCTGTGATGTCCCCACTTGGGCAGATTCAGTAGTGATTGAAATCAAAATTTCTCAATACCATCAGCCAGATAATATAACTATGACCTAATGATGCTTTGCAGGTTCATTTACCTATTCATTGCAATTGGAGTTATTCTCTTCATCATATCTTGTTTTGGCTGTATTGGAGTTGTTACCAGGAATGGATGCTGCCTTACTTGCGTATCCTGATTTATGATCACTGTTTATGCTGAATTAATGATTAATTTTATATGTCTAGATATCAGTCATGCACTTGTTGGACAGGGTTTAGTTACTTAATGGTAGTAGGGAGGGTGGGAGTATAGGGCTTTAATTTCTCTCCAAATGAATTATCCACTTGCTTTTCTTTGGTAACCAACATTAGTATAATTCATGGTCTAAGTTGACAAAGCTGCATGTCTGTGCTCGACAAATGATCGTATACTATTGTCCTAGGGGAGTCTCCATGTGAACAACCTCATGTGCTGATGTCCTCAGGGGAGTCTTCATGTGAATAACCTCTACTCAACTTAACCAGGTCATACTTTTGATTGATCTGAGCCATTCACATTACATGCCCATCAGTGAGTGGGTCCGGGTAGTGGCCCAGATTTCATTACACCTTTAGGTTTATCACTGTGTATAAAAATGGAATTTAGCTTAATATATGTTTTTGCTCTTTTTTTTTTTTTCATGCATTGATGAGTCTAATGGTGAATATTACTCTGATTGAAGTCAAAGTTGGGCTGCTACCTGCTACTTATTCAGTTGGAGGTGTGTATATGAGTGGTTTGGATCAATCAAAAGTGGGTCCCACATAAGTTAAATGGAAGTCATCTGCAAGGAACCTTGCGAGTGAACATCAGCATGTGATAAGTTCACACCATTAAAAAAAAAAACCATGTGATAAGTTCACATTTCTGGTCATTTGTGGATTAATATAAGTGGTGATTTTCTTCCACTTCAGAAAACAGACTAAACATTCTTACAGTATATTAAGAAAATCTTAACTTTTCTTATAGAGCTAATTTTCTTGTTAGACATCAGTTTTACGGTCTATAAAACTAGGAACTTTGTGGCCGTTTTCCCAATGTTACAAAGAAAGGAAACATTTGTTCTTAACAAACTCAAAAATGGTTCCCTTAACACTCGCAGTATTCTGTATTAGTGATTTTATTAATCTTAGCAGAGCTGGGATGTGCAGCCTTTATATTCTTTGACCACAGCTGGGAAGAGGTGTGTTATTTTTTCTAGATGGGTAGATTTTTCCACTTTCTTCTTTTTTTTCCTCTTGTAACTTTCTAAATACTTGGATGAATGGTCCCTGCAGGCAATCCCAGTTGACAAAACTGGCGATTTTGACACGATTTATAGTTTCTTGAAGAAAAACTGGAAAATTGCTAGATGGGTTGCTCTAGGAGCTGTTATTTTGGAGGTATCCTCGAAATGAGATCATTTTCCTCGTCATTTATTTTAATCAGAACCGTTTTGTCAATAGATACTTTCTTTTCCGTTAAAAACCATGTTCTTTGGCCCTTTGATGACTTTTACCTAGCATGTCTGTTCTTTCAAAAAATGATGTCAGTTCTTTCAAAAAATGTATCAAATGTAATTACTGTTCCTTTTATTCAATGTTAAGGCTTATAAAAACTACTTCTTCATTCTATAGCAGCTAAATAGCACCCGTAATGCATATCGAAAATCTTTGCAAATTGCAATAGTTGGGCCGCAATATTTTATGCTGCTAGAAACCTCTCTTTAAGCATGACTTTCCAAGCATGTACACTCAAAACACATTTGAATTCATGGTATTTGCCTTGCTAACTACTTCACGGATACCCTCCATATTTTGTTTTATTGGTTGTTGGTTAGAATGAGCAATGAGCCAATGACATAGAACAGAGAAATTGATTCCACCGAATGATCATACTTGAATTATTGGGTATGTTAAAAAAAGATTAGAATTTTTGCCTATCTAGTTATCCACACAGCTGGCATGTACATATGGCTTATGGCAGTGTACTTTGCTGTGTCGTCCATTGTTTTTGAAAATCAAATTCGTTTCACAAATCAGAGAAGAGGTCGAATCAAGTCAAATCTCAAATGTATAATAAATCATTGGGTCCTTATATTTTTTGAAGAAATAAAAATACCAAAAGAATCTTAAAAATAAGAAAAATTATTTATTAATAATCCATTCACAGTATCATCAATATTATGGCAAGTAACACTATGGTACAATCATATAAAAGAACATCATTGGCATGTCTCATTACATCATAAAATCTGAGGACCCTTCATAATTTTCTTGAAGAAATAAAAATCATCATCATCATCAAAGCCTTGTCCTAACTATATTGGGATTGGCTACATCAATTTTGTTTCTCCATTCTGATCTATCTTGGGTCAAATCCTTAGCTAAGTTGCACTTCTTTATATTTATTTTTACTGCCTCCGTCCTCTTCAGCCTATCCCTTCTCCTTGGTGGCCCATCAACCTGCAAAGCCAGCCTGCGTTGGACATGCCAAACCATCTCAAACGGGCATGTAGCTATTCATAATCCATTCATAGTCGCATCAATACTACGGGAGAAAAAGAAGTAGCATCAATATTATGACAAGCAAGACTCTGATGCAACCATATAAAGATCATCATTTACATGTCTCAGCCTATCATATATGATATGTATGAATAGTTGAATATGTTTAAGATATCAATTATCAACATTGCTGGAAAAAAAAAATAAACCATTGTAATTTCTTGTTCGCTTTAAATCTATAAAAAAAAAATCCCAATCTTCAACAGTGCATGATTACAATGTGTCGCCTATAGTTAATTAATTGATTCATGGAAAAAAAAAACTATATAAAAAAAAGGGTGAAACCCATTCCTATAGTCAAACACTCCAGTTATACACCTATTCCTTGCTTCTTTCTAAAACCTTTTATGTAATTCCACAAATTTTTATCCTAAGAGGTTTCTTTAATCAACAGATAACCTCGTAAAAATAGAACACCTAAAACTGAAGAAGAGAAAATAAAAGAAAAAGAAAAAATGAAAATAAAGAAGACAAAGGGTGTGCTATTCCCACCCAGGTGTGAATCGGGAAGGGTGGAAGTAGGGGGGTAGGAGGTGGCCATGTCCCCCCCACCCCCTCAAACTTTTTGAAAAGCCCTTTTACTTTTTATATAATGGCCCCTTCAAAAAAATAATGCTTCTTCTCTCTTATTTTTTTCATAGTGCATCAACATGAAATTTCTCCTTCTCGTGGGATTCAATACAACAAATATCAAATCGTAAGAGACGATCCTTTGGCACAGTATAAGGTGCTCACCATTGCAATCTTAAGGTTTAAAAATTAAAAATAAAAAAGTATTGAATCAAAAGATTCACATCTGAATCTTATGTAATGTGATTGGATTTGCAGTTTCCTTTCTTCATAGTGATTTTGTACTCCTTAAGTAGGTTTTGGTTCATCATCATCATCAAAGCCTTATCCCAACTATGTTGAGGTCTGCTACATAAATTCTGTTTCTCCATTTTAATCTATCATTAGCTAAATCCTTGGATAGGTTGCACTTATTCAGATCTATCATTTACTACTTCCGTCTAGGTCCGTTACGGTTTACCCATTTTTTCCTTGGTGGGCCATCAACCTACTTATAAAAAAATCTCCTCAACTGCGCCGTTGCTGCCTTCAGTTGAACATGTTCAGGTTTTGGTTATCATTGCAATTATATGAAAAGAATCAGTTAGAATTTAGAAACTTAAACTTTGACTGGTGTATGAATCCACCTAGTTGGCCACATACTTGAGTCCATTTTTTTCCAGCTGGAATATGGTCTACTTAAGGTTTTGATTTAGATCATTATTTTTCACATCATGCTTTAGTATATGGTCTAATAAATTATAGCAGAACTGAAAGAGTGCTGTCTACTTTATGCCATGCTTACAAGCATGTGGTAGAATAAATCGTCGCACAACCAAGAGAGCGCTTGGTTGTGGCATTCTATCTTGTGATCTACTTCAGGGTTTTCTTCTTCTTCTTCATTGAAGAAGTCAAGAGATGCAAACTTATGCAGAAGTGCTGAAGCAAGAGCAACTAATGGTTTGATCAACACTCAGTTAGGATTGTTTCATGAATTATACACACTTAAAAGAAAATGCATCTGGGGTAGTCAACTGATATAACATTTCCAAGTTTGGGATGTTACAGCATTTTCTCTGGAGCTGGGGATAGGAACGAAAGGTATATTGGTCTCCATAAGCTATTCTAGGCAGATGGGTCCCTCCTAAAAGATAAAGACTTTTAACTGCTGGGTCTGATGCCTAACCACAGATATTGAGTCTCCATAAGCTATTCAGTGGTTTCAAACCCTGTGCTGTTAAACATTATTTTCAGCCTTCACCACAGATATTAAGTCTCACATAAAAAACACCAGTAGAGAGCATTCATGTCCACTTATGATGATAAAGGGCAGAATGACAGAATCAATTCATAAATTGCACAAGAATGAAAAAAAAAAAAAAAAACTTGGGAAATGTGCATTTGTTTGTTTGCATTAAATTAGTATTTAGTTTGCAGGTTTTGTTTGTTATTCAAATTATTTGCATTATCGTCCATCATGTGCAGGTATTAGCATTCTTGTTAGCTGTTATCGTAAGGGCATCAAACAGTCCAGCAGACTATGACAGTGATGACGAGTATATAGCCCCAAGATCATCCAGTATCCATCAGCCATTGATAAACAGGCAGGTGCCTGCAGCTGGGGTGCCTGTTGCTGCTGGCAGCCTAGATCAGCGATCAAATGCCTGGAGTACACGGATGAGGGAAAAGGTGTGATCTCTGAGTCCTCGAGATACTTTGGATTTTATGCATATTTTAATCATCAATATTTTTATTGTTCTTTTGACTGTCACCTCATTACAGTATGGGCTCAACACACCGGTGTTCACATACAACCCCTCAGACTCGAGTTCAGAAGAAAGGAGCCGCTGCAGCATAATGTAAAATTCTACTGCTGAAGCTTTTGAGGTTGGATGTTGCTTGCTACAGATATTTAACTAGAAGCCTTAAGAGTGTGGATGTTTCAAACAAACAGATTTTAACGGCATTGGTGTTCAGTTGCTTCTTTTTATTTGTGGGTGAGTGGTTTGTTTTTAGGAATGATGGTCCTTTACCATCTGTGTAGAGTAGCCATTTTTCAAAGACCATCATGTCATCATGTCCAACTTTTTCTTATTTAGAAACTTTTGTTGCCAAGATACTTTTTTAAGTTTAAGAGCTAGTATGGTTGCATTGTTGTATGTTTTATCCAGGTAACATAAGCTCAGACGTTTTTGTTAAAGAATCATGATTATCATCAACATCAAAACCCTACTAAGGTGGGTCACAGGGCTGTCGGTTTAGATTATTGCAAAATGCTGACAATCTGTTAATTGCCTAAAGCTTTATGTTATCATTAGTGAGAATACAAAAGGGGGGTTTAGATTCTTTAGAAGGAGGCAACAGGGTTTATCCAGGAAGCAGCCAAGAGGCCGGTGGTAGTCCGTGCTGACTACACCACAATAAGATGCGTTCTCTTCTTTTTGCCACCACCAGTCATGGTGCTTGGTGAGGGTAATTTCTGATCAAGAGCTTTCTGTCATCTCTATCAAATGGCCCCAAAGATTTCATGGTGCAAACTTAGGGCTACTCAATTTAATGGTGGATATGATTATAATGAGGATTGAATTTGGGCCAAAGACAGTCGTGGGGCTGAGGCAGGTCAGCCCATAAAAAAATCTGCTCATGTGGTTGGTTCTTATTTATAATTTTCTAAGGAGATTCAAGGATTGAATGATTAAATTAAAAGCATCCAAAATCCGTTAGATTTTTGGAACATTATTGATTTGATAATATTCACCGGTGAATACTGAAACAGTGAAAATGACAATGGCCAAGGCCAACCTGCTCACATATCTCACCACGCATCACTACTGTTCCAAGATTAGCCTGATCACACTTGGGAAACAGTTATATCCACTAGAGATTTTATGGGCTCCACTGACCTGGCGTGATACAGGCGGTCAAAAGGTTCTCTATGATACTAAGCTCTGTAACTAAGAGATAATCACTCTCAAAATCTCATTATCGGGCGCAGAATATCTCAAGAAACCTGTTATTTTACCTGTTGAGCAGATGGGCCTTTTATCACAATGAGGAGCACTTGCAATCTCATGTGACAGGCCCACCCCTTAAATATGAATAACCGTGAGCATACATAGTACACCCATGAATTCCATTATCTCATCTGCCATTCAACTGAACGTAGGCCGATCGATATAATCAACCTGCTGGATCAAGTTTGTAATGCACATCATGGTTGGGATCAATTTTAAAGGTTCAGATAGTGCCAGTGGTGCCATTTACAAAACAAAATGATGAGCTACTCATGATAGAGAGATCTGAAATTTGGAAAGTTTGAAACAAAAGCAATGAAGAAGATATTTGAAACAAGGTGGTGAATCCAGGATGGGTAGGGTTCACCACTGGTGGAATCGATGACTACAGATACCAAATGCTAGACATCAAGGAGAGTTAACAGTAATTTTTGGCAAGTTGTAGCACCAAATGGAAGCCATGCCCAGGTGTTTGTCTCCCACTACTTGGGGCTTTGTTGCCTGTACATCCTTTTCTACTCGTACTCGGTGTGAATTAGCTCGGTTCCTCCTACAATAGAACACAGCAACAACGTTTAGAATAGAGAAACAAAGCTAAAACAATCTCATAAAAGCTTTTCCGAAGAAGGCTTGAAGCATGCACCATTAGTAAATGATTTAAGACAATACACACAAGAAAAAGGAAATGATCAGAAAGCCAAATTTAGATCCACCGAAACACATTTGCAAACTCCTAAGCAAGGTTCATCCTAGTCATGCTCTGTTAATACCAAGAGACGCCTGCTATTATTATCTGAACTGTATACTTGCCAAAAAAAATACCAATCACTATCGTGGGAAAAAGTAAGGGAACCAGATATCTCATAAATTTCTTACAGATACACCAACTTGGGAAAATGTAAAGGTAAAATAAAACAGAAGTTTGTAAGGAGGTTTTTCTAGGAATGAATTAGAAGCTTCTCTCATCTGAAGTAGCTTTAACACGAGATAGTTTACCAACTTAGTGCAAGAAAGAGTTGGAAAATTCAAGCTAGAGGGCTGTTCAACCAAAAACAAAGAATTATAAGTGATGGATCAAAGCGTGTGTAGCTTATTCACATGGTCATTTAAACTGTATAGGTGGGACTAATAGCTTGGAGAATCTGATTATTAATCTGGTTGGCAATACCAGATAGTCCATGCCACAAAAGTTTACATTATATGGGATGTGCCAAAGATTAGATGGTATGGTCCGTATGGATCCTACAATCTGGGAAAGTTTAAAAGCACGATACAGTCACCACTGCAAGTCATCAGTCAACAGGTCCACAGTTCAGGTTAGCCTAATCATAGCCATTTATGGTCTCTGAATCTGAAAACCCACGGACACCATGCATATCCATGTTTTTGCCCTTTTGCACATTCTTCTTGCATACTAATGAAATCTTGTTAATTCAAGAAAACAAAAAAGAAAAAAGAAATAAAAAACCCGCATATCCATGGCTTGCATATTATATAATTCTTCCGAAAAAGGGGGCCATAAATTCTAGAAGATTCTTGAAACATGCAACAGAATTGGGTAGGAAATATGATATATTTCCAAAATATAACAGAGTTCTCATTGCTACCTCTAGAGGCCGACGAGCGTGTGATGCAGAATTAAGCTGGCAGGTTTCCATATTTGAAAGCAACTGGACTACAGTCTTTAGATGAGGAGCACTGTTGAGAATTAAATTTGCATATTAGATAAATACAAAAGATCAAAATCACCGACTACCCAAAAATCTAATATGGCCTTACGTCACAATGTCAAAGTCAACTGAGCAAATAAACTTCACAATGTCAAAGTCAACTAATTAAATAGAAAATTTCAGAGTACAATATGGGTCAGAGAGCTGTTGAGCAGTCAGCAGACAGACTAGAGAAGAATCAACCAAATAGCACCAGGTGAAGCTCATGAAACAGTTTTCAATACATGAGCTATACAGGACAGGACAGGGCCTTTTTCTAGGGCTTACGCCAATTTACAACCAAAGACCCCCAAAGGTCGGATGTTAAACAGCTTATTGACATTTAGTTAGGTGGTATACAGGTGTTTGTTAGAAACATAGTGATAGAAGAAATCTACTCTAAAACATTATAGTTCATACAAGCATGGGATACAGAAAGATGTAAATCTACCTTCCGTATATAGGTTTTTTCCTAATTGCTACATAGAAAGTTTCATCTTTACGTTGCACATTGGAAACAATTCAAGGATACTAGTCTCATTACAAGAAAATGAGATGCTTAATTGATTCTCAGTTGAAAATTTGGATTCACAATGCACAAGTGCAAATCTAGGAGTAAGTAAGTAAATGGTTAAATTTCAAAAGAAAAACTGGATGACTGACTGACCTTCGCAAGCCATTTTCCATATGTGCATCCAAGGATGAAATGACCCGAGGCATTCGCTCCAGCACCTGCTCAAAAATCCATTAAAATGAATGAAGCTCGGGAAAGAGAGGTTTTCATATGGGAAGAGAAGAGACCATCTTCACTGCATAAGTAATGACAGCGCGCATACTTGCCCCGTGTTCTTGACAGTAGAGGCTTTGGCTAAAAGGTTCTTTGGAAGCTTTATTAGGAGGGCCTGCAAGTAATGAGAATAACAATTCATTCACATAGTAACAATCCCCAGAAGACAATGTATTACAAATTTTACAGAATGGTACAACTTAGCATTCTTCACACCCACTGGATCAAATTCAAAACACAATTCCCTTTATTCGATTCATCGAATGCAACATGAATCCAATAAAACCCTAGAACCGATCGCAGTTATAAGAATCGATATTTTAAGCTTTTGCCCTAATTTCAGTAAGGAAGCCAGTATATGATCACAAAACAAGGCAATCCAATAGTGCACAAAATTAGGGTTCTTGGAAAAGGAGATGCAATCTATCTTCTAGTAGCAAAAAAGGAAGAGGAGAGAGAGAGAGAGAGACCTGGGAAGGAGAGGATTGGTGCATGAGGTGGAGTAGATTAGATGTGGATTGGACGGCTTGGGATATCTGATCAGCAACATGGGCTTTGGCACTTCCTTCTATTCTCCCTTCCTTTATCTTTGTCGTCGACATCGCCATTCATTCATTCGCTGCAGATACCTTTGCAAATGAAACTGTAGCTCCCTGCTCTCTCGCTCGCTCGCTCGCTTGGTGTG
Organism: Litsea cubeba; assembly: GCA_012931725.1. Taxonomy (NCBI): domain Eukaryota; kingdom Viridiplantae; phylum Streptophyta; class Magnoliopsida; order Laurales; family Lauraceae; genus Litsea; species Litsea cubeba. The sequence continues at coordinate 127,632,949 of CM022947.1, forward strand.
GTGGTGTTGTTGACATTGTAGCTGATGATGATGGCGATGGCGCGTTTTCTCGCAAATGGCCCGAAAAGTAGGACCCACAATATTGGCTCCCTCACGCTATGCATTGTGCGCTCACATCTATCGGTAATCCGGACCATTTTAAAAGTAATGAATGAATGTCGTCCCTTCCGCAAAGTTTTTAAAGTTTTTTTTTCAATTAATTATATGAATTAATTAATGAGAATTTGATATATTAGTCCTCTTTAAATTTAATTTTTTTCAATTTTATGATTGAAAATCAGATAATATTACGGAAGTGAAGTGACTCTTGTCAACATTTTTTTAAAATTTTTTTGTGTCATATCTCATGATATCATGGAATTTTTCAGATTTTGTATTATATACTTCCACCAATCGGTAAGTGAATTCATCTTTTACGAAACACGAAAAATAATATTTTGGTAAAAAGAAAATACACATTTAACCACTATTTCTTAGGCTCTATCATTCAAAAAAAAAAAAAATCTCCCAAAGATACTGCATAAAAGTCATGATATCATGGGACACTCCCATAATATCATGGTATTTATCAATTTCTATGACAATCATGGTTCCCATGATATCATTGAATTTGGGGCAAAATTTTATTTTTAAAAAAATATTAACCAGAGTCAAATAATAGCAAAAGACATCTTTGGTCTTGGTGAGTCTTGACCCTGCTCGGAACCAGCCGCAACATCTACATGCTTCTGTGAGTCCCACCTCACAACTATAAGGTCTTAGTGGGAATCATAGGTAATTGCTGTGGAAAGTAACTCCTGCTCCCATAGCCCTGCCAGAAATCGAGTGGTTTCCACTTTCCTTTCTTGGCCAACGCAGGAAAAAAAAAAAAAAAAAAAACTGTAAGGCCAACGCAGGAAAAAAAAAAATGTAAGGTCTTTTTTTTTTTTTTTTTGGTAAATAAAAACTGTAAGGTCTTGGGATGATTCAATGGTAAATAAAAAAGACGCATAGTACAGAGATCGTGACCGACCGTTCTTGGGATGATTCAAGGGTAAATAAAAAAGACGCATAGTCCAGAGATCGTGACCGACCGTTAAAGGGTAGCAAAGCTAGATGATGGCCAAATATCCACCTAGAGAATTGTAAAATTTGAGCTCCTTAAATAGGCAGTTAGAATTATCAAAATTGCATTTATGTTGACCACCTAATTGAAATCAATCAATAGCCAATCCACTCATGACGTAACTTTAGTATCACACGCAAGCCCAAGGATCAATTAGATTTAAAGTATCACTCCTCACCGGTAGCCCAACTAGCCAAGAAAAACTAAAACCTATCAGTGCCCACCTAACCCATGATTGACATGCTTCAGAGTGGGCACCGCAGAAGGATTTAATTTTTTTTTTAAGTCAATATTGCTCTGTTAGCTAAGGTAACATTTTGGTCTTTGTTGTCACAGGATGGTTAAACTGGTTCATACATTTGGATAGCCTCTGCTAACCTGTTTGTTACAACTGTTCTGCCATCCTCCCTACGAATTACAGGAGAATCGGGATGCCTCTGAAAGGGTTTTCCCACGATGATGACCGTGGGTTAAAACCTCACCAGATCCGAACGAACTCATTGCAGGTACGTAGTGTAGGGCAACAGGGTTTGAGAAACCAAATGGGGCCCAACTTTCCAATTAAAATTCATCTGTAAACCATGCAAGAATAATGATCATAGGAGTAAAATTCATCTGTAAACCATGCACAATTATTACGAGGCTAACCTTCGAATGCACAATTATTACGAGGCTAACCTTCGAAGTGGGAATCATCTGAATGCATGCAAATCAATGTGACTGGAAATTGGAAGGTCCGGTCATGGATTAGTCTAGGGGCTCCAACCATCAGATCATGCCCATGAGGGAGTGGGAGGCACACGTGATTTGCAGGCGTTCTGATGGGCCCTACATCCAAAGCTAAGAGTTGCCAACAATTCGTCGTGGAATACTACTCATCATATTTAGGAGCTTTTCCAAATCTTTCGCTTGGAAGCACAAAGGATTTCAGCCTTGATTTCAAATGAGCAGAATTATTAGGAGATGCATCATTAGTCACAAGAGACTGCAAGCAGCATTGGGCATTTCATTCAAAAACCATATTGTATCTATCTAGAATAAACACACATTCTTTAATCAGGTATGAAACCAAGAGTAAGACTTGCAAATCCAATCTTGGTGTCAAGTGACCGATGACTACAAAAAGGTCTGAGTATGCTTGAGCATGATATTCCTGAAAAAAAAAAATGAAATGCAATTAGAAACATAACATATTACACTTAAAAGAAACAATTTAACATCAAGGTGGTTACAGAGTCACTGGGTTGGGATTCATGATTCATGAAGAAACTCCATATGGAAGAAGTGCAGCTGCCACCATCCTTCCTTCTTCATTCAATATATTGTAAGTAGATGCAGCATTTCGCTGTCAACAGAAAAGGTGAGATAAAGGAAAACATATGGTAATTATAATGAGTAGGAGCAGCAGAACCTGGGATACACCAAGACAATCATTTTACCGAATCAATCACTTCCAATTTCATGCCAGTAGACCGGAGGAAGCGTCTAAGTTCAGGATCAATTGGCTCAATATACCTTCCACATCCAAGTAATAGAATATCTGGGAAAAAAATCAGAAGCAAATGTTTCAATAGAATAAATTGGATTCTCAAAATTGGTTTATAGTATTTCTAAATTAAAAAAATAAGCAGCACGTCACTTGTTAGAGAGAATCACTTATTCGAACTAAAGCTTGCTAATAAAATGGTCATGCACTGCAGCTCAGCTGGTAAAGGGATATATAAGAAAGTCCCCAGGGGAGGTAGTGTACCCAAGTTTCGAGCACTAGTGCCTTCAAATAGGTTAGATTAGGGAAAGTTTTTCACCTGCGCACACAGTGCACAGAGACCATTCAAGAGGAGGGGCCCACTGATGCAAAACACAAGAGGCGGCTTAGGATGCACAGGCGCCTGCGCACTGTGCGCAGGAGAATATTTTCCTAGATCAGGATGGCTACATAAGGATAAAACAAAAAAAAAATAAAAAAAAATACATTACTGATAAATCATTAAAAAGTCACATAAAACAACAAGAATGCGTGTGAGAGAGAGAGAGAGAGAGAGAGAGAGAGAGAGAGAGAGAGAGGGGGGGGAGGGGGGGAGGGGGGGGGGGGGGGGGGGGGGGGGGGGGGGGGGGGGGTGAGCCACTTTTGCCAAGAAGCATGGGGACCCAGGTTTGTTCATCTAGAAGTTCCCAATGTCGATGAAGACCACAAGCAAAAGTCTAGAGGGAAGGCTTGCCTCTTTTGCCCAAACACATGGTGATCCATGCTGCCCATCTATAAATTCCCTATGTTTTTCTTCCGATGTCAACAGTTTAGATGAAAAAAGTGCAATAAGGATGTCACCAGCATCAAAGATGATTGATAACAGAACCCCAAAAGAAAATACAATTCACTGCAGTGCAGACTCTTTTTAATTTTCAAATGGCAATATAAACGTACAAAACACAAAAATTAGAATAGCATAGCATCACTGGTTCAACCGCTTCTCCATAGATCAAATATGGAAATTCCCACAACCTCTAGTTGGAGAGACCCTAGAAATTATCAAAGATTGTGCCTTAAACGCAACGTCATATGCTGATTTCTAAAGACCCTGAACACAAATGATTTTTTGTAGGATGCCCAATTTTAAAAATAGCTTGAAAGACATGGGATCCACTTTTAGTATTGCATGTTCAAGTCCTAACATTTATTTCCTTCCCTACATTTGACGGCTATAAATTTCCTCCATAAGGCATGTTGGTCTTTCCCAAACCTTCACCACAGGTTAGTCAAAAGAAACTCAAATTTTCTGTGTTTATGTTTTCAATTCCAGTGCCTCTGTTATGTAGAGGAAGCAACGTTTTCCAATTTAATGCAATGAAATTTTTATTTTTTTTGTTCCTCTTACCATCTCGAAGAAAATATCTTGTATCTTTTCAAGTGATGCAGCTTTAGTTGGAATTCTGAACAGGCACAAATGATAAATTAGAAGACTGGAAAAGGCTAAATTCATACAAGTCGTTTACTCTACGATAATCATCCCCACAAAAGGAGAGTTCTATTTCGACTTTTTATGTAATTGCTCCAAGTGGAAGATGAGATGGGTTGACAACTAAGAAAAGCACTAAATATTTTGGCAATAAGTCTCTTTTAGCGAACAATGAGGATCTAACCAGTTTCTCCCAAGTTAGCCATTCATAGTGATGCCTACTAGATGAATAGCCAGGACCACAATGAGCAGAAGGCAGAGAGGAGAAAGACTCACCAAGAAACTATAATCTTTTTCTTTGATTTCCAACCAGTTTCTCCCATGTAAGCCATTCATAGTTATGCCTACTATGAATGTGCAGAAGGCAGAGGAGCAAGGCTCGCCAAGAAATTATAGTCTTCTTCTTTGGTTTTCCATCTTGTTGACTTTTGAACTTATTCTCCAAGCATCTCGTAACCCCTAATTCAGTCATCTTGAATCGTATAGAGTAGGACTATTCCTTTGAGGAATAGCATAGATACAATTGAGTTTGCTGACAGCAGAAGATTAACAAATGTGGGTGTCTGAAACATTTATAAGAGCACTGAATAACTTGTCTCATTATTCTAGGTTGAGCCTTTGCTATTGCCGAATCCCCTTTTTTTATAACAGGAGAGCAAAAACAACTTATTCCATTATTTTAGGTTGTGGCCTCTGCCTTCGTAGAATCCAAAATTCTTCCTATTTTTCAAAGAAAGGATACCATTCCAAAAAATAATCAAAATAATAATAATCAAAGCAAGGACCCATAAGTCACAGACTCACAGTCACATTTTGAATCAAGTTCAATGTTTGGTTCGCACTTCAAGGAACAATAATTCCTCAAAAATCACATTGAAATGCAGAATCAAGTATCAACACAAGAAGAAAGGTAAATCATGCCACACGTCCATAATTTTAATTTTTGAAGAACTATAGATTGTATGCCGTCTTTATTTTAAACAATATGGTTAGTGCTTGAGCAAAGTGAAACAGAGTTGGACTCAAGGATAGATGAATTCAGGAGCATATATCAATAGCAGAATAATCAACCGCGAAGCTATGCGAAAACAAACTAGTTGTTGCAGGTAGTAGTACAAACTGATTGGTTAAGAACAAATATACTGATTGGTTAAGAACAAACATATATATATATATATTTTAATGGAGAACAAACTTATCTATGACAAAAAGAAAAAAAAAGTCTACATTGAGTTACCTGGAACAGGCTTCAGAATTTTGAAGATAGATAAACTGAAAAAACATACAAAATTTTCAAATGTTAGTTATAATAGAACTATCCAAGCTGGGCCATCTTACGACTACACTGGGACATTCTGATCCAATCAAACCAATTACACCAATGAATCTATTTAACAAGATAAATGAACCCAGTTTTGCTATCACTCGTTAGAACAATGTACTAAGAAAAGAAAATCATGCCGAAAGCAGCGTCTACTAGAACCCAAAAAACTTACATTACAAAAGGTTTACATATGTAAATCCCATTTTAACACCCCATGCACAAAAGACAAACAACCCATTAACAATTGAAGTGCATTAGCATGGCAAAACAATTTTAGAGCATACCTCTCTTGGGTAATCTCCGAAAATTTTTTGGGACTCCATGACATAACAAGTTTCTCATAAACAAGCACGCTACCTTCATAGTCAACACCATTCACTGTAAAACCTGTGTCAGAGTACCTGGTTTTACAAAGAAAAGAAAAGAAATCTATAATTTATGTATCAAATCTCCATACAGCCTAGGTCCAAGATAAGGCTACTAGACTACGGAACCACAGATGCAACATGCATCTGTTCTTTCTATTGTGACTGTCCATCTTTTTCATTAGAAATGTAGCTTTTAGGATTTATCAATTTAAGCTGATTCTCAAAGATTATAAGGCAGATGCAATCCAACTGATTCTCATCAATTGATTGATTCTTAAAAATTAAAATGGTTAGAACTTAGAAACGATAGACTGGTTGATCAGACTATCATCATGATCAATTGAAAATGGTTACTACATCATTTCCTCTCAACAAAGATAAAGCAAATGCTAATCTAAATTGAGATTTGAAGGGAAGACATATAATCAAAATCATGTGAATTCAGAAACAACAAATTTCAGATTAGAAAGAAATCAACGAAGAAAACCAAAGGAAGGGGCGAGATTTGCTTACCCTTGGAAACGCAATTGGTCATCGGGAACCTTGTCGATGAGATTGATCTGATCATAGAGAGAGAACGCACGCCTGCGGCATCGATTTAAGAATACAATGAGATTTTACATGTGGAGATGCGAAATCGGAATATCTATTCCTAAGAGAGAGAAAAAGAAACCCTAATTTAATGAAGATGGAGAAGAACCTGAGAGAAGGAAGGGTTTGATTGGCGGGCTTTGGGGATTCTTTACGGAGATTTCGAATGAGAAAGGGCAGCGTCGTCGCTAACTTGCGCCTTGGAGCGGCCATTTCCCTCTCTCTTGTGTCTTAGTTTCTTCTCTTCCGGTCTCTGGTGTTAGAATGGAGAGAGTGTGCGTCTTTCACATAGTAAAACGTTGAATTATTTTTCCCCTGTTTTTTTTTTTTGTTTTTTTTGGCTCGCAAAAAAAAAAAAAGGTTGACCATCATACCGAAAAGGTAATTTCAAGTTCTCTTTCACCAAATCTGTCATTTTATCTGAAAACATAATTTTTTTTAAACAATATCTACTAGGGTCCTTATCAACCATTTTTTTAATGTTAAGGGTTCCTAGCGACCCTGCGTTTGACCCGTTCATATATTTTAGGGCTTAGAAGCCTGATTTTCTCTCTTTGTTTATTTCCTTCTTTTTCTTTAGCGTCGATTGCGACTCCATATCAACTGCCAGGCGTAGTCACGATGGTTCTCAGCGGTACTCCATCGAGCCATGCTGACATGGAACTAGGAATTATGAAAAGGGTTTTTGAAAAGTAAAAAATAATGTTTTAGGGCAAAGTACAAACTCCACCTTTCCACTGGTCTGCTCCAAACAATAGCATATGCACTTTCATGCTCTCTACCAAACAACGTCATGTGGCTTTAATGGTCTTTAAGAGGTGGGAATATCATACGAAGGGGAAGTAAGTTGAGCATGGTCGTTTTTTTCCCAAGAATAAGGAACGGTGGATGGGGTTTCGTGTATTTATGAGCGTAGACCGCATGGTCGATAGAGACCCTTAACATTACAAATAGAGGTCGATTGAGACCCTACAAACAAAGTAAATGAGTGTGAAGGTTAGATAGATCGCAGGGTCTCAATCGACCCTTAACATTGCAAATGAAGGTCGATAGCGACCTTAGTAGAGAATGTTAAAAAAAAAAAAATACGTTTTCAGGCAAAATGACTGATTTAGTGCAAGGGCCCTTAAAATTACCTTTTTGGTATGGTGGTCACTTAATCTTTTTTTTTTTTTTGTTAAATCTCCCTTTTTCAATGTGCTCAACTATTAATTCCTCAGTTTTTTTTTTTTGGAACCCAATTCCTCAGGTTTTTTTTGGTACCCAATTCCTCAATTACCTAGAGCAATATAAAACCTATTTTTGTGAAAAAGGAGGGTTTTGCGTTCTCTATGCATTTTTTTTCTTGAAATAAAAAGAATATGCATTTCTAAGGCTAAGCTCGGCCCAAAGTAGTCTAGGTCTACGTCGGGTTCGGACCGCCCGATCCATATGCACCCCTAAGGGCCAGTTTGGTAATTTACTATGACAGTAAAAGTGTTGTAAATCATCAAATCAAAAGAGAATAAAATATAAGGGGGTTATGATGGAATTTTATCTTTAACGGATTAGTAGAGAATATTTCTCACTCTTTTTTTTATATAAAAGTGTTGTTTTTTTTTTATCATTTAGTGGGGAAAGGAGGTTTTTTTTTTTAAGGAGAAAATTTTGAAGATGTGTACTTTTGATGTGACCCATTGTTAGAAAAAATGGACGCTTTACATTACTTTTATTAATCTAGTAAATTGCCAAATGAAATTAAATTGAAAAGAAAAGGTCAAATTTAAATACTTAATTATTAAACTTAATATTAATTTTTAAATTAAAGATGATTTTATGGAAAAATTTCCAATAAGTGGCCGTTGCACGAAAAAGGACGTTGTAGTTCAAGCAACACGAAAAAGTGTCCGTCACCCATTTTCATTTTTCTGGAATCTTGAGATGAGCGGCCCTAGCGTCCGTCTTTAACATGGCAATGCTAGCGTCACGCCCCATCTCTTCCTTGTTCCTCCATTTTCTCCGTTCACCCCGCCCTTCTCCGTTGCTGATTGTGTAGCTTTAGACAAGATGTCCCCCGCCCTACTAACTGTTAGCGCAGTTGCTATTGTCTTTCTCATTTGTCTTGTTTTTGCATTTCTCCAACGATGGAAACATGGGAAGGATTCTGTGGTACCAGCGATGGGCCTTCTGGCTGGCTCCCACTATCATTCATTATATGGCAACTTCCACTTTGGTGCCTCTGGCAAGACCGGCACCACTGGGAGCTATTCCTCATCACTACCTCCGAATCTCTGCCGCCACTTTTCCTTCGCAGAGATCAAGGCGGCCACAAACCATCTTGATGAGGCGCCCCTTCTTCTTGGTATTGGTGGGTTTGGGAAGGTGTACAAGGGTGAGGTCGATGGTGGCACCATCAAGTTTATACCATCAAGCGTGGGAACCCTCTCTAAGAACGGGGGTGGATGAATTATAGGCGGAAATTGAGATGCTTTCAAAGCTCCATCATCGCCACCTCGTCTCTCTCAGGGGATTTGACATATTGGATCACCTAAGATTTTGTTTTCTCAATTTTATGATTTATATTTACGTAATGTCACCAGAGTTGTTTGACTCTGGTCAATACTATTTCTTTAACTTTTTTCACCATATCCCGTGATATCATTGGATAATCCCATGTTATCATGGGATTTATCAATTTCTATATCATATATTTTTTACAGCTGGTGAACAAATTTATGTTTTATAAAATACAAAATCTGACATTTTGTGAAAAGTAAATAAACATTTGATCACCATTTATCAAGTTTTATCCTTTAGAAAAAAATCTTACAAAGATGCTACATAAAAGCCATGATATCATGGGATTCGGAGCAAAAAAGTCAAAAAAAAAAAAGTTGACCAGAGTCGAGCGATTCTGGTGACATTACCTGAAGTTTGGTCATGAAATTGGAACGTCTCGGATTAAGGGAGACTAATATGTCAAAACCCCTTGGACCAA